>OU565289.1:0-625000 GCA_913789915.3 Sphecodes monilicornis
TATTCTGGTATATTCTAGTATATTCTAGTATATTCTAGTATATTCTAGTATATTCTAGTATATTCTAGTATATTCTAGTATATTCAAGTATATTCTAGTGTACTCTTGGATATTATGGTATATTCTAGTATATACTAGTATATTCTAGTATATTGTGGTATATTCTAGTATATTCTAGAATACTATGGTATATTCTAGTGTATTCTAGTATATTCTAGTATATTCTAGTATATTCTGGTATATTCTAGTATATTCTAGTATATTCTGGTACATGCTAGTAAATTCTGGTATATTCTAGTATATTTGAGAATATTCTATTATATTATGGTATATTCTAGTTTATTCTAGTATATTCTAGTATATTCCAGTAAATTCTGTTATATTATGGTATATTCTGATATATTATGGTATATACTAGTGTATTCTAGTATATTCTAGTATATTCTAGTATATTCTGGTATATTCTGGTATATTCTAGTATATTCTAGTATATTCCAGTATATTCTAGTATATTCAAGTATATTCTAGTACATTCTAGTATACTCGAGGATATTATGGTATATTCTAGTATATACTAGTATATTCTAGTATATTGTGGTATATTCTAGTATATTCTACAATACTATGGTATATTCTAGTGTATTCTAGTATATTCTAGTATATTCTAGTATATTCTATTGTATTATGGTATATTCTAGTATATTCTAGTATATTCTATTGTATTATGGTATATTCTAGTATATTCTAGTATATTCTGGTATATGCTAGTAAATTCTGGTATATTCTAGTATATTTTAGTATATTCTATTATATTATGGTATATTCTAGTATATTCTAGTATATTCTAGTATATTCTAGGATATTGTGGTATATTCTGGTATATTCTAGTATATTCTAGTATATTCTGTTATATTATGGTATATTCTAGTATATTCTAGTATATTCTAGTATATTCTGTTATATTATGGTATATTCTGATATATTATGGTATATTCTAGTGTATTCTAGTATATTCTAGTATATTCTAGTATAGTCTAGGATATTGTGGTATATTCTAGTATATTCTAGTATATTCTAGTATTTTCTAGTATATTCTAGTATATTCTAGTATTTTCTAGTATATTCTAGTATATTCTAGTATTTTCTAGTATATTCTGATATATTATGGTATATCCTGGTATATCCTAGTATATTCTGGTATATTCTAGTATATTCTAGTATATTCTAGGATATTGTGGTATATTCTAGTATATTCTAGTATATTCTAGTATATTCTAGTATATTCAAGTATATTCTAGTGTACTCGTGGATATTATGGTTTATTCTAGTATATACTAGTATATTCTAGTATATTGTGGTATATTCTAGTATATTCTAGAATACTATGGTATATTCTAGTGTATTCTAGTATATTCTAGTATATTCTAGTATATTCTAGTGTATTATGGTATATTCTAGTATATTCTAGTATATTCTGGTACATGCTAGTAAATTCTGGTATATTCTAGTATATTTGAGAATATTCTATTATATTATGGTATATTCTAGTTTATTCTAGTATATTCTAGTATATTCCAGTAAATTCTGTTATATTATGGTATATTCTGATATATTATGGTATATACTAGTGTATTCTAGTATATTCTAGTATATTCTAGTATATTCTGGTATATTCTGGTATATTCTAGTATATTCTAGTATATTCCAGTATATTCTAGTATATTCAAGTATATTCTAGTACATTCTAGTATACTCGAGGATATTATGGTATATTCTAGTATATACTAGTATATTCTAGTATATTGTGGTAAATTCTAGTATATTCTACAATACTATGGTATATTCTAGTGTATTCTAGTATATTCTAGTATATTCTATTGTATTATGGTATATTCTAGTATATTCTAGTATATTCTATTGTATTATGGTATATTCTGGTATATGCTAGTAAATTCTGGTATATTCCAGTATATTTTAGTATATTCTATTATATTATGGTATATTCTAGTATATTCTAGTATATTCTAGTATATTCTAGTATATTCAAGTATATTCTAGTATATTTTAGTATATTCTAGGATATTATGGTATATTCTAGTATATTCTAGTATATTCTAGTATATTCTAGTGTATTCTGGTATATTCTAGTGTATTCTAGCATATTCTGGTATATTCTAATATATTCTAGTATATTTAAGTGTATTCTAGTATATTCTACTATATTCTGGTATATTCTAGTGTATTCTAGTATATTCAAGTATATTCTAGTATATTCTAGTATTTTCTAGTATATTCTGATATATTATGGTATATCCTGGTATATCCTGGTATATCCTGGTATATCCTAGTATATTCTGGTATATTCTAGTATATTCTAGTATATTCTAGTGTATTCTAGTATATTCTAGTATATTCAAGTATATTCTTGTATATTCTAGTATATTCAAGTATATTCTATTATATTCTAGGATATTATGGCATATTCTAGTATATTCTAGTATATTCTAGTATATTCTAGTATATTCTGGTATATTCTAGTATATTCTAGTATATTCTAGGATATTGTGGTATATTCTATTATATTCTAGTATATTCTAGTATATTCTAGTATATTCTAGTATATTCTGGTGTATTCTAGTATATTCTAGTATATTCTAGTATATTCAAGTATATTCTAGTATATTCTAGGATATTATGGTATATTCTAGTATATTCTAGTATATTCTAGTATATTCTAGTGTATTCTGGTATATTCTAGTGTATTCTAGCATATTCTGGTATATTCTAGTATATTCTAGTATATTCTAGGATATTGTGGTATATTCTAGTATATTCTAGAATATTCTAGTATATTCTAGTATATTCTAGTATATTCAAGTATATTCTAGCGTACTCGTGGATATTATGGTTTATTCTAGTATATACTAGTATATTCTAGTATATTGTGGTATATTCTAGTATATTCTAGAATACTATGGTATATTCTAATGTATTCTAGTATATTCTAGTATATTCTAGTATATTCTAGTGTATTATGGTATATTCTAGTATATTCTAGTATATTCTGGTATATTCTACAATACTATGGTATATTCTAGTGTATTCTAGTATATTCTAGTATATTCTAGTATATTCTATTATATTATGGTATATTCTAGTATATTCTAGTATATTCTAGTATATTCAAGTATATTCTAGTATATTTTAGTATATTCTAGGATATTATGGTATATTCTAGTATATTCTAGTATATTCTAGTATATTCTAGTATATTCTAGTGTATTCTGGTATATTCTAGTGTATTCTAGCATATTCTGGTATATTCTAATATATTCTAGTATATTTAAGTATATTCTAGTATATTCTACTATATTCTGGTATATTCTAGTGTATTCTAGTATACTCAAGTATATTCTAGTACATTCTAGTAAATTCTAGTATATTCTAGTATATTCTAGTATAGTCTAGTACATTCTGGTATATTCTAGTATATTCTAGTATATTCTAGGATATTGTGGTATATTCTGGTATATTCTAGTATATTCTAGTATATTCTGTTATATTATCTTATATTCTAGTATATTCTAGTATATTCTAGTATATTCTGTTATATTATGGTATATTCTGATATATTATGGTATATTCTAGTGTATTCTAGTATATTCTAGTATATTCTGGTATATTCTGGTATATTCTAGTATAGTCTAGGATATTGTGGTATATTCTAGTATATTCTAGTATATTCTAGTATTTTCTAGTATATTCTAGTATATTCTAGTATTTTCTAGTATATTCGAGTATATTCTAGTATTTTCTAGTATATTCTGATATATTATGGTATATCCTGGTATATCCTAGTATATTCTGGTATATTCTAGTATATTCTAGTATATTCTAGGATAATGTGGTATATTCTAGTATATTCTAGTATATTCTAGTATATTCTAGTATATTCAAGTATATTCTAGTGTACTCGTGGATATTATGGTTTATTCTAGTATATACTAGTATATTCTAGTATATTGTGGTATATTCTAGTATATTCTAGAATACTATGGTATATTCTAGTGTATTCTAGTATATTCTAGTATATTCTAGTATATTCTAGTGTATTATGGTATATTCTAGTATATTCTAGTATATTCTGGTACATGCTAGTAAATTCTGGTATATTCTAGTATATTTGAGAATATTCTATTATATTATGGTATATTCTAGTTTATTCTAGTATATTCTAGTATATTCCAGTAAATTCTGTTATATTATGGTATATTCTGATATATTATGGTATATACTAGTGTATTCTAGTATATTCTAGTATATTCTAGTATATTCTGGTATATTCTGGTATATTCTAGTATATTCTAGTATATTCTAGTATATTCTAGTATATTCAAGTATATTCTAGTACATTCTAGTATACTCTAGGATATTATGGTATATTCTAGTATATACTAGTATATTCTAGTATATTGTGGTATATTCTAGTATATTCTACAATACTATGGTATATTCTAGTGTATTCTAGTATATTCTAGTATATTCTAGTATATTCTATTCTATTATGGTATATTCTAGTATATTCTAGTATATTCTATTGTATTATGGTATATTCTAGTATATTCTAGTATATTCTGGTATATGCTAGTAAATTCTGGTATATTCCAGTATATTTTAGTATATTCTATTATATTATGGTATATTCTAGTATATTCTAGTATATTCTAGTATATTCTAGGATATTGTGGTATATTCTGGTATATTCTAGTATATTCTAGTATATTCTGTTATATTATGGTATATTCTAGTATATTCTAGTATATTCTAGTATATTCTGTTATATTATGGTATATTCTGATATATTATGGTATATTCTAGTGTATTCTAGTATATTCTGGTATATTCTAGTATAGTCTAGGATATTGTGGTATATTCTAGTATATTCTAGTATATTCTAGTATTTTCTAGTATATTCTAGTATATTCTAGTATTTTCTAGTATATTCGAGTATATTCTAGTATTTTCTAGTATATTCTGTTATATTATGGTATATCCTGGTATATCCTAGTATATTCTGGTATATTCTAGTATATTCTAGTATATTCTAGGATATTGTGGTATATTCTAGTATATTCTAGTATATTCTAGTATATTCTAGTATATTCAAGTATATTCTAGTGTACTCGTGGATATTATGGTATATTCTAGTATATACTAGTATATTCTAGTATATTGTGGTATATTCTAGTATATTCTAGAATACTATGGTATATTCTAGTGTATTCTAGTATATTCTAGTATATTCTAGTATATTCTAGTGTATTATGGTATATTCTAGTATATTCTAGTATATTCTGGTACATGCTAGTAAATTCTGGTATATTCTAGTATATTTGAGAATATTCTATTATATTATGGTATATTCTAGTTTATTCTAGTATATTCTAGTATATTCCAGTAAATTCTGTTATATTATGGTATATTCTGATATATTATGGTATATACTAGTGTATTCTAGTATATTCTAGTATATTCTAGTATATTCTGGTATATTCTGGTATATTCTAGTATATTCTAGTATATTCCAGTATATTCTAGTATATTCAAGTATATTCTAGTACATTCTAGTATACTCGAGGATATTATGGTATATTCTAGTATATACTAGTATATTCTAGTATATTGTGGTATATTCTAGTATATTCTACAATACTATGGTATATTCTAGTGTATTCTAGTATATTCTAGTATATTCTATTGTATTATGGTATATTCTAGTATATTCTAGTATATTCTATTGTATTATGGTATATTCTAGTATATTCTAGTATATTCTGGTATATGCTAGTAAATTCTGGTATATTCCAGTATATTTTAGTATATTCTATTATATTATGGTATATTCTAGTATATTCTAGTATATTCTAGTATATTCTAGTATATTCAAGTATATTCTAGTATATTTTAGTATATTCTAGGATATTATGGTATATTCTAGTATATTCTAGTATATTCTAGTATATTCTAGTGTATTCTGGTATATTCTAGTGTATTCTAGCATATTCTGGTATATTCTAATATATTCTAGTATATTTAAGTATATTCTAGTATATTCTACTATATTCTGGTATATTCTAGTGTATTCTAGTGTATTCAAGTATATTCTAGTATATTCTAGTATTTTCTAGTATATTCTGATATATTATGGTATATCCTGGTATATCCTGGTATATCCTGGTATATCCTAGTATATTCTGGTATATTCTAGTATATTCTAGTATATTCTAGGATATTGTGGTATATTCTAGTATATTCTAGTATATTCTAGTATATTCTAGTATATTCTAGTATATTCAAGTATATTCTAGTGTACTCGTGGATATTATGGTTTATTCTAGTATATACTAGTATATTCTAGTATATTGTGGTATATTCTAGTATATTCTAGAATACTATGGTATATTCTAGTGTATTCTAGTATATTCTAGTATATTCTAGTATATTCTAGTGTATTATGGTATATTCTAGTATATTCTAGTATATTCTGGTATATGCTAGTAAATTCTGGTATATTCTAGTATATTTTAGAATATTCTATTATATTATGGTATATTCTAGTATATTCTAGTATATTCTAGTATAGTCTAGTATATTCTGGTATATTCTAGTATATTCTAGTATATTCTAGGATATTGTGGTATATTCTGGTATATTCTAGTATATTCTAGTATATTCTGTTATATTATGGTATATTCTGATATATTATGGTATATTCTAGTATATTCTAGTATATTCCAGTATATTCTGTTATATTATGGTATATTCTGATATATTATGGTATATTCTAGTGTATTCTAGTATATTCTAGTATATTCTAGTATATTCTGGTATATTCTGGTATATTCTAGTATATTCTAGTATATTCTAGTATATTCTAGTATATTCAAGTATATTCTAGTACATTCTAGTATACTCTAGGATATTATGGTATATTCTAGTATATACTAGTATATTCTAGTATATTGTGGTATATTCTAGTATATTCTACAATACTATGGTATATTCTAGTGTATTCTAGTATATTCTAGTATATTCTAGTATATTCTATTGTATTATGGTATATTCTAGTATATTCTAGTATATTCTGGTATATGCTAGTAAATTCTGGTATATTCTAGTATATTTTAGTATATTCTATTATATTATGGTATATTCTAGTATATTCTAGTATATTCTAGTATATTCAAGTATATTCTAGTATATTTTAGTATATTCTAGGATATTATGGTATATTCTAGTATATTCTAGTATATTCTAGTATATTCTAGTATATTCTGCTGTATTCTCGTGTATTCTAGTATATTCTAGTGTATTCTAGTGTATTCTAGTATATTCTAGTATATTCAAGTATATTCTTGTATATTCTAGTATATTCAAGTATATTCTATTATATTCTAGGATATTATGGCATATTCTAGTATATTCTAGTATATTCTAGTATATTCTAGTATATTCTGGTATATTCTAGTATATTCTAGTATATTCTAGGATATTGTGGTATATTCTATTATATTCTAGTATATTCTAGTATATTCTGTTATATTATGGTATATTCTGATATATTATGGTATATTCTAGTATATTCTAGTATATTCTGGTGTAGTCTAGTATATTCTAGTATATTCTAGTATATTCAAGTATATTCTAGTATATTCTAGGATATTATGGTATATTCTAGTATATTCTAGTATATTCTAGTATATTCTAGTATATTCTGCTGTATTCTCGTGTATTCTAGTATATTCTAGTGTATTCTAGTGTATTCTAGTATATTCTAGTATATTCAAGTATATTCTTGTATATTCTAGTATATTCAAGTATATTCTATTATATTCTAGGATATTATGGCATATTCTAGTATATTCTAGTATATTCTAGTATATTCTAGTATATTCTAGTATATTCTAGTATATTCTGGTATATTCTAGTATATTCTAGTATATTCTAGGATATTGTGGTATATTCTATTATATTCTAGTATATTCTAGTATATTCTAGTATATTCTAGTATATTCTAGTGTATTCTAGTGTATTCTAGTATATTCTAGTATATTCTAGGATATTATGGTATATTCTAGGATATTATGGTATATTCTAGTATATTCTAGTATATTCTAGTATATTCTAGTGTATTCTGGTATATTCTAGTGTATTCTAGCATATTCTGGTATATTCTAGTATATTCTAGTATATTCTAGGATATTGTGGTATATTCTAGTATATTCTAGTATATTCTAGTATATTCTAGTATATTCTAGTATATTCAAGTATATTCTAGTGTACTCGTGGATATTATGGTTTATTCTAGTATATACTAGTATATTCTAGTATATTGTGGTATATTCTAGTATATTCTAGAATACTATGGTATATTCTAGTGTATTCTAGTATATTCTAGTATATTCTAGTATATTCTAGTGTATTATGGTATATTCTAGTATATTCTAGTATATTCTGGTATATGCTAGTAAATTCTGGTATATTCTAGTATATTTGAGAATATTCTATTATATTATGGTATATTCTAGTTTACTCTAGTATATTCTAGTATATTCCAGTAAATTCTGTTATATTATGGTATATTCTGATATATTATGGTATATTCTAGTGTATTCTAGTATATTCTAGTATATTCTAGTATATTCTGGTATATTCTGGTATATTCTAGTATATTCTAGTATATTCTAGTATATTCTAGTATATTCAAGTATATTCTAGTACATTCTAGTATACTCTAGGATATTATGGTATATTCTAGTATATTCTAGTATATTCTATTGTATTATGGTATATTCTAGTATATTCTAGTATATTCTGGTATATGCTAGTAAATTCTGGTATATTCTAGTATATTTTAGTATATTCTATTATATTATGGTATATTCTAGTATATTCTAGTATATTCTAGTATATTCAAGTATATTCTAGTATATTTTAGTATATTCTAGGATATTATGGTATATTCTAGTATATTCTAGTATATTCTAGTATATTCTAGTGTATTATGGTATATTCTAGTATATTCTAGTATATTCTGGTATATGCTAGTAAATTCTGGTATATTCTAGTATATTTTAGAATATTCTATTATATTATGGTATATTCTAGTATATTCTAGTATATTCTAGTATATTCTAGTATATTATAGTATAGTCTAGTATATTCTGGTATATTCTAGTATATTCTAGTATATTCTAGGATATTGTGGTATATTCTGGTATATTCTAGTATATTCTGTTATATTATGGTATATTCTGATATATTATGGTATATTCTAGTATATTCTAGTATATTCCAGTATATTCTGTTATATTATGGTATATTTTGATATATTATGGTATATTCTAGTATATTCTACAATACTATGGTATATTCTAGTGTATTCTAGTATATTCTAGTATATTCTAGTATATTCTATTGTATTATGGTATATTCTAGTATATTCTAGTATATTCTGGTATATGCTAGTAAATTCTGGTATATTCTAGTATATTTTAGTATATTCTATTATATTATGGTATATTCTAGTATATTCTAGTATATTCTAGTATATTCAAGTATATTCTAGTATATTCTAGTATATTCTCGGATATTATGGTATATTCCAGTATATTCTAGTATATTCTAGTATATTCTAGTGTATTCTGGTGTATTCTAGTATATTCTAGTATATTCTAGTGTATTCTGGTATATTCTAGTATATTCTAGTATATTCTGCTGTATTCTCGTGTATTCTAGTATATTCTAGTGTATTCTAGTGTATTCTAGTATATTCTAGTATATTCAAGTATATTCTTGTATATTCTAGTATATTCAAGTATATTCTATTATATTCTAGGATATTATGGCATATTCTAGTATATTCTAGTATATTCTAGTATATTCTAGTATATTCTAGTATATTCTGTTATATTATGGTATATTCTGATATATTATGGTATATTCTAGTATATTCTAGTATATTCTGGTGTAGTCTAGTATATTCTAGTATATTCTAGTATATTCAAGTATATTCTAGTATATTCTAGGATATTATGGTATATTCTAGTATATTCTAGTATATTCTAGTATATTCTAGTATATTCTGCTGTATTCTCGTGTATTCTAGTATATTCTAGTGTATTCTAGTATATTCTAGTATATTCAAGTATATTCTAGTATATTCAAGTATATTGTAGTATATTCTAGTATATTCAAGTATATTCTATTATATTCTAGGATATTATGGCATATTCTAGTATATTCTAGTATATTCTAGTATATTCTAGTATATTCTGGTATATTCTAGTATATTCTAGTATATTCTAGTATATTCTAGGATATTGTGGTATATTCTATTATATTCTAGTATATTCTAGTATATTCTAGTATATTCTAGTATATTCTGGTATATTCTAGTATATTCTAGTATATTCAAGTATATTCTAGTATATTCTAGGATATTATTGTATATTCTAGTATATTCTAGTATATTCTAGTATAGTCTAGTATATTCTAGTATATTCTAGTATATTCAAGTATATTCTAGTATATTCTAGTATACTCTAGGATATTATGGTATATTCTAGTATATACTAGTATATTCTAGTATATTGTGGTATATTCTAGTATATTCTAGTATATTCAAGTATATTCTATTATATTATGGTATATTCTAGTATATTCTAGTATATTCTAGAATATTCTAGAATATTCTAGTATACTCAAGTATATTCTAGTACATTCTAGTATATTCTAGTATATTCTAGTATATTCTAGTATAGTCTAGTATATTCTGGTATATTCTAGTATATTCTAGTATATTCTAGGATATTGTGGTATATTCTATTATATTCTAGTATATTCTAGTATATTCTGTTATATTATGGTATATTCTAGTATATTCTAGTATATTCTAGTATATTCTAGTATATTCTAGTATATTCTGTTATATTATGGTATATTCTAGTGTATTCTAGTATATTCTAGTATATTCTGGTATATTCTGGTATATTCTAGTATAGTCTAGGATATTGTGGTATATTCTAGTATATTCTAGTATATTCTAGTATTTTCTAGTATATTCTGATATATTATGGTATATCCTGGTATATCCTGGTATATCCTGGTATATCCTAGTATATTCTGGTATATTCTAGTATATTCTAGTATATTCTAGGATATTGTGGTATATTCTAGTATATTCTAGTATATTCTATTATATTCTAGTATATTCTAGTATATTCAAGTATATTCTAGTGTACTCGTGGATATTATGGTTTATTCTAGTATATACTAGTATATTCTAGTATATTGTGGTATATTCTAGTATATTCTAGAATACTATGGTATATTCTAGTGTATTCTAGTATATTCTAGTATATTCTAGTATGTTCTAGTGTATTATGGTATATTCTAGTATATTCTAGTATATTCTGGTATATGCTAATAAATTCTGGTATATTCTAGTATATTTGAGAATATTCTATTATATTATGGTATATTCTAGTTTATTCTAGTATATTCTAGTATATTCCAGTAAATTCTGTTATATTATGGTATATTCTGATATATTATGGTATATTCTAGTGTATTCTAGTATATTCTAGTATATTCTAGTATATTCTGGTATATTCTGGTATATTCTGGTATATTCTAGTATATTCTAGTATATTCTAGTATATTCTAGTATATTCAAGTATATTCTAGTACATTCTAGTATACCCTAGTATATTATGGTATATTCTAGTATATTCTAGTATATTCTATTGTATTATGGTATATTCTAGTATATTCTAGTATATTCTGGTATATGCTAGTAAATTCTGGTATATTCTAGTATATTTTAGTATATTCTATTATATTATGGTATATTCTAGTATATTCTAGTATATTCTAGTATATTCAAGTATATTCTAGTATATTTTAGTATATTCTAGGATATTATGGTATATTCTAGTATATTCTAGTATATTCTAGTATATTCTAGTGTATTATGGTATATTCTAGTATATTCTAGTATATTCTGGTATATGCTAGTAAATTCTGGTATATTCTAGTATATTTTAGAATATTCTATTATATTATGGTATATTCTAGTATATTCTAGTATATTCTAGTATATTCTAGTATATTCTAGTATAGTCTAGTATATTCTGGTATATTCTAGTATATTCTAGTATATTCTAGGATATTGTGGTATATTCTGGTATATTCTAGTATATTCTGTTATATTATGGTATATTCTGATATATTATGGTATATTCTAGTATATTCTAGTATATTCTAGTATATTCTGTTATATTATGGTATATTCTGATATATTATGGTATATTCTAGTATATTCTACAATACTATGGTATATTCTAGTGTATTCTAGTATATTCTAGTATATTCTAGTATATTCTATTGTATTATGGTATATTCTAGTATATTCTAGTATATTCTGGTATATGCTAGTAAATTCTGGTATATTCTAGTATATTTTAGTATATTCTATTATATTATGGTATATTCTAGTATATTCTAGTATATTCTAGTATATTCAAGTATATTCTAGTATATTCTAGTATATTCTCGGATATTATGGTATATTCCAGTATATTCTAGTATATTCTAGTATATTCTAGTGTATTCTGGTGTATTCTAGTATATTCTAGTATATTCTAGTGTATTCTAGTATATTCTAGTATATTCTAGTATATTCTGCTGTATTCTCGTGTATTCTAGTATATTCTAGTGTATTCTAGTGTATTCTAGTATATTCTAGTATATTCAAGTATATTCTTGTATATTCTAGTATATTCAAGTATATTCTATTATATTCTAGGATATTATGGCATATTCTAGTATATTCTAGTATATTCTAGTATATTCTAGTATATTCTAGTATATTCTGTTATATTATGGTATATTCTGATATATTATGGTATATTCTAGTATATTCTAGTATATTCTGGTGTAGTCTAGTATATTCTAGTATATTCTAGTATATTCAAGTATATTCTAGTATATTCTAGGATATTATGGTATATTCTAGTATATTCTAGTATATTCTAGTATATTCTAGTATATTCTGCTGTATTCTCGTGTATTCTAGTATATTCTAGTGTATTCTAGTATATTCTAGTATATTCAAGTATATTCTAGTATATTCAAGTATATTCTTGTATATTCTAGTATATTCAAGTATATTCTATTATATTCTAGGATATTATGGCATATTCTAGTATATTCTAGTATATTCTAGTATATTCTAGTATATTCTGGTATATTCTAGTATATTCTAGTATATTCTAGTATATTCTAGGATATTGTGGTATATTCTATTATATTCTAGTATATTCTAGTATATTCTAGTATATTCTAGTATATTCTGGTATATTCTAGTATATTCTAGTATATTCAAGTATATTCTAGTATATTCTAGGATATTATTGTATATTCTAGTATATTCTAGTATATTCTAGTATAGTCTAGTATATTCTAGTATATTCTAGTATATTCAAGTATATTCTAGTATATTCTAGTATACTCTAGGATATTATGGTATATTCTAGTATATACTAGTATATTCTAGTATATTGTGGTATATTCTAGTATATTCTAGTATATTCAAGTATATTCTATTATATTATGGTATATTCTAGTATATTCTAGAATATTCTAGAATATTCTGGAATATTCTAGTATACTCAAGTATATTCTAGTACATTCTAGTATATTCTAGTATATTCTAGTATATTCTAGTATAGTCTAGTACATTCTGGTATATTCTAGTATATTCTAGTATATTCTAGGATATTGTGGTATATTCTGGTATATTCTAGTATATTCTAGTATATTCTGTTATATTATGGTATATTCTAGTATATTCTAGTATATTCTAGTATATTCTAGTATATTCTAGTATATTCTGTTATATTATGGTATATTCTAGTGTATTCTAGTATATTCTAGTATATTCTGGTATATTCTGGTATATTCTAGTATAGTCTAGGATATTGTGGTATATTCTAGTATATTCTAGTATATTCTAGTATTTTCTAGTATATTCTAGTATATTCTAGTATTTTCTAGTATATTCTGATATATTATGGTATATCCTGGTATATCCTGGTATATCCTGGTATATCCTAGTATATTCTGGTATATTCTAGTATATTCTAGTATATTCTAGGATATTGTGGTATATTCTAGTATATTCTAGTATATTCTATTATATTCTAGTATATTCTAGTATATTCAAGTATATTCTAGTGTACTCGTGGATATTATGGTTTATTCTAGTATATACTAGTATATTCTAGTATATTGTGGTATATTCTAGTATATTCTAGAATACTATGGTATATTCTAGTGTATTCTAGTATATTCTAGTATATTCTAGTATGTTCTAGTGTATTATGGTATATTCTAGTATATTCTAGTATATTCTGGTATATGCTAGTAAATTCTGGTATATTCTAGTATATTTGAGAATATTCTATTATATTATGGTATATTCTAGTTTATTCTAGTATATTCTAGTATATTCCAGTAAATTCTGTTATATTATGGTATATTCTGATATATTATGGTATATTCTAGTGTATTCTAGTATATTCTAGTATATTCTAGTATATTCTGGTATATTCTGGTATATTCTAGTATATTCTAGTATATTCTAGTATATTCTAGTATATTCAAGTATATTCTAGTACATTCTAGTATACTCTAGGATATTATGGTATATTCTAGTATATACTAGTATATTCTAGTATATTGTGGTATATTCTAGTATATTCTACAATACTATGGTATATTCTAGTGTATTCTAGTATATTCTAGTATATTCTAGTATATTCTATTGTATTATGGTATATTCTAGTATATTCTAGTATATTCTATTGTATTATGGTATATTCTAGTATATTCTAGTATATTCTGGTATATGCTAGTAAATTCTGGTATATTCTAGTATATTTTAGTATATTCTATTATATTATGGTATATTCTAGTATATTCTAGTATATTCTAGTATATTCAAGTATATTCTAGTATATTTTAGTATATTCTAGGATATTATGGTATATTCTAGTATATTCTAGTATATTCTAGTATATTCTAGTGTATTCTGGTATATTCTAGTGTATTCTAGCATATTCTGGTATATTCTAATATATTCTAGTATATTTAAGTATATTCTAGTATATTCTACTATATTCTGGTATATTCTAGTGTATTCTAGTATATTCAAGTATATTCTAGTATATTCTAGTATATTCTAGTATATTCTAGTATATTCTAGTATATTCTAGGATATTATGGTATATTCTAGTATATTCTAGTAAATTCTGGTATATTCTAATTTATTTTAAAACACATTTGCACTCTGAACCAAAAATTTGGATCTTCTTTCCCTCGTGTCAGCTAATTTTCGAAGAATTCGGCACTAACTGCGATTTTGATAATCACTTATACATTCTTCAATCGATAATAGATCAATTCCATACGCGTTTCAGCGACTTCAACTCGTTTAGAAATGATCTAATTCACTTCGAGAATCCCCTCACTGTCAAAATTGCAGATCAAGCCCTCGAGTTGCAACGAGAACTGTACGATCTTTAGCACGTCATCTCTCTGAAAACGAGGGAAGAAAAACGAGCCGAATTCTTCTAAACGCTGGATGAATCAAAGTACCCTATTCTTCGAAATTTGGCGACCCGAATATTCTCAATGTTTGGATCAACTTATTTGTGCGAAAGCTCATTTTCAACAATGCGCTATATTAAATCGGATCACCGTACACGTTTAAATGATTCATCGCTTGCGTCGGCGATGCGAATATCCACGTCTAAACGTGCACGAAGATCAAGTTGTTCCGGACCGTATTAAAATTTAAACAATAGAATTAAAAACTATTTTTAAAATTTATCTTATGTATTTATTTTTTTAATTAATTTTCTACAGCTATTGTCCGAAATTATCGTGTGACATAGTGGAATAGGCCTACAGGAGATACCACTAATAAAAAAAACGCATTGACAATAGTACCTGGATGGTAATGTGGAAACCTATTGAAACGAGTATCGCCCCTTATGCACCACGTTCATGTGTCTGTTATGATCGCGCCTGAGCCGGTCCGAGCACGTAGGCGACCACGGGGAGCGAGACGCGCGGCCGGGTCGAGGAGGCGTAGTCCTCGGAAAACGGTCCTCGCGAGCAAATAAAGTCAAACCCTGGTCTAAAACATAAGACGATCGGACGACTGACGAGTGACGGAGAGACGTGATGATACTCTCCTCACTCTTACAACTCGGCCATCCTGATCAAGAGATCGTTCTCGATCTTCAGTTACATACATTTCATTCTTCCTACATTTCATTTTTATTTAATTCTTATTACATTTATACATCCATTCTCTCTCTACGAATCTGTCGCTATCCATGGTCTCATATTTTTAGGTTCCCAAACACCTTGATATTTCTTCTGCGTGTTTTGAAAACCTTCTATATCGCTTACTGAATAGCGATCGTTTTTAAATTCCTTTACAATAACGTACTAACTATTGAAATTACGTAACATGACATAATCGCCTTCTTTATATTTCGTCGGATTTTTCCTTCGACTGTTATAATATTTCTCGTTTCGCTCTTGTCATTTTATTATTTTTTCGGATCCTTGTTTCCTAAGCTGTTCTAAATTGCTACGCTTGCTTATTGTTTGACCTAGATATTCTTTAATTTCGTCATCTACTTTTCCACGTTGATCAACTCCAAACAATAATCTACTAGGTGTTTCGCCTGTGCTCTTATTTACAGTATTATTTATTGCATGTTCCACGCTATCCAGTAATTTGTACCAATGGTTTCCCTCGCTACTATCTGTTAGCTTACTTAAGATGGTTACCAATACCCGATTAACCCGCTCTACCTGCCCATTAGCTTGTGGCGATCCCGTTGCAATTAATATATGTTTTACTTTTCATTCATCCATAAAGTCACGAAATTCTTGTGATGTAAAACACGACCCTCGATCCGATATAACTGTTTGCGGTTTACTATAATTTACAAAGTAATCCTTAATATGCGCTATTGCCTCTTTGCTTGCTGTCGATTTCGTTGCGTACAATCGCACATACTTTGTAAACGCATCGACGATCAAAAAGATATACTTTTTCGCTGACTGCTGTGAAGTTACTGGTCTAAAATGGTCAATATGTAACGTAGCGAACGGGACTTCGCCTTTTGGAATACAATGTAAGACGCCTTCTGCTTTGCCCGAAGTTGGCGAATATGCAATACATTTTAAGCAATTTCTAATATGTTCGGTTACTTTTTCTCTTAATTTCGGGAACCAGTAACTTTTCAACATTGTTTCCGCTGTTTTCTGAACACTAAGATGACCCATCTGGTCATGATATTTAAACAAAATGTTTTTCTGCATATTTTCCGGAACGTAAAACAATAACTCGCCATTATATTTTCTATAGACTAAACCATTACGCATTTCATACAACGGATTTTCATTCTTTTCGAGCTTCTCACACAGTTCTTTAATAGTTCTATCCTGCGACTGACATACAGCTAAATTAAATTCAAACGGGTTGTCCTCTACTACATATATTTCGAACGATCGACTTAGCGCGTCCACGTGCTTCATTCTTTCGCCTGCTCTGTGCTCTATAGAATAATTAAAACTTTGTAATTCTAATGCCCATCGGGCAATTCGAGGGTTGACCTCTTTGTTCTGCAACGTCAGTTTTACTGAATTGCTGTCGGTAATAATCTTGAACGAGATACCCTGCAAATATATTCTAAATCGCCTAATCGCGTATATAATAGCCAGGGTTTCCAACTCAAAACTGTGATACTTGCTTTCTGTTGCCGATGCACGCTTTGAAAAATAAAATATCGGATGAAACTTGAGATCCGATTTTTTCTGAATCAAGACTGCGCCAAACCCCAATGAGCTCGCATCACAGTGTAATTCGGTTAAGTCATGCGGACTGTAAATTGCTAATATTGGGGTTGCTGTTAATTTCGATTTCAATTTTTCAAACGCTCTTAGCTCTACTTCGGTAAACGCAAATTTAGCCTCCTTTCGAAAAAGATCGTATAACGGTTTGGCAATTACCGAAAATGCTTCCACGAACTTTCTAAAATATAAGCATAAGCCCAGAAAACTTTGTACTTGCCGCACGTTTTGCGGTACTGCAAATCGCAATATTGCTTAAATGCCCGTTTGCGAAGGGCTCATGCCGTCGGCTGTAACCGAATACCCCAAATACTCAATTTTTCAGAATAAAAATTTACATTTGTCCAGTCTTAATTCTAATCTATTCTCTACAATGATTTTAAATATACGTTTGAAGATTATAAAGTGACGTTCCAGTGTCTCTGTGGCTACTAAGAAATCATCGATATACACAATTACGTCACCTGTTCTAATTAACTCATCTAAAACTTGGTTTACATAACGCTGGAATCTGGTAGGTGCCGGTTTCAATCCGAAAGGCATTCTGACAAATTCAAACTGCCCAAAAGGTGTTATGAACGAAGTGTATTTTATCGATTCTTTTGCCACGTGGATATGAAAAAACCCATCTTTCAAATCCAGCGTACTGAAGTATTTTTTATCAGCCAAGAGATTTAATTAATCCTCTATTACTGGTATTGGATAATTGTCCCATGTAACATATTTATTTAAAACTCTATAGTCGATACACATGCGATTTACACCGTTTTTTTTCTTTACTAGGACAATTGGGGGCGTATATTCTGAACAACTGGGACGGATTACTTTCTTTTCTAATAACTTATCTAAAATTTTTCTTAATTGCTCTTTTTCAACATACGAGAGTCTTCGCGGGGAAAAATTAAAAGGCTGCAGATCTTTAATCTGTAACTTTAATTCTGCTTTAATTTTAGGCTCTATCGATCGCTGCGCCCTTATATATTCTATTTCAAATAACTTTTTAAATTCTAAACTGTCTGTATGAGAGGTCTGTGCGTCAATTTCTAACTCCGGCAATGCTACTGCATTAGACTCACTAATGTCGATGTTCAATATTTCCGCGGATAAATTTCCCTGCGTATCGTCCGTCGGAGCAGACAATGTTATATTGAATTCCTTCAAAATATTTCTACCGACTACTGCTGCCGTAACCATTCTACGATCTGGTACCACGTAAATACACACATTCTTTCTCGTCGCGTACAGTACATCTCCTTTAACGATTCCTACTATTTCTAATTTGCTACCATTTATTCCTCGAAACGCACTCTCTGACGCATCCGTACGCTTGATACAATCCTTAGGAAGTACACTCTCTTTTACGAAGCTTATAGGGCTACCGGTATCAATTATAGCTTCTAAATGTAATCGCGTCTCTATGCCAGACTCGTATAATTTAACTGTAATATTTTTTCGAAATTCACATTCGTTACTACCACTATTAGACACAACATTTACCTGGAAATTCTGCTGATATTTTCTATATTCACGAGCCATGTGTCCTTTTTCACCATATTTGTAACATGTATCCTTTTCCCGCTGCGGTAATTTACAGTCCCTAGACGCATGTCCGTGTCTGTTGCAATTGTAACACCTGATATTCACCTGTGCTGCACCGCCGTCTTTCAGAAATGTCCTCGAAGGGCCGGACTCACCCCGTGGCCACATGTTTGGTACTGTTCCTCTTCCTCTCGCCGATGAATATTTCGTACTGTTATTGTACTGGCCCGTGGAAACAGTCATGGAGCACATTGTTTCTCCCAAACTGATGCCTTCAAACGCTCGAATAAGGGATGATGTTGAATCGATTTGCTGAAGCCATACCTGATTCCTTAATGGCACGTCTGGTATACCGCAAATGATGCGTTCAATTAATTCGTCCTGATCAATTGATATTGCATTTGCCAATATCATTTTGTCATGTGCATAGGCGGCAAATTCCTCTTCCGGCTTCCATATTCTCTCTTCAAACTGCTGCCTCAGCCTCATTCTGGTCTGTCGGTGGTCAAAAAATTTTGCCATCTCATTCAAAATTTTCTCCACCAACCACTCTATGTGCTCAGGTCTGGATTGAAACCATTCCAGAGCTCTATCCTTTAGTCTCATTCCCAGTAATATCTTGGCTTCCCGATCGTCCAATTCGTACGTTTTGACTAATAATTTCAACTGCTTTTCCCAATTTTTGAAAGTCTTGTCCATGCCTGTATAATTGCTAAGCAGGTCACTCACAGCTTTCACGCTGAATTTGGACGGTCCTTCCCTCTTGCTGCCGGACGTATTTGAAGACTCGCGTAGCAGCCGATTTTCCCTCTCCATTAATGCCAACTCTCTTTCGAGAACCTGTCTCTCTTTTCTCAACAATTCAACTTAGTGCCATACATCGTTATCGCTATCGCTACGCTCTCCGTCTTCCACATCTGCTGCCGTCACTTCGGTCATATTCTCTCCTGCTTTATTCAAATGGATTTTTTCTAATTCCTTGATTCATTCCCCAGTCGAATCATTCTCTTGTAGTCTTGCAATCATTTCCTCTTTGGGCGCCAGTCGTCGGAAGTCCCTTCTTCAGCAGCATTTTCTTCAACTGCTCTGCCTTGAACTCTTTTGGATTTGTCATTTTCCTTCGCACAAGTCCCTTAGCACCTCACCAAAGTCACACAGTCTTGCAATTAGTTCACTTATCACCAGTCAAACCTTTCCTCACGTTACGTCTACGCACCACGTAATAATTCGAATTCACACAGAAATCGAATCCACACAGAAATTTGTCCACACAGGTTTTTATCCGCACAGGTTTCTATCCCACTTCTGAAAATTGTAGGACGTGGGAAAGGGCTTGACTTAATCAACGCGCTGGTAAAAGTAAAAAGGTATATTATATAATGCTACAACGGCGTTTCGACTGGCACTGACTCCAGCGGAGCCGCATCCGAACCTTATAGTCTAAAACATAAGACGATCGGACGACTGACGAGTGACGGAGAGACGTGATGCTACTCTCCTCACTCTTACAACCTTGTTAGCTTCTTTTCTTCCTTTTAGTTTTCTTTTTTAAAGTCGTTATAATTGTGTAAATACCTTAAAATATTTTCTAGTTCACTATGCCTTTTCTGCATACGAATTTTCAATGCACTGTATAATTCCTCAGACAGTGGCGTGTCCTGATCTTTAAGTGATTGCAACATAAAGTTTATTGTTGCATTCGCTGTTACTAAGTTGGAATCCTTCCGACATAATGCTTCCACAGCCAGCTTTATTGGACGCAGAGCTGATACAGTTTTTGATATTAAATCGAAATCACTATCGGAAAAATTAATTTGTAAATTTCAAATAAGGGTAGATGCCCCAAAAAAATATTTATTATTTATAGCTAGTACCGAAATTACCGGTATTTTACCTTAACAAATGCCGATTTCACGAAATTGCAAAATAGCACGAAATAACGGTATTTGGTATACCGGTGTACCGGTATTGTAATCCCTAACCGCAATGTAACGGAGTAGCAGAGAGCGGTAATCGATTATTAATTGAAATGACAAGATCATTAATGTCAGATTCAAAGTTACCTTTGAATTTTTGGGCGGAGGCTGTGTGCACTTCAGCACATATCAAAAATAGGCTAAAGTCAAAATGTACATAGTAAAATGCCATATGAATTATGGCATGGGAGAAAACCGAATATAAAATATTTGAAAATATTTGGGTGTATTGTAGATGTGCTAAGTAAGGAAGGATTGAAACATAAATTTGGTTCGAAGACTTTAAAAGGAATTTTCATAGGTTATGGTAAAAATAATAGTTACAGAATATATCTACCTGAAACAGAAAAAGTTGATGAAAGTAAAAATGAAGCTGAATTGTTGAAGAATAATGGAAAACGAGAAAATAAAGATAAATAAATAAAATATGATAATGAATAATGAGAATAATGAGATAGTTGAGGAAAATGATGGCAACGATGACAGTTTTTACGAAGATGCAACAACGGATGAGGTGCTTGCGGAGAATGTACAAGGAAATGAGGATCAAGTAGATGAGGTGCCAGAAGAAAATCAAGAGGAGCAAATTCAAATTCTAACAAAAGGAAGACCGAAAGGAACAACGAAGGATGTTATGAAGTTGCGAAAAGAACAATCGTCTGAAAGAAGAGAACTAAGAAGATCAGAAAGATTAAAGGAGAAACATTCTGCAATGTTGATAGTGGATGGAGAAATTCCAAAAAATATAAATCAAGCGAAAGAATCGGAAGATTGGAAGAAATGGAAACGGGCAATGGAAGAAGAGTTGAATTCCATGAGAAAACATCAAGTCTGGGAAATAATCTGTGCAAAACCCCAAACAGCGTTACAGACCTCACCGACAATTTAGCAGCGTCACATAATACAAGATTGTAACTATGGCAACCACATTGTACAAAGAAAGCCAAAGGATTTAAGTCTAAAATTCTTGTTTGTACATCTATATTATTCCCTGACTTCTACAATTGCCTAGCTCACGCCCGTGTTTGATACGCTTTGTATGGCTTCTTTAAAACGTGCGTTGGACATATTAAAAAAACTGGCTTAATAGCCAAAAATATAATTACAGACAACCTGTAATATAAAGAAAAGGAAAATTAAAAAAGAACCGAACCGTAAACAAAAAGAAAGAAAAAAAATTAGAGAAAAAACATGTAATAGCTGGCGCCCCCTACCATATCTGAGAGTCCAGGAGATGCGTTGCCCTCTCTCGTCTGACAGGCGTCCAGGTATGATCGCCGAACTCTCCTTGTCGAACGAGCGGCTCTCGTACTCTCCCGTTCTTCCGGCAGGCGTCCAGGTATTCTCGCCGAACTCTCGTACAGGAGCCGAGTTTGCCGACCGAGAGCAGCCGATGGTCTTACCTTGCCCTCTCTCTCTCTCTCTCGGAATAGCAAAAAGGGCCGGGGCTTCTGTGAGCCTGCAATTTATACCCAATCGTTGCTATCCGCGAGTGCGGGAATCAACAACGCGGTTGTTAAGCGATATCTGATGTTACCGCGCGTCGCTCATCACGTCGCTTCCCTACGTGGTCGCCGACAACCTAATTTCGAGAAGCTTCGAAATGCTCGCCGACCCGCGTTATGTTCTCGAATTTTCGACGCATGCATAGTTTATTTACCATAGTTTATTAGTGGTCCATACATTCTTTCGTATCATTTATTCGCGATATCATTTCTCCCTCTGATTCTTCTCAGTATCCACACGTTTGAAATCTCAAGAGTCACACGCTTAGCATGCATCGATACTAGCATCGAAGAATTGTACTAGGTATGCTTCAGCTGCCTTCCACAGTGCTTCCAATGCAGGTACTTGTATCCTCAAATCACCGAGTTCAGGGAATAGGTCGAAAATCTCTGTTTGGATGACTTCAAAGGCAACGTCTGGTATCTAGATTCTGGAATCACTGGCCATATGACGAATCAAAGGGAATAGTCCATCAATTTCAGACTCTTTAATGAGCCTCATCCTATTAACAAAGGGAAGGAGTATGCATCCCTAGAGACTTTGGGCAGGGGAGACATAAACATCTTAGCCTACAATGGAAGCAGTTGGCTCGGGAAACATCTTTCTCACGTTCTATATGTCCCCAATCTCTTATACACAACTTGTTTTCAGCTGGATCGACATTAGATAAGTGCCTGCTACAAATATCAACTGCTGAGGGATGCCGCTTTAAAAAGGGTGGGACTATTGGTATTAGTGGGTGACCGTAAGCATAAACTTTGTGAGATGCAGAGTAGAGTGCTCAAGCCTTCCAGCATCAGCGTGGAAGCAAATGTTGCAGCGAGAAGTAACCTTCAATCGTAGCATGAAAAGCTGGGTCATCAGAATGTCGCCTATGTGAAGAGATATCTGGAAGGGACATAAGAACTCTGTATACCGACAATGGTTTGGAGATGAGGCATACAGCACCATAGAACTGTGGCCCTCACACCAGAGCAACCTGACTTGGTCGAAAGAGACAATCGGACGATCATCGAATCTATGAGAGACATGCTGAATCAGCCAGGCTGAGGTTATGAACACCTCAGCTTATACCTTTCAAGACACCGCAAGAGTTGTGGTTTGGAAGGAGAGCAAAATTGGAAAAACTTGCTGTTTTGGAGCAACGTATAGTAGTATAGTAGGGTATGATGAAAATGTTAAGGGTTCTCGGATCTGGTTCCCTGAAAACGATCTACACTTCACTAATTTCCTTAGGTGATTCGAGTTCAGAGTCATAAGGTCGAATCCTGTGATGATCCTGTGAACTACCGGCGATTTAAATTGTTTTTTAGGTTTGCAGATAGAGCATAACACTGATGGTTGTGAGCCACAAGGTCGAATCCTGTGATGATCCTGTGAACTACCGGTGATTTAAATTGCTTTTTAGGTTTACAGATAGAGCAGAACACTGATGGTTCCTTCTTTTTACACCAATATGGGTATACAAAGCGAGCACTACAGTGTTTTAACATGGCGAATGCAAACCCCGTGGCTGTTCCGACGGATAAGACCCAATAAGGAATTGAGTATTGTGGTTCATGGACATTGCGTTCGCACCGGGTACTGTGAGTCAATACCTTGAACCACCTGATGAGATCCACTGAAACGCTGTTAAAAGGATTTTTAAATACCTGATGGGGATATGTAATTATTGTCTATTTTTTAAGATAGGAATAAAACTTGATCTGTTAGCTTTTGCTGATGTCGATTTCGCGGAGGATCTTGACACCTGGAGATCTACTACAGGCTGTGTTCTTAAGTTGCGAGGCCTCCATTCAACATTTATGGACACAAGGAATATACGGAAACAGTTTTATAGTGATCACGTGTGTTAGCGGCTCAGCTGTTTTCCCAAGAAACAACCTGAATAAAAAGGGGTCTATCTGTGCTCGACGATATCAGTAAGCCGGGTCAGTAATTCTGGCACAAGGAGCCCTGCTCAACGTACCAAGGATCGAGCATTGCGGTCGAACCCTAAACTGAAAAAGAGATCCAACGTGACGTACGCAACGTACACCTCTATTGGTCGGGTTGTCGCATTTTAAGCGGATTTTTAATTGTTAATAACTGAAAAATGAAATCGAAATCGCATTTTTTTTTGTTCTTCATTTTCGTCTTATATTGTCATGGAGAACCACCCCTTAGATTTTGTCCCACATGTAGTCGAACACCCTGTATAGAAAAGGCGTTGATTCAAAATCGGCCAAAATTACCCAAGACCAATTTTCCTGAAACTTTGCATGTTGATAGCCCTTTCCGTCTAACATTGATTCCATGCAAAAACTTTTCCCCAGGACTTCACGGTTACGGGGTGGAGGGTGCCAAAGCAAAGTACGTATTTTGCGAAATCTATTATGTGCTGTAACTTTTAATAAAGATACGATATCGACCCGACACTGATACCAAAAAACCATAAAAAATTCAAGCTTTCCAACGGTGTATAAGTTTATGTAATTTATTTATTGCTAACATAATTTTTTCACGTCTTTCGTGTTTTTCAAGGTGTAAAAAATTCAGAAGAATTGCAATTCCCAAAGAAAGTCTCGCCTGATTTTAACCAAAAACGCTGCATTAATAGTACATTTCATGCCCTTTCGAATGGTGCATGTCATACCTTGGGGAAATTATTCGTTTTTGAATTATAAAATAAAATGTGAGTAGAAATTGAGGCGCGCGATCAACTACTCGACCTAAATATTCGTTTCAAACGTGGAAAAAACGCTTCCTATGGTTATATATACACTGTACATAATACAGCTATGCTATAGTTATCAATTTTACAATTTCAATTTTTTTTTACAATATCAATTTTAAAATGTTTTTGCATGGAATCAATGTTAGACCGAAAGGGCTACCAATATGCAAAGTTTCAGGAAAATTGGTCTTGGGTAATTTTGGCCGATTTTGAATCAACGCCTTTGCAAGGTATAAAGTGGGAAATATTGTGATGCAAATATTTTTTACATGGGCGAAAGTGTTTTGGAGATTTGAAGGTTACCTTTACCTTCCAAGGTTACCTTTTTTAAATGAAGTGACCTACCTTTTGTATCGTGAATCGATAAAGTAACAAATTCAGTGAAAAAAGTAAAAATCTATTGACCTCTATATATGCTAAATCTAATTGTTCATGAGATATTATCGAAATAATATATGTATAAGTTCGCGTGTTTAAGATTTGTAAGAAATAGTATCAGTAGATCAATCCCATCAATAGCATGCATGTTCGCCGAATATTCAAACTCGATTTTCTCGAAAACAAATCTTCGCATGAAAAAATTGGATTCTACATTTTCGACTTATTTATTTCATGTAAAATTACCTCCTTTCCGGTTGTACCACCAGATCACCCTGTATAAATCCTGTTAATTTATTACAGAAAAGGAGAAAAGGACAGCAAAATGTGGAGTAAAAGTTGTATATCCCACAACATCACATTAAGATTCTTATTCAGGCTTTGCTGTCGTTGTAGAACATTTTTCATAATACAAGATACTCGTACTATTAGCTTTCACTGTGTTTCACTAATGTTCAGGAATTATTTTAAGAAGAACTATTAAATTATTTCCTTTAAGATTTTGCACACATATTTATGGGTATTTGAAGTATCTAAGTTATCTTTTTCAAGTAAAAGTAATCAAAATGACGTAAGTTATATATTTTTAAAAAAATATATTTTGAAAAACAGGTTGACCTTTGCAACGATTCCGGTCCTTTTGCTGAACGAAAACAAGAAAAAGGAAGTATATTCAGCAAACAAATAAAATAAAGCTCGAATAATTACAAAATGGTGGCATTGTAAACTCATGAAGGCCGCATGAAATGAAAGACCCGTCCAATATATTGTATCAGCCATTCTGTTTATAGAAATTTCAAGTTCAGATTCGTAATCAGCGACTTTGAAAATCTACAATCACAAATTTTCAATGAAATTCAGGAGCGTCTTCAAGTTTTGTCATCAGGTTACGGTATATTTTGAGATGCGCCCACGCGGTGGTCCTCACGTTAATTGCAGGCTAACGTGCAACCATACTAATTCGATGTGCAAAGACATCGCTGAAACCCATTTGGTATCGACTAGAAGTGTGAACGGAGCCTAACCATTGGAGCAATCGCTTCGGACAAGCGGGCGGACAAGCGAGCAGACAGGCAGACAGACAGAAGCTGGAGCACCTGTCTGTCCCTCCACTCTTCTGCGCGGTAAAAGAGGGGCCCCGGCACTGGATACCCCATGCCGTGGTTCAGTATCTCGTGCACGCTCACGCTGATAAGACCTTATTCTAATCACCCGTCACTTGGCGTCGATAGTCTTGCGCGGACCTCTTACGCGATCTCACGAACCGTCTGTCGCAATAATTCCTTCTTTCTTCCTTCATTCGTGGAGCGTATTGCATGCATCCCGTTACCCGTCTCTTTCTTTCTTTCCACCTTTCTTCGTTTCTCTCTGGCGTGCTTCGAACTGACGCGCGGTTGGTGGCACTTTCATGCTACCGCTCGCCGCCGTGCTGATCCGATCCGATCCGGGGAATTTCTTCGATCATCCGAATCCCTCGATCTTCCGTTCGAGCACGCCACCATCGTCCCTGTCCCGTTTCTTGCTCCGCCGTGTACGTATACGTGATTATCTCGACCAATTACAGCCACAAATCGTTCCATAATCGGCCGTATATCGCTTAATACGTGCTGATGGAGGCGTGGTGTGACTAGGGAAACTGCATTCACCTTACGCATTTCCCTATCGGTTGCCATACCAGGAACGATGGTGCGGATATCCGGGACTCAGCATTCTGGTTAAATTGCATTTACTTCTTATTATTAATCGATGAAGATTAGTTTTGTCGGTACCAATTTATTCGGTGGTTTACGCTCGATTACTTCTTCGATGGACTAGTGCTAGATCATTGATTGCGCGGGAGATCGGCCACGTGTTTGCACTTGCGTGATACAATGATCCCTCGCCTACCGGAGGGAAAACCTCGTTAATTGCTTCCTCAGGCTACCACGAACGGTAACATCGATAATCGTCACGAAGAAAGGGGTTGTTGTTTCAAAGAACAAACGGATTGTTTCATTGACACGAACGGATTAGGCGACCAACCGGACGGATGGTTTTTTTCCTCGATCCGTTGGGATCATCCGAGTAGAGTTTCCGTGTTCCACGGGCAAGGAACCTGCCTTCCAGTGTGTGGAAAGAATTTATGTGTTACGTAACAGTGGAGAAGAATGAACCGTGTTGCGAGTCGAGCGATGGTTTTTCGTGAACTCGATAAACACCACGTGTCGAACGCAGCTGACATTGAGGACGAGGCTTGCCTCTTTCACGATGATTCCCGGCCGTGATCTTCTGGCCCTTCGGTGTTTCTCGAATTGTGACGGGAAGTGCCCTATTCGGTGAAAGGGGGATCACCGCCGAGTGTTTTGTGAAATCGTGAAACTGCCGAACTTCGCGCATAACATCTATTACCCGCGACAGGTGTATCGTAAAATTTGCTCGTTACTTTTTGTTCCACATGGAAACCGACACGATTTCTCGACCCGCGAGTGCGGCTTTCATAGGAAACCTTGTGGTATTGGCGTGCAGCAAATCTCGTTAATCTTCTCGTCGAGTGGTACTTGTGGGATTAAAGGGAACTTCCACATGAAATCGGTAAGCAATGAGATGATCTCTGTCTTTTCACTTCATCGTGTACCGCGACCTTCGAATGCCCCCCCCCCCCCATGGAATAATTATTTGATCAAACAAATCAAGTGTCTAGCCTTGTAATTGGATTTCATGCATTTATAACGAAAGTAAATAAGTCAAATACAAAACGGTGAAGGCATTAAAAGCTTTTTAGGATTACATTATGTTCTTTTTCGATTCATTAAAATTGTTAAAAGAGGAAATACATTATCATTTAATTTCTGTATCTTACGGTTAACGTACAAAAGTTTTATTTTGCATAAAGAACCTGTGATATCTGAAGTATTTAGTATATCAACATGCTTTTGATATAAACAGCTCAATCTAACGCGTCCCACACGCAGTACTATTTATTAGTAAATATTAATTCAGATAATCGAGGTCTTACTGTGTTCATATTTCCAATGTGAAAAATATTTCCATTAACGATAAAAGTAAATGCATTGATAAATTTCATTTACTTTTCGTAATTTTGACCAATGGTAATTTTTAATTAATGTTTTTATACGTTACCTAGTAAACTAATCATTTTAATATCTCAAAACACTCAAGTCAGGTCTAATTTTGTAAAATCGACAATGCCTACAGATCATTTAATGCAAGATTGCAATATTGCACAAATGAGGATTGTCAACATTTCGAACATTTATTATGATATGTAAAGGTCAACCCGCTGTAAACAACGCGTAGTCTTTGCTGAAACACGTAAGTTTTAAACTTCCACATTTTATCCGCCGCAACATGGTTATTCTTGCTCAAGGTCATTTCAAGGTCAAAAAGGTGGTATCCACTAAATTCAGTTTTTTATTGTCTATCATGCTATCGTAAAAAAATATACTATTCCATTTAAAAAGACATCGGTGACCTTGAAATTTCATTAAAAAACACGATATAAAAAATTTGTTTCTTTACCATTATATTTGCCCCCTGCAATAGTGTCACTTTGTCCTCTGAAGTTTTCTGATAGGACTGTAAATACGACAGATATTTAGGTGTTCCCATTTATGTGGGACACCCTGTATTTAAATAACATTTTTCGAAACATTACTCTGCCAAGAATGCATGTATCAAAATAGAAGACATTCTATTACGTCACAAGTTTGTGTATATTGATGTGAACTGACAGTATTTACCCTCCTTCATTAATTATGAATACTGACACCATTCTTTTAAGTGACTGCGCACGTGATACTTATGAAGGTTTTCTTTTAGGAAGAACTGTTTGCAAATTGATTGCTTAGAGACAGCATTCTTTACCAAGTGTGAAATCTTGTTAGAAACAATTACAATAATATTTACAACTTTCCCCGCTTAAAAATTGACTCTATTTCCCATTTTCGAGAATTAAAAGGAATCAATTGAAATAAAGGATCAGTGAGCATAGTTTGATACCGTACACAGTTTTATATAATCTTTCTGTCGTAACTGCATTTATTAATATGGATCACTGTCATATTGGGTCCTTTATAAGACATTAAATGCAAATACTTCAGAAAATATTAACAAGCATATCAGCATGCCCCACACCAATGTGGTTTATTTATTTCGCCTTGGCACACTTTTCCGTTCCTACCAGTAAAGAAGTATATACTGCGATTGCAAGGTACCATGCATATATCTCTTTGTTTTAAGGAACGTGTTCTTTTATGCAAATGAATATTACTTTTTTAAATTTATTTCGTATGTCATGCATTCGGCCGACAGTAATGCCAGTACACACTTATAGACTACGGACAGGAATAAGTGTTTACTAATTTCTCATTAACTGGAATCGAAAGTGCATGAAATGAACAAGCTATTAACACTAACTGTATCACGATCGGTCAAATGGCCGGTTTAGCATTTTTTATTTTATAATTACTGAAATTACAAAGATGCTTCCTTTAAAAAGGATTAAATGAATTTCTTCATTCAGGCACATGTTGTTATAAAAATTGCGGGAAAATCTAAATAATTGGTCTTGTAATTTTCATAAAACAATACAATACAACACGTACACAATACAAGTCACTTTTTGTGCTCGATACGGTCAGTGTTAGAGCGCTCGATTCATCTTGCTTTTACGTTTAGATCCTTTTATTGATACTGTTGCCTAGAGTTAGAGATACAACGCAAATAGTTAACGGTATAAGAAGTTTGTCGATTGTGGCACGTTTCTCATCTGAAAAGCTTCATACATCTTTCATGTTGTCACCACTTAAAGCAAACATTTCTTAACTTATCAAATTTTTATTTTACACAAAAACACAATCTAGCAATTATAATCATTTGTATCTTTACAAAATTTTAAAAATTTTCTCCTGGCAATTCAATAGATGTTGCATATAAATACTACATATTTACAAAAGAAGAGAACAACTGTTACCAGAAAATAATTATTTACATATGTACGTTAGTAATTTGTAATTTTTGTAATTTACGTTCATAATAAAATTGATAAATATTTCATAATTTTGTATTGAGAGCCTGCCGAACTAGTATCCATCAAAATTATACAAAATCAAAGATAATTTATTTAATGCAACGTGATTAACTCAAACATCTCTTTTAATCTTTTTGTATCTTCCTAAAATAAATAAAATAAAAGATAATATTTATATTTAGACAAAGAATTGTAGACACTATGGCTAATAAAAAAATCTACGAGTTCGAAAAGACTCAGTACCGAGGAAAAACATTCAGAAAAATTGCAAATTTGTCTCGTTCTTGAGTTGTAAAGGCAACCTTAGATTTCAATTTAGAGTCAGATACGCCTTCTAGATACATAGGTATGTGTACCTTGCCACTATCCGTCTTGATAGTGTTCGCTAAGAATAATCTAAATACAGTTGTGTTTGATCTTATTAATGCCGTAGAGATTACGCGTTGTATGGAAAGCGTTAAAGAGCCAATTGAAAATGTGGATTTTAGAGACCGATAATTTATCTCGATTCTCGTCGTCGGCCACTTATCTCACATTGATCGATCATTTGAGTGACTTACAAGAAGTAGTGGGATTAACTTGCACACTTCCACGAAAATCTTGGCCGAAATCTTGCGAAGAGTAAAAATCATTTCCGGGTAATTTTTGCAGTATTAAAAAATAGTTTACGAAATAATTGTATTATAAATTTCTTTTCATAGCACATCGAAATAATATCGCAGTAAAATTGAATGTTTTCACTAACAAATTTAATCAGCTTTTGAAGATTTTTACACGCTGTAAATGTATCAAGATATGTAGCTTAATGATTACTAGACTGCGGATTTTATACATTTATGACCAAAATGAGAAGACGCAATTTGACGCAGTGTAAAGATTGAAAGAATTGAATAGTATCAATATCAATATAGTACTGTCGACCTAGTAAAATTATTCAAGAGAGGGAAACGTTCTTAAGTGGCTCCTATATCTTATAACAAATGCAGAAAGTTTTTGTTTTGCATAAAAATCCGCAGCTTAATGATTACACAGGGAACAGTTAAACGCACATATAGTGGACCTAAAAAGTATTTGAACATTAAATTTCCCATTCTTGAGAAATTGTCGATATTTGAACTGTGATAGTTTCATTAAAAACATAGTACTACATAATTGGACTTATTTTCAAGCTTCATTCTTTTTCTAAGATATTTTTGCGTGATAAAAACATTAGAAAATTCTTCTCATCACTGAATCCACCCCAGATAGAAAGATTAAAGCTTTCCTTTTACAACAACTCCTTAGATGTACGAATTCTTCTAGCCGATCTATTGAGCTTTGAATAGAAGGTGTACTGTCATATTTGCAATAATATAAAATACACCATGAAGGCCTTACATTACCAAACTTGTTCTTCATTTCATTTCACTTTATAAAACAGCCAATCATAGATTAATTATAACTATAACTTATAATTATAACTTAATCATAGATAAAGTACATTCTGGTATATTCTCGTATATTCTAGTATATTCTAGTACATTCTAGTATATTTTAATATAATCTAGTATATTCTAGTATATTCCAGATTTAATCATAGATCAAGTTATAAGCAGTCGTAAAGGGGAAGATTCAATATAAAAATCAAAACAATTCAATATATAAATTGTTTAGTACAGTTTGTCAGATGATATTCTTTTTTTTCGTTGCCATAGTAATAAATTGTTATTCTTTTGTATAATGTTGAAATTTCCTAGCAATGTATTCCCCACCTATTTAGCACGATGAACTCTGAAAAGTTCTACTTGATAGATTTTTAAATAAAATGTTATATGCTCTGCCTTCGTGTCGTCAGAAATCGGACAGCATTTTCTCGAGAGGGATACTTTTCGGCCAGCCGTCCGACACTAGCATAGGCATCTCCTGAGGTATAGAGGGGAGTAAATGTCCTAGGGTTAGGGTAGCAAATGACACGATCTTCGGCACTTGGCCTTTGTTCGAGCATCTCCAACGCTTCTCAAGTTGCCTAAAAGGTCTGAAGGCAGTGTATAAACACTCCAAAAATGCGTCCGATATCGGACAGCTCTGTATAAACCGACCGTAATGTGTATGAATTAAATATTGCACTCCGGTTAAATTGCATTTTTTTTGTGATTATAAAATTTGTTTTTATGACTTATTTTCTGGTAAATATGTAAATCCTATATTCTAAAGCTTAATTATTGCATAAGCTTAAATTGTTTGGAATTGTGACATGCAGCGTTTTTCCTTGCAGCAGCAGAAATATCCTAGAAAAAAATGAATGGTGGTCTGCGAAAGTAGAGATTTCAACCATCAATCTGGCCGATGAACTCATATATGCGTTCGGCGAAAACAACTGATAGAACCGAAAGACTCGTATATGTGTCCCACGTAAACATATCGCTGTGACCGATAAACCCATGTATGGGTCCTACATATACATACATATACATGGGTAGCTCGGCCCCATGCTATGGTTGGCTTCAAACTGTCCCGTCAGCAAAGGATTAAATGAGTCGTTTATTACTGTACCTACTATTCTTTTAACGAATTTATCATAATTCAAATATTGACAATTTCTCGAGAATCGGAAATGTTGTGTTCAAATACTGACTTTGAACTTTATTGTGCTAGGTACCTATTAAGAACTGGGAATTCATTTCATACAGTCAAAATGTTTAGTTTTCAAACATTCAATTTGAGTCCATGTGTCTTGTAAATGTTTTTTAACCAGTCCTTTAATGTACTTTAAATGATTTTCATAACTTGCTTTTTCCTAGTAAGTACCCGTTTCAAGGTAAAATACGCCTCGTGAAATATTGCATTTAATGTCATTACTAATTGCTTTTTCATAACAATAATTTACAAGGGTCTTTAGTGCAAAGTAATGTATGGCCGTCTCAGAACTATGAAATTATTGAACACATTTGCTGCATCGTTAAGCATCATCACTGCAATGGTACTCATACTTCATGGTTAATGGTTTCCTTGTTTATAATGTAGCATAAATCCGTAGGAGTGAACAACTTGAGGTCATATTATGGAACTATCATACCATACATCTTTCAGAAGACTTGTTGGTTGTAGAAAATTTTATTCTGAAGCGTAATAAAGTGAATACTGACTTCAATCATTCAATATACGAAGACAAGTAAGTACTTTTATATAAGAATTTTACTATTTAAATATTGATAGTTAGGTAATTTCAGCTTCTAATTTAATTTTCTTTAACGAGAACAGATTTGTAACATATTTAAACATTGTTTGATACTTTTAAAGAAACAGTTTAAACCAACTTAAACCAGAATCAGGAGGTATAAACCATATCAATTCTGGACGGATTAATATAAAACGATGTAAATGTGAGAGCCTCTTGAGTTAAACTTCTCTAAACTTAGAAACCTAAGCCTGCAAATTCTTAGGCACTTAAACTTACATCACTGCTCTGTCTAAAATCCTAGATACCAGCGTTGGGCAAAATGTAATTTGCTTAATAATTAACTAATTCATGATTTATGATTATGGTTACTAAGTAGTCCCGTAATATTGATTAATGAATAACTTAATGTTATTACAATAAACTTACACAAAGCAGTGTAATCATTGGACACGATTAACTCAGTACTCATTCAGCATAAAATGATTACTTTCTTGATTATGATTAAGTGAAAAATTTGGTATTATGGTAGTTATAATAATTCTGAATAGTTAATAGCATTCGCTTTCGCATACATTTGAAAAACCTTTCGGTGCTAAGTTACTATATTATTAGACAGAAATACCAATTTTACCAACGACTTATTTATTGCGGTAAAAATGAAACTGTGTGTGTACCGATTTCTTACGATTGTACAATTAAATTATTTGTTTGTAATTTTTGGGATTGCAACCCTGGGTCTTATGTCGCCAATATATTGACATTCGTCTCGAAAGGGTTAAGCTTTCTTTTGTTGGTGTGGCACTCCTTTCAACACAGCAACGAAATTCGTTTACGATCAATTGTAAGCAGAAACGATGGCGATAGAACTCAGCAATCTAATGAGCACAATCGCATGTACGCGATAGCGATCATCAAAGTACTAAGAAGCCCTATATATTGAGTTTCGTCTAGCAAACTGAAAGATTTGCCTCAAGTCTGTTACGCGCGCAAAAATCTGCTCGTTAGTGAGTGCTCGCTAATGCATCGCAAGTACAAAAGTAAAAAGAATTGCTATCGGCTACGGGCTGTTAAGTTAGCACTTTGAGTAATTCTTTGGCGTCGAGGATTGTTCGGGGTGTAATTCAATCATTCTCGGCGTCCTCGAGAAACAAAAGTCCAGACATGTAGAAAACCATCAGTTAAAAAGGAGCAAATACACATGGTGTTTGCAGTGTTGTCTGTGGCGAGAAAGCAGCTTTGGAATCTCGAAACGCTTGTATGTAATAGACGAACATTACGCCAGCCTTATTACCTTATTCCGTGCACTCTGGTGTGACGATAATAAAAAATTTCAGCAGTACTTCCACATAGTCTTATATTTCGTCAACGTTTGTCTCGATATGATACCTAATCCAGATTTCATGGCTTTTTTTTCATCTTGGAATTGTTTTCTTTCTTTCTATATTCAACATACAATGACAAGAAAATTATGGTTTATCAAGAATAATTGGCAAAAATTATTCTACACATTGGTGCCATAATTTGTTTATATCAAGTTAGTTCTTTCGAAGAAAAAACACAAAAGTTGTTTATCGTAAACTTGCAAATTACATTTAGTTCATCGTAATTCAGATATAGCTTCATAACTAGACTGCGGAATTTATGCATTTTTGACAACAATCAATGGATGAAACATAGGACATTAAAAACGCTAGAAGTATTTAAGAACACTGCTCTATTACATTTTATTTATTAAAATGGTTAAAAGAAGAAATACATCTCTATTTTAACTCTCGTTTCTTGCAGTTGATGTAAACAATTTCTATTTTGCATAAAGATCCGTAGTCTATTCATAACGCTTTTTGCATGAGAAATGTTGCAAGAAAAATTTTGCAAGAACATTATAACAGCCATGTTAAATACAAGCAGAAAGTATATAAAGTAAAAATAACGTAATATTTCCTTGCTCGTGTGAGGAATGTAACGCTTTCCATAGTGGTCTAGAATCAGCAAAACGTGGCTAAAAGTAAATTTTCCGACTTCATCAAAAACAAATGAAGTTTATGTCAATACCTTCTTAAATTTACAGAGTAAGTTTTAGCAGAAACATAAATTGCTACTTATAGCAAGTCATCCATTATCTTTTTAGACAAGTTTAGAAGCAAGCAAAAATGCAAGTCTTAGAATGATCGCACTTCTTTAGTAATAATATCAGCAAAAATAACTATATAGGAGGGGGTGTTTCTACATAATAAAACAAATCGAAAATAAAGAAAAAAATTTGTTCATTTGAAGCTTCGTTTTCGAGAAAATCGAGTTTAAAGATTCATCAGGTTCGCGTGCATTAGTATATGCACAGAGTAGAATTGGTTGGTCATGATCAGACGGGACTGCCGATTTCTATCTAATGGTACGCGTATTCGCTGAATTTTCAAACTCGATTTACTTGAAAACGAAGCCTCAAATGAAAAATTTTTTTCTTTATTTTCGATTAAAATTTTTCACGTAGAATGACCCTCTCCTCGGTTGTACTACCGATGCTGGAACACCCTGTATATCGTTAAATAGCGTTCTTTCAGCTATGTGTACGAGTAACATTAAAGAGTATATATGTATTTATAATTTTGCATGGAAGTATTTGCTAGAGCCTCCTTAAGATGGCTACGTAAAAATTTCTTGCTTATACTTGCAAATATAAAAGTTACGACAATAAATAGCTAACGCGTTGGTAACAACCAAAACCGCGAAAACATCGTCAAAACACAAGGAGTACTCTAATTTAGTTAAAAACGAATACTCCGGGAGTTTTCGAAATTTCAAAAATCAAATTGGCGGACTAGTAACATAAACAATTGTTGGATTCCCTTGAAAATTCAATCATATTTCCCCATTGAATCCGCCATTTTGTTTTTTGTAATTTTGACATCAGATTCATATCTAGAGTCCCAAAAAATATTGCAATACTAATTTTCAAGAAAATTCAACAATTTTTTGAGTTATTGCAATTTTTACATCAGATTCATATTCAGCCGAAGAAAATATGGGAATACTAATTTTCAAGGAAATTCGACAATTTTTTTTGAGTTACATATCTGCGGTATTGAATCCGCCATTCCGTTTTGTAATTTCTATTTTCAACTAAATTGGAGTTTTTTTTTACATTTTTGCCATGTTTTGGCGATTTCGAACACTGAGCGGCGACGTGTTCAATGTAAAGTCGCCGTAATGCAAATCCGCCATGCGGTGAACAACCCTTAAAGAAATAATAAAATGGAGTAGTTGTGAAGAAACGGTTAATGGATTGACAGCTGAAGAGTCGATAACTGACGGCTACACAAAACAGATTTTAAACGACATATTGAACATAATTGTACATTACTATTGTTAATTTTATATTTGTAATAAAGTGTTCTATAATAAAAATGCAGCGACGTGCGAAGCGACGGGGTGCAGGAAATACTTACGAAATTCGCAACAATGTAATCAAATATTTCACATACATAGATCACTGATTGAGTGATATTCTGTTAAATAATATAATAGAATATGTTATGCAACTACCGCGAACCGCCCAAACAATAAAACTGTTACATACCCATTCGCATTTTAATCAATTCCATTATCTGACGTCGATGTCTAGTAAACGTTTGTCCGATAGTTTGTACTTCGACTATTTATAATTGCCCTATGACACCATAGATTAATCGCAGATTACGTTACAATTGGCTGATTGATTATCGGGTGTTGGCGAAGTCATTTATCAGACGTGTCGTATAACTGTAAATGGATGATGCTAAATGATGTCCAATGATGTCTGCATCGAGGCGAATGGAGGCGTATCAGGTTATCACAACAAACGTTCGTGTTACAGAATCACTTAGAACTGAAACTTCTGTTGGTTACGCAACCCGATCAATTATATTTGTCCTACAAAAGCCAGCTAGAAGTGAGAGTTCTTCCAGCATCGTTTCTAGGTATCGCGGCAGGCGGCGGTCTCGGATCTTGCATACTTTTATTTCGCTGTTACGCGTCGCGCTGGAATGCGTATCACTCACGTGAAATGTGAAAAGACGACGGCCAATCATATCCGCACGAATGTCAGTGACTCCTTTATTACGTATATTTCCCACACGTTTGTCAGACTGCCAACTATGCACACCGAATCTGGTGGGACGGTTTAATAATAATTATGTTACAGAAAAGTGAATGCACTGTCCTATGTAACCTGCTTCAGTTTGCTCGTAAGTTTACTCTAATTGTACACATTTCGTTGACACCGGGGCGGTGAGCCGAAATTCTGCGAACAGGAATTCTTTGAACATCTGGTAATAAGTAGTTCAAGCCAAACACAGACTATTCTTAATTGCTAAAAAAGGCAATGGCAAATACTACCCTGGCAGAAAATATTCAATCAAAATTGCGAATATGATTGTTGAACGAATTATTTGAGCATATATGCATATATTTTTTATATATATATATATATATATATATATATATATATATATATATATATATATACAGGGTGGCCCACATAACTCTGAACAGCTCAGTATCTCGAAAACTATGCCATCGATTTTAAAGTTCTTAGTCTTAAATTGCATGGAACTGAAGGGCCTTTCTGACTACATAAACGTGAAGTGGTCTCCCTTCCCCTTTAACGGAGGAGGGGAGGTACCTTTGTAATTTTAAATGGAACCCCCTATAAAATGTTACATATTTAGATTCTACAGGAAAAAACAAGTCAATTTTGTCCAAAACATTTTTTTGTCAGATACTTCCATGATGAGATATAACAGTTTGAAGTTTCGAGTTGTAGGTACTTGAAGCGCTCGGAAATAGCGTTATGGAATTATACACGCTTGAGTCCTTTGCTTATTCGTGAAGAAATAAAATGTACTTTAAATTAAATGTTCAAAATGTCCACCACGGGCTTGTAAACATTTATTTACTCGAAACATCAAAGTTGTTCTAACATTTTTTAACATTTCGGGAGTCACTGAAGCGCAAGCGTCAAATATTCTTTGTTTCATATCCTCTTTTGTCGTCGGTGGTTCAAACATAACTTTGTCCTTTACATATCCCCATAAGAAAAAATCTAATGGTGTTAGATCGGGGGATCGAGGAGGCCATTGACGAGGTCCCCCACGACCTATCCATTTGTTCCCAAATTTTTCGTTCAAAAATTGCCTGGTGATGATTGCAAAATGTGGAGGAGCACCGTCTTGTTGGAACCACATTTCTCTTCTAACGTGCAGTGGCACATCTTCCAAAAGCGCAGGCAAATGATTTTTTAATAAATCACAATAACTTGCAGATGTTACAGTTTCTTAAAAAAAATAAGGTCCAATCACAAAATCTCCTATTAGACCACACCAAACATTTAAAGACCATCGATGTTGAAAGGGAACACATCGCATCCAATTTGGGTTTTCCACGGCCCAATAATGCGGATTATGTCTATTTACATGCCCTGAATTCATAAAAGTGACCTCATCGGGAAAAAGTATTTTGCACAAAAAGTCATTTTCCACAACACCCTGCAGCCACTCACAAAATCTTACGCGGTGATCGTAATCTGCTATCGAAAGCTCTTGTGATAAAACCATGTGATATGGATGAGTACTTTTGCCGTTTCAAAATTCGTTGAATCGATGAACGACTAATATGTGATGTTTGTGCAAGTGTACGTTGACTAATATGAGGATTTAATGTAATTGCAGCAAGAATACTGGCACTATTATTTTCATTAGTGACAGTTTTAGGTTTATTGCGAGTTTTTTTACACAATTCACCGTGATCGCGAAGCCGCTTTTCTAAATTATGAAATGTTGCATGACATTTTTTGATCCCATAACGTTCAAAAAACATCACTGCTGCACGCCGATAATTTTTTTGGCATTCACCTAACGTTAATAACATATTCACTTCTGTGTCAAAAGTAGCCATAATCACAATGTTACTGCTTGAATAACAGCTCTAAACTGAAAACGTTTTCATAGATAAGTGAGTCAAACTCAAGAATTGTAAATATTATTGTTTGTGTTTCTTCATGAATAAGCAATGGACTCAAGCGCGTATAATTCCATAACGCTATTTCCGAGAGCTTCAAGTATCTACAACTCGAAACTTCAAACTGTTATATCTCATCATGGAAGTATCTGACAAAAAAATGTTTCAGACAAAATTGACTTGTTTTTTTTTCGGTAGAATCTAAATATGTAACATTTTATAGGGGGTTCCATTTAAAATTACAAAGGTACCTCCCCTCCCCCGTTAAAGGGGAAGGGTGACCACTTCACGTTTATGTAGTCAGAAAGGCCCTTCAGTTCCATGCAATTTAAGACTAAGAACTTTAAAATCGATGGCATAGTTTTCGAGATACTGAGCTGTTCAGAGTTATGTGGGCCACCCTGTATATATATATATATATATATATATAGATTTCATCACAAGATAAGATTTTGTGAGTGGCTGCAGGGTGTTGTGGAAAATGACTTTTTGTGCAAAATACTTTTTCCCGATGAGGTCACTTTTATGAATTCAGGGCATGTAAATAGACATAATCCGCATTATTGGGCCGTGGAAAACCCAAATTGGATGCGATGTGTTCCCTTTCAACATCGATGGTCTTTAAATGTTTGGTGTGGTCTAATAGGAGATTTTGTGATTGGACCTTATTTTTTTTAAGAAACTGTAACATCTGCAAGTTATTGTGATTTATTAAAAAATCATTTGCCTGCGCTTTTGGAAGATGTGCCACTGCACGTTAGAAGAGAAATGTGGTTCCAACAAGACGGTGCTCCTCCACATTTTGCAATCATCACCAGGCAATTTTTGAACGAAAAATTTGGGAACAAATGGATAGGTCGTGGGGGACCTCGTCAATGGCCTCCTCGATCCCCCGATCTAACACCATTAGATTTTTTCTTATGGGGATATGTAAAGGACAAAGTTATGTTTGAACCACCGACGACAAAAGAGGATATGAAACAAAGAATATTTGACGCTTGCGCTTCAGTGACTCCCGAAATGTTAAAAAATGTTAGAACAACTTTGATGTTTCGAGTAAATAAATGTTTACAAGCCCGTGGTGGACATTTTGAACATTTAATTTAAAGTACATTTTATTTCTTCACGAATAAGCAAAGGACTCAAGCGTGTATAATTCCATAACGCTATTTCCGAGCGCTTCAAGTACCTACAACTCGAAACTTCAAACTGTTATATCTCATCATGGAAGTATCTGACAAAAAAATGTTTTGGACAAAATTGACTTGTTTTTTCCTGTAGAATCTAAATATGTAACATTTTATAGGGGGTTCCATTTAAAATTACAAAGGTACCTCCCCTCCTCCGTTAAAGGGGAAGGGAGACCACTTCACGTTTATGTAGTCAGAAAGGCCCTTCAGTTCCATGCAATTTAAGACTAAGAACTTTAAAATCGATGGCATAGTTTTCGAGATATTGAGCTGTTCAGAGTTATGTTGGCCACCCTGTATATATTAGACCTACATATATGGCATAAGAGTTAATGTTATTCTAGGAAAACATTAATAATATGATGGATTCTTTTGTCATCTTACCAAATATAATGTATGTAAAAATTATAAAGAAATTTATATAGCATTATAATATTGAAATACCTTTTCAATATTTCCAAGGATGAAGATGACGATAAACATTGCGAGAAACATGTTGTGAGTGCGTGAGGATAACTAAACATTTTCTTAAATCTTAACATGTTCTTTACATATGATGAATTTTATCATTGCATGTGCCTGTGTAGTTGATGGAAATATTTTCCGCAGTGAAAATATGAATAATTACTATGATAGACACTGGATTTGTTTGATCGAATAATTATTGCCAGGGATAGTATTATTATAATTTATTATTTTCTGAAATATTTTCAGACTCCCATTACACGCATTACACGTAGTTTAAGTATACTTAAAACGTAAAATTTCGATTCACAGTCTGCAGATTATTGTTGTTTTGAAAATTAATTCGAAAAGTTTTCCTTTTATTTACTTTAGCATATTTCTTCAGAAAATTATATAAAATATGAAGGAAATGTTTTAAAACTTACAAGACCGTAATATAATCAAAAAGTGTTCATAGCTATGCCTTGTATTTTACTTATAATTACCTATTAAAAAATATTTACTTTGAGTATCAAGGCATATCTATAACAATATTGTCATTAATTAAGTTATTCATGAGAAGAGCTTTCTCAGGTACAGTGGATCCAGTCAATATTTAAACTGTGATATTTCGTTGAAAATAATGGTACACCAATAAACCTAGACTCATTGAATGTATCTTTATTTCAGGACTTGGTTTACAATTCTTATACTACTCACACATGTTTATAATTCAATTCTCTCTCTCTCTCTCTCTCTCTCACACACACACACACATACACACACACGCGCGCGCGCGCACACACAACCTAGGCTCATTTTAAAACTCGAGGCTTCTACTTTCCCAAGCCGTTATTCACTCATCGAATGTCTCTACAAATATCAAAAAATGTTTTTCCTGAATGGATCTTCCGTAAATTTGAAGATTGAAGTCTCCCCTTTACAACGATACGATACCATTGAAGGTTTAAACGAAAGGTGTACAGTCAATTTTACAGTGACATAAACTACACCATGAGAGGGGAATGAATAATGCCATGCGAAAGTAGAATCTTGAAGCTTCAAAATGAGTCCAATTTTATTGCGGTACAATGGTTTTTTACGAAATTACAACAGGATTAACGTCGTCAATTTCTCGAGAATCAGAAATTTTACATTCAAATATTTTTCGGGTCCACTGTATACAGAGTAGAAATTATAAAGCGTTACTGACGAATATGTTCAAAAATATTGATTATACGCAAAAATGTTTCAGATGAAAGTTGTTCAGTACCGAGGGTGGACATCATGTGGTGAGACTTATTTATCCCGGTGGACACTCCAAGGTGAGGTGAAGGTCAACTTTCCTATGACTTAAGGTCATTCAAGGTCAAACTTGCAGGGAAATGCAGGAAAGGTGTGATCATTTTATTTGTACTTCAGTTTAGTATGCGTTCAAACTGATTATCTCTTACTTCAATACACTTAACAATTCTTTGTTTAAATGATCCTCTAACTTTGCTCAACATTTCAACATTTATCTTAGCACAAGCTTCGCATATTCTGATTTTATTGTTTTCACGCGTCATAAGCTTAATGGACATTTCGCAGTTTTTAAGCACAGAACCTGAACGGAGAAAACGCTGTTCTAGTCTTTTAAATGCCATATGCGATTTTAATGGTCGATCTGGGTAGCGTTGTGCATACAAATTAGCAGCCATTCTGTAATTTTCCCTGCATTCTCCTAGTACCTTAAACATATCAAAACAATTTTGATACATTTCCATTTTCACCACTTATTTAAGTACTATCGTTCAGCGAAGGATACCTTAGCACGAACGACTGTTTTGCAGAAGAGCACAGTAATATATAAATACGTTTGTTTTCATTTCATTGATAATGACTTTGATGTTGTCCTGAGTAATGCTGATATTGAACACATGTTATTGTTTTGGTGTGAAACTCCAAAGGCACGATCTAAAGTATAAATAAAACGATCTTATCTTTTCTGTATTTCCCTGCAAGTTTGACCTTGAGTGACCTTGTCCTTGATATGTAATTGAACTCATCTTAAAACGCACTATTTGATGGTGGATAAAAAAAAACATATCAGTCCATTTAAAAAAAGAAAGCTGACCTTCACCTCACCTTGGAGTGTCCACCGGAAAAAATAAAAGTCCCGCCACGTGATGCCCCCCTCAGTACTGAACAACTTTCACTTGAAACATTTTTGCGTATAATCAATATTTTTGGAGATATTCGTCCGTAAAACTTTATACTTTCCACCCTGTATATCATATTAATGAAAATGAAAATAAAAAATAAAAACGAGTTATTGAAAGCCGTTAATACGATGAGGTAGGTTATATAAATAAAATATTATTTAAAGAGGAGATAAAGGAAGCGGGACGTTATACAACTTATGAAATAATTTTTTACGGTAATATAATTAATTTCCCTTACAGTATGTCTGCAATCTACTTCAATATGCTGTAAAGTTTGTTAGACTGTGATATAGCATAATAGATAGTATTATCGTTTGCTAAAAGAATTAACATCGACTTTATATGAAATTTAAAGTTTTTGTACAATGAATTATTTTTGTTATAATCTGTACAAATATATATCCGCAAAAAACTATGAAAGATCGTTCATATTATTGATAGAAATTTCACTTTTTATTCTTGTTGCCTGTGAAATAATATGTAAATTTTTCAAATGAAAAATGAAATTTTCCATACAGTCAGTCACATAACACTGGCCAACATTAATTTTTAATGATGGTATAATAGTGGAGGGGATGATTCTACATGAGAAATTAAATAGAAAGTACAGCTTAAATATTTTTTAGTAAGAAGTAGAACTGGTTGGTCGTGAACAGAAGCGTCAGACGATTCCTATTTAATAGCACGCGTGTTCGCCGAATTTTTTAAACTCTATTTTCTCGAAGACGAAGCGACAAATGAAAGAAATTTATTTTATATTATCGATTTATCTTCTCGATTTATCTTCTCATGTAGAAACACCCCCTCCACGGTTGTACCATTATTCCTTGGGCAGCCTGTATACTCCCTATAGACTTTCGTATGCAGAACACGAATCCGAAAGCCGTTTGTCGCCATTAGCCTGAGTTTTTGAGAAGTTTGATTATGAAATAAAAGTCAAAAATTCAAATTTCAGAATTTGTTCTGCTTCAGCCGAAAAAGCTAGACGTATGAATTCTTACGTAGAAAAATTCTGTCGACTCTCCCAAATATGACGAAATTTTTTTTATGACTATAAATATTTAAACTTGTGCAAAAAATATTTAAGAGACACCCATTTCGCACGAATGTTAGGGAATATTTGTCAATGTCACAAAAAATACGTGTCTAGCCTACAAGCCAATCATATCACGCGATAGCACAGACTTCCACTTTTCAGAATCAGCTTTTAGAGACTTAAATATTATTTGTCTTCGATATACAAAGCAAAATAGGTCCGCATGTAACGAGGTTCAGTCAGTGGTACCCATTCGTGACGTGGCGATCGGGCACTGTGCCGTGCGGGCGCGCCACTCGGACGTTTGCCTGGAAGGGGGTATCGACCATTTGTTTATCTGCGGCTGTAACGAAAAATTTAAAAAATCTATTTTGTAGATTCATATAAGTTATATACATGCCGAAAATTTCATTGAAATGACTTAATTGGCTAATAAGTTAGAAACGACTAAAAATGGTGAAATTTATAGGTATTCTTGAGTTTTAGCCTGTTTTTGCTTATCAATGTTTTAAACGCCATTTTCCACCACATTTAATCGTTTATAACGCAGAAACCAACTCAAAAACTAGATTAATCAGGTGGATAATGATCCCGATCGCACGGCACGGATTATTAAAACATTTTTTAGATAATCGTCGTATGTAATGAAATGGTCAGCGCAACCGCTGAACCAAAATCCGATAGAAATGTTATGGATTGAAGTCGAAAAATGTGCAAGATAGACAATTAGAATATCAAAGAATTATTATTAGACTAAAGAATATCAAAGAATTATTCTTTACACTCTTTTATAGAAGTATGGGTTATACTTGTTAGTTGATGTATTTTACTAATAAACTCGATGCTGCGATGATTTGTGTTGGAATGATTGAAATTCGCACGTCGTTTTGTGTTGGCGATTCTGTTATGTGGTTGGAATCGCGTTGTTTTTGTTTCTCCCGCGTCTTCGGACGTTTGTTGGTTTGCCTCCGTAGAGTGTGCACGTGTTTGATGCGATGTGCGTTCTGTATATTTTGGTTAATGTATAAGAACATTCTGAAACTAACTCTAACAATTTGCAGCAATCCTTATCGATAAGGATCTACTTACAACCTATTAAAAAATTGTAACTATAATTAAAGAAAAATTGTAAAAATATAAGTATCTTGACAAGTACGTAAACACGTGTCCACAATTTATTATTATTAGCCAATTAGGCTTATTGTTTATATTATTGTTATAATATTCGAGAACAATGTAGCACAAACTTAGCACAACTCAGCACAACTGTTGAAATTATTTATTTCAACAAGTGGGGGGCTAGCTTCTAGAAGGCACAAAAAATTGACTTCTGAATAAAGAACTATGAATAACTTTTTAATTGTAGAACATTAATCAATAACACTTAGTTGTTTAATTCAGTACGTCACGCACTAACAATCCTATCGATTTTCATGTAATTGTGTATAGCATAAGTACACGTCAAATAAAGATTAATGTATATGGCTGTATGCGTTACAGTATAATAAATCATTTGTTTGATTTAATAAATTGCACCATGACCACAGAGTTTACTATTCCAGTTCATCAATACTTAATGCGTCAGTAATATCTGCTTCACAGATCATATTATAGCAATTCACTGGATAAGGAATTACAAACGGAAAACGTTGCACAACTTTGGCTTATCGGGATATGCGTGATAGCTAAAGAATTGAAAGGATCGTTAATCGGTATTCGCGAGTGAACGATTTGCAATTGAAAGGGGGAGACGGTATTTCCATCGATAACCCTGTCGTTCCTTTTTTGGCGAAGGGTGCCAGTCGCTGCCTGTGCAACTATGCGACTATGTACACGACTACGAGGCATCTCGATTTTTCCGCGGCTTAAAACCCGGAGACAGTTCCTAACGGTAGAGAGAGAGTCGGGCTTTCATTCATAAAACGGCACTCGCGGACGCGACATTACTCTCGATCAGATTGGAAACCAGTTCTAGACACGCCCGTTTTGAAGTAATTCTTCATTAGTTTTACTGCATTTCATACACAACTTCCTTGCGGGGCACAGCGCTGCGCGGCAGGATATCTATTACGTCAAACTATATTTCAAGGCTCATTTCCTCGCATTCAACCCTGGTTTTATGTCCACGCCCTAATATGGATCAGGCTCCGGTGGTCACTCGACGGTCAGATTACTCGAATAACTCTACATCGTGGGGGTTGACATGGCGGCGCTCTCTTGGGTCCCGATGAAGCCGACCTGCCCCGATAAACATCCCCCCATTTTGCGATAAATCCTCTTACGGACGTTGAATTAATGCACATTTGTCTGATATCCGATGATCCTGAATGACTTGGGAAACGGTTCACAGTGACTGTTGGGACGTGATTATGGTATGGCCGGCTCGAATTTCGGTTTGGGTCTACGCTACGGTCGATTTTGGATAAGTGCCATTGTCGAAGGGTTCTTCTAACGTCTTGGAAGAATTTATTGTTTTATGATCCGGGTACGTCTGGAAACTATCAGCTGACCATGGCTAAGTCAGCCTAGCCGTGCAGTTCTCAATGGCACTTGGCGTAGCGTAGGCTCACTCCTAGCGCCAGAGGGGCCTATGGCCCTAAGCCTAAAATATGGCTTCCGACGAAATTGCAGGAAACCGAGTGTCGTCTGTTTAGCGACACTCGTTACGACGTATTTTGTCTATGGGCGTTGCCCTTGTTTTGGGAAGTCATTTGTAGCCTCCTAAATATTATATCATTGGCTGGAGCCCCCACTATTTTGTACTTTGTGGAGGGATTTTTCAACCCCACGAGGTTACTTGTTTCTTACGCGTTAGTTCCAAGGTCAGTCGTGATTTAAGAGTCGAAAATATCAGTCGTGAATTATCTGTCGCTATTATACCGTCTTTCACATTCAGTTTATTAAAAGTTACTTAGTTATCCGAAACCCGATTATCTCTTTATTTAATTTACCCCTCTTTGAGGTGTGTATCTCAGCGGCTCACAAATTATTGTTTGAGCACTGACACGACACAACAGTGACGATGAACCGCCTACTCGAAGAGGTTGCCTGATAATAACGCCAGAGGAGGGTATGCGCGCTTGTTTATTAGTAATCGCTGCCTTCCGGCTCCACAGTGGATTTGGTTCCTGCCTTGCATTTAGTTAAAAAATTCCTAAATTACTTTACTACGTTACTATAATATTCACTGGTTTTGAATCAAGTATCTGTATTCACCCTCTCGTTCAGTCTTTTTATCCTTTTACCTTTTGGAAAATTGAAACATATACATTTTATAAATTTAACTTTCGGTAGGCTTGTTGCGCAACTTGTTTTACACAACTGCGATCATAATTTGTTTAGTTTCATTCATAGCGTGGAAGAAACCAAATAACATTTTTGATAAGATAGAAGGGTAAAACAAAGGGAATGGAAAAAATATCAAACGACACATGAAATTCTATTAACATGTATAATAGTGCATGACGAAGTTTGTGAAGCGCAAGAGTACACAATTTGTTAAACGTTCGGTTAGTATTTACATGAAATTCTTGCAACCAATCAGCTCCTTTATAAGTTTGCATACACAGATAATAAATCAGTTGTAGTTCGTCACTTTTTTGGAACAGGTTAACTCAAAATGTCCCAATATAGAATGATAATCACGGATAGAGTGACGTCATTTTTAGAAAATCCTTTCAATTATAAAGAATCTCTTATGGTGAAAATGAAGGCAATCCCTTGTGGTATTCCCTAATTATGTCAAGAAATTGATAAAGGCAGATTTATAATACAGAAACAGATTTAGAAGGTGTCGTACATTTTTAATAGTGATGATTAGACTACGAATTTTTATGCAAATAGAAATTGTCTGCACTTTTGGAGGATACAAAACCCATTGGGAATTTCTTTTTCTCTTTAATAATTTTGGGGTTGAAAATAGTATACAAATATTTTTAGTCTTTTAATATTTTTGCTGTTTCATATTACACCTAACCATTTTTGCCATAAATGTATAAAATCTTTCGAAAAATGTTTCGAAGTAATTAAATAGACGGTAATAGCTAATTTCGATCACATTATGCTATGACAAATTTAACGAGGTAAAATACGAGCGGACTTTCGCAAAAATGTTTGCAGGAATTACGATAATGGGTTCGTTAAAACGTGAAATTACCCGTTGGGAAGTACGAGTATATAGCGGTGTCCAATAACGTAATGATCGTTTTAGAAGAATAAATTTCCTCCACAAATCAATTTCCATTGGCCATCGTTGTGGTCGCGTCCCTCGAATGTGGCGCATAAATGCAGCAATCATGTGGGAGGTATACGGTGATTATCTCGATTGCACCCTTAGCCGATTGAGCCGGAGTGAACAGTCGAATCTCGAAAAACACAATAATTCGGAAAACGAACAAAGGCATTTGATTGTGAAACGACGCCAAATTATATACTATGTAATTCATTTAATCGTAAATAATTATAGAAGCACAGCGAATAAATTTGATCCTCGGAGCTTCACCGGCAGCTAAGGTGTCGGACATGCGGACGGAACCTTATACTTACTGCTTGTTGCACGCGCAATTTGAAGTTCGATGGTTGATATCATGCGTTATTACACACCGTTCAAAATATTTCGCTGGTATTGCGAGAAGGTATAAATCTGAAGGTTTGAATATCTGCATAAAATATTTTAAATAATTCAAGATGCCGCTCATAGAGGAAGACACTGCGGCTTCGACATGTTATCATAGTGGGTTCTTGAACTTTTGATGGAGTATAATGTTACTTTAAAGAGCGCACATAACCGTAAGTAGCAGATTATTCCACAGGTAATGTCGTATTTTGATGCTAACGATGAATAGGTTTTTAGCACTTTGTATCGACAATTTTACTTGATACTGAGTTTGAGTTTACATTTTAATGTCTCTGATGAAAACGAAATGAAAACAATTTGTCACACTTCATGTGTCTCATCTACTGACCAAAAATGGTTATGTAGTGTCCCATTTGCGGCCACTATATGGCCAAATTCGCACAATTGCATTTTCGATGTACCATTTTTGGTCAGTGCATAATGTCGACATATTTGATGTTATGTCGTTGGCATTCTTATGTATTGTTAGAGATATATGTCATGTAAAATAAATACAATGAAACTTGGTTTACTCTCTTGCCAAACACAAGTTTCTCAAACTAAACGAAAAAATGAGACAGTATAAAGAAATAGACAATGGTGCCAACATACCACGCTTGAACAGATATATTCACTTCAACGAAACTTAACAGAAATGTCACAATTGTTTGATACTCACATTTGTTTTGCCTTTTCGCGTTATAACTTTGGATCACTCATACCTTAAACTGTAATTGTGTACAAGTGACTTGCGTGCCTCATTGTTTATAAAATTACCAGTTAAACTTGAACATTCTTAGTGGTAAGTTTGTGGAGAGCAGCTAAATAGGGAAAATATTATTTTTCATTTTTAAATTGTTTTTCGGCGAGATTCTTTTGATTGCAGTGTACAAATAAGCGTTGTAGTTATAAAATGTGTTAAGAATATGCATTTTATCTAATAGAAATGGGCTCTATTAAATATATCACACCTTCACAGCGTCTGGAAATTCTTCGTCTCTGAAATGAAAAAATGACGCTTTCTGAGATATCTCGATGTCTCAAAATTGTCAATTAATGTTGTATATCAAGCATTGCAATTTATAAAAAACAAATAAAGTTTAAACAGTAAAACCTGACAAGCAAGGCCACGGAAAACTACTCCGCGACTTGATAGAATAATCCATCGTCTTTCGGAAGCGGACCGATTTAGGACGTCGCACAGTGGTTCGAACGGGAAAAAAAATCAATTTTTCGAATGTTAATAAAACTGGAAACCTGCGATTTTGGCTTATAAATACGTCTACATATAAACGCAGCCACAAGAATCTAAAACATTAAAACACGTGAACAATATTATAATTTGATTATGATTATAATAGATGATTTATTTAATGTAGATATACTTAATGTAAGTCTCATTTATTTACCTAAAACGCAAATTGAAGAAAAAGGTTTTTGGATAGTAGAATTAAAGTTTAATTTGACATAACTTTTTTACGTCAAGAAACGTCAGGATATAACTTGTTGTAAATTATGCAACACATTTTAAAGTACATATCCAACCAGGTTTTGGCTGCGAACTCCTGCGAACCTGACACTGTGACTTTTGTTTTCTAACTATAGTCAGTCGCATGTATCCGTACACCCTTTAAATCAGAATAACTTTTTTAAACTTTTACCAAACGACCTGATTTTTTGTGATCAATTAGAAGCATTTGTTTACTAAATAACGTGCAAAAAATTGTTGAAAAAATAGCAATCACATAAAAAAGGCACTTTTTAAATTTTTTTATTTGTCCCCGTAAAGAAAATTTAAAATATATGTTTAGTAGATCTATGTTTATTATGTATATACTGAAAATTTAATCCAAATCGGTTAACATACACACGAGGTATAAGCGGTTAAAAGTGGTGAAAATCTATAGGTATGCACTGCACCTGGTCAGTTTCTGCTCAAAATCCACAGATTCGTACATCTTTCGATGCGTGTAGTCTTTCTCACCGTCATCCGATTTTGATGAAACATTCAGCACATGTTTAACTAACATAGATCTACAAAACACATATTTTGAATTTTCATTACGGGCCCAAATGAAAAAGTTTTAAAAAGTATTTACATTACACGTATATTTTTAGTTAATGTTTAATAACATTTTGTTTTTAATTTTTGCCTCATAACCGTTGTACCTGCGACATACTTTCCACAAATTTTCAAACAGATTTGTTGGTTAGTTTGGTTTTTATAGATTTTTTTCCGCTTTTTCGCCAAATAGGACCACTGTGAGGCGCGGGGCGCGGCGCGGCGCGCCGGTGGATATTCTCCATGATATTTCTGCTCGACTTGATACACAAAGCAGTGTTTGCACTGTTTGACACCGATTAAATGAATATGGGCTAAAAGGGCGAGTCGCAATTAAAAAGCTTTATATAAGCACAAAAAATCGCAAGGCGAGGCAAGGTAATTTCCGGCTAATGATAATCCAAAATGTACTTCTCGAAAAGCTAAACAATATTTGGAGCAACGTAACGTTGGTGTTATGCGGTGGCCAGCCCAGTCAACGTATCTAAATCCCATAGAACATGTATGGGACTATAGCAATTTATATAATTTAATACAAGAAAATTGAAAAAAATTTCTATTGTTTGTTGCACAAAAGTTAATTCTGTTGTGTCGTGTCAGTGCTCAAAGTGCAAATAGTGTGCCACTGAGATACATGCCTCAATGAGAGGTAATAATTGAAATAAAGAGAATAATCGGGGTTCCGGATAACTGTAGAACTTTAATAAAATGGGTGTGAAGAACGGTATAAACAGAGGTTGACTATATGAAGTTCGACTTGTTCCGACTTTCGTTTCTAGTTCGCGACTGGCCTTGCAACGAAGGCATATGAACAAGAAAACCTCGTAGGGTTGAAAATTCCCTCCACAAAATACAAAATAGTGGGACCTTAGCCAATTATAGAATTTTAGGGAGGTTTTGAAATGAAGTCTAGACAAGAGCAACGTCCATAGACGAAATACATATATCGACGCCATGAATATCGCCGAACAGTGATGACATTCGGTTCCTTATAATTTTATTGGAACCTATAAATTAGGATTAGGTGCACAGCCCCCCCCCCCCCCCGAAATCGGAAATCCCACCCACAACGGCAAAATAATATGATATACTTATATTAACAAAAATTTTCCCTATTTATATGCTCGCTCCTATACGTCAGTGTACAAGCACTATTCCTCGATCTCATGCGACTAGTATTGAACGTAGAAAAAGGATAGCGAGAAAACAAACCATCGACACCAACGCACTTCATGATTTCCTAAAATTATATAACTATAGTATAATGTTACTTTAAGTTCATTACAACGGAAAATTTGTATTGTTTTTCATTTTATTTTGGTTTCTAGTATTGTTAGTTTGTAAATAACACAGAATAAAACAGACAAAGTAGTATATTTTTTTATTTATCTAAGAAAAACGTTAAATGTCCGGTACTAGGGGAACTCCCCCTATACTAAGAATTGTGTTTAAGAACTCGTAGCATTAAATAATGGTATAATAATATCTGTTTGCCACTTCAATATTTCATACTATTTAAGTATTTCGATAAGTATTATTGACAATGTCGGAATAATTTGTTACTCTTTTTTGTAGAGAAAATCATAAATTTAACGTTGTGTCACGATTGTAGCAAAATAGTAATTTTTGAAAAAACAACCATCCATTTGAAAATGAACTATTACCATAAAAGAGATGTCGTAAAAGTAGTAGCTCTACCGCATCATTTAACGTGGAATGATCTTGCATTACAGCTCCTTGTAATCGTCTAAACTGTTGTTCTATTGAGTACAAAAAATATTGTACATCATCCCACTGAAGAAAATAATTGTGACTTTCTCTAAGAACCGATTGAAAAAAATCATTATGACTGTCTAGATACCATACAATTTGTAGGAATAAAGTTTTTTTCACATCCCTAGAGATAACAGATATTCCAAGGTGGTCCACACTATGACGGTTTAAAAATTAATCTTTTTTTGCACTTTATTATTCAAGTAATGCAAGGAAATGTATATACAGATAGACCTTTTCCGCTGAATTAATGAAGGAAGACAGTAATCTTTTCATACAACATAACTAGTTATGGTTGGAATCATGAGGATTCATTTATTTTAAGAATGATTATTCATGCCACAAACATTTTTCTGTAAAAGTCAAACCTTTTTGTTCTAAAGTTTGTCAATTTTTATTCTTATACTAGTTAGAGAAATATTTGCAAACACTATAGTAAGGCTTACGTGGCAAGATATGCACTCGAGGCAATCCTATTTTTCATAGGAGCTGTAATTTAACTGAATTGTAATTTTTTATATCTTCAATAACAATACCTATAAAAATTCAAAATATGACTTTAATACTAGAACCACCGATTACTAAACACGATGGGTATACTGGGTATTTCGTAACTAGTGGTACAACCGAAATGGGGGCGACTCTACATAAAATAAATAGGTCGAAAATGTCGAATAAAATTTGTTCATACGAGGCTTTGATTTCCTGATAATGAATTTTGAAAATCCGTTAAGTTCGTGTGCTTAGCATTTGTAGGGACTATGGAGTAGAATCGGCAGGTTATGAACAGACATGTCAGCCGACTCCTATGCAATAACTCGCGTATTCTCCGGATTTTCAAATTCGATATTCTCGAAAGCAAAGCCTCATACGAAGCAATTTTATTCTACATTTTCGACTTATTTTTTATGTACAATAGCTTCCTTTCGGTTGTACCACCAATTACCGATCACCCTGTTTTTTCCTTTATAATAATAACAAAGGTTGAACTAGTTTAGACCTCCTTTGATATTTATTAAAATTTCCCCTGATAAGATTTTTATGATTTCAGTAATGGAAAAAGAAAGAATCAGAAACAAATCATTTTGACACAATACTTCTAGTATTAAACATGTTTGAATATCCTTACCAAATGACAAATATGTAACCCTAATGGTTTTCTTGTAATACATCATACTTTCTGAAGATGGGTTTTGTTGCTTAACCTGTGTGTTCATGGCTGTTTTTCGAGTGTATGCTATCCGGATGCGAATTACTTGCGGTGTATTTGGTTGCATGGTAATGTGAGTTCTATGATCGATGGTTCATTTGTACAAATAAATCATCAGTCGTCTGTTCAGTGTACATACAATATATTGGTCATCATTTAACTCGACATCTTGATCTTTATAAGTGTTTCAACCGAACTATTGGACAACAAGGTGAAAAGTTCAGCGGTAACATGTGTTACTCATTAGGAGGTTCGCACATTTCGAAAAATGGTGACTCGTTATCGTTTGGTTTTCCGCATATTTTCGTAAAAGTATCGTTAATACATCGGCTTGTGGGCGTGTAAACACGCTGCACTGTATAAAAGCGCATGTAAATGATTTATCATGATCGTCGCCCACGCATTTGACTCCGACCTCCAGAATTATCCCGCGGTACGTTTCATCCGTCTCTCCTTTCCCTTTTCATTCCGCTTAGCTCGCTCTTATATTTTCTCCCCTCTTTTATCTTCATTCGTATGCATTATTCCTCAACCATACCGACAATACATAGTACCAAATGAGAATTAGTCTGTCCTTGGTCAAGAAAACACACGAGATATTAGATAAGCAATTTCTTCTTTTGCGTGCACCGACACGCGAAATTGAGCCAAGGATTGTTATCTACCACGTGCAGAGTCCTTGAGTGGCTCCATTTGCCTTTATTGACCCGCAGGAAGCCGCGCTTTTGACGGAAACGGCCAATACTGGGTCGTTTGTGACCCCAACCAAAGGAGGACGTTAATAAAGTGAACAAATTTCGGGTAGCTCACATATCTAAAATATTGGTAAAGTTTTATTCTGTAGGTTCTAAGAAAATGTAAAACCACCATTATCTGTCGGCAGAATGATGGGAAACTTATAGTAAAAAAGTTAGCTAAAGTAGAACACGCATAGAGTGAAAAATTGAGAATCGCTAACTTGAAGTAGTTATTGCTTTGTAGAAAATGCATGAAATGTAAAAATTCAATCTACCATTTTTCAACCAAAAGTCGTGAAGGGAAAACAAACTGATAAAAATATAATTAACCCTTTGCGCTCGGAAGTATGTATTTTAACTCCATAACCAACCTCTTTTTTTCGATCAAGAATATTTCCATTCTATATGATTTTCATCATTTTGAAGAAATGAAACTGATATAATACCTCATAGAATACTTAAATGTTTGGTAACTGTCGAAATAAAGTAGCCACATTGTAAGTAAAACTCACATCCGGGAATGTCGGGACGTCGGCGCGGCGCGGCGTCGCTTTGGCTGTTATAATGTAACAACTTGAAAAAAGGTTAATGGAGTGTGCGTTATAAGTCGAAATGATGATCGGCACGAGACGAGAGTGGGGAAGATGTTAGTTGCACGTCCGCCCAATAGTCAGTTCGACAGAAGAGTCGGTTTGGGCAGAACATACCTTGTATATACAGGGTGGCCCACATAACTCTGAACAGCTCAATATCTCGAAAACTATGCCATCGATTTTAAAGTTCTTAGTCTTAAATTGCATGGAACTGAAGGGCCTTTCTGACTACATAAATGTGAAGTGGCCTCCCTTCCCCTTTAACGGGGGAGGGGAGGTACCTTTGTAATTTTAAATGGAACTCCCTATAAAATGTTACATATTTAGATTTTACCGGAAAAAACAAGTCAATTTTGTCTGAAACATTTTTTTTTCAGATACTTCCATGATGAGATATAACAGTTTGAAGTTTCGAGTTGTAGGTACTTGAAGCTCTCGGAAATAGCGTTATGGAATTATACGCGCTTGAGTCCACTGCTTATTCATGAAGAAACACAAACAATAATATTTACAATTCTTGAGTTTGACTCACTTATCTATGAAAACGTTTTCCGTTTAGAGCTGTTATTCAAGCAGTAACATTGTGATTATGGCTACTTTTGACACAGAAGTGAATATGTTATTAACGTTAGGTGAATGCCAAAAAAATTATCGGCGTGCAGCAGTGATGTTTTTTGAACGTTATGGGATCAAAAAATGTCATGCAACATTTCATAATTTAGAAAAGCGGCTTCGCGAGCACGGCGAATTGTGTAAAAAAACTCGCAATAAACCTAAAGCTGTCACTAATGAAAATAATAGTGCCAGTATTCTTGCTGCAATTACATTAAATCCTCATATTAGTCAACGTACACTTGCACAAACATCACATATTAGTCGTTCATCAATTCAACGAATTTTGAAACGGCAAAAGTATCATCCATATCACATGGTTTTATCACAAGAGCTTTCGATAGCAGATTACAATTTTTGTGCAAAATACCTTTTTCCGATGAGGCCACTTTTATGAATTCAGGGCATGTAAATAGACATAATCTGCATTATTGGGCCGTGGAAAACCCAAATTGGATGAGATGTGTTCCCTTTCAACATCGATGGTCTTTAAATGTTTGGTGTGGCCTAATAGGAGATTTTGTGATTGGACCTTATTTTTCAAGAAACTGTAACATCTGCAAGTTATTGTGATTTATTAAAAAATCATTTGCCTGCGCTTTCGGAAGATGTGCCACTGCACGTTAGAAGAGAAATGTGGTTCCAACAAGACGGCGCTCCTCCACATTTTGCAATCATCACTAGGCAATTTTTGAACGAAAAATTTGGGAACAAATGGATAGGTCGTGGGGGACCTCGTCAATGGCCTCCTCGATCCCCCGATCTAACACCATTAGATTTTTTCTTATGGGGATATGTAAAGGACAAAGTTATGTTTGAACCACCGACGACAAAAGAGGATATGAAACAAAGAATACGTGACGCTTGCGCTTCAGTGACTCTTGAATTTCCCGCACCCGAGCAAGGCGGTCAGCTGGTCTCGGGACTGGCGAAGGGACTCGATAGCGTCGCCGTCGAACAAGACGTCGTCGACGTAAATATTTGATTGAAGAATCGGTTTCGCGAGAGGAACGTGATGTCCTGCGTCCGCGGTGAGGCGTTGAAGGACGCGAAGGTCGAGATAAGGAGCGCACGTCATTCCGTACATGACGGTGAGAAGCTGATATTCACAGCAAGAAGCAGAAGAGGCGGGCTGCCAAAGGATACGTTGATAGTTAACGTCCCGTTCGTCGAGAAGAATTTGCCGATACATTTTTGCAATGTTGGCAGTGTAGACGTATCGAAATGTTCGCCATCGAAGAATTACAGTGGCGAGATCGCTTTGTAATTTAGGAACCGCGGACAGATGATCATTTAAGGATGATCCGTTGTCCGTGAGGCTGGAGGCATTGAAAACGACGCAAGGTGCGTCGTAGCGCTGCCCGCTCGAAGGACGGGGTGATGCGGAATGTAAACGCATTGAGGAGAAGGGACGCTCGGGGCTCGAGAGAGACGCATGTGGCCGAGAAGTTCGTACTCATCAAGGAATTCGCGATATTCTGAGGCGAGAGCGGGATTCACGTGAAGTCGACGCGCGGGAGGCTACATCATTTTTTCGGCGGTCCGACGCGAATGCCCGATATCTATGGGAGGACCGGATCGAAACGGGAGACGTACGATGTATCGACCGTCGGGAGCACGAGTTGTATTATCACAGAAATGCCGCTCGCACGCTTCTTCGTCTGGTGTGAGGAGGGACTGACGAGATATCTCCTCGACTTCCCAGAAACGCCGAATTTCTGTTTGCAACTGCTCGTCGCTAAGACAGTGGTGCGTGACAACGGCAGCCGACGGAACGCGAACATCAGACGAATGTATGGACAACGGGACCCGAGATGACCCAGCCGAAAATGGAGTTCTGGGCAATAAGTTGGCCCGGTTCGCCTTTTCGCAGTCCATCGAGGATGATACTGGAATAGATATCCGAGCCAAGGAGGAATTGAATCGGATCGGCACTCGAAGGATCCGCGTCAGCCCAATTTAAATCGGCGAGATGAGCAAACGCGCGAGAATCCGTGACGCGCTTCGGTGTGTACGTTGACAGCGAGTTTAAGACGAGCGCAGTTGTTGTGACCGTTGGAGCGAGAGAGGAGCGCGGAGAGAGACGCAATCGCATAAGCCACCAACTCCCGAAATCGTGGTTGCGACACGTTTACGTTTCGCGTGTAATAATTGCGCGACGGATTCCGTAACGAAGCTGGTTTCAGAACCTTGATCGATCAGAACACGGACCGTAACGCTACGGTCGGAATCGACGCTTCTTGCACCCACGCAGTAGCGAGCAAGATGGCAGCAGACGGTTGAGAGACGCGAGATGCGATTGTACATCGGCGGTCGTGACGGCACCTTCGTTAGATTCGGCGGAAGATGTCGACGTGAGGGCGAGTACATCGTCATGCAGCAGCGTATGATGTCGCTTGTGGCAAACGCGGCATGAATATTTGCTCGAGCACTCTTGAGCTTCATGCGATTAGCTCAAGCAGTTTGAGCATCGAGAAAGTCGCTTCACGATTTCGTTGCGCCCGGAAGCGCTCTTTGAGAGAAACGACGGGCACGTGTTAATATAATGACGCGCGCGACACAACGGACATGCCACCGGCGAAGATTTTGTTGCGGTCACGGTGTGAACGCGAGTAGAGTCGAACGGGAATTTGTTCGCTTGATTCCCGCCTCTTACAATTGCCGGCGATTTCGCACGCGGAACGGAAGGAGACGTAAAAGCGCCTTTGAACTCCTCGAGAGCGCGAACGCGCGAGTCGATAAAGGTTCGCAGTGTTTCGAACGCCGGCGGGGTCACGTCATCGCTGGTCTTGATATTCCACGTTTTACGAGTCATCGGATCGAGTTTTTGCGCGGTTAAATGAACGAATATATCGTTCCACAGATTTTCCGGACTTTGTCCGAGATTTGTGAGCGACGGAACGGTCATGCTCACTCGATCGCGAAGATCTTGCAAATCCGACGCCGATTCGCGGTTAAGCGCGGGCAATTGAAGCAGCGCGGACAGATGGACGGCAAGGAGACGGCGCGGATTGTCGTAGCGCGACTTCAGCGCGTCCCACGCGATTTTGAAGTTCGCCGCGGTCACCGAGATGTTGCTGATGCAATCGAGAGCGCGGCCTTTGAGCGAGGAGACGAGATAGTGCATCCGCGATACATCGGTCAGCGATTTATTAGCGATAATGAGAGCGTCAAAGCGATCGCGAAACGCTTTTCCCAGGTCTCGGGTCGATCTTCGAATTGCGGGAGGTGAATTCGCGGAAGATGCGCGGAAGGTTCCATCTCACGCTCTGCTTTGACTGCTCCTCGAGGATCGCCGTCATGAAAGCGAGACTGTCGAAATAGTTCTCCTCGGTGTCCGCGAACTGGTCCTCGGCGAAGTAGGGATGCTTCGCCCGCTCCGCTGTTGGGATGGCAGCCGCTACCTTCGCGTGACCAGCCTCGTACTTCCTCCACTGCTCCTTCAGGTGGACAATCCGTGTCTGAAGTACGGTTTTGGTCCACTTCTCCTTCCCCATCTTCTTGAGGTTGACCACCGATCGCTCGATGGCCCGCTGGATGGTCAGCTGGTGCTCCACGTGTTCCGCCATGGTAGAAATCGTCACTCGATTTTCCGGTAAACTCGCTCAGATCCGGCTCGAAGGACCAGATGTTTCGGCTTGATCGAGAATCGAGAGCCTGATGCCGGGACCGCTCAGAATTAAACGCCGAGGGAGTGGTGACGGTTGGAATCGAGCAGATGACACAATTTCACGTTCAGTAACTTTAATTACGTCACAAGGCGATACACGTCGATACACGTCGATACACGATAACAGACGACACGAACAATTTGAATATAAAGAAAACTGAGAATAGCGACGATGCCGCGAAGAAACGTAGTCTTTGAAATTGTGACGATGTCACGAGATGTATGAAAATGTGAGCGAGTGCTGCGAAATTCGAACGAGAAGTGGTCGTTCGACAGCGTACGGTAACGCACGGACGTTGGAAACGATCGGTTTGGGGTTGCGCTGATTGGTAGATTTGATCCAACCTTTGTTCTTGGCATGAGATTCAAACGGAGGAGTTTGCCGTTGGTGACGATGTTTATCGTACGAAGGAGAAAACGGCTGAGCGGCCGCGCGCTCGCGATACAAAACAATAACGCGCGAACAACGGCGTTCGACTCGGTGTCGATCGCGGTCGAACTGCCTCCGTTTGAACTCTTACGCTAATACAATACCGAACACTAGTAAACTAATCCTTCTAACATCTCAAAAAAACTGAAGTTGTTTAGTTTAATTATATGTAACAAAGTTATTGTATTGTAAAATGTGTCTGAATATTAATTCCGGCCACTGTACATATATTATATACAGGATACGCGGAACCAGAGGAGAACGAATATTAGAGTATCACTTTTGTTATATACAATAAAGTATATATGGAAAAAAGCGTACTATTCATTTAAGATTTCGTATTTATTTAAGAAAGAACATTTACATCATTAACTATAAGGATGAATAAGTTATTTAGAAAAGAGGTAGCACAATATACTACATGAACATATACAGGGCGTTCACGCTATCATTAGCCATCGTTTTTCTCGCAAATAATAAATATTAGACGAAAATGAAAGAGGAAAAAGTGATACTGTTTCTTGCAAGCTATATAATGGCGTATGTATTGTTTTTGTAGTGGTAATATCATACGAAAACGTGCGTCAAGACAAAATCATTCGTGTTACCGCACCATGACCTTCAAGGTCGTATAAGGTCAGAAGCGAAAGAAACATTTTGAATATTTCGTACTAATGCGCTAACAAGTATACTTTATTGATGAGGCTACAGTAAATGTTCAACATGAGTTCCTTGAGCATGAATGTATATTTCGGCTCTATTAATTACATTATTGGTAGCTTCTTCTAATCTTGTCCGAGATGTTAATGCAAATGATTGCGTTATTCTGTTTTTCAAGCTGTTTACATCTCTGGGCGATGTATCGTGAACGATATCTTTATGAAATATTACGGACGAAATATTCAAAATGTTTCTCCCATTTCTGACCTCCTGTGAACTTGAAGGTCATTGTGTCGCATACGAATGAATTTGTCTTGGCACACATTTTCATAGGATGTAAAAAAATATACGTAAAACAGTTAAAAAATTGGAGGTCATCTTCATCTGTACAATAATAGTACAAACACAAAAGAATTACATATGCCATTACGTTGCTTGTAAATAACAGTATTACTCAGTCCTCTTTCATTTTTTTTTCTAATATTTACTAATTGTAAGAAAAACGCTGGCTAGTAATAGCGTGGACACCCTGTATACATAATCATTAACATTTCGATTTTATAGGGTATATAAACTATTATTTATTAACTGGAACTATAGAAATTTCGTTCATCCCATTACCAGAATTACATATATTATAGTTAATCACTTGAAAAAATATTTTATTTGGAAACTATTCAGATATGTTTGTAGTCAACTTAATATAACAGGGATAATTATATCGTAATTATTTTTTAAAAGTGAATTAAAGTTACAAAGAAAGTACACAAAGAACTATGGTAATTTCGAAGATTGTAGCTTCTTCCCTATGCATCGTGAAAAGAAGATTGTCGATCGGCTACATCGTATGCATTGGTAGACTTTTCGTCCTGCCTTTGACCTTAATACCGTGAGGTGCCGAGGCCAATGACCTTGCCATTGAATTTGGCTGTAATCGAAGTTGACGTCACCGTGTACCCGGCATGGTAAGGAGCAACGATGTAAATGACTTTCACGAATATTGCCTGCGACATTTTGCTAAGACAAGAACGGTCTGCACGCGGCGCATTTTGCGTTCCGGCCTCGTGATCTCGGTGAACAAACGCGATTGCGATTGTGTTCTTCGCTTAAAGGAGATATTGGTATTGGCGGACCATGAACGAGCCTCGTCCAGGTCCGCTTCAACGGACCCCCTAACCGAAAGCATTATTCCCTTGGAGAGGTTCCTCATTGATTCGCTTCGACAAATGATCGCCTTGCACCGAGCTAGAATAATTTGACTGGCTACGCCCTCGGATACGCGAGCCGATCTGACGTCAAAATGGAGAAAGTTCCCTCGATTTTCGCCTTGATGAAGCTTCGTGTTATTGACTTAATTCTGCCGGTGATCTTCTATAACGCCGCGTAAATTCCACATTTCACACGCACACATATTTCATCGTAACTCTCTCCATCGTAGGACGATCTGGGATGAAAGGGACTAACATAGTTATTCAATAGATAAGGGATCGTCCTACGAAAGTATTTTCGTTTTTTAACAGTAGCAATTAGTGCATACTTCAAGTCGCTGTCGTTTCAAAGTTCAAAGATAGCAATCGTATAAAATTGAATTATTCCGTGTTTAGAAGTAAATTTGTGTTGTTTTATCAATACATTTTCTGAAATTCTGTTGTCTTTAAGCAATTTCTTTGTTATTATGTCTGGATAAATATTTATTCAAGGACAATAAAGTGAAACGTCAAGTATGTTCTCTTTAATATTGTTACTGTAATAGCTAGGTGTTTCGTTTTATTGCCATATTTATGAAATGAGAATTTATGGTTAGGACATCCTATTGTGGTAGAATTAATGACTTGATGGGATATTTTTTATATTTTAATTTCAGAATTATGTTTAGTTTCGTATCGAGAAATAATGGTTTATGATATGATCTAAATAAGATACATAACTTACAATTATCATCACATAACAGATTATCAATTTGAAATTTAATTAGAATCGTCATTATATGTTGTTGTAATGCTATATTAAATGATATTCGGTGTTTGTTATATTGTTTGAGAACTTTTATAAACTTTTATTATATTGAAAATAACAAATGTGATCATGTTATAAAAAATCTTTTATTTTTATATTTTATTAGTTCTATGTAGATAAAAATTTTTACTTTCAAAAGTATTTCTCGTCTATTCTCATCGGAAGATACAATATAAGAACTGTTTTTTAAAAAGTTACAAATTTAATAGATTCTAATATGCTTTATTATTGCGTTATTGCATATGAAATGTCCGAATTTAGAATGATAGTGTTATGAAGAGTTTTTGTCAAGAAATACTATTATAGTTTACAGGTTTGTTATACATCATTTTAAGGTACAAAATTGATTTTCAAGATCTTACTTTCAGTTTTTATTCAGATGTCTAATTTTACTTTTCAAAGTTTATTTTAATGTTAATCAATGTGACGCATTATGTAAATAATGATTGGTCAAAATGTATCGATTGATCAACGCACTATTCGTCGATGGTAAAGAAGATTACAGAATGGAGATGATTGGATTGCAAATCAAGAACATGAACGGTCCAAAAATTCAATTTTTACCGCAATACAATCAAGAAACTTGTAATTCATTGACAGACTATGTCGATTAGGACAATGGCTACTTTGATCCATAAGTTTATTTTAAAAAAGTTTATGTGTACTTAACGTTACTGTTAAAAATCCGACATTTTATATGCAACAACCTTATTAAAAAGTTCCAGAACTCTATCATATATGTATATAGCCGATAATGTTATTTTGGAGGAGTATTTCATACAAACATGTCTAAGAAATAATTTTATATGATTCTACTTGAAAAGTTCTTGCAACATGGCACTATTTAAAAAGCGCGTGTAATATGATTTTGTTTAAAATTAACATTCAACATAATTCTGCAAAATTCAGCAAAACTGCAATACCATTTCAACAGGAAACATACCGACCATTAAAAGTGTGCTTCCTTATAAAAATGGCACGATTGAATTTATTTAGATTTTGTGCCATTTTTATTATAATTTATACCTGAATAAAAAAGTATGCATAATAATTTCCAGTGGAAACATTTTTATAACTTCAATAATTGTTATAACTTCAATAAACATCAATAATAAAATAAAAAATCTGAAAGCGGTCGTTTGATCGGCGGTGGTAGGTTTAGTGTTAACCTTCTTAAAAGTCAACACACATCATTCTAATTTGGCATTGAGTTCTGATTCTATCTTGGAAGAGCGTTCTATAAAATCCTATGTCGGTAGTTAGTTTAACATAATTCGACCTCATGAGAGAGTCAAATAAAATTCTGTTTCAGTACAGAATTTAGAAATTGAATATAATGGGATCGAGAAATGAAAAAAAATCAGGTTTGAAAGTACAGACATATATATATTTATATATATATATATATAATTTAAAAAAAAATATATATAAAAAATATATATATATTGAGAGATTATTTGGAGGTATGGATCGGTATTTTAAATAAATGCACAATTAAACACACACTCACAAAGAAGAGTTTATTAGATAATTATATTAACACGTATACGTCCATATCCGACCAGCGTCCAGAGAGAAGAGATCGCTTAGTCCACATTCATTTCCTACATACCGATACAGAAGGGCACTCTTATTGATAATTACTACAAGGGTGGACGCCCTCTGTCGACGATCTATTCGTCCTATCGCTCGACGTATCATGCACACGTATAGATGAGTATACTACTCCAACACTCCCTCTATCTATATGTGTTCTGATACTAACTTATTCAGATTTAAGAATTAGTGAACAACATTTCACATTATATTTAACATACTGCAACAGCGTTGATGCTTTACTTTGGACAATGCTTTGGTTAATATATCCACAATCATTAACTCAGTCTTTAAGTACTTAATAACTATTTCGTTCCTATCCGACAATTCTCGGGTGAAGTGAAATTTTATGTCTATATGTTTACTTCTTTTGTGGTAAACCGCGTTTTTCGACAGTTCAATAGCACTTTGGTTATCACACCATACATTAGTAGGATCACTCGCCAGTTCGTTAAAACCTATGTGTCTTAATAATCTTTTTACATAAACAATTTCACGCGAAACCTCGGCTAATGCGGCGTATTCCGCTTCCATCGTAGATAGAGCAACAGATGATTGCTTTTTGCTCTTCCAACTTATTGGACCTCCGGACAGCATCAATACGTTTCCCGTACAGGATCTTCTGTCGTCCAGATCACCTGCCCAGTCTGAATCTGAATATCCCTTTAATTTCTCCTTGTCTATGGTGTATGTTATACAATATTTTGAAGTTCCTTTGAGGTACCGCAGCACTCGTTTAGCTAATAACCAATGCAGTCTTCCTGGGTTATTGCAAAAACGGCTCAATGTGTTTGCTGCAAATGCGATGTCTGGGCGTGTTGCATTTGCTAGGTAAATTAAACCTCCAATCAATTCCCTATAGGGACAACACTGCATCTCTGACATTTCTTCTTGTGTCTGCGGACTCATTTCTTGGGTAATATTAGTATTAGATTCAATGGGAGATGAAACCGTTTTCGCATCACTCATACCAAACTTTTCTATTAATTTCTCTACGTACTTCTCTTGCGATAAGGATATTTTTCCAGTTTTTCCTTCTCGTTCTACATGAATCCCTAGAATATTTTGTACAGGACCGAGGTCTTTCATTTTGAATGCTGATTTCATTTTACATTTGACTGACTCAATATTTTCTAATTTGTTCGACGCGAGAATCAGGTCATCTACGTAAATGATGAGTATTACACGGTTTCGTCCTTCTCCAAATACATAAACGCATGGATCGGTGCTTGTACGTTTTCCTCCATTATTCAAAATGTAACTGTCTAGTTTCTTGTACCATTGTCTACCAGATTGTTTTAATCCATATAATGGTCTTAGTAATTTACATACTTTATCTTTGTGCTCTTCTTTCATCATTTCTGGCTGTTCCATATATATTTCGTCGGTTAATTCACCTTGAACGTAAGCAGCTATCACGTCCATCTGATGCACATGCATCTCTTCATGCACCGACGCGGCCAGTAAAGTACGTATTGTTTCATAACGAGCCACTGGTGCAAAAACCTCATCGTAATCGATGCCTGATTTTTGCCTATGACCTCCTGCAACTAATCTCGCTTTATACTTTTCAATAGTTCCATCCGGTAGTATTTTCCTTTTAAAGACCCATTTACATGTGAGAACTTTCTTATTTGTTGGTCTTGGCACTAAGATCCATGTTTTATTTTCTTTTAAATTATCATGCTCAATTCTCATAGCATTTAGTCATGCTTGTTTATCTTTGCGCACCATTATTTCTTTTACACATGACGGCTCGGGCAGCATCATATCGTCTGCAGAATTTGCTGCATATTGGAATATTTTCCTCGGCCTTCCCACTTTCCCAGTTTTAGCTATTTTTGGCCTTCCTGGTGCTCTTCGTGGTGTACTCATATTTGGCCTCAAATGACTATCTTCCACAGATGACTCTTCAATTTTATCTCCCTCTTCTTCACTCGTATCAATTTTATCTTCGTGAGAAGCAATATCTAATGGAACGGGTGTAAATTCATTGTCTTCCATTGTAGGGTAGCTCTGATTCATATCTATTTCATCTTCGACTTGATTTTCTTGTGGAATTTCTTCGTGGAACCTTACGTCACGTCGTTTTACTATGGTCTTTGTTCCAGGTAACCAGAGTCTATACGCCTTTGCTTCCTCAGAATATCCTACCAGGATGTACGTTTTCCCTTTTACTTCTAATTTACTTCTCCGTGGTCCCTTTTCGAGAGCTATAACTTTACTCCCAAAGATTCTCATGTACCCTACGTATGGTACTATGCCAGTCCACATCTGAAAAGGAGTTACGTTATCAAGTATTGATGTTGGGCAACGGTTTCTAATAAAGTTTGCAGTATTTACTGCTTCTGCCCATAAACTTTTTGGCAGGCGTGACTCTTCCAGCAAGCATCGTGCCATCTCCATTAAGGTTCGATTGGCTCTCTCTGCAACTCCGTTTTGCTGGGGCGTATATTCCACACTCAGTTGCCTTTTAATACCTTCTGCTTCTAAAAATTCTGAAAATTCTTTAGACAAATATTCCTTTGCATTATCCGTTCGCAACATTTTTATAACGCACCCAGTTTCCTTCTCCACTCGCTGCTTATAATTCTTGAATGCTTTGAATATTTCATGCCGATTCCTCAGCATTACAACCTCGGTGTATCTTGTATTGTCGTCTATGAACGTTGCAAAATATCTTGAACCTCCCAATGAAGCAGTGCTCAGTGGACCACATATATCAGAATGAATTAATCCTAATTTTTCTTTGTTTCTTGTTGTAGATGATTTGTAAGATAACCGATGTATTTTTGACTTATCGCACGTTTCACATCTAAAATTTTCCACGTTCGTGCCGAAATTCATACCTACTACCATATTACGTTTTTGCAGTTTTTTTAAGTCATTAATATTTAAATGTCCGTATCTAGAATGCCATCGACGTAATTTATCGTCACAATCGCGTACTGCTTGAGCATTTTCACTGTCACTTTCGTTGACGATATATAAATGGCCTTGTCTTTCCGCGGTTAATGCTACAGAACCGTCCACGCGTTTCACAATTGCACGTTCTTTCTTAAATATGACGCTGTAATTGTTGTCGGTTATTCGCGAAACTGAAATTAAATTATTTCTAAAGCTAGGCACCAATATAGTATCTTTTAATTTTATAGTGTTTGTTCCATTATTGTACGCATTCGCATTTATTCTAACCTCACCAGCACCAACTGACTTTACGCATTGTTCCGCCGCAGTATATACTTTCGCACGCATATTATTGTCGACACTCGAAAATTTACCGCGATCATTACACATGTGCTTAGTCGCACCACTGTCTAAACACCATTTCACAGATCGTTCGGGTTCGGCGTTTAACACTATCGCTGGCATGGCATCTTCCGTGCTGTTGCCGGCGAAATTTTCTTTCTTCGATCTGCAGTCGTCTGCTCGATGTCCTTGTTTCCCGCATTTGAAACAATTTCCGCTATATCTGTTAGATCTGAATCTTGGATATCGTCCTCTGTAGTTTCCACGATAACTTTTAATTTCTCTTGATCTTCCTTTTGCGAACAACGCATCGTTATTATAAGACGATTCTTTGTTTGTTTGCTCGTCTCGTCTGGCTTCCTGTTCGATTAGCTTCAACTTCAGGGACTCAACGCTCGGAATATCGTCACGTGACTCGATCGCGATGCAGAACGCTTCGTACTCGGCCGGTAAAGAATTTAGCAGCATTATCGACAGCAGCTCATCCGGTATTTTAATGCCGGCTTCTTCCAATTGTTCCGTTTTGGAAATGAAGCTGTTGGTATACTGCGTCATACTCTGGATTGATTCTTTTTTCATTCTGTATAACTGCTTGTACAGGACTGCTTTCCTTACCGGTCCTTTAGATTCGTGGGCTTCCTGTAGAGATCCCCACGCTTCAGCGGACGTCTCTGCTTTCTTAATATGAATTAATTGATTTTTCGACACGCTTAACAGGATTAACGCCAGGGCCTTTTCATCCTTTGATGTCCATGCGGCTAAATTTTCCGGCGTCGAAGTAATTTTTCCGCTTGCGTACCCCCAGAGTTCGTTACAGATAAGTATGCTCTTCATCTGGAGCTTCCAGGATTCGTAATTTGTATCGGACAATTTCTCAATGTGGTGTGATGAATGCAAGGCGGCCATGTTGCTGAACGCGTCCTTGCTTCCCTTGTGGTTTCCGTTTACACTCGCGACTTTTTCACGTTTCTATTCACTTATTTTGTTTCTACTTCGATTGCATACCTGGGCCCATAACCTGAGAGATTATTTGGAGGTATGGATCGGTATTTTAAATAAATGCACAATTAAACACACACTCACAAAGAAGAGTTTATTAGATAATTATATTAACACGTATACGTCCATATCCGACCAGCGTCCAGAGAGAAGAGATCGCTTAGTCCACATTCATTTCCTACATACCGATACAGAAGGGCACTCTTATTGATAATTACTACAAGGGTGGACGCCCTCTGTCGACGATCTATTCGTCCTATCGCTCGACGTATCATGCACACGTATAGATGAGTATACTACTCCAACATATATATATATATATATATATATATATATATATATATATATATATATATATATATATTACCATGACCAGTATTATCTCTACTATAATTCATCGCTCTATTCAAGATTTGTGCGGTTGCTGCTGGTCTCTGAATAATAATTTTAAATTATTCATACATTTGGCTGATATAATAATTTACCTTTATATTTTATACTTAAAATATATATAAAATTAATATTTCACCTTTCACTCTTTCATAAAAGGTTATAAATTTTCTACTGGAATAGAATTTTATTACATTATTTCATGATAGAATTATACAGCTCTTACACGATAGAATCATACAGAACTCGATGCCAAATAAGAATGATATTGAATTTCGGCTATATTAGGATTATATTGATCTATAATTATGTACAGAATCATATTACACGCACTTCTTAAATAGCGGCATACTGCAAGCACTTAGGAATAGAATCATACCCATGTAGTTTTAAGTTTGACATAGACTTCAATTAAATTTTTCCCCGAAAAAGCGTAACATGAAGTGGAGCCGTTGAATGGATCTTATAGTGTTTAATTTTTCAATAATCCATATGCAGTTTTGCCTCAATGGCAAATAATATCCTAAGATTAGGAGCTCGGGATATGTGGTTCATTGGAAATAAACCACAACCTTGTAGGGTTTCGTGTAAAAAAAACTGTTTTATTTCAAGAATAAAATGATAGCACATGTATAGTAACTAAGTAATGATGAACATATATTTTAGCTTATAATATTATATACTTGATATGATATACTTATTTAATAGTGAGTACATCTCTCTTTGTACTCTATTACCTCTTTTATGCGATTTGATATTGATTTTAACTGATTTTGGATGTACTTTTGATCGAAGTTATTCCATTCGCGTGTAATAGCATTTTTCAAATCATGCATGTTTTGGTATTGTGTCGTATGTGCCGGGAACAAGTTGTTCCCAACAATTCTGTATTACATTAAGGTCCGGGGAGCGAATAGGTCACGGTAAAACAGATAGTATCCTGTTTTCATTGAAATATAGTTGGACTAGTCCTGCAGTGTGTATAGGTGTTTTATCCTGTTGAAGAATGTATGAAGGTCCAGAAATGCGTTCTGCATGATTGTTTATTTGTTCTTTAATCAAATTTACGTGTTTGACACTATTCATTCTCCCATTGGTAAACTGGATACTTGTCTTGCCAAAATAACTGATGTCGGCTCAGATCATTGCTACCACCACCCATTTGACGTTGCATTGGTAAGATTGTCCTTTTTCGTATGTCATAAAAATAATATCGAAAGCCATCTGTGATATCCAGGTTAAATTGTTTTTCGCCTGAAAATAGCACTTTCCTCTACCTCTTGTTCCAACGCACTCTTCCTTCTACAAACTGTAGACGTTCTACCTTGTGTTTCGTCGTTAACGCTGGTTTCTTTTTCAATTTTAATCTCTTGATATTCTTGCATGTTAGTAGCATTCGCGCAACACTTGAAACACTAGCATTCATCAATATATTTCTTTTTGCTATATTCTTCAACATTCTTTACGAAATATTGCATTACTTTACAGATTCTTTTTATTATTTTCAATATCTGCGATATTTATAACTCTTCGATATGTTTGCTCTTTTAGTTCCAGAGAATCTGTTTTTTTCAAACTCATTTATTTTGTTCTTGTGTCCCAGTCTTACGAATTTGTATAATACTGCACTGTAATATCTTCATGCGTTAATAGAAGGCAGAATACTGAGCAGTTTAAAGCATACAGACAGAGTGTGCTATCATTCCGACTTTTGGTACGGAACAGTTGTTATATGCTGTTTACAAAACCTTTCGATATTGTAACTTATTTCCAATGAATCGCATATCCTGAGCTCCTAATCTTTGGATATTTTTGTTTTTATTAATAATCTTTGGATAGCATTCGTCAGGGAGGTAAAACTATAAATGCGTTATTGAGAGATTAAAGATAGCACACCCGGGCTATCTTTTTGACAAGTAGTGTATATTATCCACACTCCCATTTGTAAGAAAATGTTATTCTCGAATGGTCGTAAAGTACTGTTGAACGATTCGATATAGCCCATTATACGGAGATGAATCGCGTTGTCTCGTGTAAGTGAAAAACAAAGGGACTTCAAATGATACAGTTAGACAGAGTTGTTCTTTACGACTTACCTGGCACGTACCCACGATGAACCATATTTTATTGCCACGGCTGCAATGTGCTTCGCGACGAGCCATTTTCATTGTGATAGAGCAAACGCGGCGATGATGTAATGCACAATACAAGACGACTGGGGGATGGCGTACGTCACGGACAATAGTGTTTATATTTATACTCTTCCAGTATTTTGAGTTACGGCCAAATGGCGTGTAACAAGTATGGTGTCGTGTTTTCCCTTGCGCAGAACGACGACAATCAAAATTTCGCATACGTTCCTCCTTGCAGAGACGGCTGCGCATGAATTATATGATAGAATGAAAATTTACGACGTATCACTGCAGGATGTATTGCTAATCAGTGTACCTAGACTTTCACGCAAAATAACTGAGAATATATGAATTATTTAGGCGCAAGTGTTTGTGTTAAACATATTTATGAAACACTTCGTTGAGGCATGTGATTATATTAGGTAGTTGAGAATTTCGTGCCTGATTTGAATAGAAAAATTCATTTTTATATGTGGTTGCGTTTAAGGATAAGAGTTTTATTAATTAATTATATGTATAGTTTTCACCACTTTCTACAATTGTCTCTCATCGTCTTACAAGCTGGCGGGTTCCTTATTCGTAAAAACTGCGGGTTTTTCTTTAAAGAAGGTGCAGAGGTCTCTGAGAATCAAGCACGAACTTTTGCAGTCATCCAATAATTTTTGGAAACTAATTGTTTGTCTTCAACTATTCTATTATTATCGTTTATTCATCAGGATATTGTTTAGATATGTTATAACAATTTTTACGTCTGACAAAAATCATATGAAAACTAATGACGTTCATACAATGGATGTAAAGGAAGTGCAAATATTACAAATAAATAGCATTTAGAATATCAATTTAACTGTAAGAATTATTTAACATATTGAGTTTCACGCATTGACGATTCACACAAGTTTTACATATTCCATTTTTTTAGAAACGATCAATGTTATTACTATCGATTGTTAGTTACTCGATAATGAAGTTCTCACTTTACACCATAATTTAGTTAATTTCAATATTAATAAACTGACATTAAGTTGTCATTAATTATATGGCAATAACTTTTATACAATTGTCAGCCACCGAAGACGGCCACAGCATACAAAGTCCTAATGTTATTGTAGTGCTATAAGCATTCAATATTTTCTATAGTGGTTGAGAATTTTTTTAATACTGATAAACAATGTATGTATTCTTGTTCCAAAAGATTCATATTTTTATATTGTATAAGTTCTGTTTAAATTGAAACTTTTACTTTCAAGATATTGATTTACTTGTCCTTGTCAGAACTTATGATATGACAACGTTTTTTTCTAAACATTCTACAATCCATATTTTAAAGGGAATCTTCTCGAGTGTTCCATAACTCCTCTGATACCTAATTAAATACTCCGCGTGCCACGTCGGTATGACCGACAAAATTTGTTTATTAAACTTGAAAATCAATTTTTACTACAATGTCTTATGTAAACTAAATTTGAATAGAATCTACGAGATGCGAAAGTGTTTCAAACATCATTGTTATGGTAAGCTTTGTCTTTCCATTCTTATATTATTGAAGAAGTTGATTTGATTTTATATGACTTTATGTGCATTGGTGTGGCACTCAACGTGTTAAAAGCGTCCGTGTTCATAAATATATGCTCGCCACTGAACACATAGGCTCAGTTGTAGTTTTCAAATTAATCTGAACGAGGAACTTTGAAAGGATCATAAGGATTCTTCAACGAATGACAGTCCCGAGTCTATTAAATCTACTGATCCTAATACAGAACGCGTCGAACAGCTTTCAATTATATTTTATTACAGACGAGGATTAAAGCTGCTATATTTTGAGATTTAGGCGCGGCCAATCACATTTACCAGACACATTTTGTAACTCCAGGCGCTGATCGGTAACCTATTCCTTGTAGCGGGGTCCATTGTGTTCAGTTTTCGACGGTGCCACGGTTAAAGTAGTCATGTACGCTGATTGTAATCTTCTTACATCGTGATTTAAGTGCTGTGAGACGCGGATGAACGAGGACCGACGTCGTTAGTTATTCCCTTCAAGCTTCGTCGCCTTTGTCGCCGTGCAAAGGCAGACTTAGGTCATATGAGAGAAAGGCTGTCACGTCGCCAATCTTTTCGAGTCGATTTTTATGGTAATACATGCATTTAGCATGCGTCGTTGCATTCGATCTCAGTATCAGATTATCCAAATGACCATTCAATATTTCCAGATGGGCTGGACATACTTTTTTCTTGTAGAATTTAGCGTTTCGTTAGCTGCAGATAATGGTTGCAGTATGACTCAGTCTGTCGTCGGCTTTATCTCAATGCAACAGTTTTATCCTCTATTAGTACAATCATTTTAATCCTCTATAACAAGAAGCATATTTTTTAAACAAAATTGGATTGATTTACGCGATGAAAATTGTTTTACCTTTTTAAATTGATGAACTTTTTTTTGGTCATAGCATGATTCAGTCTGCTACAGTAAGTTTATCTTGGCAACAGTTTCACCTTCGATTAGCACAGTCGTTTTATATTTGCATAACCAGGAGAATAGTTTTGAAATAAAAGTAAATTGCTATACACAATGAAAAATATTTTTTTTTAAATCGATTAATGTATTTTTTCTTTCTCTAAACCGCTTTTGGGAGGAGTACAACTACATACACATTCCGTTTATATTAGAAGGGAACAATAGGATGCTTCACGTAAATTCTTTCGTAAATTCATTGCATACATCCATTTCAGAATATAAAATAGAGTTATGTTTTATAAGCTTGTGTTGCGTTAGGGTCTTATTGAACCGAGGGTTAATGCTGCAATAACATATAACTACATATCTACTTCCTTATATGTATGTATACAATATCTTTTAGAGTTCATCATAAAGAAAAACATAACTTTACATTTTACCGATTTGGAAATATTTTATGCAACTCGTTTCATACAGTGAACGTTCAATATGCTGAGCACTGAGCACCCATCGTTTTATTACTACAATATTTGTTGTATTTTTAGGAACAGATTTTCTGCTAACTGACTCTATATATTTTTAGTAAATGTCGTATAAACAATATTTTAATTGTCGTCGATAACAAAAAGTTCAATCATTTTGGCATTAATGGTGCCCAGGAGTTGAAAACAATTTGAAACAGTTGTTTTCGGAACCTTTTCAATCCCTGATGATGCGTCACTGTACCTTTATAGACTGTTGTTTTACTATTTAACTCTCGCATGACTGATGCTTTGACTATTTTATAGTAGCCATAAATAACTAGATCCATATAAATATTTCCACATCAATTTTTTGTAATACTCTTTTGAACCTACATTTATTGGATCAACGTTGATCTTTATATTGAATCTAATACAAGTAGCTAATAATTCGAGGTGGCCATCAGAAAATTAGGATTTAAACGAAACGTTTACCACTCTGAGTCAAAATGGACTCAAGTTTTACTATTCGAAGGTTGAGAAAGTATGACTTATTAAAGCATTTGAAATAATGAAAGTTATAATATTTGCTCGAATAATTTATCTTGTATAATGAAGAGATTACAAGTTTTTTTTTCTTAAACTAATGCTACGCATTATCAAATGTCGCGATTTAGCACTTTTTACTATAACGAAATGATTAAATTCCTAGGATATATTTTAGTTTCATTTCAGTGAGTCTGTAGAAATTTATTTTAAAAAACGCATGTTCGAATATTCTGTAAATTTAATACACAGCTTATAAAATTGATATCATTATTTTTTACTCACCATGTACGTATAGACAACGCTGCTTTGAATATTTAAATTATATGGCAGTGTCCCGTTTGTGCGGAGTTTCATTGAAGATTATCTAAAAGTGTCGTGGATTAATACTGAAGGAAAACGCACAATGCACCTAATATAATTAATTGGTTCATTAGTTATTTTTGGCTACTTCCTCATTCCTTGGTACTTTAATGCGAAATGGTATCCAAGATAACATTATAACTTCGACATTTTTAATTACTGTATACTTAAGTGTTTGAATAGCGAAAATTATCTGGCCATCTAGGCTGATAAAATGGCTAGAGAATTTTTATTTAAATATTAAATTTAAAAATTTATATAAAAGAAGAAAGTAAGAAATTTTTCAATATATAATTCTTAATTATATCGTTACGTATTATATTTTCCAAAAAAAACATAGAAAAGTATTATTTTATAGGTTATAATTTATTTATCTACAATTCTATAGTCATTACTTTCATATAGGTATCTTTCTTCAGTGATTTAAATATTGATTCAAATCAATTATACTTACATATATTATTTATATATAAGTTTATATATAAGTTTATATACTATATACAGGGTGTCCCAAAAATGTCTGAGTTCCTTTAAAGGGGAGGTTCCTGAGGCCATTTGAAGCGACATTTTCCTTTGCAAAAATGGCCGATTCGGCTTTGTTAAGGAGTTATTAACGAAAAACACGGACCAATCAGAGCGCGACCTAGAGGTGTGTTGGCAGAGACGGCCACGCGCGACAGAAGTGGAGCGATGGTGATACACCGCGGTCGAAAGCAAGGAACAAACAAGAGAAGAAAATTTTTCGAGTCCTATGTCGGATAGTTCAAATTTGAATATGTTGTAGTCTTTAGTAGCCTATGAAGGAATCTCGAAGGATTTTTCGAAATCTTAAAGAATGTTGGTTTTACAGACGTGTGAAGAATTTTTTTTCATTAAATTATAACACTAGAACTAACGTACCGAGGAAAATGAGTTTTGAGGAGCTTGTAGTGAACACGTAAGAGTATCTATTGAAAATATTTCGATTTGGAATAAATGGTTTTTTCACCATTTATTTTGCAAATGTTTTAAACAAATCCAATTTTCCTATAGCCGGGACTGTTTTAAAAATTCGGAAAAAAACGTGATGACAGCTTCAAGTCTCCTCTTTACGGACCTATTTTTTAAAAGGCAGGCGCTTTAAAATTGACGGAATTAGAATTATTTAAAGCGAACGCTGCACCGCGATATTACGGAGGCTCGCGGCACGAACAGCTGTTAGATACGCGACAAGCAAGAGAAGAAAATTTTTCGAGTCCTATGTCGGATAGTTCAAATTTGAATATGTTGTAGTCTTTAGTAGCCTATGAACGAATCTCGAAGGATTTTTCGAAATCTTGAAAAATGTTGGATTTGCAGACGTGTAAAGAAAAGTGGCAACTGTTCTTCAATAAATTATAACACTAGAACTAACGTACCGAGGAAAATGAGATTTTAGGAGCTTATAGTGAACACAAAAGAATATCTATTGAAAATATTTCGATTTGGAAAAATGATTTTTTCACCATTTACTTTGAAAAAGTTTTAAACAAATGCAATTTTCCTATAGCCGGGACTGTTTTAAAAATTCGAAAGAAAACGAGGTAACAGCTCCAAGTCTCCTCTTTACGGACCTATTTTTTAAAAGGCAGTCGCTTTAAAATTGACGGAATTAGAATTATTTGAAAACCTTGCTTACCTTGGTACTCCTGTAGAGCCCCAGCGAGGTGAAAATGATTCCTGTATTCACAAATTATTCTGCGTGAAACACTGAACCTGCCCACTCGTTAAATTCACAAGAGCATTTTAATTATTCGCTCTATGAAATTATCGAGCAGAAGGGGTCAATGTCCTTTCACTGCACGATCCAGCCCACATTGTTAATTTATTCACGATAACAATAAAACTATTCACATATATCCATTGGGTCCACAAACGTTGAAAGAAATCCACACAAATGATTCACAGAAATCCACATATCACGCACAACTAGTTCACATTTGATGCACGTAAATCGATCGTTTCGACTGGCCGGTCCGCGAAAAACTGTCCGTGAAAATCCGTCTGTCTATGCTGGCGATCGTAGGAAGACTAGTTCAGAACAGCTGACGAGGTTAACGGCCTTTCAACAGCACACTGCCGATTTTCATTTCAGCAACTGTTCGATGGAACCGTGTTTTCAAATGGAATGGGAAGAGTAAATGACCGCCCCTCTTCAAATCGGGGGTCATTCAGGTACGCTTCTACCCCCGAGCGTGGCCATAAACCAGTGCCTTGTGTCGAAGCTGAACCTTGACGATGGCTCGACTTCTGGTTACCAAATGTGTACAATAGGTCAATAAAATGCTAAAAGTTTTAACGAAGAGTAACGGCTTTTTGGGAATATTGCTACTAGCCTTTCTTACACCGGTATACGGAATACCGGTATTTTGTGCTAATTTGCAATTTCGTGAAACCGGTATTTGCTAAGGTAAAATACTGGTATTTTCGGTATTAGCTATAAATAATAAATATTTTTTAGGGCATCTACTATTATTTGAAATTTACAAATTAATTTTTCTGATAACGAATTCGATTTAATATCAAAAACTGTATCAGCTCTGCTTCCAATAAAGCTGTCTGTGGAAGCATTATGTCGGAAGGATTTCAACTTATTAACAGCGAATGCAACAATAAATTTTATGTTGCAATCACTTAAAGATCAGGACACGCTACTGTCTGTGGAATTATAACAGTGCATTGAAAATTCGTATACAGGAAAGGCATAGTGAACTAGAAAATATTTTAAGGTATTTGTAAAATTATAACGACTTTAATAAAGAAAACGAAAAGGAAGAAAAGAAAATAACAAGGTCAAATTTAATTAAGTTCGTCGTCAATTTCCGCAAAAACATTTATAAAAAGCAAACACAAACCTATCCAGAAGAATTCGTTGAAGATGATGTTGATGTTAATATCGAAAAAGAATTGTCTCTCGAGAAAAAATTACAATTAGCTGCATATAAAAAAAATTCCGGGCGGTTAGACAGTATTTGTGAACCGTAAGCAAGGCGATTGGGCTCATTCGATGCCCCACGTGCTCTGCACGTTTTCCAAAATATGCCATCGTTTATGGCCATCGATGGAATTTTCATGGAACCGTCCCAGGTACGGTGGCAGGTACGCTTGTATCCCCTTGACTTGAACGAAGGATGCGGAAATAAAGAACTCGACGATGGCTCGACTTATGTTTACCAAATGTGTGCAGTAGGTCAATAAAATGCTAAACGTTTTCGCGAAGAAGTCAAGGCGCTTTCTTCGTTTATTACCTGCTACGACAACACCTCTCTGGGACACGCGGATCCCCCGCGTGCGTCACTCGGGGGTACAAGCGTACCCTTAACAAAGCCGAATCGGCCATTTTTGCAAAGGAAAATGTCGCTTCAAATGGCCTCAGGAACCTCCCCTTTAAATGAACTCAGACATTTTGGGACACCCTGTATAAGTTTATATTATCATTATTATATTATTGTTATATCTAAGTTTTATAAATTTCCAATTTCCATAATAGTTTTTGAAATCATGCAATGTATATTTAATACTACTATTTTGTACAAAAATCTGTAAATGCGAATCTCTTCCACAATTTATGTTTTAGTCTAACTCATCTGTGCATTGATAAGATAAGAATTTTTCCGATGGTTTCAGAAAATGAACTATTCAATTAATAATAGTCATACTACGATAAGCTATATACATATATTACTTGCATTATTCTTTGTACAACGTGGTATTAAAATAGGATGTTGCTTTACGCTTTATTCTTTAGCAAATGAAAGTGACATCATTACTTCACACACGAATAGATTTAAACATTTCAGATAAATTACAATTGAAATGTTCTATATGAGACTAATTACCCACGACTATATCTCAACCTGGACGTTCAAAGAGACAGTACATAAAGAGTATCGAGGTTGAAGGTCCAAGGAGAAATTTATATAAATGGCAAACTGCCCGCAGTTTAATTTTGGCTTAGGTTGAACTTCTGTTACATATTATGTATGAAGACCTATTTATTCGGCCAATTTAAGAGGTTTCAGTAATTAAAGACGATTCTAATTTTTTACTTATTTATGTTACTTATTTTACTTACCTACCTCAATAGAACTTTCCAATTCTTTCAGTGATATTAGGCTTGCTGCTTATGTTCTGTCCGCTAGGCATGGAAAGAGACTTTTTTTAAAAGCAACTTATATCTAATCAAACTATGTACTCACAATTATTTATGATCATATACCATCTGTCCTGAAGATGTGGTATAACTCTTCCATTAATTACTATTCATTGGAACACAATAAAAATGAAAGTAAAACTTTTTATACATTTTATGAATATAGAATAGTATTATAAAGAAGTATACAAACAGAATGGAATCAAATGTTTTACGGTATCTAAAAAAAGGATATAAGTATATTTTCAGCCTGGGGAACCTATGGAGGTTAAATAGAAAATGTTTAAAATAATGTATACAAGTATTGGTTGCTATCACATTAAACTGTTCATAGTAATACCCTTGACAAATAAGGTTCGATCAAAATCGTGAATATGATTGTTGAACGAATTATTTGTGCGTATATTAAATACGAAAAATAGTATTGTATGTACATTAGACAAATATGGTGTAAGAGTTAATGATATATTAGAAAAATATTAATAAAATTATGGATTCTTTTGTCTTCTTACCAAATATAAAATAATAAACTGTCTACTTCTACGTGAAAATTATAAATTTAAGTAGCATGAGTGTTGAAAAATAGAGTCAAAATCAGTTTTCATCTGAGCAGTTACCATTATCCATTATATAGAGTTTATCATTACTGACCGAGGCCTCCTCACAATCGAAAGGGGAAAAACGTTACCTTTTCTCAAGATATATCATAAAATATATATATATATATATATATATATATATATATATATATGTAGGATCTTAGGAAAAATGAGGAATTCCGCGCCGGGAATCGAACCCGGGCCCTCGCGGTTGTAGCTGATCAACTCTTACACATACCCACGGAACCCTCCTACTTTTCCTAATCTCCATACAGTATTTGGTCTGGGAGGTCCTCCTGATCCCACACTCGGCCATCCTGCTCCGGCATTCGCCCTCGAATGTCCGTCGCAGCGCCATCGTCTTTTTTGGCATCAGCGCCATCAACACAACTCATCATCAACTTCGTCACTTTTCGGGAACACAAATGTAGGATCTTAGGAAAAATGAGGTTGGAGGAGTTCGACTACACTATCGAACACCGACCCGGTAATAGGATGGCCCACGTAGACTCTTTGAGTAGGAATCCGTTACCCATATGCTATTTGTTATCGGCGAATCAGAATAATATGACTGCGAGAATTCGCAAGGCGCAACAAGACGACGCAGAAACACGTCGGATTGCGGAGTTGACAGAGCAGGGTAAAATGGACGGGTATATTATGCGGGGGGGACTGCTGTTCAAGATTGTCGACGGAGACATTAATATCGTGGTACCGAAAAACCTGCAATTACAAGTTATTCGGCATGTTCACGGAAACGGTCACTTTTCGGCGGCAAAAACAGAAACTTTACTGAAAAGAGACTATTGGTTCCAGGGTATTCGACAAAAAATTGAGAAAGCTATCAAAAATTGTCTTGACTGCATTTTAGCCGAAAGAAAAACGGGAAAACTCGAGGGTTTTCTGAACCCGATAGCGAAGGGAGAAGTACCACTTGATACCTACCATGTTGATCATTTGGGACCACTACCGTCAACCAAGAAGAATTATCGCTACATATTCGTGGTGGTCGATGCATTTACAAAATTTTTATGGTTGTATACCACGAAGACAACCAATACGAGCGAAGTGCTACGACATCTGGAGAAGCAAGCCATCATTTTCGGGAACCCACGGCGTATCATCTCAGATCGAGGAACGGCTTTCACCTCGAAAGATTTTCAAGATTATTGTCAGCGGGAAAAGATACAACACTCGCTTATCGCGACAGGCGTTTCAAGGGGGAACGGACAGGTAGAACGGGTCAACCGAACGCTTATTCCTCTGCTGACTAAATTAACGGCGCCAAACCCAGAAGAGTGGTATCGATATCTGAATAAGGTACAACGAATCTTAAACACAATACCCCATCGCAGTATCAATACTACGCCGTTTGATCTACTTTTCGGGACACGAATGCGAGTCGAGGATGATTCGCAGATTCGAGAAATGCTGGAGGAAGAGTGGACCGTTCTGTTTCAAGAGGAACGGGACGAGGCAAGATCGAAGGCCAAAGAGAGCATCGTTAAGATCCAGGAGGAGAACCGACGATCATATAATAAGAAGCGAAAGAAAGCTCTCGAGTATAAAGAAGGCGACCTGGTAGCCATCAGGCGAACACAATTCGGTCCGGGTTTAAAGCTAGCGTCGAAATATCTAGGTCCCTATCGAATCAGTCGAACATTGCGACACGACAGATACGTAGTCGAAAAAATCGGGAACTGCGAGGGTCCTCGGAAAACGACAACGGTAGCAGACTCTATAAAACCTTGGGTCGACGTTGACGAGGAGGACAATGATAGTGAACAAGAGAAAGAGGAAGAATGAAGAATACCTGCAGCCTCTGAGGGCAGAGGCTAATGTCGGATGGCCGAGTGTAGGGAGTGTAGGAATGATACTGTACCAAATTACCGTACCGAATACCGCCGATTACTACGATGATAGTAACGGTAACGACGCGACGATCTGTTTAAATCAATATTATCGATTGCGGTTTTCTGAATAAAAAAAAAGTACGACGTGAATAATCCGAGACGAAAATTGTAAAATCTCAGACGGAGATTTAGACGTGATAAGTTGTTAAAAAGTTTAATTTATTGTATCAGTTGTGATTTTTTGTGTTAAATTATATATTTTTATATTTATCGTCTTTGATCCTACATATATATATCATAAACCTTCTAAACGAAGTGTGTTATCATTGTGCGAATATGCTGCAAATCCAACAGGTTATGGGTCCAGGAATCTGGATACAAGAGTGTTTCTTGAGTTTTTTCTCTGTGAGTGAGAAAATCGCTCGTTTGTCTGGTTCAACCACGTGGTACCCATCTTCGTGTAAAGGACGTGAATTCGAAAAGAAATAAAGTTTAAAATCATGTCGAGTACAACAACAAAATTTGATAAACTGAATAGCGAAAACTACGACACATGGGAACTACAAATGAAGGCTACGCTTGTGATATGCGACCTATGGAACTACGTAAATGGAAAAATCGAGAAACCTGCGAGTGGAGCGGAGAAAATTGAGCAATGGATAAACCAAGACGAAAAGGCTTTACCAGAAATAATACTGAGTATCGAAAAAAGTGTAATCAAACATGTGAAAAACTGTTCTACATCGAGAGACGCATGGTTAACTTTGAAAAAGTTTTTTCAGTCCACAGGCCCGGCTAGAAAAGCAATGCTGTTAAGAATCGTCGCTAGCCACCGTATAAAAGAAGAGGAGGATATCAAGAAACATCTAGATTTCTTTACCGACACTGTCGATAAACTTGAAGAAATCGAGATTGAAATTCGCGAGGATCTTCTATCGTATATGATGTTATACACTTTACCACATTCCTACGAGGGATTTCGACAGGCGATGACCACCAGAGATACGGTACCGAAACCAGACGTCATAAAATTTAAAATTCTGGAGGAGTACGAGTCTAGAAAAATTGATCAAGCTGAAGAAGTTGAGCAAAATGTGATGTTTGCAAATAAAAAAAGGGATCAAGACAAGCCCTGCCAGGGTCAACGGAGCCAAAGTTATCAAAACAAGGGTCCAATTTTTAGTAAAAACAATGTTAAGGATTGAACTACATTCGCAGAGAAAACAGGTGTGCCAAATCCAAATATTAAATGTTTTAGATGTAATGGCGTTGGTCATGTCGCTCGCTTTTGTTCTTCCAGGCTCCCCCAATTACGCTCAAGTCAACCACATTCAGCCAGATAGATAAATGAAATAACAGAGGAATCGGCAAGCCAAGCCGACATAGTTGAAGAGATTGCACTGTTTCATGTTGAACCTACTCACCCGACCAAACGTCAATGGTGTCTTGATAGTGGATTCTATTCGCAAATCAAGAAAACGCTAAATTTGACAAATAAAGACACAACGATAATTACTGGAGTAGGGGATGCTCAGACTTTGGCAACTAATGCCAACATCAAACGTAAGATGAGGTTGCAAAATGTTTACCACGTGAAGGATCTACGTACAAATTTGATGTCGGTTGCGAAAATCACTAACAGAGAACTCGAGGTGCTGTTTCAGCAAAAGAGAGCAATTGTAAGGGAAAAATTTGGAAATATCCTACTGTCGGCAACACGTAAAGGTGATTTATATTATATTGAAGAAAATACTGAAATTGGGAATGTGGCTGATGCGATTTGGGGAGAAAGACCTGGTTTGACAGAGATTTGGCATTATAAACTTGGACACCTAAATATAGACACCATGAGGAAAATGAAAAAACAAGAAGTTGTTTATGGAATGGAATTCAATAGAGAGGAAAAGTTTAAAGATTGCGAAATTTGTGCCGAGCAAAAATTGGCGCGCTCACCATTCAAAATGACAGAAGATTTTCGAACTAAAGATGTTCTTGAAATCGTGCATACGGACATCTGTGGACGGTGAGACAAGTTTCTTACTCAGGAGCACGTTATTTTGCCGTTTTTGTGGATGATAACTCTCGCTGGTGTGAGGTAGAATTTTTCAAGACGAAGTCAGAATATTTAAACGCATTCAAAAAATATAAAGCTCGAGTAGAAAAGGAAACCGGGAGACAAGTGAAATTTCTACAATCTGACAACGCAACGGAAATTCTTAGCAAAGATTTCGAAGATTACTTGATTCAAGAAGGAATTCAACGTCGTTTATCGGCACCGTACACACCACAACAGAATGGGATATCTGAACGATTTAATAGAACTCTGGTAGAGATGGCACGATGCCTCTTGAGCCAAGGGAAAATGCCTCCGATATTTTGGGCTGAAGCAATAAATACCGCAGCGTATATAAGGAATCGCTGTGCAACAAATGCTTTAAACGGACAAACACCGTATATGTTTTGGAAAAGGAAGAAAAATAGGTTCATCAACAGTGAACGTTACAACGGATAAACAGAAAAATGTTATTATGGACGATCCAGCCGATGACGTTCCTGAAGCGAGGAATCAAGAAAATGAGAATAGGAGACGTCTTCCTGGCAGACCCAAAATCCTCCGTACAGGTTCGGTCGGAAGACCACGTAAGAGTTACAGATATACGAATGAAGAAACGGATGAGGCCTTACCAGATACTGTAGTAACTGAGGATGATGTATTTGCCGGTTACTCTGTGTCCTCGGACCCTGAAACTTGGCATGAAGCCATGGAGTCCGATACTCCAAACAAATGGGTTGCTGCATTAGAGGACGAGTTCCTATCACAGATCTTAAATGAGACCTGGGAACTTGTAAACCGTCCACGTGATCGAAGAACCATTAAAAGTCGACTCATTTTTAAAACTAAACGAGATGGAAATAAGAAAAAGAAGAAAGTCCGACTCGTGGCAAAAGGCTGCTCACAGTATTATGGTGTTGATTATACGGAGACATATTCACCGGTCGTGAAAATCACTACGCTTCGACTTTTGGTTGCTTTAGCAGCACAACATGATCACATAAACAGTCTACTTGAGAGATTTGGGATGACTGACTGTAAACCAGCAAGTATCCCAATTGAACCAAAATGTTGTTTATCAAGACCAGAGAAAATTGATGAAGAATTTATGAGAAGAGTACCGTATCAAAGTCTCATTGGAAGTCTATTGTATATAGCTGTTTCAACACGTCCAGACATATCCTTCTACGTTAGTTTCTTAAGTCAATTTAATTCGTGTTTTAACGATACCCATTGGAAAGCAGCAAAAAGAGTCTTATCGTACTTAAAGGGAACTAAAAACTACCATTTGACATACGAGAAGAGCAATGAGGATGTTTATGGCATGACAGATGCAGATTGGGCTTCAAATTTTAGTGATCGTCGATCGTTCTCTGGATACGTTTTCATTTATGCTTCGGGCCCAATAAGTTGGGAGGCACGAAAACAGAGGACAGTAGCACTGTCGACTACAGAGTCTGAGTACATGGCTATCTCCGATGCTACGCGTGAGGCCCTCTTTCTTCGTGCAATGTTAAAATCAATAGGCTTCTCTTGTGGGTCTATCACACTTTGGAATGGTTCTCAGAGTGCACAGAAACAAATAATGGGCGCTTTAATCAACTCGAGATCTAAACATAGGGATATTCGCCATCATTTTGTACGGGAGAAGATCGAGATCGGAACTTTGGATCTAAAATATAAGGCGTCTGATGAAATGCCCGCACATGTATTAACCAAGGGCCTTACACTTACACATCACCGAAATTGTCTGGTTCGTATGGGGGTTTCAGTTACTTAGAGTTTTATGCTTTTTAATCAAGAAAACTGTTTTGAAGGAAAGGTGTTGAAAAATAGAGTCAAAATCAGTTTTCATCTGAACAGTTACCATTATCGATTATATAGAGCGTATAATTACCGACCGAGGCCTCCTCAGAATCAAAAGGGGAAAAACGTCACCTTTTCTCAAGATGGATGCGATAAAACAAACACGTGTATAGTTGTCTAATCATATATCATAAAATATATACAGGGTGGCCCACATAACTCTGAACAGCTCAATATCTCGAAAACTATGCCATCGATTTTAAAGTTCTTAGTCTTAAATTGCATGGAACTGAAGGGCCTTTCTGACTACATAAACTTGAAGTGGTCACCCTTCCCCTTTAACGGGGGAGGGGAGGTACCTTTGTAATTTTAAATGGAACCCCCTATAAAATGTTACATATTTAGATTCTACCGAAAAAAAAACAAGTCAATTTTGTCTAAAACATTTTTTTGTCAGATACTTCCATGATGAGATATAACAGTTTGAAGTTTCGAGTTGTAGGTACTTGAAGCTCTCGGAAATAGCGTTATGGAATTATACGCGCTTGAGTCCACTGCTTATTCATGAAGAAACACAAACAATAATATTTACAATTCTTGAGTTTGACTCACTTATCTATGAAAACGTTTTCCGTTTAGAACTGTTATTCAAGCAGTAACATTGTGATTATGGCTACTTTTGACACAGAAGTGAATATGTTATTAACGTTAGGTGAATGCCAAAAAAATTATCGGCGTGCAGCAGTGATGTTTTTTGAATGTTATGGGATCAAAAAATGTCATGCAACATTTCATAATTTAGAAAAGCGGCTGCGCGATCACGGTGAATTGTGTAAAAAAACTCGCAATAAACCTAAAACTGTCACTAATGAAAATAATAGTGCCAGTATTCTTGCTGCAATTACATTAAATCCTCATATTAGTCAACGTACACTTGCACAAACATCACATATTAGTCGTTCATCGAGTCAACGAATTTTGAAACGGCAAAAGTAATCATCCATATCACATGGTTTTATCACAAGAGCTTTCGATAGCAGATTACGATCACCGCGTAAGATTTTGTGAGTGGCTGCAGGGTGTTGTGGAAAATGACTTTTTGTGCAAAATACTTTTTCCCGATGAGGCCACTTTTATGAATTCAGGGCATGTAAATAGACATAATCTGCATTATTGGGCCGTGGAAAACCCAAATTGGATGCGATGTGTTCCCTTTCAACATCGATGGTCTTTAAATGTTTGGTGTGGTCTAATAGGAAATTTTGTGATTGGACCTTATTTTTTTCAAGAAACTGTTAATCATTTGCCTGCGCTTTTGGAAGATGTGCCACTGCACGTTAGAAGAGAAATGTGGTTCCAACAAGACGGCGCTCCTCCACATTTTGCAATCATCACCAGGCAATTTTTGAACGAAAAATTTGGGAACAAATGGATAGGTCGTGGGGGACCTCGTCAATGGCCTCCTCGATCCCCCGATCTAACACCATTAGATTTTTTCTTATGGGGATATGTAAAGGACAAAGTTATGTTTGAACCACCGACGACAAAAGAGGATATGAAACAAAGAATACGTGACGCTTGCGCTTCAGTGACTCCCGAAATGTTAAAAAATGTTAGAACAACTTTGATGTTTCGAGTAAATAAATGTTTACAAGCCCGTGGTGGACATTTTGAACATTTAATTTAAAGTACATTTTACTTTATTATGTAAATATATACTATTTCCGAGCGCTTCAAGTACCTACAACTCGAAACTTCAAACTGTTATATCTCATCATGGAAGTATCTGACAAAAAAATGTTTTAGACAAAATTGACTTGTTTTTTCCTGTAGAATCTAAATATGTAACATTTTATAGGGGGTTCCATTTAAAATTACAAAGGTACCTCCCCTCCCCCGTTAAAGGGGAAGGGAGGCCACTTCAAGTTTATGTAGTCAGAAAGGCCCTTCAGTTCCATGCAATTTAAGACTAAGAACTTTAAGTTTTCGAGATATTGAGCTGTTCAGAGTTATGTGGGCCACCCTGTATATCTTAAACCTTCTAAACGAAGTGTGTTATCATTGTGCGAATATCCTGCAAATCCAACAATGAGAAAGCATTATAACACCTTTTAATATTTCTAACAATAAATATGACGATAGACATTGCCAAGAAATTTTCTGAATGTGTGGAGATTATTAAACCCATTCTTAAAATCTGTGTCTAATTTGCTAATTCTGTACATTATGAAAAAGCACACATATTCATTTTTATATTCATATTTTCTTTATTTCTGCATATGATGAGTTTTATCATTGCATTTGCCTTTATCGTTAATGGAAATATTTTCTACATTGGGAATATGGATAGTTACAATGATATACACTTGATTTGTTTGATCGAATAAGTTTTGCCAGGGATGGTAGTTTTAGGAAGTGCACTGTTTAGATTTCCAAAGAGTTCTGTTGCATACGGATGCAATAACGCGTCGATAAACTGTTTATATAAACATAGCAGTGGATAAAACTTACGCAACAACCTTCTATTGTATAAAAATTAAACCCGTGAAACAGTAAATTGTTCCGGAATTGTTGTTAACGAAGAGAATCAAAGTTCCTAGAAGTATTTGAACGAAAGTTCATAGATCGTAGATCATCGGTGTCATTATTTAATGTTATGTAATCATTGGTTACTGTCTAGACTAGCAGCATCCGTAATTGAATGGTGTTTAAAATAGTTGAATGTTTGTCTATCGTGTATGCAGTGGTATCTATGCATTGCCATTCCTATTTACCAAGTCGAGGTTATTAAACTTGGTGTTGTAAGAAGTGGCGTGAATCAATAACCCTAACCTATTGAATCGTTTAGCAGTCATGAACGAAAGTTCAATCCTTGACTTTCATCTATCAAATTGTCTATATTTTCTTGTTCAATGAATGTCGTAAATGTTTTCACTATTTTCCCAATGGTCGTAATTTTGAAATAAAAATTATGCAATTTCATGTTCCTACGTTAACGATTTATTGCGCAATAAAGATCACATACATGTGTATATTTCTCAATAAAATATGTTTTCAACAACAACAATTTCAAATTGTGCCAGTAATTATGAAAGTGGTCTGTCATATGTTCTTTGTTTCGAGACATTTAGACTTTTACGTTTGAATTGATTAAAAAATATTTTGTTCTTATAATATATTATGATGGCGCAATTGGGTTAGAGTAATTTATATTTCAACATTCATAGTTTTATTCACTCAGTACAATACAATAAACACATATAAATGATAAGTAGTATTACTGATACATATTACGAATATAGCAAGAACACGTGTGCCGAACAACGAACGTTACACACGCGGCAGAGAACGACAGCGACGCGCCATGGCGGGCCCCAACATTACTCGCGGCGGGAATTATAACCTAATTACAATCCCCCACTTTATAATTCGTTCGCGGATACTAATCCTAATCTCTTAGTGACTTCTGAATGTAAATTTCTACCTAAAGCCTTTGTCAGTATGTCTGCTTTGTTATCGGAAGATGCAACGTACTTTAAACATACAATATCATTATCAATAACCTGTCTCACGTAATGGTACGCGACATCAATATCTTTGGCTTTTGACCGCTCTATCCGATTATTCGCAAAATCAATTGCTGCTCTATTATCGCACCATATAGTATAAGGCGTCTTGATCCATTTTTCCACGTTCAACTCCTGAACGAACAACCTTGCCCAGTTTGCTTCTTTTGCTGCTGTTGACATGGCCACGTATTCGGCTTCCATCGTTGAAGTAGATATACATTTCTGTTTCGATGCCTTCCAATCAACTAAATTTCCCCCAATAGTGATCGCCGTGCCATTAAATGAGCGTCTGTCATCCACGTCACCTGCCCAGTCAGCATCTGTCCATACTTCCAATACTGGTGCTCTCTTCTCGTATTTTAATTCCATATCGGACGTCTTGTTCAAGTATCTCAATATCCTCTTTGCCTCTGTCCAATGTACCTTTCCAGGATTAGATACAAACTGAGATAGCTTTGTCACCGCGTAAGCAATATCTGGTCTCGTACTCCGGGCCACATACATCAATGATCCTATCAATTCCCGGTAAGGTAAGTTTTTAACTTCTCCCCTTCCTGTTTCGCTAATTGGGCAATCTTCTTTGGTTAGCTTAATTCCCGGCTCAAGTGGAGTATAAGCCGGTCGACAGTCTGACATCCTGTACTCTTTTATTAAAGACTGAATATAGCCTTTTTGGTTCAACGTGAGCATATCATCTCCTTGACGTACTCCTACTCCTAAAAAATAAGAAATTCATCCCAGATCTCGTACCTCATATTGTCGACTTATATTGGTCACTCTTCTGTTCAGCATAGCTTCATCTTTGGCAAATACTAATAAGTCGTCTACGTATACGACTACAAATATGCAGAAGTCCAATTTGTATAGGCAACTGCACGACAACTGTCTTACGAATCCGGTTTCGCGGAGATATGTGTCCAATTCTTCGTTCCAATTATGACCACTCTGCTTGAGTCCATAAATGGGCCTTCGAAGTCTTACTATCTTTGTCTTCTCACCTCCGCTAACCGTTTGCATTTTCATATAAATCTCTTCCTTGAGACTTCCATTTAAATAAGCGCACTTTACATCGATGTGTCGATTTTTCCATCCATAGATTACCGAAAGTGCTAATAATTGCCTTACCACTCCAAAACTAACTACAGGAGCGTATGTTTTGTCGTAGTCAACCCCTTGCTTTTGTCCAAAGCCCTGAACTACGAGTCTGGCTTTGTACCGAGCAACTTGACCATTTTCATCTGCTTTAACTTTGAATACCCATTTACTCCCTATACATGTTTTTCCTTTGGGTAATTCTGCATCTTGCCACGTTTTTAGCCGTTCTAAATCGTCTATTTCTTCGTGAATTGCTGATTCCCAATGGTCTGCTTGTGGTGACGAGAGGGCTTCTCCTAGGCTATTTGGCTCTTCGATTTCAATCAAATTTTACTCGACTGTTTCCTTAGGTTTTCCTTTTCGACCATATGGATTTCGTATCGGCTTCTTGGGCCTGCCAACCTTCCTTTTGGATCTTGATTTGTCTTCCTCCCCCACTATCTGCGTACTCACATTTCCTTCATCAGCATCCAAATTAAAATTATTGTCTGACATACTAGTGTCCGTTTCCCCATCGCTTGACTGTTCGTCTAGCGATTCCTCGGGTTGTCGATTCAAACTTATTGTTTTCCTTGTTTGGTCCTTGTCTTTATTCTGGAACTGAAAACAACACGACGTAGTATTTCCATTTAAATACTCAAATCCCACCTTATTTTCGTCGAACTTCACATGCTTTGCATGTATTATGTCCCTTATCTTGGGATCCCATAGTCGATATCCCATGGTCCTGTTCGAATATCCGACGAATATGCAAGTCCGTGCACGTGGATCTAATTTTCTTCTGCCTTGACTAGGAAGGTGAGCATACGCCAGGCATCCAAATACCTTTAAGTGCTTAACACTTGGTCATTTTTCCAACCAAATTCCTTCCGGTACTCCACCTTGCACGTTGCTGTGGATCATTCTGTTGCGCACATAGGCAGCTGTAGCTACAGCTTCGGCCCAAAAGGCTTGAGGTAACCTCGCTGAAAGTAACATTGATCTAACCATATCTAGTAGAGTGCGGTTAGCCCTTTCCGCTACCCCGTTCATCTGAGGTGTCTCAACACAGGTCCTTTCGTGTCTAATCCCTCGTTCTGCAAAAAATTCTCGAAGCCTTTTGTTGCAATATTCTAAACCGTTATCCGATCGGAAACGTTTGACTTTCTGTCCTTTCTGAGTTTCGATTTTTACTATATGCTCTTTTACTTTGTTCACTACTTCATCTTTTGATTTTAAAAATATTACCTCTATTTTACGCGAACAATCATCTATTATGGTTAAAAAATATGTCGAACCTCCATTCGACGTCACCTGCATCGGTCCGCAAACGTCTGAATGAAGTAAATCCAACGTTCTTGCAGACGACTTTTCATGAAGTCTTTTACATGGTGCTTTCGTCGATTTTCCCAAACAGCATCCATAACATTGATCAGGATTTGTCATCTTGTCATCCAATCCATAAACGTAACCCTTCTGTGCCAATTCTGATATACTTCTGTTGTTTATGTGGCAGAATCTGTGATGCCACATTCCTGGTTCATTTACCGTTATGGCATGAAGTTCCTTTTTGTCCGAAATGTAATCTTTTATATTTCCCTGTAAAACGTACAGATTCTCCTGTCGACGAGCTGTAGCAATAGTATTATTTGTCCTTCTATTGGTGATTTTTGCAATTCCTTCATCAAATATAATCCTCTTTCCTTTTCTTTCTATTTGTGCAACTGATAAAAGATTTCTGCGGCACCTAGGAACATAATAAACATTTTGAAGCGTTACCTCACAATCTATGCAATTTTCTCTCGTGTTCAATATTACATCCCCAATTCCTTCAGCTATTAATGTTGCTTCATCCTTTTTAATTGTTGTTTCTGCTGTACCAATTGGTTCCGGGGTGATCTGTCTGAAATTCTGAAACCACTCTTTATTTTTGCATACATGATGAGTTGCTGCACTGTCAATTAACCATGAATCTTCTAATGCAACATGGTTCACATTTATTGACAATATAAATGATTCCTTCTGCTGAGAATGTACACGCTGTCTAGTGTCTACTTTTTTCTTTCGACACTGACTTGCAAAATGACCGTTCTTACCACAATTAAATCACTTCTAATCTGGCTTCTTGAAATCTGTGTGGCGGTTGCCCTCATTTAGTTGATAGGCTGATACTTCACCTCTTTGATGATCCGGGTCTTGGTCTTTTGACATGCGCCTTTCATACTCCATCAGCAACGCCTTCTTGATTTCATTCGAAGTGAATTTCGTATCTTCTAAATTAGCCAGGGACATTGTTAACGCATCATACGAATCTGGTAACCCTGAGAGCATCGCATATGCTACATCCTCATCTTTCATTTCTGATCCAGCATCTTGTAAATAACCAGCAATTATTTTTACTCTGGATAGATATGAGGCCATTGTCTCATTTTCTTTTAAACGAAGTCTAACAAACTCTCGCTTAAGCTGCATTATTCTCTGTCTAGATTTTGGCTCATACACTTGTTGAAGGACGTTCCATGCCTCAACCGCTGTTTTGCAATCCACTATATGTACTTGCTGATCTGGTTCAACAGCCAGTGCTATGGTTGCAAGTGCCTTTTCCATTTTACAATCAAATTGCCTTTTTTCTTCTTGAGTGGCATCTACTTTGAGCACTTCATCACCAGTCACATAAGGCCATAGATCTTTCTGTATTAGGTACATTTTTGCTGAGAACTTCCATGTTCTATAGTTATCCCCATTTAGCCGATCTATTTTTCCAGCCTTCGAAATGCTCGCCATTTTTACACGTGTCTATGAATTTTCTCGAACTCTAACCTCAACACGATACCTGGGCCCATAACCTTGATGGCGCAATTGGGTTAGAGTAATTTATATTTCAACATTCATAGTTTTATTCACACAGTACAATACAATAAACACATATAAATGATAAGTAGTATTACTGATACATATTACGAATATAGCAAGAACACGTGTGCCGAACAACGAACGCTACAACATTACTCGCGGCGGGAATTATAACCTAATTACATATTATTTTGAATTACATATTTGGGTAAATATATAGAACAGGGGACCCAGCTCCGATGACCTTCATCTTCACATACTTTGTCAAGGTCAACATTCAGAACAACTTTTTCCTATACACGTACCCGTCGCTCGGTCTTAGTTTCGGTGATAATTGTAAAAAACTTTCGTTAAATTTAGATTACAAGTACACTTTATCCTCCTACAAGCTATCACTGAACGGTAATTAAAATGTACAGAATCATATACAATATACAGGACCTCAAAGAGAAGGTATAGTCCAAGTTGGTTGGTTGTTAGATTGGGTTTGGAGAGGGGGGGGGGGGGGAGCTTCACCTAACGCAGATGCTTACAATGTTCCGCATTTCACATGGATTTCAGTATGTATTGTCGTTCCGATATAACGGCCCAGATCTAATCTAGAACTGACCTAAACCTTTTTTCTTTTTTTTTAACGTGTGGAAATGCATTACGCAGTCCCCGGCCACCCTGGGGGGAGGGACGGGGATATGTGGGACTCCCTCCATAAATGGAGGACTACCCACTAAAACCACACGGTGACCTACCCTAAACTACAGGGGTAGTCAGGCACTCGTGAACGAACACTACTGAAAAACCTCCCCACTTTGGCGGCGGCTAACCACCGCTCCAATACTCGGTGGACGAGGGGGGTACCACCCTCAAATAAACTACCCTAAAAGTACAAGGGAACTGCGTGGGTGACCTAACCCACCCGGGGACCATCGAAACGGGTGACACGCTCCCCAGAAGCGTGCCATCCACGGTCCCTGAGAGTCCCCCTCCCCTGAAGGCGGGGACAAAGTACCAACCGCGGAAGAGGTAGAGAAGATCTCCCATTACGCGCCGCTTACTCTCCCAAGGGAGGGAGAACTAACCCAGGCCTAATCGTAACGAACTTCAAATCGGAGAGGTCATAGATTTTCAATAAGTTAGTAAAAAATTATATATATATATATATATATATATATATATATATTTCGTAATATAAAAAAACAGTACTCGTAATCTCGATTTATTTAAAGTTTTTTTGCAAATATCTCGGAAACTAAGACTGAGCGACGGGTATATGTATAGGAAAAAGATATTCAGAATGTTGACCTTGACAACATATTTTAAAGGAAACACGATCGGAGCCGTGTCTCTTTTCTATATATTTACTAATATTTGTTCTTATATTATAAAACTTACCTATGGTTGTAAAACAGTACGAACAGCTTATACCTATACATGTTTTTAAGAACCTCAAATGACTCAGACTTTTTTCAAAATGAATGATTTATCTGAGAAATGACTTATTACTAAGAGGACATTACAAATTTTATTAAGAAAAACGAATTATAAACTTAATTAATTTTCTTCTTCGATAACGAAAGATTCAACTTCTGTTTGACATTCAGTACCATTTGTTTTGAGTGTATTAAAATGATCTTGATAAATTGACGGGATGTATGGTAATAAATCCATCATATCTTTGTATTTCTCCTTTGTGAATGGCCTGATAGGCGAGTAGTCATTCTAATCTTCCATCACCTTAGGCGATAGATTCAAAATGTGTAATGTCGCGTTATCATCTCCAACAACAAAAATTGCATATTTTATTATTATATTATTATAAATTATTATCTATTAAATTAATATAAATTATGAATTCTTACATAAAATTTACTCACCTGCACCGTTATCTGATGACATAATAGAAAAATAATTATTTAAATAAAAATAAATTTTTAAAAATACCACGTTTTTAAAACGGTGTAAAAAGTATAAAATAATAATAAATAAAAAAAATAATTTGAAAAAAATAAAAATACAATGGACTAAAAAGTATAAAATAATTTTTAAAAAACGGACTAAAAAGTATAAAATAATTTGAAAATAAAAACAAAAATTTAAAATTGTGAATTTTGAATAGCTGTGAATATACTTGTAAGATTTAAAACGAAAAACGTGGGGCGCAAGATAATAGTAAGGAGTGTAGGGAGTAGCAGCCGTTGAGAAAACTCACACAACAGTTTATATCATTTGCGGAGCAATACAATTTTTAGTGATTTATGCGCCCCACGTTTTTCATTTTAAATCTTACAAGTATTTTCACAGCTATTCAAAATTCACAGTTTCAAATTTTTGTTTTTATTTTCTAATTTTTTTATACTTTTTAGTCCGTTTTTTAAAAATTATTTTATACTTTTTAGTCCATTTTATTTTTATTTTTTTCAAATTATTTTTTTTATTTATTATTATTTTATATTTTTTAGACCGTTTTAAAAACGTGGTATTTTTAAAAATTTATTTTTATTTAAACAATTATTTTCTGCTTTTAATCTTGTGTGTGTGAAATTTTTCAATCGATTTCAAACATTTTTTATAATAAATATGTAACTACTACTAAAAAAGTTCAGTCTCACGTTTTGCTAATATTCTCAAAGTGTCAGTTGACTAAAACTGATACAGTTCAATTTTTAAACATATTCAAATGGATGGCTGCGTTGATGTTATAGTACTTTCAACAAATTTTGTAACTTTCTCAAGAAAATATTTAACGCAAAATATGCAATGACATACCTGGTGATTTGGCGGCTTCCCTGTGAAAATCATTATTAACGAACTGCTCCTTTCTTTTTGTAGACATTATTTCTGACACTTTCAAACACTGATTTTTGTTAATTTCTAATCTCGTACACGATATTATTATTACCTATATCATACATGCTCCCCAACCTCAAAAGGCTTGCTCTCCTACTTCTTGCACGTATATTTCAATCGAGTTTAAACATTTTGATGAAATTATAGCAGAAAGGTGTAACGGTTCTTTCACTTGGTAAACAAAGCGACGATGTACTACCGATCGTCTATCATATACTGAGCTCCGTCCAGGCGAAGTGGGTTCGTGGAGTGGGGACGAGTCAGAGTGCGTACGCATAGTAAAGTAGAGAGCGTTGTCGCGCAGAGTGGGGATCGCTGAACGCGATGACCGCGGTGTAACGGTAATAACGGTAAAAATATTTAATTGTTATTTCTCTTAAACGGATAGACTTTTTAAACATTTTTTTTTAATACTGCATTGTCATCCAGTTCTGAGCTACGTTTCCAATTTCGAGGCTCTAGCTCATCGGGAAGTTAGTTTAAAATCAATTGCAAGATTTGTACCGAACAAACAAACAAGAAAGCGAGCTAATAAAAACGTGGTAATAATGATGTACTTCTTCGGAAATGATACTACATAAAGAAGACAAATCACTTCGACCAATATCAAAATAAACGTGACATGAATTTGGTTGTGCAAAATAAGTGAAAAGTCAAATTTTTTTAGAATTGTGACGGATCGCTTTTATACTTATTAGAATAATTATAGTTTTTAATAATACATTGAATGTTTATTGTTTCAAGTCAAACTACAAATTGTAAATTGCACTTTAACGCAATTCGACGATACTGTTACGTACAGAGAATTATCTCTGCTTTATATCAACCAGAGTTTTCTAACCGCTTTCTTGAGAACGGAAAATGTCCTATTCCACCCTTTGCTTATAGAAACGATGACTATGCTCCAGCTGGATGCAGCCGGCACAAAGCATGATTCAGTACAGGGACAGTTGCACAAGATTCCCTAATATGGAAATCTTGAGAGCATCCCCACTTTTACAGTATATAAACCTTCGAATTTTAACCCTCGGGGGCAGTGCTTAAAGTACAAACGGGCTATACACGCCGTTACGCTGAATCTCGTTTTGGAGTTGGTTGTATTTAGTGAGATCGGGCCTAGTCACCCTTTCAAATCAAGAAGTAACCTTACAGATTCCGCGAGTACGGTATTAATCTATCTTGGCATAATTATTCAACCTCTCTGTGTTCCCCGTATCGCCAGTGCGTCATCCAACAAGCAGTAGTGCTTAGGTAACTACATAACATTTTCTTGCACACTCAATTCTTATAGCGACACTAACAGTTGTAGCAGAGCCAGTTTTCTGTAATATACAATTTAGTTCAAGGTAATTTTGAGTAACAATTGATTTTAACCCACCATTCAGATCCAGTAATTCTTAGTTGACCGTTCCCACATGATACAATCTTACCGCTCGGGTTGTATCAATTAATTTATAATATTAAAGTTACGAGGTCGTTACTAACATATCCTAGGAGCTACCTGATCTTGTACCAGGAACCCAAACTGTTATCCAACCTATGCGGCTCCCTGATTTCGCATCAGGTTCGTCAATGCACCTTACTAACAATTAAAACCATATTCCTCTTTAAACCATAAACCGCTCGCCGGTCACGCGCGCTACCGCTCGGCCCAGGCTCGTAACAATACATACTGTTAAATTCGAATTGAGATTATTAATGAATGGACTGCTGATCTTCTGCATTTATGACAACAATAGGTAAGTGAAATACAAACCAATAAAAACGAAAGCAGAACATAAGAATATTCTTATAATATTTTTTGTTTATTAAAGCTATTAAGACAGGAAATACATTTTTATTTAATTTCTGTTTTTTATTTTATTGTACTGCATATATTCGATCTGCTTGTGGTTCAGAAGCCATAAACTGTAAGAAACCATTTGGACACCGAGTGTTAAACTGACTGGATGGAAAAAATTTCAATTTCTTGTCTACCTAATAAAATTTGTTCGGTATGCCTCCTATGTTCCATGTCCTATCGAAAGCTGTTAGGCGAGTCTATAATTGTCTCGAGTGTATTTATAACACTGTATACAACTGTATTTTACGACAATCGTTAAACAAGCCTACGATAAGAGTATTTTGCGATATAGACCCTTTGATATTAAATCTTCTTTGTCGAGTATTGTATGTTATCAATCTTATCAAACTTGGTCAACTTCCGCCATGGGGTAGAATTTTTCTACTGATAAGAAAGCGACTTCGCTTGGAAAAACACGAATTATTAAACATTTATCTTCTAGCTAATAATGAACTATTCTTGTTGATGGCACATTGCTGTGGAAACAAGAAAAGTTTGCTAGGTTCTTTGCAAATCGTGTGACCTGTATATGTGAGTTCAGAAAGTCTTCAACTTATCAAGTATGAAATCGACACCACACAACGGAGGCTCACTATTAACGACAGGGTATTAGTTGCAAACTTTCACAATTGATAACTGATGATAGTAACTGGCGCAACTGCAGTCGTTTTATTGCTGCCGCAAAGTGTACTTAAACATGGAAAACAATCATCGATAAAAATATTTCATTTACATAGGCACAAGTGCAAAGGGCACACTTTCACCGTGACCTAACTCAGCCACTCGTGCAAACGTCACCCAAGCGACACAAGTAGACACAGATAAAATTCTTGTCAAATTGTGTGTAGTCGGGAAAAATAGTTCTTCCCCAATAGAAAATCGAAAATTTACATACGTATACCTTTTATAACAATTACGAATTGAGAACATTTATCCAATAAAAAATATTATACCCATTTACCCTGAAGTAGAGAACTTTATCAGGAAACTCGACAAATTCCAAAGACTACGACTTCGTAAACACATTTTTAAAATCCTATAGATTAAGAAAATGTAAGATAAATACATTTTCTTAATCTATAGGATTTTAAAAATGTGTTTACGAAGTCGTAGTCTTTGGATTGTATTGGATTTGATATTTGGATCATGTATTCTGTGATGCTCATGTCATGTTTGTTTGCTTTATATGTTTGTCAAATGAATTTTTATGATACTCCAAAATATACTCGACCAATTCACTATGAATTTAGTGTGCTTCTTCAACTTATTTAAATTGCAGCTTAGTTTAACAGAAGGGCGAAGAAGTCAATATTCCAACTTTAAAACATTATCATTCTTTCTAAATATGATCCCGGCTATTGTCACAGTTTTACTACATTAAAAATTAAATTTCATTTTTGTGTCAGGTGGAGGAAACTGCTAAAATGGCAGAGACCGTGTGAATTATTTAATGAGCTTCATTTTTATTTTTTTTATATCTAGAAATGTGTCGAGTTGGTAAAACTAGATAAAGAAATTCAATTGTAGGTACATGTTAAAAAACCTCAAAGTTGATCTAATATATTGTATTCTGGATTAGAATATCATCTTAAATATTATATGATGAAATAGCTATGTTACAAATTACAGGTTAAGTGAAAATGACAATTTCTTGTTGACAAATAAGTGGACATATAATGCCACGTTTACATTACTCTTCGTGAATAGTTCGCAAACAGCGATAGGTGGTGTGGCGCAAGGTTTTCTATTTTCAAAAATTAATTTTTTTGATATGTTCCTCTACTGCTTCTAAAAGTAATAAATATTGATAAAGATATGGTATTATTATTTTAAAAAAACGTAAGTAGAATGATTGAGAAATTAATATTAAATATCAATGAACAATAGTATCAATGAATGATAAAGTATTCATTTAAAAATTGATTAAATAACTATTCAAATCTTTGAACTGTTGAAATATATAAGAAGAATACATTCGATGCATGAGTTGAGACCAATTATGACTTCAAACTACTGTCATCCTCTGGTTATTCACGTTCAAAATCACGAATTCAAATGTTCCCATAATCATTGGAAGTTTTATTTGTTCAACTTTGTACAGGATCATCCAATAACTTTGACCACATTGAATATTTCCGTTATTTGTAACAATATGAAAAGATGATACATGTTAATTTGCAGGGTATAGAGAATGAAATATTGTAATGTAAACAATTTTTATATGGGTGAAAGCGTTTTGGAGATTTCAAGGTCACCTTGATTTTCTTAAAAGGAATAACCTACCTTTTATATCGCGAATCGATTGAGTATCAAATTTGACGTAAAAATGCATTGACCTTCATATGTCCTAAATCTAATAATAGTTAAAGAAATATTATCGAAATAATTTTCCATATGTACTCACCGTATTCCAGTTGAGGGACATCAGTTCGAGTAGCTTACAGGTAGTATGTAGGTACGTATTGAAAATTATTTCGATAATATCTCGTAAACAATTAGATTTATGCCATATGAATATCAATTAATATTTACGCAGAATGTGATAATCTGTCGAGTTACGATACAAAAGATAGGCTATTCCATTCAAAGTAATCAAAATGACATTGAAATCTCCGAAACACCTTCACCCATATGAAAATTGTTTGCATTGCAATATTTCACTCTCTATACAATACAAGTTAGCATGTATCATTTTATCATATCGTTAAAAATAACGGAAATATTCAAGGTGGTTAAAGTTATTGGACCACCGTGTATAAATGTAGAAGTAATATATTGAAGTTTAAAAATTTCGAGATAAAGGAAAGTTGCCTTTTACTCTCTATTTTAAATAGATAACCAGGAATCTTGAATTGCCTGGAAAAGAGAATGTTCCTGGAGAAATGAATCTATTTCACGTTTTTTTTTGTGCACTTTGTCCTCTAGTTTAAGTAGCAGAATGAAACTCGTTCTAGGAAATGCATATTTTTACAATTTCTCGACCGTATCGCCAGCTTGGCGTAAATTACACCTGAGCCTATGTCATCCTAGACAAGTTGACCGGAAAAAATAACCCACACAGGCTTGCTGGTTACCGCAGATAACATGGGCACGAGTAATAAGTAAATAGGTCAGTCACCTTCGTAGATACACTGGTTGTTATATAAATCTGAAGCCTCTAACGCAACACCATAAACAGCCATATCGTCGTGGGTAGCTAAAACGGTTTATGATAAAGCCCACACAAAGTATACAGTTTCTCTTCAACGACGTTTTTAACGGAATTAAATTATGCTTGATGATAATCCCAATCGGTTATGGTAGGCTAATCGTGCAAATGTTCGCTTCGTAATCATTTTGCAAAATAGTTTTTTCCTGAACGTTTCTACAGATGACACTAAACAGTGTGAATAGGATTATTTCATTGAACTAAAGTAATGAGAATTTTTTTTTATTTACCTAACATCTCCACACCAGCATCGCGTATATGCGTCTACTGCAATTCTGTGTTTTATATAGAATGGCAAATTAATTTTATTTGCGTTGTTAGTTAAAGTTGAGTACCTATATTGCGAAATATACCAGAATCTTATAGATATTCTGTGACGCATTCTTTTTTATCATGATGACGACACGTCGGTCATGTATGGGTGACACTACTTTTTAACACGATGAACGCCGATGGCCGGCGCTATAGAATTACTTAAAAATGATTGTCACAAAATGAATGCTACCAAATATCCATTTATTAATGCTGGAATTAATTAGATTATATTGTAAGGTGAGAACTTTATTATCAACTAACTAACCATTGTTATTAATAACGCTGACCGCTTCAGGTTCAGGTAATGATCATATTGAAAAGAGCCTTTTAAATAAAATCATTAAATATATTTTGCAATAAAACCAATAATAATAACAGTAATTTTCAAAATTAAAGATCGAAGTCGTTTGTCCGAAGTATTATGATATCATCTATAATGTCACTATTTAAACGTGATCGTTGATCGTTTAATATATATTTTAAAGCGGAAAATAATCTTTCTACCGACACTTGAGTTGCTGGCACAGCATGTACAATTGTAGATAGAATATATAATTCTGGTTGAACATGTTTTTCACGTTCCCAATATTCTATGATATTTTGGCTTCTCTCAATTCTTGGCATTATCCAAAACGTATGAAGAGAATTTTTTACGTCGAAAGCAGCTTGCACGTGGACGTCATTTTTTTCTTCGTCTTTCTCTAATAATAGTTTGTCCATGTCATCCATTTCGATTTCGGAACACGTACTAAAACTAGAACTTGGTGTCATTTCAGGAGTTTCCAATAATTTCGATATCTATATGGTTTCGTGATGTTCCCATATATTTACTAAATGACGTATAGCTTTTTCTTTGTCTTCTGTTGACAATAAAGTTTTATATCGCGGGTCAAGAAAAACCGACGCTACTAATGCGTCATTGTCAAGAAGCATTTTCTCTCTCGCACTAATGGAATTGCTTAGCATGATCGTATAATCATTTTGAACTTTTTTTATATTTAATTTTAGTTCAATCCAAATTGCATAAAAATCTGCCATTGTCAATTGTTCATATTGCAAACGCTTTGTTGCAATAGTAGCAGGTTGTAATATATTTACTAATTCTTGCACAGTGGCCCATTTGAAGTCTTCTAAAGTAGCTTCATTTATTTCTGTGCAAAAATTTTTTAATTCTAGAAGTCGCTCTAACATATTAAATGTTGAGCTCCATCGCGTTACACAATCTAAAATGGGCATTTTTAATTTCATTATCCTTAATGCTAAGAGGATCGAAGAGCTTCGTAATTTTTTTACAACACAACCAACTTTTTGCAAAACACAATGAATATTATTTTCTTTAATAACGTCTTGTAACGCCAATTGGAGTGTGTGCGCGACACATCTCACACCTATTACTCTTAAATTTCTTTTCTCATTGTCAAATAAACATTCTCCTTCTAAATAAAAATCATCCGTGTACTTGTCAAAGATGCGTGCTTCATCTGTATTATTGCAATCCTCAACAGTATCATTTTTATTTTGATCTTTTTCGATAAGTCTAATCATTCTTAGCATATTTGCCCCATTATCTGTTGTTACTGTATATATATGTATATATATATATTATCTATATCCAGTTGGTATTCTAATAATGTATTAATAATCATATTTTTTAAATTTATTGCTGTACTTCGATTAAAAATTTCTTTTACGCCTAATGTACGAATTATAACTTTCCCGTTTTTAATATATTGCAAAATTATGCCCAAAAATGACGTCAAATGTCTTGTTGCACTACCAATTTTGAGACTAATTAGTTTATTTTTCATTTCTGATTGTATTAGTTTCCGAAACTCTGTTGCTTTCTCACTAATTGCATTCCGAATATTGCTTGTATTTATGGTAGCAGGAATGTCTATTATTTCCATAATCGGATCAATTATTTTTCGAAATCCAGAGTCTTCAATAATACTCAACGGTCTACCATTTTTTGTTACTAGCTCTACGCATGCCGATATCAATAATGTACCCGAAAAGTTTAACGTCTTTGACGGCACCGCATTTTCAGAACCATTTTCTACCGATTTTCTTTTTTGATTTATTTATTTTTTCATTTCTATTACAGTAAACTCATTTGCGTGATTATATTGTAAATTCCGCATGAGATTACCGGCATGTTTTCCCTAAAAATTAAAAAATAGAAAATCAAACAACAAAAAAATAGCAATTTCAACGTAATTGTGTAAAATATATGTACGATATTTGTTGAAGAAAGGCATATACATCTATGCTGCATAAAATTATTTAAAAGCTACATACACTATCACACAAAATAACGAGTTGGAGGAATTACATTAATTGTAAATTGTAAACTTTATGGTCGACTTGCCGTTAATTCTACATCGCGTCCTTCAATAAGGCACTTAGATTTTCTAGCAGTTACATCATAACAAAAATATTGACGCACAGGATGTTCACGATCCATTTTAATTTGGTTTATAGTTTCTAGTTTCTTTTACAACTATCAAACTATTAAGCAACTAATTAAATTATTAAAGAAACTAAAATATCACTTGCTTTATTCTCTTAACTTTATAAATGAATAAAAATTAATAAGAATCTTTTGAAAGCTTATAATATATCGCTAATCGACACTGAACACAATCTGAACTATAAATGATTTCAACACAACGTGTGAAATAAGAATGGGAATGGGTGGGCAGCCCATAACTATAGAAAATCGAAAAACTGTTGATCAATCTTTTCTCCGTTTCGCGTCAAACAATTGCCAATCGACGTTCCAACAACGATACCACAATACCAGGTATTCTTGGCTCATTATTGCCTTATTATATCTGTATATACGTTCTTTCAGACACACACAACATTCATACTCTTCATAATTACCTAAAATAAAAATTTCTATACCAAATTTCTTTATCAATAATAAGTTGTCCTCATATTATTTAACATCGATTTGTAGATAAATTCAACTGATTGGCACCAAAGCATAATTATAAATAAGAAAAGAAGTTCAAACTTCGTATGTAAAACCCGCTCTTAGTGTGGATTACAGTGTTTCATGAGTTACCAAGAACCGAAACCGATTCGGGTTACGGTTTCCAACCGTAACCCGCTCTTACCCGGTTAACCGGGCCACAGTTGTCCATCTAGTAAGCGGTTACCGAAGCTACGCGGGTTACAGCGGGTTATTGAGAACCGAATCCGATCCGGGTTAGGTTTTTGATCCCTGTGCAGGAGAATTAAAGAACTAATCATTTTGATCAATTTTAACTTGCCAGTTTCAGTTTTCTTATCTATATTAAATTGAAGTTGTGCAATTTATTAGGATTGTGATTTGACAGTGAAAGTATTAATATTTTGTAGAAAAGCGTTAAGTTGATTTAAATTTTTTAACTTTGAAGACACTTATCGAAATAAATGGCGATAGCGGACGTGTTAACGGTGTGTCAGCTTGTTTGCTACTAGCCACCACTTTAAGTTTCATCTGAGTAAATTGTGTAGTTATAGTACATAGCTTAAAAGTGAATTTACATACTCCAACCAACATTGCACAACCGGACAGTTTATTATTGTTTCAGCATTTGCAATACATAGAGTCATAACTGTTGGTGGGACGTATTACCATACGTACTCTGTCTTTTTACATTTTGTAAAGTACTTTTTTTAGTCAGGTTATTGCCCTATTGTCCTTTTAAAATATTCATTGTTATGTAAATATTCTTTCACGGTTTTTAGTAACATTTTCTGTTGTACGTTCTTATACGGGAGATTCTCTCATACGAACATTTTATAAATAATTTCATAAGATAATTGGTATGGTACATTTAAAAGTTTTAATATAGTATTCAAAGTTATGCTAGTTTCGTATGTACCACCTCTAGGGGTGTACGAATACTCAAAATTTCGGGTACCGTTGCCTCGGGTCGAGTTAGACAATGATCGGGTCCGGCCGGTTGAGGTCCCGAAAGTTTGCAATATTCGGGTACTCGAAGTTACAGTTGTATGTATATACGGTGGGTGTACAAAGTGTTCGTGCACCTTTAAAAATCGAGTAACTTTTTTAGAATTGGATCAAACGACATCAATTATTTGGAGATGTCAGACGCATGAGTTTACTAGGTAGCGTGTAAATAATTTTTTTCTAAAAATTGCTATTCGTCGGAATTGCGACGAAAATAGTAATGATCACAATTTTTAGCTTTTTTATCTGTGCCTGTAATAAAAATTTAAAAGACGCATTTTATAGGTCTAAGTAAGTTATGTACATGTACAAAGTTTCATCGAAATCGGTTAACGTTGTTATGAGTTACAAGCATTTAAAAGTGATCACATAAGAACAAAATTCCCTGAAAAGACCGAAAATCTGCGACTTTCGCCGTTAAACTTTAATCTTGTAATGTTTTTAGCTCATAGCAACATTAACCGACTTCGATGAAACTTTGTGCATGTATATAACTTACGTAGATCTACAAAGGGCGTATTTTAAATTTTCATTATAGGTGAAGATAAAGAAGTTAAAAATTAAGACCTTTAAATATTTCTTCATAATTTCGACCAATATCAATTTTTAGAAAAAATTATTGACACATTACCTAGTAAACTAATCCTTTGAACATGTCAAACGAACTGAAGTCGTTCGATCTAATTTTAAAAAAGTTATTTGATTTTTGAAGGTGTACGAATACTTTTTACACCCACTGTAAGTATAATGCAGTTTTATGATTTTTCAGTTCAATCAGTTATTTTCACTGGCAGGTTCAGAATGATTTTTGTATTTTTAGTGTAATCGGTTATTGAAATTCGTGAGTAAAAAAATATTTTAGAATACATTATGTGAAATAATGTACGTAAAGGATATTTGTGGTTCTAGTAAACACTGTTCTTACAAGACAAGAACTCTTCGTCCGCACACTTTTCGTATAAGAACACTGTTTCGTAAACAGTGTTTACTACAAATCGAAATATTATTACAACCGATGATTGAACGTCTTAATATGCTCAGAGTCACAGAGTTATTTATCGCTGATTTGACCACAGACTTGCCCCAAAAAACCCGAACAAATTTCCCGACCCGACCCGAACCCGAAATTTCAAGTACTCGCACACCCCTAATTACCTCCAATTTCGTGGTTGTTGTCTTCTAGGTAAGAGAAAAGTAAGAATTTTTGGGAAAGCACTATCTTTTTTATACAGAGTATGGCTGCACAACTTGTACGTACAAGCGCGTATGAGGTATTCCTTCTGAAAAGATATAGAATAAAAGTTTTATGCGGCACTTTGTTTTGGAGAAAAACGGTTTGTAAGAATAGCGTTACAATTTAAAATAACAGGCTTTATCAATCAATTATACAGGGTGGTCAGTAACTGGTAGTATAACCGAAAAGGGGATGATTCTACATCAAATAATGAGTGAAAAATGTAAAATACATTTTTTTCATACGAGGCTTCATTTTCGAGAAAATCAAGTTTGAAAATTCGGTGAACACGCGTGCTATTAAATAGAAATCGTCTCAGGCATCTGTTCACGACCTACCGGCTCTACTTTGATTTTCAAAGTCAATTTTCAAAAAATCCTCATATGAAAAAAATTTATTCTATGTTTTTTACTTACTTTTTTTACGTAGAATCACCCCCTTTCCGATTATACCATCAGTTACTGACCACCCTGTGTAGTTGCACGAGACTGCATTTTTGGTAAGTTATTAAAAATATTATTCTTTCAGAAAAACTATTCAACTTTTTACATTAGGATTTTGTACACACATTTGTGGCTGCTTGAAGTACATAAATTATTTTTATGTAAACAAAAATTAAAATGATGCGAGTTGCATATCTTTTTATTTTGATTAAATAAGCGACATTTATTTAATCAACAAACGATAACGACTATTGACTGAACCATAAGAAATATAAAATTTGACTATTTACAAAATAGCACCGTTTTTAATTCACATTATTAATTCTTTTAATACTTTTTCGCCTTTAGCATGTTATAAAAAATACGAAAATAAATTTTAAAAATGACGATTACAGGATATGTGCTGAAAATCCTTTAAAAATTTTAAGTCGGTTGGTCGCCTATAACTTGAGGTATTATGGTAACAGTGTCAAAAAATGTGGTTTCGAGTAAAACGCGTTTAAAGATTCATGTATTAACTACATGAAAATTTGTACATTTCTAACTAATCTGCAAGTCCAGGACCATACAATGGACTTTCTACCTCTTCAAAAAATTGTTGTTTTGTCAACGTAAATATACACACAGCCAAACTAAACACTCTGAATATTTAGGACTTCCTATCAAAAACGAAATATTAGGTCATCCTATAAAATATCGCGTCTCATGTTAGTTTATATAAACATTTATATCGTGTTTCGATCATTCAGTTTCAACGAAAGAGAAAAATATGTCTCGTTACAGTATACTTGCACGTTCCAACAGTGAGTAGTCGTACGTCAAACGTCTGAAACTAAATTAATTTTACGAATTCGAACAAATCCTTTTGTACATATCTTCAGGAACACTTGAGTTAGTTAGTAGAGCCTTAAGTTTTCAGGATTGATTGTACAATCGGTTTTTGTTTAACCATCCAATAATGATGCCCGGGTATATTTTTACTCCAAAGTATCAGAATTGTTATTTGGTGACTCCATTTCTGATGATTAAATTAAATGAAAAGCTGTTACATTAGAGGCAATAGAAAGTCTAACATATCTAGTAGAATTAGCATCAAGAATATGTTTAAAACATTGTTAAATAAAGCAGTGAATAATTTTAAACATTGTCAATTACAAAGTTGTAAAAATGAACCGCCATTCGAGGGTTAATTATCGGATAGTCGTACTCGGGTCTATTTTGACCCAGAATATCAAAATTGTTATTTGGTGTCTTAAATTCTACCGATTAACTTAAATGCATAACTGTTACATTCGGAACAACAGATAATCTCGTTGAAACAAATTCATAAGTAAAGCTGCGAAAAGTCGTGATCATCGCCAATTATATCCACTAGTCAAGATGTAATGAAGATACTATTTATTGAAAACAGTATTGAAAATAATCCGTTATATGCGCAGACTGTGTCGTTCGTTTTCAAGGTTAAGGTTTCTTAACGAGTTGTTCGAAATGCATAAATGTAACTCAATCGTTGTCGATCCCCTCTCTCTCTCTCTTTCTCTCTCTCTCCCCCCCCCCCCTCTCTCTCTCTCTCTTTGCAAGAATTTGCATGCGAATTCGAGTTTAGCACCTCGGATCCGATTGAGCAACCCTTTTTTCAATTACCCGCAATATCCTTTTTTAATTACCCGCAATACGTTTCGCACAGACGAGAATTTCTTTCGTAACTAATGTGGTCACGAGACTTCTGTGGAAACCGGCCCCAACGTATACGCGCGTACGCAAGGTCAGATCTTTTACTTTCCCGACTGGTTTGTTATCACTGATGCGTCAAAGGACCGGTAATCTGTGACGATTATTAGGTGCTTTTCAATTAATTGGATTTGAAAATATCAGAACCCTATCGCCTCTGCGGAGCTCTCTAACTTCAATGAAATAATAAAATTCATCATTTTATCTGAGACACGAACTTTGTCTCTTTTGCATTTCAAATTTTGAACTTCAATTTTCTTTACGTAATAGTACTACAGTTGGTTTGGGGTTTTGGTAATTACATATGCAGGAAAGGGGACTCCTCACCGATTTCGATGACTTTGAAATATGTTCCCAAGGTAATTATTCTGAAGAACTTTTCCCTATACATGTTACCGCCGCTCAACCTTAAATATCGAAGAAGTGAAAAATGTAAAAAAAAGAACTCGGTTTTTCAAAGATCTGAACCGAAACCGTTCCTTCATGGAATTTTCAAAAATACACTGTACCAAAAGGAAGCTTAAAAATTTTCCTTTACATAATGATACCAAATAAATTTATTAGATTATGTTACTCAGGGTGATTGACGATGGAGTAAGTTTTGGTGACAGACAAAGAGATTAAATGATAAAGACATTAAAGACACACTCTCCTGACTGAAACATTTCGTGACTTTGAAAACGGGCAGAAGCTCAGCTACATCTACATTAGATGCAGAGAAGAGAAAACCTAAGAAAATCCGGAAAACCAATGTCGAGGTTATAAATTGGGAATGGTTTATGACACGGTCACGGATTTACATTTTGGATTTAGGCATGTAGATGCAATTTGCAACGGAGGACCGACAACGGTTGTAAAAGTCTCATAAAAGATTAATTAAAAATGAAAAAGTGTCGTCATTGCATTACTGTTGCCTCACCGATGTTATGTACCTGACCTATACATAATGACCATACACCTGTATATGACCCGAATTATATCGTGTTTGGTATCATTTTAATCAGAACAATGTCACAAATCTATTAGCAAAACTCTCATAAAAAATAAGTAATAATAAAAAAAGTTATTCCTTGGTAATACATTGTGAGGACGCGCGAGCCTTTGAACTGTGCCGCCCACTGCGACTCTCCGCGTCTCTTTCTTTCCCATACGCTATCCTTCCTCACGCCCGAAACTTTAATTGTCTATTACACAAGTAAATATCATCGGAATTATATCATATTTGGTATGATTCTGCATTAGAAAAATGCCACGAAGATGTTGGTGAAAGCTCCATAAAAAAATAATGAATAATAAAGAAGTTGGAAATTCCGATTAGTGTGGTCTCACCGATATACCCGAGTCGCATGGTGTCATATCTCTCGGCGACCGAGGCCTCTCGAGCTTCTCGGCCCTTCAAGGGGGTACACCCTTATTGGTCTATTTTATGTATACTATCGAAAAGTGTAATCATTTACATTAAAATATCTTTTTAAAATAGTTATTACAAAAAATAATCAATATTTTTACGTTATTCATCTTTCTTATGTACACTGTTGAAAGTATAATCATTTACATTTAAAATATCTTTTTAAAATACTTATTATAAAGAATGCTGTTTTTTAAATATACATTTATCCTATAAATTACATATTCGGAAATGGCAAATGCGCTTAAAAAAAGAAAATGGTTCAGTCGCGAAAAGAAAGAAAGCCATACAACAGGAGTTTAAAGCACAAATAGGACTTACTATTGATGTACCAAAAACTGGTCTCAGCAATACAAACGACGGGAACACCAGTCGCAGGTTTTTCTTAAACCATCTATTATCATCTACCATCACTGGGATTGACGTGGAATTAATATTAATTAATTAATAGCCTTAGAGTCATAATAGAAACAATTTCAAGGGGTTACAAAATGGATTTAAATAAATTTGGAACATACACTATGGACGCTGCAAAATTATATATTAAATTATATTCCTGGCACACTGTGACACCCACCATGTATAAAATATTAATCCACGCACCATTAATTATTGAAAGTGTTATTTTACCCATTGGAGAACTGTCAGAATTAGCAGCCGAGGCAAGAAACAAACACTTTCGCCGTTACAGAAAAAATAATGCACGAAAATGTTCCAGGAAAGCATGTAACACAGGCGTGCTCAATAGACTTTTTATTACCTTCGATCCTCTGATGTCCAGTATGAGACAGATTAGAAAGAAAAAATCAACCCCCGTTTTAAGTGAGACATTGGAATTGATTCTACCTTCTGAACATCCATCAACTGAAGAAGAACAAAGATCAGAAGAAGATAATGATTGTTTGTTTGACAATGAGTGTTTATGAGTTAAATAGCTGCGATTTTTGCGCGCACGCGCGATGGCCATTTTTTCATAAATCAACTATAAAACACGGAGTCGGACGTAGTCGGAACCAATTTTTCTTGCATCTTAATCATAAAACTTCAAAGAATACAATGGCATAGAAATGAACACCGGGACTCACCCCGAAGTATAACAAAATCATTACCAAAGTCTTAGAATCATAAAAAAGGTGACTGAATCGCTGGTTATCTTTAAATATTAATAACTACAAAAATGTATACAGTACAAAAGTGAATTTCTCTTAAAAGTATACCCTACACTTAGCTAAAAACACTTCAATAAAACAAAAATCTATTTAATTTATGTAAATAAGGTAAAAATTACTAATAGGTGAACTCGTTGAGAAATGACAGCGTGCTAACAAAATTTCAAACTTCTGACTTTCAGTGCTTAATGGATACACGAATGGGAAAACGAATGATGGGAGATTGTTCCTCAGATATTCAACTAACTCGAGCAATAAAAATTTTACAATTTATGTAAAATTTTAATAATTGAATTTTGTCCGCTCAAATCGGACAAATACCCCACTGTGCAACGTTGCGTCGGTCGTCTCAGTCACGGACATTGTCATCAATATCTCTCCGATCATCTGTCTATTAGTAAACTATCTTATAGCCAGGCATAATATTTCCAAAGATATCATGTTATTCATTTACATGAGTCGATCAGTGGTGCTAAGAGTGAAATCGTGCTTAAGAATTCAAATATTGAGAAGATGTCTAAGGCGAAAACTTGCAAATCTGTAATGATCTCCAACTGGATTGCAGCTTTAGGGATAATTCTATTACTGCAGAGACGTTTACTGTAAAAGCTATTCGAAATGCAAAAGATATACCCGGCGATTACCGACAGAAAGTTAGATCCGAATGACATTATTTTAAGATTATAATAACGTTTTATAACACCTTAATTTATAATCCGTTAAACATACATTTAATTTCTTTCAGATTAACCGTAAACTTCAAGCTATATTACACAGAAATAGCAAATACAACATATGTACTGTCTAAAATTAGTGATATTTTGAAAGGTGCAAATGTCGAAGGCCTGCAAGAAATCCCAGAACAGAATTGGTATAAATGCAAATATGCCCCTATAACGTCGTGTGATGTGGAGAGATCGATTTCGGCGTATAAATAAATTTTAGCCGATAAAAGGTACAATTGTACAACCAATAATTTAGAAACGTCTATTGTAACATACTGTAATTTAAACCACAACAAATAAATTATGTTGCATGTGTAGCGGCTCGTCCGTACCAAGTTATCGGAAACCCGACAGCCGTAAGAAATTTTTAGTTTCTTTCACCTAGGCCTGAGCGAGCCTTTTGATGACGAGTCCTTCGACACATCTGGCAGCCAGGCGTACCCAGGCCGACACCGTCCTGCTTGCAATTGTTCTTGGTTCGTGACGTGCCGGCTAGCTCAGGTATACGTATATACCTGATAGCCGGTCTCGCACGACCAGGCAATTTTCCATCAAGTATTTTTTCGCGTTTCAATGCGTTTGACTTTATGTAATTTAACATCAATTTGGTAATATTTAAATAATATAATTCAATGTCAAAATTCATAAAAGATTTGATTTGCTTATACAGATATTAGTGTCTTCGTAAAAATAATCCAGTAACCATCCAATGCATTCTTTCATGTCGTAATGCGGTAGGAAAAAGATATTTTACGAATTATGTGAAGAGGAGAATGTGGCTGTATGATACGCTGATATGGCCGGTAGCAGCGTACCTAGCAGAAATGTGGGGATAGGCAGAAAAGAAAAAAGTAGAATCGTTGCAGGAAAGATATCTAAGATGGGTATTAGGGATAGAGTAGATTGGATGACACCGGGGTATACGTTAAGAGAGGGGTTGAAAAGAGAAAAAAATGAGGAAAAGGAGTGTAAATAGGGCATGGAAGTTCGAAGAAAAGCTAAGGGATGGAAAAGGATGCGAAATAGCAAGAGAGTGGTTAAAAAGAGATCGAAGCAAGAGCGAGAATAGGAGTAAGGGTATCGAAATGGGAGGAAGAAAGGAAGAAATATATTGAGAGAAGAGGGGACAGGAGAAAACTGGAGAACGAAAGAAAAGAAGTAAGAGAGGAGGAATGGCATAAGATTGAAAAGAGGGTGGAGAAAATGCAAGAGAATGAAAATTGGAAGATAGCGGAAGAAGGTAGATACAACAAGTGGTTTAAATAGATAAGAGAAGAGGAAATAATAGAATATTTAATGAAAGGTTGGAAAGAAGAAAAATGGAGGAGAGTGGCAAGGTTCAGATTACGAAAGGAAATGAAAGGAGGGAGGTATTGGAACGGAGGGATGGGAACATGTATTGGGATATTGTAGGGAGTGGAAGCAAGTGGAAGGAAGTGTGTATGAGAGGGTAATAGAGATATTAGCAGGGGACGGGAGTGGAGAGGGATGGATAAAAAATTTAGAGGAAGAAAGAGATAGGAAAGGGTAGAAGAGGAAGAGAGAGAGAGAGAGAGAGAGAGAGAGAGAGAGAGAGAGAGAGAGAGAGAGGGAGGGGGAGGGGGAGAATCTGAGAGGATGAATGAGATCGAATAAGAAAAGATAGCTGTAAGGAAAAAACAGTGTAATGGAACGGAAGTCCGTGTAACCCGAAAGGGAACACTAAATAAATATACATACATATCGTAACGCCGTAAACGTATTATGTATAATAATGATAACATTAATAACTATTTTTTTCTTCTTCTCTTTTTCCTTTCGGGTTTCTATCCCTCTTCTGATTTCCCTCATCTCCCACCATATCTCTTTCACTCCTTCCTTAGCTTCCTCTTTCGCCTTACCTGTTTTTAGTTTTTCATCCACTTTCTTTAAAACTTCTCTAATTAATTCTTTCCTTTCTTCTTTTTTTTGTAATCTTTCCCTCCTCATATTTTCATCTACATTCTTTATCATTTTTCCATTTTCTTACATATTTCTTCCTCTTTGCTTTCTCCTTCTTTATTTCCTTTTCTAATCCTTCTTTACCCTGAATTATTTCAGTCTTGATATTTTCCATTTTGTCTATTAATATGTTTAATCTCTCCTGCTCCTGTTGTTCGTTCCACATTACTCTCTTCTTTTTTGTTTAGCATTATTCAATTGTCGTTCTTTACTTTCACTTCACTTCCGTGCAGTTACTATTCTGTATGTTCATGTTTACTATGTTGTTATAAATTCTAAATCTAATCAATCTAATGAGAGAATTATCAGTTTCTATTCTTTTAATTTCAGTTAATCTCCATTCCGAATACATTGTTTCATATCATAACACAATAAAAATAAGATGTATACATGTAATGATAGCGTATGATGCATAAAACGTAATATGAACGACTGACAATGAGTCGAGGGATGTACTGTCGTTCACGTAGAACTCAGTAGATAACTTGTTACTCGTCAGAAAATTATCAATTTATAAAAAATTTAAAATATTTTTCTTTTTTTAAACCAATTCAAAATTGTTTATTAGTTCTTATTGTATTCAACAAGAGTATGAGAGGAACTTTTCATTAAGTTTCTATATATTATCCCACAGTGATAGTAACTTTCAGCGATATCGATACTTCAATAATATGCAAAATTTTTCACGAACAATGTGCCTAATCCAGAAATTCCAAGAGAGTTTTAATTTGCGTGAGTGTAGTTATAAAATCAAATAACAAAATATTTTTTCTCCATTTTTATAATAACAATTTATATATTAAGACCAAAGTACAAACTTTTGCAATCATCTAATACAAATCTTTTCGGAAGAATGCTTTCTTAACATGTGAAAATTCAGACATTTTCATTACAACCAAGAGATTTGTGACGTTTTAATAGGTCTATCTTTTTTTCTTAGTATTTGTCGTACCGATTGAAAAAGACTATTAAGATTAATACGATGCACCTTGAAATATAAGAAAAGTTGCCCCACGTGATAGACTAATTCATGCGTTATGGAATACGTGCTTCAGGAAGGGGGCTGTAGAGTTATTATATGCTGGTGACACGGGAAAAGGACTCGCTATCATTCTTGCTTGTGTGTTTTCTCTTGACTTCTTATACCATCTTGCCTACCAGTTTCATTTATAAACAAGTTTACTATTATTATTAGCTTGTATTTTATTTTGTAGAAAACGCCAGATCTGGTTTTTATTATTTCAGAAACTTCGATGTTACAAGCAAATTTGATACTGTTACCTGATACTTTGATAATCCCATTCAGATTCTTTGTGTTTGAAGTAGTCTCATTAGAACCTGCCGTTTCTCAGTTGATTCTATTCAAGCATGTCCATTCTGAATTATTTAGTGTCGGCCCTCTTAACCGTGGGTTGGTATGATTTCAGGATGTCGGGTCTGTGTTGGTTTTATTCGAGTTTTTTGACCCTAGATTAGTTTCATTCAAGTCTGTCAGCTGATATTGAATTGTTATTATTATAATTTAATCCCCATACTCTTGGCTTTCGAGTAGTGAACCGAGATATTTTTACCTAACCTTACAAAATGCACATAGTTGTTGTAATGTTTGGATGGTTATAAATGATGTGCAAATATTCCATAATAGTAGGGACTAATAAAGACTAATAGGCGATAAATGCATACACATACATACGCGTAGTGTGGATTAGTAAGAATTTCTATCTGATTTAACTGTATACTGTTATATTTTCTTCTACTATTTAAGATAAGTTTTCAATCCTATATTTGTAAAATAGTCATCATTATCTGAAGATTGTTGTTGATTAAATTACGCGACAATGCGAATAAGTATTCCCAAAATGTTGAGAAATTATTGGGAGAATTCGAAGTTCAAACATATCAAGTGATCAATTTAATGAATGCTGCTATTCTGAGTACATTAAAAAGGTTGTGTAAAATTGTAGCTACATAATTGGGAGACAAGCAGTACTAGTTGTGTAGGAGCTATACATAGAGTGATAGTTACAATGCAAACATTTTAGTCGTTTTTTTTCAATTTCCTTTTATTTATACACAATATACAAGCAGTGATGAGACCGATATCGTATCGATATTATCGATACCATTCTATACGTTTTGATCTGGTATCGACATACATATGAACATATACATATAAAAGTTCAAGATACTTGGTATTGATTGTCAATAAAGATTCTTCTTGAATCGATACCAATTCAATACCGTACCGAAATCAAAACTCAAGTATCGATACTTATTATTTGATATCTACTGGAACAATTTCTTAAAACAAACGGATTTTGCGGCGGTGGTGACCGAACGCAGACAGGGCTGATTTGCATGTTTTGTGTTGCACTAGTAAGCAATTATACAGTTTATATGATCGGGCTAGGAATTTATATGATACAAAGATAAATAAAAAGTAAACAAAAATATAATAACGGACTTCTCACGTTCTCAATGTACGTCCAATGTCTTTATATTTACAATAATATATTTTAGTGGTGCATTACGGTAATACATTGATAATGCTCTACAAAAAATCATTATACATATATCGTTTAAGGAGCATATTATTATAGCATATTATTTTCGTGGGTTACATCCGATTCTTTCCTAGAAGAATTAAACACGTATTAATATATTCGTGGAAAATAACACTGTCCAACACCAAATTTGTTTCCTAATAACTGTTGGGTGGTTCTTATGGATTTTTTTGCGCTGATTCCGAATCTGTCCTTACTTTTTCGCCTACACGCACAGTTTTTGAGAAACATGACTTTGAAAAAAAACCTGTTTTTCAACTTTATACAAATATTGTGATGTTATTATAAAAGATATTGAATTGTTCTTCGCAGCAGAAGATTCTGTAGACTTTCCCGAGTACAGTGATATCCAATATTAATACATTATGAATGTTTAAACATGTTTAAACGATCATTAAATACGGAGAGATACCATTTGCTGCCTTGCATCAATTTTCGAGGCTATTTTTGAATTTATCTCAAAAAATAAGGGTCCAGCGTAAAATCGAACTTTATCACGCGATAGAGCAGACTTTTATTTTGAGAAACCCCCCTTTGAAGTTTGCAACATAGATGTTGATACCGAAAGAGAAAGAAAAATATCTACGCCCGACATGAGTTGCCGTCAGTGGTGCTCTTCCACTAGCGCGGTCGGTTGTCGGGATTCAGCGCGGCGTAACGGCGATGCAGCGGCTAAAAGCGCGCAATTATGTCAGCTTATTTCAATGTTAAATTTTATTTAAATGTTATATATTATTTATTAGTATATTTATTCTGTATAAATTATTTTATGTATTTTTTTAATGTTAGTCTCTTGTTCGTAGTATATTTCATACTAAAAAGGTCTTTTGTAACAAAAAATAATTTAATACAAAAATCTATTTAATATCGCTTATTGTGGAAATGCTAATAAAGAAAACTAAATACAAAAGAAAAACTTACTAAATTATTTATTTGTTACAAAAGATCTTTTTAGTATGAAATATACTATGAACAAGAGACTAATATTAAAAAAATACATAAAATAATTTATACAGAATAAATGTACTAGTAAATAATAAATTACATTGAAATAAGCTGACATAATTGCGCGCTTTTTACCACTGCATCGCCGTTATGCCGCGCCGAATCCCGACGACCGACCGCGCTAGTGGAAGAGCATCACTGGCGGCAACTCATGTCTGGCGTAGATATTTTGCTTTCCGGTTCGGTATCAACATCTATGTTGCAAATTTCAAAGGGGGGTTTCTCAAGATAAAAGTCTGTTCTATCGCGTGATATAGATCGATTTTTCGGTGGACCCTTATTTTTTGAGATAAATTCAAAAATAGCCTCAAATATTGGTGAAAAAATAGTGTCTCTCCGTCTTTAATGATCGTTTAAACATGTTTAAACTGTATATCACTGTACTCGGGAAAGTCTACAGAATCTTCTGCTGCGAAGAACAATTCAATATCTTTTATAATAACATCACAATATTTGTTTAAAGTTGAAAAGTAGTTTTTTTTCAAAGTCATGTTTCTCAAAAACTGTGCGTGTAGGCGAAAAAGTAAGTGCAGATTCGGAATCGGCGCAAAAAATCTATAAGAACTACTCTACAGTTATTAGGAAACATAAAAAAAAATGAAATTTGTTGGACAGTGTAATAGGTATCAAACGGGTATCGGCAATTTCGTTAACTGTACGTGATACGCTACTGTATCGATATTTAGGTACGTATAAAATAGGTATCAAACAGGTATTAATATTCGTGAAAGTATAAAAAACGTATCCATATATTCGTCTTCATTTCGGTACAGTATTGGATTGGTATGGAATGGTAAATATCTGATTATGTCGAGAATCGCCGGTAGTATTGGTATCAATCCCATCACTATATGTATACAAAAGGGTGTTAGCAGTCGATAATGAAGTTGGTTATTTAGGTTATTATAAAAAGACAGACAATTATAATAATTATGCATGAACGATTGAAAAAGACCAGAACTTCTGCATAAACCTAATAAAACCTTCGAATTATAGACGTTCCTTGAATCTTTATACGGACGTTAATAATGTGTCAATTATAACAGCTTAACTCCTTGCAGTACGATTTTCCTTGCGGTAATATTAATAATACTTTCTGTGTCTTTTCCAAAATGAAGATGGAGGATTGAAAAAAGAAAAAAAAATAGTTTGACTAAAACATAATATTTAATAATAAATGGCACGACATTACAGAATAACGTTAACAAGAAAGACTTAATAAACATAAGACACGCGCGTTCCTCTACGCTTTTACATTAACTTCATATTATACTACATTCATAGCGAACGATCTAATCGATTCAATATACTATTTGAAACTATATTCAACAATTCTGTATCCACATTTATTTTAATACTTAAATATTGATTATAAAAGAATAGAATTTTGTTTCGACCTAAAAGAAAGGGGTAACTTCTATATTTATTAGACTGTTTGAAATCTCCATCACGAGTCTAACTCGTTATTATATGGCAAGGAGTTAAAGGAATAAATCGGATTTAGAGAAACTTCGACTTGAAGGGGGTTGGTTATTCTAAATTCAAGTTACAGGGGTAAAATAATGCATATGGACATATGGTAAATAGTTCGAGTTAGCGTAAGTTTTGTCGCGTCTTATGGAAGTTTTCGCAACGGAACGAAAAGAAATGACCAAAATTGATGTTTTATAAAAAAGGATTTCGAGTTATCGAGATTCGAATCTACCGTTAAAATCCGAAAAATAATCGAAGCGTCTCATAGTGTTCATATTCGTATCATTAGTTTTTAAACTAATCCGTTTTGTACCTAAAGCCCCAAACACTTTTTTAAAGAGGTCAAGATGGTGCATCCATTTATGAAAAAAATACAATTTTGCTAAAATAAAATTAGAGCGATCTTTATTTTATTATTAAATAAAACACTTTTTCTATTTTTTATTGCAATTTATTGTCATGAAATTTATTAGGTTATCGGAAATTCAGAAAAAATCGAAATTAAAATATAGGAAAATATATTTTTTCGATGGTGAAGTTGAGCAAATGAAATCAATTATTATTTGAAGTGTAATGTGTCCAGAAGTAATATGCAAAAGATCAGAGAAGCAACTTTTCATATTGGGAAGATATAAGGAGGGCACTCGATTCACTTGGCTATCGTTGCGCATGCCTCCGGTGTGATGTGTGAACGCATTACGTTTCGATCATCTTCTTCGATTTGGACAAAGGTGGGAGAATAAAATCAATTTCCTTTCAAAGTATAACATGTTCAGAAGTAGTGTGCAAAAAGGGCAGAGAGGTAATTTTTCATATTGGGACGATTTAAGGGCGTCAACACCGTTGCGACACGTAATGCAGGTGTCTAATAAATAAGATCGATACCTACTAAAAGTTTAATATGTCCAGAAGTAGTTTACTTTTTGGTACTTTTTTAAAAACTTAAATTGAAGTTGATAAACATTTAATATGAATAATTGGGACAAGTTGTTAACATTTAGAAAATATTTTGTGAGGTTTCAAAGACCTTATAATACTAAATATAACTTGTAAAAATCAAATGAATCGAATAAACATTCAGCAAACAGCACGTGTTTCAGAAGATGCATCGAGTTTTACGAGTTAGATTTTACGCTTCAGTTTTAAAATTATATTTATATATTTAGTAAAAATTGTGGGTAGAGCCACACACTGTGTATATTATATTACTAATGTTTTAATTGGACTTTGTAGCATTGTCTCGAACACTGTAGCGTCTGCTCATCAACTTTTCATCCTCTGTGATGCACATCGAATACCAATGCCATGGTTTTTTTCGTCATAAACGGTATTCGATTATCCTCCGGTTTTTATAAGCATCGAATTGTAAGGGATGACGTTATCACTAATAAAGACCCGTACAACCGAGGTTAGACACGCGTGCATACATGTAAAGTTCTAGAAGTGCGAGGTCAAGAGCCACTTAAGAACACTCCGATGCGTTCGTCCAGCGGGATAGATCTCGACAAGAATCTTGATCTCCAGCCTCTGTTCACACTGCGTGAAAGTTTCGAGTGGTTTCGTACACGAGGGCCGCAGGTATCATGATGGATGGGATATTTTTTTCACGGATAGGATCAAGAGAAATGGGATTACATCGTTGGAAGTATTTTATTGCTGGACATAATTACATGCAACCGTCTTTGTTACCTCTCGCCGGAATTTCCACCCCTATCTTTTTATTTTCGTGTAAATGGCCAGACACCTTGATCGGCTCGCCTCGTATCTTTTCACGTAGACGTCTTATGATGAATTATTAATTAGATAAGTGGTTAAGATTTATGGTTATTATGAAAACGGAAATGTGAATATTTTTTCAAATGCGCCTGTTCAAAAATACTAGCTTGCATACTCATACGGATACGGATGAGGCGAGCATACTGTTTGGTATATGTTAGAAATAATATCGTATATTTCTTCTGATACCTTAATTTACATCTCTTGTTATGGTGAGTACCTTTTAAAATAGGATCAAGGACGCCTGCGTGATTCGCGTAGAAACTCGAATTTTAAAGTATAATAGATATCTAATTTTTATATATCTAATTTGACTAATGCAGTTACGAGCATGATCGAAAATGTTGAAACTACATTGACCAAATTAAATTACAGGATCACTTAATCTCAGGTAAAAAATTGTAAATGTCTAATCTGTTGTAACTGTGGTGAAAATCAAAGCACCTTTTAACATTAAATCTACCAGGCATAAAAGTGTGTATTGTCTTACAAAAACGGCAAGATTAAATTTGTTTAGATTTTGCACCATTTCTATTATACTATGACCTTGGATAAGGAAATTTATGCAGTACATTCCTATGACTGCGTTTTCATACTTTTAATAATCGTAGAATAAAAATTTGGAACCGTTTATTTGATTGACAATAGTAAACTTAGTGTTATAAAGATCGAAGCCTCTACATTCTCTTTTATATTTATTATAACATGCTATTTCTCGGAAATATGTTGTGCATTAGGAATTTGATTACAGACTAAAAGAAAAGGTGGTTCTTTTCATGATAATTTTATAAATTCAAACATTTCTACATAGTTTAAATATTGTTTCACTACTCAAGCCACCATGGATTTGAAGATTGAAGTATTCCATTTACAACGAACCCATAAAACTTCATGTACGTTTTTTGTTACTTTTTACTATTGTACTCTGAATGAAAAGTGTGTCACTACTATTGGAATAGTCCAAGACACACCATGAAGAGGTTATACGGTCACGATCGGTACTCATGTGCACATTATACATATGTTGTATATAGGGTATCTTTATACGACAATGTTATCCATAAAAGTATGGCGAATTTCGTAAAGAATTAAATGACATGAATTTTGTTTCCATACGTTTGTTCCCAAGTACATTAGAATACTTTAAAAGAGAAGACTTTAATCCATGGTGTAATTTAGGAGCTTTAATCTTTAAATCTATGGTATAATTTTCAACATAGAAAGGTGAAGGTAGAGATTTCACTCTTTAAAATAAGCCAAAGTTATTGCTTGATTTTTTCAGGGCCTTATATCAAGTTAAATGTCATCAATTTTTAGATTTAGTGATCAGTACAGTTTTGATTGTTCATACATACATCGTTAAATTTATACAGTTGACGCAAACTTTCCTTAAACGACTTTAGACTTTGATTGTTAATTTGAAAACAAACCGAAATTAGAATTCTGTTACTTACGATTTAAGTATATATAATAAATATAATAAAAATTTATATAAATATATATATATATATATATATATATATATAAAACAACATTTTTAACGATTCTAATATTAAGATAATTCTAATAATAGATATTTTTCTTTTGTGTCTATGGTTTTTAGGATTATAATTCTAAGAACTATAACTAAGACGATAAAATTTTGTATTTATTATTCTTTTATCTACACCATTATTTCAGTTATTTTATAAAATGGGTTTTTCATATCTGTCTTTGGGGACTATTTTCATTTCTTACACATGAAAATTAGTAGCAAAAAAAGACGTGTCACATATTTTTCGGTATTTCATAGTGTCTCATGTTTCATTATTATCTAAATATGAAATGAAGGATGGCCCATGAATCCCATGACACATACATATAATAGTTAGCCACTTGCGATCGTATGTGTAATTAATTGATTGCTATCAGCAGATGCTAATAACTTACGTACTAATATGAGAGGAGTCTAATCACTTTTTCTCACATGATAATTGTTCCAAAGACAGTTCATATTTCATAATATGGCAATGGGGTTCATATTTCATAATATTAATATTAGTATAATATTAATAGAAATTTTTATTTTAAATTTTGAATATCTTTGTGGCTGTAACTTGTACATACATATGTACATATGCATATTCCTTCCATGTGCAAGTATTGTGAGCAATATGAAATCTACATTATTGTTCGGTGAATATCGTTTATCATGACTAAACCGATAGTTCAAACTGCATGTATCATTTTCAACATCTTTTACGATAGCGATCGCTGCTTCTAACGTATTAGAAGCTCACTCCATACTGTTACTATAATAATAACTCAATAATTTTTCTATCCATTATGGTCGATACATGAAAAACTATAAAATTGAAAAATAATTAAAATTATGAACTAAATACAAATGCCTGTAATGATGTAACATTTATGAATGTATAAAAAAGTAAAAAATATTAAGTTTGGTCAATCTAAAAGCACACCTCTGACAAACAGTATTCAATTAAATGAAATGACGTAGAAAAAATTGCTGTTGATGATAAATGTAAGTGCAATTATAAAATACGTAACATAAAAAAATATTAACAACAAATTGAAAATGTTCGTTTCCATTTTATACGATACAGAATGATAAAATTTGACACTATTTCCAGAAAGTGTTCAATCATTTCCAAGCATTGCGATTTGTTTGACAATCACTATCGCCATTTTCGTTTTTCGAAGAATTCAAAAACTTTGAATCTTTTGTAATACTACTACTTAAATTGTTTATAACTTTCACGTAATGGTAATAACGTATTGTTTTATATCTGTTGAAAGAATAAGAATATTTATCATTTTATTGGTGTGTCTTTTAAATATATCAAAGGAAATTTTTCCTTATTAAAACCAATACAGTCTATGCGCAATGTGTGTAGAAAGATAATTACAAAAATACCAAAAGATATAATAACAATTACCACGCTTTCTGACCACAAACATGGATTATAGTTTATAATTTGCATAATGCACCGGATTTTAGTCAGCTGCAAACAATGAACTGATCGCATTAACTTTCCACACGTGACAGGAACGTGACAAACCGAGATTGTTGTTTATACTTATTCTCCTATAGTATGCACAATACAGCAGTTCGGATGAGCTTTAAATATTAAAGATAGTTACTGTACTGTGTTACGAGAATTCCCTCTACATACGCATATAATATTAATTTTCGTTTTCAATAAACGTTCAAATATTTCTTTCAATAATCATACTCTCGATTTTCATCGAATATTCACCGCTAGTATAATAGGCTGACACAGAAATTAATGTAATATAAGAGATAATAAATATTACCAATAATTTAAAGTACCAATGAGAAATCATAAGACAACTTTTATAAATTCATCGCAAAGGAGAGATTTCCCTTTATAAGGGAAACATTGGAATGTCATATTGAACCCATTATGGAAACAAATTGTTTAAACCCTGCAGTGTCGTTTGAATTTGTAAAATTTAAAATTAAAAAAAGCAACTTCAGCTTCTTACTCCATTTTATAACAAAAAAGAGACTTTTAAAAAGTTCGGTTCGCGAAAGTGAAAAATTCACTTCTTCCAATGAGCATAGGCAGAATGTTGCAAGATATTTTACACAAAGTCTCAAAAGTTCAAACATCGACAATTTTGCGGTTACCATACAGCGTTCCTTCAATTCTATGCAGTAGTAAGGTAAATATATGCTATATTTTGATTCACTTCTTTTTGTGACTTCTTTTCGCTCACTATACATAAATGTGTTACTTACATTTCACAACTAACAATAAATAAGCAAGCTAAGACAGCAAAAACAATGCCATGAATTAAATTAAATGTTTGAAAATGAAAAAGGATGTTTTAACAAACGATACTGAAATGGTTTCCAGCGTAAATGAAAATAATAACAAGGGTGCGAGCTAAAAATTGCATTGCCTACAATCACAGCATTCACTTAATGAAAGGAGTATTCACACAAATCCTTGCTAAGCAAAACGTTCTAGAAAGGTTTTATTAGCGCGATCCCTGCGAATAAAACAAGAATATGCTTACTTAGTGTCCCGTTTCAAACCCCTTAACCTCTATGGCGCGCAAAAAACAAGCGATCGTCTTTTAGGGGTACCCTTGATGAATCGGCGTCCATCGTTGAAACTGATATCGATCGTCTTGAAAATCTGGTTTGCTGGGCTTGCAAATCATAAACCACTACTACTTCTGACTGGCAATTTTGTATAAATCCACCGTGCTTGTACTTCATTTGTAATGCAATTGCATCATTTCCATGCCACATACAAATACTTTATCTAAATTTTCGCGATTAAACGACAGTGTGCTTTAATTAAATACAACTATTATAAGATTTATTGTAGCTTAATTAGTAATTATAATCACCGAGGAATCACTGTTTTGACAAATATGTATTTGTTACAAATATGCTTCACGAGTAATATAACATCGGAGAAATATTTTCAAACAGAAAAATGTGTACAATTAAGTTTAATTTTTTGTACATCGATTAATCCTTTCTGTGGTTGTCCTAAATTCTTAACGCACATAGCCAAACAGGTATAGCATTCGTATACAGGGTGTTAGAAAAGTCTGGAAACGGTCGAATATCTCAAAAATAAAGCATTTTAGAGAAAAATGGTTCAGACATATATTCCATGGTTTCGCAAGGGCTATAAGATGGTGCCATTGGCTTGACCTTGAAGAGTCATTTGAAAGTCACGTGCAGGTTACCTCCATTATTTTAAATGGCACCCCCTATTTTTTATTACATATTCTTGTAGCTGATCTCGAGAGCTTTTCAAGGCACTATAATCAAATATTTTTTCATTAATTACTTTTCGAGTTATAAGGCTTCGAAGGTACAATACCGCCGCGCCGGCATTAGCGTTAACCGAGATGTACCACGTGGAGGTTGCACGGTCGGATTTACATCTCTTGTGTGTGCGTGCGTGCGTGTGTGTGTGTGTACGTACGTGCGTGCGTGCGTGTGTAAACGGGTTTTTACTGAATTAAATGTTCAAATTGTCTTCCGTCTGCTGCTTGACAATGACGTAATCGTAGATAAAAATTCATTTAAAACGTTTCGTATCATTTCTGGTGAGATAAGATTTACTTGGTGCAGTACGCGTTCTCTAAGGTCTGCCAAATTTGCAGGTTTCGTTACGTATAAATTGTTTTTAACATACCCCCATAAAAAGTAGTCCAATGGAGAAAGATCTGGTGATCTAGAGGACCACTCTATTTCTCCACGTCTTCCTATCCATCGGTTTGGGAAAGTATTAGTTAAATATTGACGCACTATTACTGCATAGTGTGGCGGTGTCCAATCTTGTTGAAACCAAATATTTTGTATATTTCCGTCAAACAAATTGTCAATAGCGCACACACACACACACACACACACACACACACACACACACACACACACACACACATATATACACACACACACACATATGCACACACAAGAGTAATGCCGGCGATATTGTACCTTTGAAGCCTATAACTCGAAAAGTAATTCATGAAAAAATATTTGATTATAGTGTTTTGGAAAGCTCTCGAGATCAGCTACAAGAATATGTAATAAAAAATAGGGGGTGCCATTTAAAATAATGGAGGTAACCTGCACGTGACTTTCAAATGACTCTTCAAGGTCAAGCCAATGGCGCCATCTTATAGCCCTTGCGAAACCATAAAATACATATGTGAACCATTTTTCTCTAAAATGCTTTATTTTTGAGATATTCGACCGTTCCCAGAATTTTCTAACACCCTGTATGTATCCTGTCCTCATCTCATAACATCAAAATTCACCGTCAGGTGAAGCAATACATCTGCAGTAGTAGTGGTAATCTCCTCAGCGAATGGCGAGAAGGCGTGTGACTCAACTATGTGCACCTGACCAGTCAGACGGTTTCCTTGCGAATTCCTTACCATTCCTTTCGAGTACCACGTTATGAGACACGGAATATACACATTTTGACCCCAGAGCCAGTGTACCAGGTCCATTTTTTTGAAAAAATTACATTTTACATGTTTCTCACATCAAGTTTTCCACTCTTTCTGCTGAAAGAACTCTTTTTTTCTAAGTCATTTAGTTTTCAATATAAATAATAGTGTAAAAATTATATTAAGTCTACGCCTTGTTCTGAGCCAAACAATATAAAAAGCTCTTCGTATTTTCTGGTTCTAATACATTTTAAATTCATAGGTGCTTTTTGCAGTATTAAGTCCCAAAATATATTTCGGCTCTGCGATTGTGAACTGTATAGGATATTAAGTTCATATTGGGCTTAATGCAATATTCAACACTTTCATATATCCGGATTTGGTTTAAGTCAATATTTTAGTAATTCGACGCACGGATCGAAGGTACCAGTCCCAAAGTTAGGATAATTTTGGACTTGATTCCTGCTTCGAAATATACGTCAGAGCCATATAACACTATATCCTGATTTATAATACTAACAATAAGTCGCACAAGAGAAGATACAAAATTGGTATTAAGACCAGATAGTATTAAATCAAGACATGTTGATATTAAGTCCATTGTCAGAGCCAAACAATATCTCACCAAATTTATATTTTTTATTTCAAAAAACAACCATGTCCAATACACGAATTCACTTTTGAACAATAAAAGGATACTCTTTTATATACCTTCCAAAGTTACAAGCTTTTACACCTTCAATATGCTCTTCTCTAAAGTTTGAAAAGTGTGACTTAATGCGCAGTGTATGAAGAGTCAGAGTGGGTCTGGGGTCCAGATATACTTAAACGCATTGCTCATTTTTAAGACCTTTATTTATTTAAATTATGATTTAGTTTTATTATCCCATCATCTATTAACACTTTAACTTTCTACCAAATTGTCAATCAATTTTTATTACAATCTATTAAATGAACCAAAATATGTTAGGTTCAAGTTCATGGTCGAATTTCTGTTACCGTTGAAATCTGAAATGTCGCTGAAAGTAAGTTCTGCATTAATTAGCAAATTTTAGAGGTCACGGTCATTTCAAGGTCGTGCTATTAAACATGAATGAATGCACAATAATGTTTGCTATAACGTACAACAAAAAATGTGTGTATATACGTAAAAAAACACGAGCGACCTTCAAAAAACGATTACAAAATTAGAATTTATAAAAAACGATTCTTCCATATGATTCGTCTTTTGAAACCATTTAGATTACGTTAGAAACATTTTTTGTATTTTCAGAGTTAGAGGAGATATTTAGGTGTCCTATTTTAGACAAAACACCTTGTATATTACTAAATAAGTTGTTTTGATTTCGTGTGATTCTGATGGGCACTGATGTCGCAGTCAACGTGTTAAGGGAGTATTCTACTGCAAACAGTGTATTTTTATGTCGTTTAGGGGATTCTTTTACAAATAACTGTAACACTTCCTACAGCCAAAATTTCATGATATACAGAAGAACTCCAATAATACGGTATCTAATCTTATTTTGATTACAAGCATGAAGCAAGATGCTGACGGTAGCTCGAACAATATTTCTAGGCGTTGAAGTTGTTGAATCATAGAATAGATTTATAAAATTCGTCGAATGCAAAAAAAAATACAATTTTACAGAAACTATGAAAAATATAAAAATCTAACTACAGTTTCTAGGCTTCATACATGAAGCAAACGGATATACGAACGCTATTTAAAAGAACATTTATTATATAATCTTTATTATTGAAAAAGAAAAGAAAAATTGGTGACACCACATGTGTAGTTTATAAACGATTATAAAAAAGACCGTTTCATGACGTCCTCAAATCTGGCTATTGAACTTCTGTAAAATGAAATAAAACTGAGAAGATACTTTATTGAATTGAGTTTGGCTATCGGCTATAAGACAAACTTGAACCAAACAAAAAAGTCAATAATTAAGAAGATAGGCAGCAGTTTGACTAAAAATTAATGATAAAACCACATAAATTAATAAAGTAATGAAAGTTTTTCAGGTATGTTATATAGGGGGCACTTTTCTATTGATTAAAAACCTTTACATTTTAACTGTTCTACACTTATAATCTATATTAGACATAAGTAATATCTCTTTCGTTTGAGGCTAACTTGATATAATGTAATATTAATATAAAAAGCCTAATTCACACCTTAATGCTTTTATCTTCTTAATAATTCGAATATAAGAAGCTTTCAATACTATTGCGGCGACATGTAAAAGCATCACAATTTAGCATCGCTGGAATAAGAAATAGCGACGATATGGTAACCACGTTTTGATCAAACTGAAATCGGAGCAAGAAGGGGTTGCCAGGGAAGACGTTACATTAAACGACAGCCAGTCTTCGATTGACAGCTGTCGTGAACGAACGTATACAAAATGATTGTAGATAAATAGCTACTTACTGTTGTGTTTTGTAGCTAAAGTGTAAATACTCCCCAACTTAGAATGAATCCTACATCATTTCCGGGTGGCCTGTGCTTCACGATCAACTAGTGATGAGAATGATCCAATTCTATAATACCTAAGGAAGAATTGAAGCGTATTGAAAAATAAAGTATACGCTTGGTATCGCCAGTTAATATTGATACTTGTCAAAACGAATACTGAATGATATTGATGAATACAGAACGTATCACGATAGCAAGGCATGTATCGATACTATCACAAACTGAATCAAATGTTCAAGTACTTCGTGTACTTTGATTCATGTTGCTTGCCCTTGTCCAACGATTAATTTTACGGTTTCAATGATCAGAACTTCTTTGTAGTTAATAATTTCCTAGAAGAAGGAGAAAATTTATATCCGTTCTATGCCTATATGTTTTCCAATGGCTGTACATTAACAACAACAAAATAGAATTTTATTTCGGTTTAAAGGAAATTAATAACATAGATATTTATTAGACCGTATTCAGGATCTTTCGGTTCCGATTCAGGTTAACTCAATAAAGTAATAATTTAGACAGTCTGGACCATTCGTATTAAAGAGTTTTCTATTGAAAAAGATCACCTTTTTTCAATTCTTACGCCAATATAATCGTTTTTTTACAAACTCTAATTGGGCCTCTTTATGGCGACTTTTTAGTTGTAGTACTTTTCCTCAAATATACCTATAATGCATTTTTCAATATTCACTTCTTTTTTTATTCTTTATTTTCTGAGAAAAATTTGTAGTCTGTCTCACCTACCACGACCGGTCATTTGACCGGTAGAACGATTTATATCTTTCTGTAATGTATTCTCTCAAAAACTCAATTCCGAAACTATAAAGTCGTTACAAACGAAAGGTAATGCAGTTGTGGCATGATTTTAGTCGAAAAGTGCCTTCCAGGGACTGCTTTACGACACTTCCAAGTGTTTACAGTTCTCGCTCACCTATATTGGTGTAGATGTAACCGACCAACTGGCCAGAAATTACACGGTAAAATCTAAATGTCGGATATGGCCTTTACAGGTATTTTTCAATATCCTAGACTTAGCCGGGATAAATTCATGGGTTTTATATAAAGAAAGCACGGGAGAAAAAATTTCGAGACAAGAATTTTGATTTCAATTGGCAGAAGAACTTGCCATCGAATATTAAAAAGAGCTACAGCTAGGCAAAGATGATCAACCAACACCCGTTACAAATACAAGTACAGGTTCTCGTGAACGGAAAATATGCCAGATAAGATATTGCAAAGACAATAAGACTAACAAAATCTGTCTAAAATGTAAAAAGTACGTATGTGGAAAGTGTACAATCGAGAAGCCTATTTGTAAAAAATGCGGTCAAAACGAATAAAATGTACATTATATGCTTCTGAATAAAAGAAACTATATTTTTATACTGTCAAATTGGCTATTATCTTCATTTTATATTAAAAAATAGAAGTTGTGCTAAAGACCGGTCATTTGACCGGTCGCGGTAGGAATAGGTATACGTGAAGTGTCGGTAGGAATAGTGTTAAATATTTTATGTCTCTTCAAATTGGTACAATTCTTTATTAGTCTTCGAACTATACTAATACCACACGTTACTAGGACTTCAGCTACTATTTGCCTGGCAGTCAATGAAGAATTAGACGCAATCTTTAATGTTGCACGTCCTTCTCGGGCAGTTGTGAATTTTAAACGATCACCAGATTGTTTTTTTTTTATCGGAATTATTACTATTTTTTAAGTAATTGTAAATTTCACAACAGCTTCTTAATATTTTTGCAGTATTCTTCACTAAATCATTTTTACCTGTTCAATTCTTAATCAAGTTTATTTCAGTTTCATTTCGCTTTTATAACTATTTATAATATTACACTGTTTAACATAGTACTTATGTATCCTATTAACTATTTAATACCGAAAATCTTTCAGACACTATTCACTTTGTCTGTTTAATAGAGACTGTCTTCTGTCCCTAGTAGTAATTGAGAAGGACCATGCCTATCACTGCGATCAACGATTAATGAACCCACTATTTATAATCCTTCCCAGATGTCAGCAACTTTTTGTTGCACTTGAAATCGGAGGTCTCAATACGACCTTGTTAGGATCATGTCCGAAGCGTTCCGTTTTTCGTCACCCTCGAAGTGTCTGCTCGGCTGTGACTTTTTTTCGTTGGTGGACATTCGAGGAACACCCATGTCATCGCTTACGACACATTTTTTATCATATTTTCGCGCCGACGCGACGCGACGATTAAAAGCTGACAGGTGAGACGTTGAATACCGTTTCACTTGTCTCTTTCGAGTCCGTCCCAGTGACTTTTATTTGGAACAAGTTCTCTAATATTCAGACATTCCCCTCATAATTTGAGTGAAATCGTATACATGATTTCCGACTGATCGTCTAACGAATCTATTAAGGTGTTTCCGGTTTATTTTTCGTTTCCCAATCAAACGAAACACGAACAGCAATTAGAACAGTTATGATCTATATCTAAGGGATCGAAACGATATTACAGACCGCGCGTTATGTAATCGATTCAAACAGATATTTGCTTGTAATTTAATCACACTGGCACCTCATTAATTTATGGTATGTTTTCGAATTCATTATCGATTCTGTATCATAAATTTCTTATGAGAAGATTATACAATTTCTAACACGATACTGAAGTGTATTTAGAAAAAAAGTGAAGTAGTTTTTTTGTTTGAAGTTAATGCTTTTTATATTCCATGTTAATGTACCTAATAATATACAGGGTACCGCAATTTAATCTATAATCTATAATGCAATTATCTTCATAACTGTTCGTTATCTAACGGACATTGGATGTCCTCATAAGGTAATTAAATTCCTAAAGTTTCTAACTCATGAAAGATCACTCTGTGCAGAAATCGCAGAAAACAATGTCAAGAAGGTTTATAAAGGTATTCTTCAAGGTGGCGTACTAAGCCCACTACTGTTTAATATTTATGTTTCTAGAATTGCTTTAAATATACCTAGGGAGCGTCACAATTTGCTGATGATCTTGCTCTATACTTTAAAAGGTCCTCGGTAAATTCAAGCATAAACCTTTTGGAAAAATCGATCTCTATGACCAATAAGAACCTAAGGGATCTAGGTCTAGATTTATCTTCGCAAAAAAGGGTTTTCGTACACTTTAATAAACGTAATGTTCCTCCTGGAGAGACGAAAATTATGATAAATAACGTATCTATCATATCCAGGGAAACTGAAATTTTTGGGTATCATTTTTTACTATAAAATGTCTTTTAAACATCAGATAGAGCATTTAAATTTCTCAGAGGCACTTGGTGAGGAGCACACCCTGAAACGTTAATAATACTTTATGAGAGTTTTATTCGGTCTATAGCAGACTATGGTAGTTTCGTTTATTTTCCAACACAGAAGAAACAGATTGAAGTATTTGAAAAAATTCAATACCGTGTCATAAGATTGGCTTTGGGACTCAGATGCAATGCTCCCACCAACATTCTCCTGTCAACATCCAAGCTGCAGCTTATACAAGAGCGCGTCAAATTCCTGTGTAATAATTATCTATGTAAAATCCACTTTGATTTACAACACTGTTACTAGGATTAGAAGAACTATAGGCACCCGTAACTCAAAATTTAAACTTAGTAATCGGTTGTTGCTTCGTTGATTAAGAGACCAAGACAACCTTGTTGATTGTATATATTCTTCTAACTGTTATAACGTATATAATTATAATTATTCCGCCCTACTTAATGAAATCCACATTGATGTTGACTTTGGTCGAATCGTGGTTGATTCCAGGAATCCCAACCTCTTGATTGACCATGTTTTGCGTGAAAAGGTTGCACTGTCCATATTCACAGATGGTAGTAAAAGCAAGGATGCCACTGTGGTTGGAACAGCTTGCATATGTCACAATCTGTGTTTACGCCCGCGGTTGATCCGATGATCGTTCGGTCTTTGATTGTATTTGCACAGCGAGGTGCCCGCTAATTTACTAGGATCGAAGGACCACTTTCCAAACCTTCGCGATTGGAAAGACTAAATAACTACGATATGAATTGTTTCCGAAAGGGAGAAAATCCAACTCCAGGGAGAGACCGAGTTATCTCTTTTATTTCCTCGGTTCTCCCTTCCTAAAACGAAATTTGTCCCTACTCCAGGGAAACTAAGGGTGGGTGGAAACTAAAACCAAGATGCAAGAAACGGGCTTAACGAATCGCAAGGGTCGCGGGCGTTGCAAAATGCATAGGCATACAAGCTAAGGGAAGGGGTGTTCGCGACGCTGCCAGCATGTCCCAAAAGCTGCGAAAAGCGAAGCCTGGGGAATCCCAGGCATCTGGCAGCGATACCGCGCTAGGGCCCCGAGTGCCTAGCCGCGCCGATTCGAAGAAAACTAAACTATTGGTGCCCAGATGTTTTACAACAGGGACTTGTGCACTGGGTCGCGACGGGAATTGCATTAACAAAGAAGACGGTGACAGGCCCATGCCGCAGCCAGATTGCACGAGTCGCGTACCGAGCCCAGGACACAATAGCGATTGCACTATAATAAACCATCGCCCGCTGCTGGCCCCTACAATCTGAATATATCAATAGTAAGAAGTATAAATAGCAATGCTTCCATATTTACTGCTGAGTGTATTGCACTCATGGATGCTGTAGACGTTGCCCTCAATAACAAAGATCAATGTTTTATTACATTTTCGTATTCTTTAAGCCGTCTAACTTCCCTTAGATATCCCTCCACTAGTATTAGCCTTAACCCTTACATACTCAGCATCAGGAATAAAATTTATGAACACTGCACAAAATATCTTGATTCCAATAAAATTCTATTTTACTGGATACCGTCCCATATTGGTATTCATGGTAATGAAAAAGCTGATGAATTAGCCAATTATGCCAGGAACAGTGCTGATCCAGACAGCTCTCTCAAAATACCGTATACTGATTTAAGTGAGATCTCCAAATCACGTTTTTTCAATAACACCAATGCCGTAGCCAGTAACAGTCAATGAAGGTCGATTCAAGAGCAGAAATTATTGTGAAAAATTCTATGACGAAAGAAGAAAACCCTGGTACACGGGAAAAAATTTATCTCGGGAAACCATTGTGACCATTAACAGAATTAGATCAGGCCATTATAGTCTTAACTTCTCTCTAGCAAAAATCACTGAAATAAATAACCCTGGCTGTTCATGTGGACATGAGACACAGGATATTGATCATGTCTTATGGCAATGTCCTATTCATGACACTCACAAATTGAAATTTATACATAACCTGAGATTGCGGGTTTTTTTCTTCCCATGTCATGCAATGTTCTACTCTACAGAGCTTCAAAAATTTTACGAGTATGTAAGATCTTATGCTCCTTCCTGAAAGATTGTGGATTACATCACAAATTAAGTGCCTCCAACTAATATGTATTTATTACATTACCTACACATTACAATAATGTTATTATTGTAATATTATGTATGTAACTATCACGTCCAACACAAATTAAGTGCCTCAAACTGATATGTATTTATTGCATTACCTACACATAAGAATAAGGTTATTATTATAATATTATGTACGTAATAGAGACTGCAGAATAACCTCTCATTGGAGGTTACAACTGTATAATAATAAAAAAAACAACTGTTCGTTATTCGAAATACGTTTCGTACAGAATTCGTACGGTGGAAGTAATTTCGTGCATTTACAATTACTCTATTTCTAGATGGAGGAGAGAAGGAGATATGAAGTTTAATTTCATTTTTTTTAACGGTATCCTATAATATTTTGCACCAGTCAATGCAGCAGGACATTTCTTATGAAAAAGTGTTGACTTATGCATGTGCATCGAAAATCCAGAAGTTGACATTCTTATCTTTTTCATGTGCAGCTACAATCAATCTAACAATAGATGCATTAAATAATTACCTTCTCAGAACAGGATAAGGTACCCTGTATAAAAAAATCTTAACTATACTTTTCTATGTTTCTTAATTTAATGTTTTCATTCCATCACATATGGTTAGATTAGAGTTAGGTTCCATCACATTATGGTTAGAGATTAAATAATATTATACGAGCTTTAATATCATGTTATTAAAAAGCAAAAGGAAAATATCAAAATAATAATTGTAACCTATTTTCAAAAATTAATTATGACGATGCTTATTGAATTAGACCAATATAATGTATTTTCTTTATCACAATGCTGAATCTGTTATCAAAGTTCGAGCATCGTATCGATAAACGCAATTCAAAGTCAATTGTCAATAAAATATAAGATTGAAACTAGGTTTAGTTAATAAAGTATATTTTCTTAAGACTCCGTTTCCGTTCGTACGAGTTATCTGTTTGCTAATTATCGGCAATTTGCAGTATAACATCGTCGACCTGTTCTCGAAGCGAAACGAAAGTCTGTGTTTCGCGAATGTATCGTGACATGAATAAATAATATTTGGTTTTGTTTCATCCAGATGGACAATATTCATACATTACAACACACGCGGTCGAGTGTAATGACCTCTTTCACTGTAAGTTCCATTTCTCGCCTGCTTCACACGTGTGTTCATGAGTCTAATGCTTATTTCATGATTCGATAACACAGTCCAACAAAATAAAACCTTTTTTGACGTTTCGATTTTAACTATGCGGTTCTTGTAGAGTGTCTTGCGCTGATTCCGAATCTGCCCTTCATTTTTCCTCCAGACGCAGTTTTTGAGAAATATGATTTTGAAAAAGGACATCTTTTCCAATTTTAAAAATACAGTGGCGTGCTAAAGTATCCGAACACCCTTTAAGAACGAATAACTTTTTCAAAATTAGTTCAAACGGCTTCAGTTTTTTTGAGATGTTAGAAGGATTAGTTTACTCGGTAGCGTGTAAATAATTATTTATACAAATTGCTAATGGTCGAAATTATGAAGAAAAAAGTAAGTCGTGATTTTTAACTTTTTTATCAGTGCCTGTAATGAAAATTTAAAATATACCTTTTGTAGAACTTCATAGGTTATATACATGCGCAAAGTTTCATCGAAGTCAGTTAATGTTGTTATAAGCTACGAACATTGGAAGATGTCATCTTTCTGAACGACGCGCCACTATAGTGGCTCACTCTAGTAGCTCACTCGCTCACCGTTTGAATTAAATGATCGTCTTCTGATACGCCTGTGAAATATATCGTATCCAATTGTACCATTAATTATTAAAGTAAATTGTTAAAGTTAAAATTATAATTTAATCATCAAAAACTTCATTCCAATGTAATCGCGTAGAGAACAGCATTGTCCGTCACACATTGTAGGTTATATCGTTTACACGTAATTCTCGTTGAACTCCGCCGTACAGAAAAACAGCCCCGCGCAAAATTCAGCCGTGCCTAAGAGGTTAAGGGTGAAAGTCGCAGATTTTCGGTCTTTCCAGGGAATTTTGTCCGTATATAATCACCTTTAAATGTTTGTAACTCATAACGACGTTAACCGATTTCAATGAAACTTTGTACATGTACATAACTTACTTAGACTTATAAAACGCGTCTTTCAAATTTTTGTTGCAGGCACAGATTAAAAAGTTAAAAACCGTGAGCTTTACTATTTTCGTCACAATTCCGACCAATAGCAATTTTTAGAAAAAATTATTTGCACGCTACCTAGTTTACCAATGCGTCTAACATCTCAAAAAAACTCAAGCCGTTTGAACTAATTTTAAAAAAGTTATTCGTTTTTAAAGAGTGTCCGGGTACTTTTGCACACCACTTTATATGGTGATGTTATTATAAAAGATATTCAGTTGTTCTCTACAGCAGAAGATTCTGTAGACATTCCCGAATACAGTGATATCCAGTATTAATACATTATGAATGTCTAAACGTGTTTAAACAATCATTAAAGATGGAGAGACACCACTCTTGCACCAATTTTTGAGGGTATTATTCAGTTTATATTAAAAGGTAAGGGTCCGACGTAAAATCGAACTATCTCACGTGATAGAGCAGACTTTTATCTTGATGAAACCCCCTTTGCAGTTTGCAACGTCGATGTTTATATCAAACCAGAGAGCAAAATATCTTGGCAAAATCTTAAAAATCTTGGAAATCCCAATGTTTCTATATTCTGTACTGAAAATACCTTTTTAACAAGTTCATCCGTTATACAGGGTGTCCCAAAAATGTCTGAGTTCCTTTAAAGGGGAGGTTCCTGAGGCCATTTGAAGCGACATTTTCCTTTGCAAAAATGGCCGTTTCGGCTTTGTTAAGGAGTTATTAACGAAAAACACGGACCAATCAGAGCGCGACCTAGAGGCGTGTTGGCAGAGACGGCCGCGCGCGACAGAAGTCGAGCGATGGTGATACACCGCGGTCGAAAGCAAGGAACAAACAAGAGAAGAAAATTTTTCGAGTCCTATGTCGGATAGTTTAAATTTGAATATGTTGTAGTCTTTAGTAGCCTATGAAGGAATCTCGAAGGATTTTTCGAAATCTTGAAAAATGTTGGATTTGCAGACGTGTAAAGAAAAGTGGCAACTTTTCTTCAATAAATTATAACACTAGAACTAACGTACCGAGGAAAATGAGATTTTAGGAGCTTGTAGTGAACACGTAAGAGTATCTATTGAAAATATTTCGATTTGGAATAAATGGTTTTTTCACCATTTATTTTGCAAATGTTTTAAACAAATCCAATTTTCCTATAGCCGGGACTGTTTTAAAAATTCGAAAAAAAACGTGATGACAGCTTAAAGTCTCCTCTTTACGGACCTATTTTTTAAAAAGGCAGGCGCTTTAAAATTGACTGAATGAGAATTATTTAAAGCGAACGCTGCACCGCGATATTACGGAGGCGCGCGGCACGAACAGCTGTTAGATACGCGACAAGCAAGAGAAGAAAATTTTTCGAGTCCTATGTCGGATAGTTCAAATTTGAATATGTTGTAGTCTTTAGTAGTCTATGAACGAATCTCGAAGGATTTTTCGAAATCTTGAAAAATGTTGGATTTGCAGACGTGTAAAGAAAAGTGGCAACTTTTCTTCAATAAATTATAGCACTAGAACTAACGTACCGAGGAAAATGAGATTTTAGGAGCTTATAGTGAACACAGAAGAATATCTATTGAAAATATTTCGATTTGGAAAAAATGATTTTTTCACCATTTACTTTGAAAAAGTTTTAAACAAATGCAATTTTCCTATAGCCGGGACTGTTTTAAAAATTCGAAAGAAAACGAGGTAACAGCTCCAAGTCTCCTCTTTACGGACCTATTTTTTAAAAGGCAGTCGCTTTAAAATTGACGGAATTAGAATTATTTTAAAACCTTGCTTACCTTGGTACTCCTGTAGAGCCCCAGCGAGGTGAAAATGATTCCTGTATTCACAAATTATTCTGCGTGAAACACTGAACCTGCCCACTCGTTAAATTCACAAGAGCATTTTAATTATTCGCTCTATGAAATTATCGAGCAGAAGGGGTCAATGTCCTTTCACTAGTTTATTTACAAAGGGAGAATATCTATCAATTTGTTAAAGCGTAGATCTGTGCGCGTCCTCTCTCTCTCTCTGTCTTAGACGTCTGGGTTCGATCTAGCGACCTTCTTCTTATCAACAACCGTCTTTCCAATTTCATCGATCGAGCGGCTTCTCTGCGATATGTTCAGCATACCTCAGGGGGAAGGCATGAACTTCGCGATTCCATATCGTCGTAACAATAACATTACCATATTTGTTTAAAGTTGAAAAACGTGTCTTTTTGGATATTATTCCGAAAGGCACCGGTGGCCGATCGATATGAAATTTGGGAACATGTTATGAAGAATGTGGAAGGACCTCAAATATACAATTTTAACTTCGGGAATTCACCCGTTTAAAAGATACAGATGCTTTAGTGGGAGCCGCTCAATCATTGTGATCGTTTGCTTCGGACATGTCATCGTATTGTCTCACAAATTTGTTTAAATAGAAAGTCATCTATTGTTTTGGGAGAGGGGCTGCCGCCCCAAAACACCCTCCCGGCCAAGGAAACTAGCCTAGACCAATTATGATTAGTCTTTCAGCACGCACCACGATTCGACTCGAACTGTCTCACATTTCCCTAAGTATCGTGTTTCCAACGGGAAAAACAAACAGATCACTCTACACTCTACACCAGTGGTGGGCACGGTTGGGGCTCCTCAAACGCTAGCATCTCCCACCAACCTCTCTTTCATGCAGCGCGCACGTTCTTTTCGTACGCTGATGTCTCGTGTCTTTGTTGCCCCATTGTACTGCGCTTGCTGGAAGGGGGCAGAGGGCGCTACGGTGTGGACGATTTTGCCTCAATTGAGGCAAAATTGCCCATCTCTGCTCTACACCATAACTCACGATACACACATGCATGCATATCCCTCAGGCATTCTTACATTGTTGCTGAATATACCGTCCAAAGCATCGAAAACCTATTATGACGGATTTGTAATTGATAACCTGTATCTTTTGAACGCAAAAATTGCCGAAGCTAAAATTATATATCTGAGGTCCTTCCCTATCCCTCATAATACCCACCAAGTCTTATCTCGATCGGTCACCGGTGCCTTTCGGAAGTATAGCCGAAACTTTATAAGAGTGTGAAACTTTTTCTGCTTAAATTCGTACTCATATTTGATTTTTAAGAATATAAAAGTATTTAATACTGTTACTACCAATAATATAATTAGAATACTCTCGCTAGCTGATAATGATGCATCTTTTATTTGATATTGCACCATCTAACAGTTTAAAAATTCTCATATAAATCATGTTATCGTTTAGAATGCGGAATCAGTGATGGGATATTGTGTGTTTTTTTTCGTACATGTGCGTCCGAAACAGTAACGTGTCTATATTGTGGCGAAAGTAGAGGGATAGTGGCGGTGGCGAACTATTATTGGCGGGAAAGTGCCAGAAGAGTCGAGGACGATACGACAATACGAGTGAGCTACGAATTTGAGGTACGTTATTATTAACATTTAATTTAGAAATGACAGATAATATAGGAGAAGGAGCTACAATTAAAAAAGCGTAGAGTTCTATACTTCAAAAATGTTAGAAATGTGCAATATTTACTTATTTTATTATTATTTGAAATATCTGTGCAATATTTTTTGTTATATATTAAAATTCTATTCATTAGTAATGCTAAGAAAAGTTTTGTTTTGTACTTATTCATTATTTTATAAATTGTCAATGTACATTGTTATTACATATTATTATTATAAATTATTATTATATAAAATAAGATATTCAGTTTGTGTAATTTTATATATAAAATGTAATTTTTCTTTTGTGAATATTGATAAGGTTTTAGCAGTTTCCCTTATCTTAACAGCAAATTTTGGTATTCTTTAATTACTTCTGCAAACTAAAATATTTACTTTTGTTATTATATATTTTGTTTAAAGTTATTTCAGTACTCTTCCTTTCCTTAATCCCAAAATAAAGGAAAAGAGTGAGTTGAATTATACATACATACATACATATATATAGTATATTATGTATTCATGTATATTAAATTTTAATATATATGCACACATACACATATTATACATTCGACTTGGTTAGAGGGCGTACATGGGTGTGAAAGGAGTGTGTTATAGTACGAGAATTCGGTGTGAAAAATAAAGGGAGAACTTGCCTAAAGAGCTAGACATTAGGTCGGATAGGGCTTAGAAGGTGAGTAGTTTATCGAGAGATAAAGGTGTCAGATTAATCAGTAGGGAAGAGGAATTGGAGGGATAGTGAGTAGGCGGAGAGAAGTTAGGTTAAGTCGCGAGCCAGCGTGGACAGAAAGGACAAAAGGACAAGTCGGTAAAGAAGGCAGCGAAAGGTAAAGGTAAGGCAGAAAACTGTTTTCCATATTCTCTCTTGAAACTTCTGAGGAAGTAAAGCGGAAAAATAAAAGGGAGAGAGATGAAAGTCAGCGGTGGAGAGGTAAGGAATTGCGAGGAAAGGGGGGAAGACCCCGGATGGGAAAAGGGGATAGGAGACAAGGTAGAAGAGAAGCAAGAAAACGGAGAAAAGAAAAAGAGACAGTTTCAATAATAGAAAGATCACCGACCTATGGGTGATTGAAAACAGGAAGAGAAAGAAGAGGAAGCTAGTGGCGAGAACCAGGCAGTAAAAAAATTAGACACGAAGAAAACGCCACAGAAAGAAGTAGGAAAGGAGGGTCAAATGCAAGGATTGGTAGATTTACTGGTAACAAGAATGAAGGGCCTAAGAAGCGAAATAACGAAAGGAAGAGAAGGCCTGGAAATAGAAATAAAGAAAGAGATAAAGAGCCTGTACAATAAAATAGAAACAATGGAAGACCGTTGGAGAAAGAAGGAAGAGGAAATATGTATGAAAATGGAGGAAATGATGAGAAAGTGGGAGGAACAGGAAAAGGAAGGAAAGACAGAGAAGGGAGAAAGAAAAGACGGAATTCATGGGTGAAGTCTTGCGGAAGGTGGAAGAGAGGATGGAAAAAGGGGCAAAGCAAGGAGAGGGGTGTAAAACAAAGAATGAGAACACTGCAACATGGGAAGAAATCAAGAAAATTAAGAGGAAGATGTCAGAGCAAGATAGGAGGGACAGGAAAATAGAGTAGTCATTAGAGGGTTAAAAGTATCGAGGGAGGAGCCAAAGAAAGGAGTGGAAGCATATTTAAAAGATGAATTCCAGATCGGGGGAGGGTTGAACACGGTAGAATCTAGAGGGAAAGAGGAGACAAAAATACTGATAGTAGAAATGGATAGCTGGGAGGCAAAACAAAAAATTATGAAGAACAAGAATAGGTTACGAGGCAAGAAAATATACATAGATCATGATCTGACGGATGAGGAGAGGAAAGTGCAGAGAACACTAAGAGAGAGGGCATGGAAAGAAAAGTAAGAGGGAAAAGAAGCGAAGGTAGGTTACAGGAAGATGAGCATTCAAGGGAAATGGTACAGCTGGAATGAGGAGAGGGAGGAGCTAGAAGAAAGTAAGGTTTTTCGAAAATAGTCTTACAGGAAGATAAGGATAGGATGGGAAACAGAAAGGGCAAGGGGATGCGAGACAAAGAGAGCGGAAACAATCAGAACACAGAAATACGACAAAGTACAAGGGAGAGGGAGGCGGCATATGCGAATAGCAAAGAAAAAGGTACAGAGAAAAACAAAAAGGGTAAAATATTATTCTGGAACGTAGCAGGAATAGGTAATAAGGAGAGACGATTCTGGAGATTTGTGCAAAGATTCGACTATGTAGGATTATTAGAAACCTGGGTAGATCAGAGAAAATGGGAAACACTAAAGAAAGAGCTGCCGAATGGATATGTATGGAGCTGTCAAGCGGCGATTAAGGAGAAAAAGAAGGGGAGACCGCGGGGAGGGATTATAACGGGTGTAAGAGAGTGCTGGAAGACATTGGAGGTAATGGATAAAGTAGAAGGCTTGATAGGAAGAAAAATTGGTGTAGGAGAAGAAATATGGAATGTATGGGCGGTGTACAGTAATCAGGAGATGGATAGAATAACAAAAGCAGTAGAAGAGCAGGTGGATCAAACAGCGGGAGAAGTGGTAATTATAGGAGGAGACTTCAATGCGAGGATAGAAGAACAGGGAAGCCTGCATAACGGAGAGTGGGAAGGAGAACAGGAAAAGAGGAAGTCGAAGGATAAGGTGAAAAACGGACAGGGGGAAAAAATGTTGAGAATGACAGAGTTGAATGGATTACACATTCTAAATGGTAATAAAAGAGGGGACGAAAAGGGAGAACTCACCTATGTAGACAGGAAAGGGGTGTTGGTTGTCGACTATGCGGTAACGAACCTAAAAGGTTGGGAGAGGATAGAAAAGCGGTGGGAAGTAGGATGGAATCCGACCACCTACCGCTAGACGTAGAAGTAATAGCAGCGGGAGAAAGGTACCAGGAGGAGGAACAAGTGGAGAAAGATGTAGTAAGCTGGAATAGAGAAGCAATAGAGAGATATAGGGAAAAGACACGAGAAAAGATATACACACAGAATGAAAGTACGACAGAAGACTGGGAGGACTTGAAGGCAGCGGTGAAAGGATCGATGGAATCGAGAAGGGTAAAAATAAGGAAATGGAAGATAGGAAGCAAATACTGGTGGGATAGGGAATATACCAGAGCGAAAAGGAAAGTGGACAGATATTACAGAATGTGGAAAGAGGGCAAAAGGGACAAGGAAGTTTACTTGCAGGGAAAAGCTGACTGTAAGAAGTTATGCGAAGGAAAAGAAGCAATGAGAAAACAAGAAGAGAAAGAAACAATAAGAAAAGCAAAGGTGGAGGGACAAATTTGGAAATATATTAATAAAGAAAGAAAAAGAAAAACGAGGAACGAAAACAAGATTCAAATAGAAGCTTGGAGGAAACATTTCAAGGAACTATTGGAGGGTTCAGATAGGAAACTAACAGGGGCCAGGAGAGGACAGATGACAGCGGAAGAAGATGAAGAGAACTTGACAGAGGAGGAGCTGGAAAAACAGATAAGAAAATTGAAAAAGAAAAAAGCACTGGGAGGAGACGGGATCACGAACGAGGCGTGGGTGTACAGCTGTGGTAGTACAAGGTGGAAATTAAAGGAAATAATTAGGAAAGCGTGGGCAGGGGAAGGCTTCGCGGAGGACTGGAAGAAGGCCGTAATAATCCTCATATACAAAAAAGAAGATGAGAAAAACCGTGGCAACTACAGAGGTATAAGCCTACTATGCACTGCATATAAGATATACGTTGCAATACTAAACGAAAGGCTGAGGAAAGACAGAGGATAAAGGAATTTTACCCGATACGCAAGCCGGTTTTAGGAGACACAGAGGAACAATAGATAATGCATACATCCTACAGCACGTGGTAGAGAGGGAACTGAAAGAGAGGAAAGGCAAGGTTTACGCCATGTTCGTGGACGTTAAAGCGGCCTTCGATAATGTAAAAAGAAGTAAGATGTGGGAAACTATGGAGAAGCGTGGGGTAAGTAAGGGGCTAATTGAAAGGGTAAAAGAGGTATATGAGGAAACGATGAACGTAGTCAGAACAGGGAAGGAGGAATCAGAGGAATTCTGGACAGGGGAGGGGGTCAGACAAGGCTGCCCGCTAAGCCCAACCCTGTTCACAATATATCTAGTAGACATGGAGGAAGAATTTAGGAATGGACTGGTGGGAGGAATGAGAGTGGGAAAGGAAAGGTTCTGGTCACTAGCCTATGCAGACGACGTAGTGATGGTGGCAAGTAAAGAAGAAGACCTGAAGTGCATGATGAAGAGACTGGAAAGGTGTTTGGACAAAAAGGAATTGACGCTAAACGCGGAGAAGTCGAAAATAATGATTTTTAAAAGGAGGAGAGGAAAGGGGGAAAAACTGTATGGAAATCGAAGAAGGAATCAGTGGAGGAAGTCAAAGAATTTATTTATTTAGGAATAAAGTTCGAAAGTAACGGAAAGCTAGCAGGACACGTGAGGGAAAGGATAACGAAAGCGAACGTATTTCTATCCCAACTATGGGAAATCGGGGAAAGAAAATATAAGGACGACTTCAAAATGAGAATGTTCTTATTCGACAGATTAGTAATGTAGGTACTGCTATACGGGGTGGAACTATGGGGCTTCAAGGAAAGAGTGGAAGTAGAAAGAATACAGCTGAAATACTTAAAGTGGATACTAGGTTTAGACACGCGTACGCCGGGATATTTGGTTCTGGAAGAAACAAAAAGAACAAAGCTCAGAGTAGAGACAGGAATTAGGACCTGGAAGTACACGGAGAGAGTAAGAGAATACGAAGGGAGGAAGATAGTTAAGGAGGAGTGTGTGAAGGAAAAGGAATCAGGTAGTGTGCAGGGCGAAAGCGGAAAAGAAAGGGAGGAATATTTAAAGAGAAACGGTTGGAGCCAAGCAGGGGTGGAAGAGATGAGGAGACAAGAGAGAGATAGCGAAGTACAATGGCAAGAGCAGCATACGAGGATAGAGCAGTCCAAATACAATGAAAGGTACAAATACATAAGAGTTACAGAATTACCGGAATATTTAAGTAAAGAGGGTAGAGGGGACAGTCAAAAACTCATAGCACGGGCAAGATGCGGAAATACAGAAAACTGGAACAAATATTTTCTGGGGGACGAGGCAAGAGGATGCGACCTATGTGGGTACAAGTATGGAAGCCTAGAACATTTGACAAGAGAATGCAGGGTAATGGGAGAAATGATCAGGATTGAGGATGTAGTGAGTGGGAGGAAAGATAGAAATGTCGTCGAGTGGTTGGAGAAGTTGATGAGAAATAGAGAGAAGAGAGTATGAATAGACCAAAGAATATGCCAAACCAATGAACAAATGTTAGGGAATGGGGAAGGGTGAAATGATTGGGTTAGCAGTAATTAGGAGACTACCAGAGTAGGTCAGTGTAGGAAGGAGGGAGACAAGGAAAAAGTGTGAGAGAAGGTATGGACGAATGTGTGAAATAAGATAGATTTGTACAGTAGGTTAATGTAAACCAAGTCACATTTCTTGGCTGTAAGGCTGAAATAAACCAAATACATACATACACATATTATACATTCATTTTTTACGAAATTATGCGGGTTGACCAAGGTACCCCATTTTAGCCAAACTTTGTACTTTAATGGCGCCAAATCGTCACGCATGCGTGAAAAAACCACACGATATCCCATCACTGTGTAGAATAAAGGATGATCCTATACGTTGTCTAAATTCGATATCTCCTTTTCAAGAGAATAAAATTTCAAAATTTACCGAATTTATGTGTATTCGATTAGTTTTATGTATGTTCGATTTTTCTTGTAAAACCATTCCCTTTCCTATTGTTTATAAAACAATAAATGATTTCATAAGGAAAACTGTTTGAGTGATTGCAGCACAAATCATCATTTAAAATGTGAGAAAATGATAGAATAGGAATGAATAAATGATTCAATTATTTCTTTAGATCTCTTAATTGCTGCTTGATTGCTTCAATTAATTATGTTCAAATATTACGATTAATATTTACATTTTTTAAATAAGGTTAGCAAATCATCATTTCAACAGTACAGTTATGCTTTGAAAGAGATACTCTAAATCTAATGATTTATATTGTACAGAGATTAATTTAGAAAAAGTGTTGAAATGTTTGTAACATTAAACAAAATGTGACAAAATAAAACGCTAATAAATTACACAGTAACATCATTTTTATAGTTGCGCATTTATCCGCATTGTATAAATTAAATTAGGCTGGGAATTTGTATGCACTTATGGCGTCTATGAATTAGTAAAATATGTACTTATATGTTAGCGTCAATATGTTTTAAGCCAGGCCAAGGGTTTGTATCGAGGCGACTCTTAGGCCTGGAAGGATTTATGGCAGGATCTTGGCCTGCGTGAGGCCATAAAGAGGGATGCTTGAGACTAAACAGAACCGTCGATGGACGATGTCAGGCGACCGCGCTGGGTCTTCCGGCTATCGGCCGTCACGGGGATGTTTATGTGAAACAGATGAGTGAAAGTTTGGATTAATTTTATGAGAAAGAGAGAGAGAGAGAGAGAGAGAGAGAGAGAGAGAGAGAGAGAAATAGCGATGAGTGCGTTACACAAGGATTGGGACTCGGAGGATTGGGAGTGGGGAAGGCACGGGGTGTCTTCTGGTAAGAGGACTGTGTTAGACCGCTCAGCACTTACCCCAGAACCGTGAAAGAGTAGAGTCACAATTCTAATATCTAACATATACATATAATTGACGATTATTTTTACCATGAGAAACTTTCTAATAAACAGAATAATTATACCTCATTCAGACTTTAATAAAATAATCTGCAAAAAACAAAATTTGAAACTTGTCTTTTCTTAACAACGTAAGAATTACGTTTACCTCATGCCGATTATATGTATATTAGAATTAGATATTACATGAAATTGTAAATTTAGTGACTTTATTATTTTAACTTTTACGTCACTACTTAAAATTTTCCATGACGTTCAATAACATTGTAGCTGTTAAACCTCATAGTTCCGGCTTATATTACTATATGTCTGAAACGTAAATTCAATTTATAATTTTCCGAGAATGTAGAGACCTGTAACAATTTTTCCATTTGTCAATAAGAGCACACTTTTTAAAAAAAATTACAACCAAGAAGCAAAAATAGTAAATAATTTGTTGATAAATTAAATAAACCTTTTCAGGGATAGTGACACATGTGTGTACGTTTATTTACTTTTTAAATCAAAATTATTTTAAGTAAAACGAAATCAAAATTTGTTGGTGACCAACAGAATCACTGCAGTACAGATCATATCTTAATCAAACAAGAAATGATTATTATATCTCTTCTACTTTCGATAGTTCGTCCTTGAAGGCGTTAAAAATTGACAAATTCGTATGGCGGAAATATTATATTTTTAAATACTAATATTTTACATATATCTAGTTCTAAGAAAACGTGTTGAGATGGCTGAACGTTATTGTTTTATGTACATCAGTCATTCGTCTTAAATTTTTCAGATAAACATTTCCGCTAACATCTCACTTGTAGGCATCGAGAATTTCCAACAGCTGATACATGAATAATGATTGCTGTGATTGTATTACTTCGATCGATCAAATGCTTCTTCTAAGTAGTCCTGCTACTTTTTATTTCCATTTCGAATAAGACTTTACTCCCGTTTGATCGGAGTATGATCGTAAATAACGCTTCTCAGCTAATAAACAACACATTATATGGATCTTCCGCTTCCAGACACTACGAAGGAATGTTAACATGGTGTAAGAAGAAGAAAATGAGGAAAAGAAGGCATTCAGGAAAATTTATTTGAACGCGGAACTCGGGAACCAGTACTGCCTGAGTGAGTACAACTCGATAACTAGCAAAAAACAATTGATTAATGTACGCTGTATCGTTTGTTGCAATTTCCGTGCAAAGAAATCGTGATCGTTTCATAAAGTAGCGATATTAATACGATTTGCAACATGTACACCAAGTGAAATTAATACAATTGTGTCTACGTTGTTGATGCGTGAAGAAAAATGAGAGCAAGATGTCTCGAACATACTCGTATATTACACTAATCCGTATTAATGGCTCTCTTATTCGTTCGTGTGCTATTCCTTGGTAGTAATTGTGTAACATAAATAAACTTGAGTAAGCTCACGCATGCTTATTATAGTTATTCATTACGATGCAACGAGACCGGACGCGGACATCATAGAGAGTATGAAACCATACTTTATTAATGTAGACTACGTTTACTGTAAACGTTAAATATTGATAACAAAAAATGGTATGTATCTTCGACTCAAAAGAGAGTAATAATCTGTAAGTTTTTTACATCCATCTTACATATTATTCAATTATTATATCCAGTTTCCAATTATATCCATCTTGAAAATTTCATTACGATGCTGGCTCGATTTTGTAGGCTATAGGATTAATGCATATAAATATTTTTAAAACAATTATTCAGCCTTTATGTATGTGAAAGAACATCAATTTCAAAAATAAAAGTATTCATTAGATGTTTTTATGTATCGATTGACTTTGCGAACACAATAAAATGAATACCAACGAAATGTGATCAAAACAAAATTATGGAAGTTTTAAGTTGGGCAAATTAAAATTATTTTGCGATAATGGTTTCCACAAAGTTTGGTGAAATTGCTAACTTTGAGTATTTATATTTTCTAAATCATTTCGAAGCTAACATATTCAGACTCGAAGTTAAAAGCGATGGATTTGTTGTAGAATAGGCTTTATTCTTTTTAAGGAAGATTCTCGTAATGACAAATTCAGGTATTATGTCTAATTAATTACATTCTAACAGTTGAGAATAAATGAAAATAAAAAAGTAACATTAAAAGTTATATTAAAAAATAGTGTCTATATATATGTAATGTACATGTATAATAATTCGAATTACGCGTCATACACGCGCAAATCCATTAACATTATAACAATTTTTAAATATTTATAATTACAGTTCTTCATGTTTTATTTGTCACTGATTAGCTGCAACAGCTATGCCAACTTTGTCTTTTTAGAACTTATTGTGGTGAATAACAATATCGTGTAATACATATTTTTATTCCGATTCAACACTTCAGCATACCTTTTTAATGTTTGAACACGATATTCTTATAAAATGTTGATGAATCAAAACATTTAAACAAGTTCTTCAGAAAGTCGCTATTTTTAAATGATTGTTGCAATAATTGAGTAACGTAGGTATTACAGTACGAACTAGTTCTAATTGTGAGTTTTATAGAGTACGATATTTTTAATTAATAGTCCTTAGATATACAGGGTGTTCACGCTATTACTAGCCAGCGTTTTTCTTGTCAATAATAAATATTACAAAAAAATGAAAGAGGAAAAAGTAATACTGTTTTTTGCGATCAACCTAATGGCGTATGTAATTTTTTTGTATTTGCACTATTTTGGATGCTATATATTTTTTGATACCATATGAAAGCGTGTGCCAAGACAAATTCATTTGTATACGACACAATGACCTTCAAGATTATTCAAGGTCAGAAATGGAAGAAACACTTTGAACATTTCGTACTAGTGCGTTTACAAGTGTACTTTATTGACGAGGCTATGGTAAATGTGCAATATAACTTCCTTAGCTTTGTTATGTACTGAAAATTCATCTATGTGACTTTTTGAGCCTTCTTGAAACCACATGTTGCTCTGCAGAGGTCCGCTGATTTATCTAAAAAAACCAACTCTCCCACGGGGGTGCTGCATCTGGGAAATTCTCAGGAATTTCCACCCAGATGCACGCCTACTCCCACCCAACTTTCTAGACGATTTCGGGGTATATAAAGGCCACGATTCCATCCACGAATGGGCCCAGTTGAAATTAGGTCAAATTTAAAATTTGAAATGTTACTAATATTCGTAGCTGGAAAGCCAAAGAGACGTTACCATTATTTTTCGTGGACCACGAACCGAATCATAACAATAAGGAAATCTACAATCTGAAACACCTTCTTAATACTGTAATAGAAGTAGAACCACCACCCAAAAAGAAAGATATACCACAATGCTTTCGATGTCAAAAATATGGACACACAAAATCTTATTGCACAAACCCATTTAACTTTGTGAAGTGTGCAGAAAACCACCCCTCCAATTTCTGCAACAAACCAAGGGATACTCCACCAAAACATACTCTGTGCGACGGCTCTCATCCTGCAAATTATAAGGGATGCAGTGTATACAGAGATTTCCAAAAAGCCGACATCGGTAACAACATTAATAACACTGAGTTAATACTTGAGGTGAGGGTGTGATCGCTTTCGGAAATAAATGGAGACACGTTTTAGCAGAACTTGCTTTATTGCTGAGAGACGGTCGGTACAACCCGCGTAGCTCGCGACGACCGCTCTCGACGAATTCTCTTACCGAACTAGCTTACAAACTAAACGTTCGCTCGCAGATGCATTCCAACGGAAAATCATTCTTTCTCATTCTCACAGATCGCTTTCACTCTAAACTAAAACCAAACGCAGTCACCCTACGAGACACTCGACCCAATCGTTCAAACATCCACTCGACGCCATCGCACAGCACGCAGCCCGGTCCATTCATTCGACACTCTTTCGATTTAACGTAAACGCATGGCGGAGACGTAGCGCCAGCTTGTCGCCGCCACATACTTAACCAATTTTTACATAAATTTGAAGTCCTCTTTAATCAGCTTATGAATCAAAACAATATCCTGATAAACCTATTAACATCCCTCATCAAAAGTAAAACCACATAACAACAAGGGACGGCGATCTTAGAATTGCTCTGTGGAACGCCAACGGCCAACTGCAACGAAAACTGGAAATAAAAGACTTTCTCAATGTGCAAAAAATAGACATACTGTAAATTTCAGAAACTCACTTTACAGACAGAAAACAGAAAACACTTTTCGGATACAAAACATACCATACTCCACACCCAGATGAAACTGTCCACGGAGGTACTGCAATAATTATAAATGAATGAATTTTACACTATGAACTTAACAAATACGAAAAATATTTCCTCCAGTCAACAAATATTAAAATAAAAGACGCGTGTGGCTCACTAGTCGTGGCTGCAGAGTATACTGTCTACCACGATATCAAGTAACAAAAGAACAGTTCGATAACTACTTCAACACATTCGGAGAGCGATTCATAGTAGGAGGAGATTTTAACTCAAAACATCCACAGTGGGGTTCAAGACTTATAAGCCCCAAAGGTAGAGAAATGCAAAAAACAATGTTACTTAAAGGATACAATCATGTTAGTACAGGCAAAGCAACGTACTGGCCATCCGACCCGGCAAAGATCCCAGATCTCCTAGATTTCTATGTAACAAAAGGTATATAAATAAACTACCTTAATATACATTCCAACTTCGACTTCTCATCGGACCACTGGAAATGAAACGACTGGAACCTAATAATAAAAGAAAAAAACTTAGTACCTCAACACCAATTTGGGTTTCGCAAGCAACACTCCACGATTGAACAAATACATCGTATAGTGAACGAAATTGAAAGTAGTTTTGAGGAACACAGAGTATGCTCTGTAGCCTTCATAGATATAAGCCAAGCCTTGTATATATACTGTACATAATACTGTATAAAATCAAACAAAACCTCCCACATAACTACTACACCTTATTCAAATGATATTTAAGCGAAAGGTACAACAATTTGATTCGCGTGAATCAAAATGGCAGCTTTTCCAAAATATACCCGATCCTAGCCAGTGTCCCGCAAGGAAGCGTACTAGGGCCCGCTCTACATCAGATTTTCACAGTGGACCTCACATGCAGCGAAAATGTAATAACAGCTACATACGCCGATGACACGGCAATGTCAGCGTCTTGCAAAGACTCTTCAGAAGCGGCAAAACAATGCAAAAAAATCTAGTCAGATTACTTAACGAAATATGTTACGGACCCGGAAATTAAGATAAATGAAGAGAGCCTTGTTACAAAAGACAGTGTGAAATACATCGGCATACATCTGGACAAAAGACTTACATTGAGAAATCACAAAAAAATGAAAAGGAAGCATTTAGATGTAAAAATTAAAAAATTGTACTGGATATTAGGTTACAAATCACCTCTCTCATTACAAAACAAATTGCTGCTATATAATGTTCTGATCATCCCATATTGGTGGAACGGTATCCAACTTTGGAGCTGTGCTAAAAAATACGTAAAAGAGCAAATTCAAAAATATGTAACAACGCACAATGACTTAGGGACACACCCTAACGAACTGGCTAAGAATCTGACACAAACTCCAAGAATCAGAAAACTGAAGAAAACGAAACCACACGACCTACTAGATAGACAATGATGAAAAGGAAGTGGTAACGCTACTGAGGGTTATCCACACGCATGCGATATACAAACTATCAAATTTGCTGGTTGGCTCACCAGAGCCAGTTGTAAATGTCACATACAAATAGAAAAAGAAAGTTGTTTGATCCGGTACTTTTGTCGTAATCGTATCTGCCAGGTGAGAAAAAGTTGTTTCGAGAAAAACAGCTTCAAACTTTGAAGTGCAGGGATATTGAACCAATATCAAGTACTAGCTTCACAAGTCAATAGCGTTGCAAATATAATGAATTTTAACTTAAGATATTCAAGATATAGTTAAAATACAAACGATAGAACATACAAAAAATGGATATATTTTTGAAAAAAAAAAACAAGAAATCCCCCCTTAAATCGAACGGTTTATGGTTTCAATTTCAAATCTATCTACTCTACAACATTTCCAGAAAATCTGCTAGTCCCAACTTTGACTTTTTCAAAACACAATAAACATTTCTGTTTATGTAGGACTATTTTCTATTTCCAAGAAAATAAAAGTTTCTTATTGCAAGAAATTGTTAGGAATAAAAGTTTCCTTTTAGGACGAAAGAAAATACTATTCCTTTTTAATAAATATTTCATCATTAAAGTAAATGTGTACGTACAATAAATATATTTTCTTTTCTCTTCTGTGAAATTATTAAAGATAAAAAAATTCAAATCGTGACGAGGAGTTAATATTGTACAATACAGTCTATAAGTTTTCTCAGAGCAGAGAAGTCAATAGTCACAAAATTACAGTTATTTCATATCTATTATATTAATTGTAAATTTGTACAGTTTCATCGATCCTTCAATTTGCTATTAAGACCCCTAGGCAACAAGCAGATTATCGGCAAGATTACATTACCGTCTGTCAGTACTAGTAACGCTACTTCAAAGTTCACCTATCAAAGCAACAGATCTTTCGGAATGATCTGACAGGTTGGTTCAAGTTCCTCGCGTTCTGGTGTTAAAGCGATTATGCTTCGATTCGCGGCTGTATTAAAAGCTAAGTAGCAATAACTGTCTTCCCCGTATCAGGAGACAGCCTCTGCCGTTTCAATAGAAACGCTTCTTAGAAAAGTTCCGGGCGAACAATTTTTCCTCAATATGTGGATCCACCGGTTTACAAGCCGTCATAAGTAACAGCAATTTCTATCGCGTGGAGATCGGCGTCGTCGTCCGGTAATGTTTTGTCGTGACGAAGAAATTTCCGCGTTCCAAACGATGAGGAATCCGCGGTAGCTGGGTGTTATTGAAGCGGGCTCGAATAATCTTGTTATAGTAGCCGGACTGGCAGCCACTGTCAACCTTTTTTTCTACGGACGCACGTGCATTGACATGTACCATCTGGTCGGTGTGTGTCGTCGTGTAGCAATTGAACGTAATGATATTCTGGTATCATGCGAGTTACGTCGCCCGTTTTCCCACTCCCGCTGTCACCCTTTCTCTCTCTTTTCTTTCGCTCCTCTTTCGTTCTCCTTTTCCATCCCCAGATCTTTCTTCCTCCCCCTGACCCTTTGCCACCCCCTGTGCCCCATGCACCATGTGCTCCTGCCACTTTCTGCCGCTATAGCGGCTGTTGGCCGGCGTGTTGGCCATTGACCGACCTTCGCAGTTGAACTGTGCCGCGAGAAGATAGAAGTTGCTCCTTTCTCTCGAATTCCGTCTTTCTCTCTATCTTTCCCGATCACCGTGTCTTTGTCTCCTTCGTACCGTCGTCGCCGCGCCGGGTGTACGCACTACGAATGCCTCTGTACGCGGAGCCCTAGAAGTCCTTCCTGGCAGGAGGAACTGGGATCTTAGGATCGATGCTCCGGGAAAGTAGCCCCCTTCAAGTCCTGCGCCTTTTATTATCCCGCTAACCGGCGTTGTTGCTCGCTTCGGCGATCGTTTCGTTGATTATTTCCCGAATGTCGTTAGGCCATTCTCGACCCAACGAGATTTAAGAAGATTCCTGGCATTGTCGGATCACTCGGAACTCTACCCTGATCTATTTAATAACACGTTTAAGATAGCCGATTTAACGGGCATCGCATGACGGATTTGGTAGCCGCCGGTATTCATCAGTCACCTGGAGCTTCCTAGATTTCCCACCGTCACTTCTTGTCACGTTAATCGCTATGTCAGTCCCTGAGGGCCGACGGTATCGAACTTAAAAAATAATATATAATATACAATCCGTAGAATAGTAATCTCGCTTAGGCAACGTGGGTCGTTTATGTCCGGAGCGAAATTTCACTCTTGAATTTCTTTCTTTTTAATATTTATTTATTCCCATTACGGCTTTACCCATTTGATATTAGAAATGCGGACTCCTATACGCATTCCACAATTATTTTAGATTTTTTGAAAGCCTAGAACACTAAACAAATTAATGAACATAAACGACTCAGATTGCCTACGGAAGATACAGAAAACATGCTTGCCCACAAAGGGTTAACAAATATGATCACACTGTTTTAATAAATTTTATTGAAACTGATTAAATAGAAATTAAGTAAGTCTGTGCTTATGCACTGACGTATTTTTGCATTTAAATTTAAATAAAAAGTGAAATGGAAAGGGACACACAATTAGTTCCTCGTTTAACATGTTAAGAGGATATTCTAATCTATCATCGTAGTATTCTACACTCATCTCAAGATTAGTTTACCAGAAAACTGTAACAATTGTTATTGGTATTTACAGACACTATGTATGTATTCCTTATTAAACTTTAGTTACGTCAATAACCTCTACTTGAGATTAAATTATCTATTATTTTTTTTTGAACAATGCAATTGAAATAAAACATTATTCAAATAAAATATTATTTGAAAATAGTTTATTACATTTAAACGCCAAATGAAATGTATTTCGAATAATTCATTATTTCAAATAATTTATTTGGTATCTTATTTCAAATGAAATGTGCCCAACTCTGGTGTATTACTAAACGATTTTATACGCTAAAAAGAATATAAATTTAAAACATTGAGTATGAGTCAACTTTGAAAAAATAGGAGGTAGTGGTACTTAAACATTTTATATGTTTCGTTTCATTTACGAAAAAATTTGTAACAGTTTCATAATATTGATACAGCAGGTACGATATAAACTACTGGTTACGTCTTCTTTACACACAACCATTATTCTACAGAAGCATTTTTTTTACTTAAATTCAGCAATAAAATTGGCATTAATACGCTAAAGGATAGTATCCAGAATACTTTAACTTCCCGAGTTCAAAATGCTTGAAACGTTTGTTTACAAGTATAACAGGTCGTAAATTTTTTCTTGAACGCAGATGGTTATGGTTATGGAAATTCATTACAGATATAAAACTCGAAACAATTTTGTCTCACAAACATAAAACGAAAAATGGCATGCAGGAAAAGACTTACTCCGCCGAATTTTATCGACATTGGTAGAACTCAGATTTGAATGAATAAACAACCAGAGAGAAGTTTATTAAAAGTAACATTTTAAACGCTGCCAATACATTTTATGATGTCATTTATTATATTCCAACTTCTCATAATGTGTTTCACTAATTTTTACTTATTTAATTTTGACAACTTTGATTTTTGTTGACATTATCGCAATCTTCTGATTTCTTTAACTATAATTGATTTTACGTATCTAGATATATGCGATCAATATTAATCTACGTCAGTGAAGGATTTATAATAAGAACATCGACTGTAATCTTTAGACTCTTAAATAGGTATAGGCAGTACTATGTATTCGATTTAATATTAATTATTTTGATGAACGGTGGTAATTAAAACTTAACATTTTCCACATTTCTTCATTCAACGCCGCAATATCGTGTACGCCAATCTAAAACCACTTAGAGACATTAGCGTGTTGGCTGAATGTGTCCGACGGTATAATAGTTAAGGACACTCTAGCATATGGCAGCAGTTACGCACTTTCTGAAACTTATACTGGATTAACCCTGTGAACTCAGAATATATTTCCTGACCATAAGCAATTCCTTGCAATTTACCTCATATTTACTCAAACTGAAGGTCTCGGGAAGTTGTTCATCCTCCTTTGAGAGCGTGTGATCTTTCATCCACGAGACTGAACATTATACATTTAAGAGAGACTCGCAAATAAAATCGTCATACACATATACGAAATATTTAAGCATATTCTGTAATACGAATAAAAAATTAGTCTACGTTTAAATGTAAGCAATAATATCAAAAATATATTGAAATAATAACAATACTACTGTTTAGCACCTCTGTTTAACCCAATAAACCATATGTATTGTGCTGAATCTTTTTATACGTGTGAAATAGTCTAATCAAATCTGTTTTGTTATCTGCAATAAACTATTTACATCATCTCGATTATTGAAATCAAATAGTTAACGATATTTAAGACTGAACCTACCGAGCCATAAAAGTAACTGGAATGTGATACCTCATAAGAATAACAAGATTGAACTTATTTATATAATATTTCTTATGATTTTTATTGTGATATAATTCCTCACGAAAGCATCTTTACAAATTCTATAATTGTAAAATAGAAAATCTAAAACCGATCAGTTGACCGGTAGTGGTAGGTTTAGTGTTAACAATATACATTCTGAAGATTTTATTCATGAAAGTATGTATGTAGTGTCACAAGCAAGCTTTCAATAATTGTATCATCTATTATATCTATTTCATCTAATATAAATGAATATTATTATCAATTTTGGCAGATATCTGAAATAGTATAGAACAAGAACGTTGCAAAAATGATAATTTGCATTTCTATAATGTTTTAATAGCATATAAATTGTTAATGTATTTGGTAGCATTGACGATAAAATATGCGAATTTAAATACTTTTAGGACATTAAATTTGCGATACTTTATCAAATTATTAGCTTGAATTAGCATTTTTGTAGTTTTAGGTTGAGCATAGTTTGACGAGAAATCATAAGGTAATTTGGTAAATTCCATGAATCAGAAAAGAAGAAAATATCTTTTTAATTTCTGATTACTTTAAAATGAAACGTACATAAGTCGTAGAAAAACACAGCATTTTCAAATGATTTTTCATCCTTTCAATGTGAATCGAAAAATTCTCCAAAGTGATTGCACCATAGACAGTGTAAATACCACCATAGAAAATCTATTGAAGAGTACTTTGATAGCAGCATGACGCCGACAGCATACAGCTACAGCAACTGACCATTTCAACAAATAATTCATAAGAATGCAGTTATCCTCTTCACAGGGCCCCATGCGTATGCCCAAGCTAACGCTCGCCCTTTTTACCGCATCACACTCTACCACAGTATCTTCTTCGTTGTATTAAATAATTGTCAAACGATAATTATGACGTTGCTTATCTTGATCGATAAGAAGAGGAAGCAGAGGAAGAGAGTCTCTCTAGCAGGAAGTTAATCTGCGGTTCTCGCGTAACAACTGCTATGGAAGTTGCGAAGCAGAACAAAACACTGGGGTTGTCTGTCATTTAAGAGGGTACTCTAGATTTGAACTTTTAGAACATCAATTTCTTTGCATTTTCTTTAAGTATCAATGTTCTTGAACATGTGTACAAATGGAATTGTTTGAATTTGTAAAATTAATTTAGTTGAAGCGAAATATATATAGGAACATTACGATCTTCAATCATCATAAAACCGTTATGTTTTTATTATAAACTAGATATAATAATTCAACGTACAGAAAAGTAGCAAAATTCCTATAGGGACACTGTATTAAAGTACTATATAAAACATGAAAATTATAGTTTCGGTATGTTGTAATATCACCATTACGTTTAAGCACTTCGATTATTCGAATTTCCATACCAAAAATTAATTTTTGTAATGTTGTATCACATATTTTACTCCACTCAAGTCTAATCGTCCCTTCGAGTTCCTTTATGTTAGTGTACTGCTTCCCGTTGATAAAATTCCCCACGTTTCCATTGAATTTAGGTCAGGAGAACGAGCTAGCCACTTCATTAGTTCAAATTCTTTTGTCGAAACCACTCCAGTGTCCTCTTAGAAGTGTGAATTGTCTTGCTGCTAGATAACATTTTACTTACAATTTTATTCAATAAACAAAATCTTAATACATCTTAATACATGTCTGTGTATTGCTCTGAATTCATTCTTGTAGAAATTCTACAAATTGGTGTTTTGGAAACGTAGCTAAGCGCGGCCCAAGCCATCACACTTCCTCCGTCGAAATCTCTGCCCATTGCAACAGACTTTTCAGTGCGTAGATCATGGCAGTAATATTTAAATCCGTCCACTTCATCTAAATTAAATTTTTTTTCATCGGAGAATATTAAATTTTTTCACTCCTTACGCCAGGTCATATCGTTTTTTACAAATTCCAATCGTGCACGTTTACGTTTTTGCGTAAAAGTACGTGTCCATTTGAGAGTTTTTTTCGATAGCTGCTCTCGAGAGTGTTCTTTGTCCGTTTGAGAATACTTCAGAAATTTTTTGCTTTCGGAGATTGACGCGAGAGTCAACTCAATTTGACACCCATAGCTCTTGGAAAATTTGTTATACAGTATTTTATCGGTAACTGTCCCAACCACGGGTCCGGCCAGGGGCAGTTATGGGCCAGGTATACTATTCTTTGACTTTTGCCGAACGTAGAAAAGAACAGCGAAACTCGAGCGGTCTCGGTCGCCGAAAAGTGTAACATAATACTGGTCGAGTATGTCGGTGTGAGACCACTACTAATCCAATGACAAAACTTCTTTACATTTCATTATTTTTTATAGGGCTTTCACGAATATATTCGTGGCATTTTTCTAATAGAAATGATACCAAATGTGATATAATTCTGATAATATTTACTATCCGCGCCTCTTTCTTTTCCATACGCTGTCCTTTTTTGCGTCCGAAACTTTCATCGTTCGTTACACAAGTACAGAAGTTTTGTTATTGGATTAGTAGTGGTCTTCTGGTCCCACACCTACATACCTGGCCCGTATTATGTTACACTCTTCGGAGACCGAGGCCTTTTGGCCTCTCACGGGGTATACTCCGCGGTAGTAGGGATAGTTCAGGGACAATTATAGGCCAGATATTTGGGACAATTATCGAGCATTCGTTGTATTTAGTTTTTGATCGGAAGACCGATGTTCTAGGCATTCATTGCGTTTAAAATACTTAATTGAAATGTATGTTAAATATACATCTAATTTCAAACAAATATTTCAAATAGAATTTTCAGTACTACGAAAATAAATAATTATTTCAAATCATCAAATGGAACAGACTTCAGGAAATAATCTCTAAAAATATTTCTATTCTTTACTATTCAAATACATCATATGTCAAATACAGAAGTGCTAAATTAAATTTGACTAAATCTGTTACAATTATTTAAATTGCACGATCTATGTCCAAAAAGAATAAAGCTACCAGAGGAAAAAAAATAGACGTACGAGTACTTCAAAGAGGTACCGCGAGCGTAAAGAGTGATAATGCAATAAAGGAAATTTTAAATTCAGTAATTTTTATCTTACCTTTTCAAACATAGTACCAATGGGTTCTTGAGATTTCTCTGATTAAGACGAGTACAAACACGATATAAATCGGACTATTTTATAGACTTAATGTGAATAACAAAATTATGTATATACATATAATTGGTATGTATGAAGTCTATAGAAGTAAACTGATTTACGTCGTGTCTCAACAAACTACCGGTAGCACGTTGAAAGAGTAGGACAAACATGGTTGAGTTTTGAATTGTCTTCCTTAAGCGTTGTTTCTTTTGCTCTCGGCGTCGTTTTGAACCACGACCAGTTAGTTGTATTTTTGATTGATATCGATTGAATCTGTAGTTGTAACCGAGTGGGATAGTTAAATGTGTTTTTGTTTTCCTGGTTGCATTTGTTTTCTTCATTAGTATTTCTAATTGTTACGTACAATTTTGGTTATTACAATAGTTGCTAACATTGCATCGCGAACATCAGCGAAATTACCATAGTTCAGCCGACATACATATATCTGTAGTTTTGGTAGAGACTTTTGTAAGTGTTGTACTTATAACGTGTAAACATTTTCTTTTTAGTTGTATAAAATGGTATATACTTTCAATTTATTTCAATTTTCTTCAAGATGCCACGAGGTAAATTATGAAATAAGGAGTAGAAGGTTAAGATAATGACTTCTACAGATGCAGAACTTTCAAATAGAGAAATTGCATTAAAAATAAGCAGGTCCCATCATGTAGTCAATACTTTGGTAATTATTGCGTTTAGGGAAGGCAGCTCCGATGACCTTCACCTTGACATATGTTGTCACGGACAACATTCTGAACAACTTTTGTCATCTACCCGGTGCTCAGTCTTAGTTTTCGAGATATTTGCAAAAAACTATTGCTAATTATTGCTAAGTATTTTATTTCCATTGGTGACTGAGTGACTCTGGTTATATAGTATAAGATGAGCTTTCAATTTTGAAATGTAGATATTTAAAAAATTTAAATATATTATAGATTTCGACATTTTGAACAACTTTTTCATTTTCCAATATGGGACGGTCGCTTTTTGTTTTCGAGATGTTCGCAATACCGCATGCGTGGTCGGGCCGGCCGTTAGGCCGGCCCTCACCGCCCCCCTCCTTCATCTAATCAAAACTAATTCTGATCGCATGATTTTTTCATTAATAGTTCAAATTCTGTATGACGGCTATATAGAATGCAAAGATTATGCGATCAGAATTAGTTTGGATTAGGCGGCGGGAGGGGACGTAAAGGGCCGGCCCAACCACGCAGACGAAAATCCAGGAGTAGTCTCTCAAAATTGAAAGCTTATCTTATATCTGTATGACCAGAGTGAGATCCTGTTTTCTTTCTGATCCCCACAACGTGTTTACAAAAACAGTAAACAGACGCCGCGCCGCGCCGCGCCGGAGCTGGCATACGTTGCCACGGACCGTGTACGAATACAGTAAATTCAATTTACTACTATCAATAGTTTTTTGCAATTATTTCGGAAACTAAGTTCGAGCACCGGGAAGATGTAATGACAAAAGTTGTTCAGAATGTTGTCCTCGACAACATATGTCAAGGTGAAGGTCTTCGGAGCTGCCTCCCCTAAACGTAATAATTACCAATAATTTTGTTAGATTCGGTGATTTGTATGGTAAAAATCATCCGAAATGCATAGAAAATAAGAAGCTGCATCGAAGGCAAACTTCGTTAATTTTACGTTCTGCATTACATTAACCCTTTGCACTCGGAGCTATTTCAACTGAAAAACTAAACATTTCTTCTAACCTAGAATATTTCCATTGCATATGATTTTGCTTCATTATATGCGTACGAAAATGATATAATACCTCATACAATATTCAAATGATTAGTAATTTATTACATTTAAACAAACTTAATCATGCAAACAATATTCTGAATAATGGCGTAGCAATTTGTAGTGGCGCCTCAGAGTCGCCATTCGAGTGTTAAGGGTTAAAATATAACAGTAAGACAAATACAAGCGGAATTAGATCTTCCGGTATCTAAACAGTGTGTTCAACAAATTTTACGAAAAAGTAAACGATTTCTATGGACTAAAAAAGTTTCAAAACCGCCTTAACGCGTGATCATAAAAAAGTACGACTCGTTTTTGCCAGAAGGTACATGTCCTGGAACGAAGCGTAGAAAAACATCATCTTTTTCGAAAACAAAGAAGTTTTTATCTATATGGACCAGGTGGTTTTAAGTGTTTTTGACACAATTTAGGTAAGCTACACGACATTGCTTTATGAGTCGAATCTTTGGTAATGGGAGTGTTATGGTTTGGGCTGCATCCAGGTCTTTCGCAAAGACGCCAATATGTTGGATATCGATAAAATAAATTCCCAGAAGTATACAGAACATCTAGAAGATGTTTGCATTCCGTTAATGAAGGTAGAGGGTATGGATGAGCACATATTTCACCAGGATAACGCGGCTGTTCACATATGCAACAAAAATATTAAGTTAATGCAGTGGCTCGTCCGTTCTTCAGATCTCAATCCCATAGAAAACCTTCGGGAAATAATAGCCCGCAACGTATACGCGAATGGAAAACAATTTGCATTAATGGCGGAACTTAAAAATAGCAATATATAATAACATGTATGTAATCGTTAACATTTTGATTTTATAGAGTAAATAAACTGTTATTTATTAACTGGAACTATATAAACTTCACACATTTTAGAAGAAATATTTTATTTCGAAACTATTCAGATATGCTTGTATCTAGCCAACTTAATATTACAGGGATAATTAGATGCTATTTGTTTTTTAAAACAGAATTAAAATTAAGGAGTAATTACATATGGAACTATGGTAATTTCGCGGACTGTACATTTCTACTGTACATCTTTTACTTTGTCGAGCTGCACTGGAGTTAATTCCTCGGAGAGAAACACTACCCTGTAACGTAAAAATTTTACTTCCGGATTCCGAACTTTGCAAATTTAAATGTGCAGGATAGTACTATTTGACGCGGCTGGACGCGTGCAAGGTGCCGCTAACTAACTAAGTAGCTGCAAGCTCTGAAGAATCAGCCAAACGTGACCGGCTTACCGGCAATCTCGGTAGCTCGTTAATCGTCGGCATCGGCTCGTATTTCTAGCGTAAGTACGCGCCTCCAGTAATGATGTTTCTTTTCGTTGTCGATGCTCTGCTCTATGGATCGACCTATGACGCGTCATCTTTACCGTACCAGTTTTTATCAGAGCTCGCAACGGACCGCCGCGCCGGCGGCCCATTTGCAATAATGCGCGCGATTGCCGACATTCCATCTCGTAAGTCGCCGATATAATTGTTCTCTAATGGCTGGTGGGGATCGCAAGAGTTACGTCGCGTCGATTTATGACAATTCATTGACAAAACGAAGCGTAGCTGGAGGACATATCGGTCTTTCTCTCTAGTCTATGACCCTTTCCGTTAACCGGAAACGACGACTCATCACGTTGTGTCCCCACTCGCGATTACTTCCATTAACCATATTCAATGGGAACTCATGAATAACTATCGGAATAAGACTATTTATAGGAATGAGGTTGACAGAAGTATGTATATTGTCGGATGGGTCAATGAAAATGGTTTAAGGGGTTACATACCTTTGAATGGTTAACAAATAAGAAAAATTCAACAATCTTTTTTACATATAAAGTTATGTTTCTTTAAATAATCAATATGTATGTTTTACTATATGATATTTAAATAGTATTTGCTGAAAAATTAAGCAAATATCTTAAACTTAAGGGTGTCGCAGCCATTTTCGTAAAACCATTTCTGCAAAACATGGCATGTGGTATCAAATATATGAATCTTGTTGGGCGTGGATTCTAATGAATAGGTAGCCTTATTTGCTTAACCTACGTTTATTATATATATTATACAACTTACTCTACACATTGTAATATACGCCTTTACGTCTCATTGCACATACATCTTTTCACGTGTTCTATCCGTTTTCTACTTCTCGACTCTCTCGCGCAGGAGCGTATCTCGAGCGTTACGGGGCCCTTCAGGAGCGTACCTCCTATCAAATCTCCGTGAGGTTTTATCTAACATTTATATTTTTAATTTCATATTGAACTAGACAAAAAAGCTAGGTTTTGTTGAAGCCGGTGTGAAAAATCAATCTTTAGGAAGGTGCAGATATTTAAACTCTATAAGGGAATGACATTTTTCGTTTATAATGAAAATAATAAGGTAGAAGAATAAATAGAGTTAGCACAATGAATAGAAGAAATATGTTTATTTGAAAATAATGATGTATGCGAATCAAATGCTTAAACTTTTATTTGAAGAAACAAATTATTTACAAATGATGCATTAGCTAAATAAAAATATTTGTAAATTAGTTACCTGCAAAATTACAGATAACTGCTCAACGTATATGTTGAAGTATGCCTAGACCTAAACATTAGAATATAAATATATACATATAATGTTTTCTGGAAAAGTGAACGCTATCGATGACAAATTATTAGTAATAGGACTAAATAATTTTTAGGAAATAAGCATTTAAAAGATCAAAGTTAACTATTTGATATCTTCAAAATTGTTCGTGGCGAAAATTTAATAAATAGTAGATAGGCTTCGTTGCCTGTATCAAAGTCTATAATCAAATCATGAATTGTTAATTATGAGATAAGTTTCTATTGCATGGCGAAACAAAGGAATTCAGAATTGATCTGATATAAAATATTAAAGAATTTTCCGTTCACTGAGCTCTATAAACGTAGTTTCAAGATACTTCAAACGTAACGGTAATAAATGTATTTTGCGAAAATACAGTGAATGCATGATAATTGTCCCAAATATCTTGCCTATAATTGTCTCTGTACTGTCCCTACTGAGGAGTGTAACATAATACCGTCAGATATGTCGGTGTGAGACCAGAAGACCAATACTAATCTAATAACAAAACTTCTTTATACTTATACATATTTTTGGCATTTTTCTAATGAAAATGATACCAAATATGATATAATTCTGATAATGTTTACTTGTGTGATCAACGATGAAAGTTTCGGACGCAAAGAGTCGAAAGCCTTTTGAACTGTGCCGGCATCCGTGACTATCCGCGGTTCTTTCTTTTCCATACGCTGTCTGTCTTTGCGTCCGAAACATTCATCGTTCATTACACAAGTAAATATTATCAGAATTACATCATATTTTCTATAATTTTCATTAGAAAAATGCCACGAATATGTTGGTGAAAGTCCCATAAAAAAATAATGAAAAATAAAGAAGTTTTGTTATTGGATTAGTCGTGGTCCACACCGATAAACTCGACCCGTATGGTGTTACATTTCTCGGCGACCGTGACCTCTCGAACTTCGGTGTCCATCCTTACGTTCGGCAGAGGTCAAAAGTAATATCTTCTACACGATAAGTGTCCCTGGCCGGACCCGTGTTGTAGACAATTATCGAGCATTTACTGTACTTGTATAAGTAAGTTAAAATGAATTCATGTATTATGTTTTATAACGTTTCCTTTTATTATAAAATGAAAGAAATGTAATTAATTAGCTGAAATGTGTTAACATCAACCGACCCGTAGGCAATTGATCTTTATGTACCGACAGTGTATAAAAGTTGTTAAAAATTACAGAATTGAAACAGAATTTTCGACAATATATCGCCAAGTTATTAAATTGAACCTACTCAAACAGGTTTAAAAGATTGCTAATTTTTATAAACTGTTGCAATGTATGCTTCAAAAACATAACAGGATAAATACTGAATGTATCTTATCAAATTTGTAGTGTTAATTTCTTCTATTAAATTTGTAAAAGCTGAATAAGCACAAAGAATAAAATGATTTGTTTATATTGTATAATTTTCAGACGCTTTGTATTTACTATGTACCTACTTATGTGCTATTGGCTGTATGTAAAAATGTTAGTATTTCTTTCAATTTTCTTGTTTATCCACGAAGAGGTGTGTTACCAGTCGATAAAAAGGTTGGTTATTTAGACACATCGACAATAAACAAACAATTGCAGAAAAAGGTAAATAATTATAACGATTATAATTACAAGTCATTATGCATGACCGAAAGAAAAAGACTCAAACTTTCGCATATACCTAATATGTTCAACGTGCTTACATATAATTTAAACGACAGGAAGAACTGAAGCAATTAGTTATATAAACAGTAACATTGATCGATAGCACGGTCAAGTGGAAGGAATTGAGAAAGAAATGACTAGTTCGCTATGAACGCAATTACGTTCCTACCACACAGACTTACGATGTTATCTTCACCAAAGAGGGAAATGAGATCGAATATGATATATGTACCTATGTATGTAGTGTCTAACGTGCCTACCTAGGACCCGATTACGAGGACTATGTAAATTTATGTATGATTATTATTTAGCTCACTTCATTTGGAAACACATCTGGACGAGGATAACTTTTCTTTTTCAGTCGATCGTTAGTTATAACGATAATCGAATGTCGATTTCTTCACCGAATGGATTTATCACAGAATCATTTTTTCGAGTATTTTCCGGAGTGAATTGCAGAGTGCTATAGAAAAGTATAGCGAGTGTATCTACATGCTGATATCGTGAGTTTAGTCGTGTCGAGAGATACTTATATTGACCGGAAACTCGAGTAGCCCGAAGGTGGTCATTTGTCGTGTGTGGCTCCAGTTTTGCTCGCGGATTCGTATCGGTGTAATCAGTGTTGGGCATTATTCGAATAAAATTTTATTTGAATAAGAATAAGGAATAAATAATTACTCTTTATTCTATTATTTATCATCCGAGTTACGCGTTATTTTCATTATTCGTTATTCATTTGGGAGAACATTTATTTATTATTTTAAATTTATCATATCTTATTCACGGTTACATCTGCAAATATTTGTGTGACCACTACGCCGCGCCGGTAATTTCGGTAAAACAATCTTTCGTTGTATTTTCGTAGATGTACAAGTGTTAAGCATTGTTACAAGCTATGACTCCAACTAATGATTTGGAATCCATAAGTACTTGTTTTAATCATTCTGGTTTTGCACGAATTAATGTTTGTTACTGACAACGCATTGTGACAATCCTTGTATAAAATCCTTGAGATATTTTCGCTGATGAAAATTGGATTTATTTGCAAGAGAATGATTTTGTTATTTTGGAGTAGAGAGTGATGTATTGCAAGCTTTCAACCCAAATGCAGATATACATAGAGGTACTTCACTTTCCTGCTGATCCCAGCACCGAACTAGAATGTTTGGAAAAATATTCCATAATAAAAGAAAAATTTCTTACATATAACACATCAATATTGTAATCTACACCAGCAGGGAGGCCCCTTTTTTGCTACAATAATGAATGGCTCAAGGTCGCATAAAATTTCAGATGATCTTTTCGAAAAGAGAGTAGTAGTGCAAGAAATTCAAAGAAATCAACTTAACCAATTATTTTAAATAAATTCTGATAATGCATACCATGCATTATCTTGACTAAATTAATATTACATTTAGTTCTTTATTACGTATCTCTACCTATTTGAATTATATGCTGATAGGATAACGATACTATAGATTGCGTTATAAACAATAAAAATAAAAATGTTTAACTAATCATTTTTATGTCGTAGGATCTCTAGAAAAATATTCTTATACATATACTAAAGATATGCAAATCGTTCATTTATTCGAAAATGTTAAATGACGAATGAATTCAATTTATTGATTCATCTGTCGTTATATAAATCGTTATTATCTGATTAATTAATTCTTCTGAATAACATTTGCCCAACACTGGGTGTAACCAAGTTCACCCGGATCCAAAGGTTTGTTGCTCACTGTTAAATGTTAAAGGGAAAGGATTCGTTGGGCCAGCTTTAGTGTCTGTCGAAGGAAAAGTAGAAATTAGAAAATTCCTTTCGGGTTTAAAGAGGACTCGATGATTCTGGGAGATTTATGGAATATTAGTTAAACGCCGCCGACGTTCGCTCAGAATGTGAACTATGCATCAAAAGTGATGAAACTCATGATACATAGAGGGTTTCGTAACCGAAGGAACCGTAGAGTCACACTTCCTAGCCAGATATATGTGAGATAATTCTTAAATGAATTTTTATTTCTACATTTCAAATGCACGCTGCTGAGATTGACTCATGATTCTTCTTTACTATTGTAGAATTCATTCGATAGGTTTACTGAATCTCAAATCAGGTTACAGTTTATGTCATGATTATTTCTCTATTTCATAGAATTTTCTTTTTTTCTATATAACAATGTACAATTATTTATTTAATCTATTAATTTTAGTTTTAATCGATTTACTAACATAACATTTTTACTAATTCCGGAGTCTAAATATTTATTCCCTATGAATAAAGTAAGCTAAAGAAAATCTGAAATTATCTTTGTTAAAGGTTTTGTTTACTTAACAGTTAAATAATAGTTCAGTAATTTATTTAACAGTTTACTTGGTATTATTTTTTTTAATTATCGAATAAAATATTTTGTGCAAATAAATGAAACTAAATGAAAAACTGAAATTATCTTTGTTATAGTTACATTAGCACTCATCCTTATATGTTCCTGTATTGTCTAACCAGCATTATTGTCTTCTCACTTTCCATATGAAAGTTCGTGTTCACATAATATAATGTATACATGCATATTATATTCGTAGGAATATACATGCGAAGCACAGTAAACTGAAAATAACGACAAAGTATTAGAAAATTGTTTATATTGCAGTTGTAGACACTTTGTACAAAAAGAAAACTTTTATTGGATGGGCAAACTAAATTTCGCTTTATGTGGTTACTTACTAATACATTTACAAAATCTCATATTAGTTATTCATTACTTATTTAAACATATACAAAACACAATTGACTATAAATTAATAATTTTTTATATCACTCACATTCACACTCTCATGATGTACACATCTTAATGTTCAGCTAACTATTACAAAAATTATCAGTATATTAATTATTAGTATTAGTAAACAAGTAATTATTTTGCTTTCTGATTCTAGACTATTTCATATTCATAAGAACAAATAAATGTAATAAAATAACTTGTAATAAAATCATTTAAAATCAAATGAAATCAAAAACAAATGTTTTCGAAATTACTGTTAAATAAATACTCTTTTAACTTATTTATTTATACCAGAGCCAACAATATATTTAATATTTCCGTAGTCACATTTTCTCATACAATTTTTGGAGTAGGTCGTAAACTTGCAATAATTAGGTCAGAACTGGTTAGTCATTAATAATAGTAAATTTTAGACATCACAATTAATAATCGATTAATAACAAAGGTTGCTTACATTTTGCTGTTTCCAACCACGCAACATTTGCTGTATTATAATAAAGCTATACATTATTATTTCATAAAACATTTTTATTTATACGTTGAATGAAAGTTATGAGTATAATTTATAAAATGTAAGTCAATTACTATATAGGTATAAATGTTTAATAACAGTTTGTACACAAATACTTTGAGCAGAGGATGTTAATATACGTTTATAAAATGAAGAGTAGATGATTCTGATACAATGCGCTTGTTCAGTAACCTCAAACAAATTATACTATTAAACAAAATAATACTAATATCAGACTTTACAAGAGTATTGGTTTTATTTCTTTTCAAAATTAGAAACAGACAGTAACATATTACGTAATAATATTCCAGTAAGCTCTAAACGTCTATTTTTAGGTATAACATATCGTCATTCTTGTTTCCGAGCAGAGAATATTATAAAAACTTCAAAAAGAAGCTTTAAATTCAACATTTATATAACACAGACAGATATTATTGTAACATTTATAGCATTTTTTATGGTTTTAAACCATGTTGCAACTTTTGGACTATTAACAAAAGAAAAGCGAATGTTTACGTTTAGTTTCCATCAAATATTTTTAAATTTCGCTAATTTTTTGTATTTCAACATGTTTATAAAGAAAAAGGCCAGAAACGACATGTTCGATTAAAGGGGGTGTTTGGGGACACATAAATATAATATAGTATAACGCTTCGAAAACATTCCCCTGAAAGCAGTTAGTGGAATTTGAAAAAATGTGACTTCTTTTCCTATTTTTCTTACCGAACAGTAAACGCGTTTTCTATAAACCGTGGTTTCCAAATTGCCACACAGTCTGAGATTTTGCGAATATAGCGGGACAAAAGTCATAAAAACAACATTCAGTTTATGAATTTCTAACTTGTTTAGTTTAAAGGTCACATAATAAATAAGCTATTCGCAGAAAAAAGATAAGCCCACATGCCCTACTTCTATTACTATGGGCCGTTTAAAATCGGATTTCTACCTGTTCAGTGTAAGGGTCCAACTATACTGCCGGGACGTGATTTTTTTTCATAGGATGGGGTCTACGGTCGGGGTTTTCTCTAGACCCCATCCTATGTAAAAAAAAATCACGTCCCGGCAGTATAGTTGGACCCTAATAGAGCGTCTGCGTGGTTGCGGTTAGCTATCAGTGGATAAAAAAAGGAAGTGTTTTGTATATATATTTTTTTATACAATCCAATCATTACCCTAGGTTATGTAGTTTATTTATCAAAAATATATTTAATTATATCAGTGTGTTTGTAATATCAAAAAGTTACTTGGGAGTATGAGTGAATAAAGTAAAATATTATTTGAAGTAATGATTTCTTGAGACGGCCAAAAGTTTTGTATGCCCATGAATGTCGTCATTTATTTTTTTCGTTATCTTAGAATCTTATAGACTATTTACAACTAAAATTTGAGTGCTACTATTTGCAACTTAACAAAATATGATTTTTGTTAAATATTTACAAAAGGGGACCCAGCTCCGATCGCATTGGCCTTGAAATATGTTATCAAGGTCAATTTTCTGAACAACTTTTCCCGATACATATACCGTCCGTCCATCAGGAGATGGCAGTGAGAAACTTGTAGGTACCACGTGATCTCCCTTCTACGCGCTACACGTCTACGCTATTGGCCGAATCGCGCGACAAAGACGGAAACGCGCATATTAGTGTAACTGGAACAGAGAGATGTGGTGACGCTGAGCGCCTATGTCGACCGTTCCCTCCAGAACGTAAGCGTAAGAGTGGAGTCCGCAGCCTGGCGTCTAGAGTGGGGTCTCGCAGCCCCCCTACACCCCACTGTCGAAAATCACTGCCATCTCCTGATGGACGGACGGTACATATATGTCGCTCGGCCCTAGTTTCCGAGATTGTTCGCAAAATAGTTTAAATGAATCGAGATTACGAGATTAAGAAGTTATTTTCCTTAAGAAACTTTTGTCCCGCTAGATTCGCAAAATCTCACACTGTGCTCCGTTTAATGTAACTACAAAAATACGCATCCAATGCATTTCTTCAGATACATTCGTTAATATTCTCTGCTCAGCATGAACTTACCTTTTCACCCCAAATATTATTTAAATTATTCATTTTTTTCAAAACTTTTTACAAAAGCATACCTGTTTCTTTAAAAATGGTACCATTTCTTCGACTTTACATTGAACATTTTACATTCAATTCTACATTGTTTTAATTGCTTCAGTCGTATGGTAAGTAATTGTATGTTAATAGCCATGATGTTTCAAAAAGAGTGGTTCAACTAATTAGTTACAACAAATTCTCCAAAACTTGTTCATTTAAATGATTTATGTCAGGCTGTCCCTTTAAACGTTAATTTAATACATCTATTTGTTAAAAGAACGACGAAATCAACTTGGATAAAACTCTTTAATAGTCGTAATATCTCAAGAAAATGGCTACCCCCTTCAGGGTTAATTTAATAAATGCAATTATTAAAGGATCGATTATAACAATTTTATTTCTCAAATACGAATAATTTTGTAGGCCACTTCGATAGTGTAATAAAATTGCCCGAATATTAGCTGGGGATTGGTTCAACCCATTTGTTACAATAAACTCCCAAAAAAATCTTTCATTTCGATGGATTATTTTTATCACAATTTAATACGTGGAATTATTAAAAGATCGATAAAATCGTCTAGGATAATCTATATACTGGAATATGAATACTGTTGTAGGCCACTTGAATGGTGTAGTTAAACAATTGTACTATTTCAACAAGATTGGTCCAATTCATTAGATACAAGAAATTGCCCCCTAAAAACGTTCATTTAGACGGTTTATGGCAGGATCCAACTGAAGGGTGAATTACGTGGAATTATCAAAGGATGGGCATAATCAACTTCAATAATTTTGATTCTCGACTACAAATACTTCGGTGAGGCACTACATTTCGACACTGGCTCAGATCGCATTGCGTGCCCTAGAGTCTAGGGCAGGCATGTCCAGAAGTAGCTCACTTGGACGCAAATTCGAGGGAAACGCCTACTTCTCCCGCCCGCCCGTCTCGCTCCCCGTGGCGGCCGTAGTCCTCCGAGCTCCTCAGACCCGTGCCTACCGTAGGTCCGAGAGTCGCCCAACGCGCCACACGCGATACATATTGCAAGCGGTAGGCACGGGTCTGAGGAGCTTGGAGGACTACGGCCGCCACGGGGAGCGAGACGCGCGGGCAGCAGAAGTAGGCGTCTCCCTCAAAGGCGTTGATTCAAAATCGGCCAGGGGGGGGGGGGTCAAAGTACGTATTTTGCGAAATCTATTATGTGCTGTAACTTTTAATAACAATAAGATATCGACGCGACACTGATACCAAAAAATCATAAAAAATTCAAGCTTTCCAAGGGTGTATAAGTTTATGTAATTTATTTATTGCTAACATAATTTTTCACGTTTTTCGTCTTTTTCAAGGTGTAAAAAATTCAGAAAAATTGCAATTCCCAAAAAAAGTATCGCCTGACTTTAACCAAAAACGCTGCATTAATAGTAAATTTCATGCCCTTTCGAATGGTGTTTGTCATACCTTGGGGAAATTATTCGTTCTTGAGTTATAAAGTAAAATGTGAGTAGAAGTTGAGGCGCGCGGTCAACTACTCAAGCTATATATTCATTTCAAACGTGGAAAAAACGCTTTCTATGATTATATATACACTGTACATAACACAGCTATGCTATTGTTATCAATTCTATTGTTTTGAAACAATGAAACACATTGGATATATTTTACAATAATTATACCAGAATGCAGATATTGCTTATTTTATATTATATCTTATTATGCAATTATCAGGTAACATATCTTCTTCAGTTTGTTTCTATTTATATTCACGACAGTATTTAATAATCTCAAACGAAACATACAGTGTTTTAAGATTTTCCGTAACGAAACTATTCACTCTTTCATCGATACCCAGAATTAAAGGACTAAAAGTAACAATCATTTTCTTCGGACGCAACCATCTAGAATTTCGAGAGAGAAATCAAGTATTTACGAGATGTGTTCATTTTTTCACGTTTCGCGCTTTGAGATTACTGTTGTCGTGGTAGACATCTACGCATTTCTTTTAACTAGACCAAAGACAAATCATCAGTTTCATTTTCGTTGTCGTGTCGTGAAGATCCATCGTCTGTCAAAGAAGTTTGTATGTGCGCAACATTTCGTTAGAATATTGGATTATTTTAATTTTCTTTTATTAATAGCGGTGTAGTGTATAAGTTACATAGTGTAGTGCATAGTCTAAATAACAGTATTTCTGACAGTACATGTGACTAATAGTAAACGTGATTAGTATAATAACTGAAATAATTAAATGAGTTCTAACAAATGCGAAAAATGTGGCATTCTTCTTTTAAAAAAAAACGAAGAAGGAGAAGAAACTTAAATCAAATCAAGTGTTTTGTAACAAATGTTTTTTAGAATTTTGAAATACTGATGACCATGAAGCTGGAACAAGCTTCCAAGGTGTAATATCACCTTCAGTGCCAGTAGAGAGAGGATGGGACACTGAATCTTCCGCCACTTTACCAATAAAAGCAGCTCCTAAGTGTCATTCAAAGTGCATTTTTGGTTGTAGAGGTGTTGAAGAAAAAAATCTTTCTTTTATTAATAAAAGATTAAGGACAGAAATATTGATAAATGATCATATTATAATCCACGATTTGCAAAAGGCATATCACAAACGACAGTATAGAGCAATCTTCGATAATTGCACTACAGGACAATTTACAAAACGAAACAACGTTATGAATAAATTAAATTGTAAATATTGTTGATCAGTCACGGAACTTCAACGAAAATAAACCACATGAATGTAATTTTTTTGATAAATTACACAACAGCGAATTAAAAACCTGGACTGGCTTAAAAAAAAGCGAACTACAAAACTTAACTGAATACTGTTTCAATAGAAGTGAGGGCACTAACTCAATATACAAGGTGGCAATTTATTTAATGCATTTATATCGTGGTTCGTCTCAAAAAGACATTCCAGCTATGATAAATAAGTCACAACCTACGGTATGTATAATAATTTCAGAAGTGCGAGATATTATTATGTCAAAGTTTGCTCATTTTTTTGAGGAACATAACAAGAGAGAAAATAAAACAAGAGACATCAAATATAGCTCGTCATTTAAACAAAATTCAGGAAAATGAAGATAATATATTTACCATTTGGGATGGAACATGTATAAATTTAGATAAAAGTACGAACTATCGCTTCCAAAGAGTATATATAATCACAGGAAGCGTTTTTTCCACGTTTGAAACGAATATTTAGGTCGAGTAGTTGATCGCGCGCCTCAACTTCTACTCAGATTTTTCTTTATAACTCAAAAACGAATAATTTCCCCAAGGTATGACAAACACCATTCGAAAGGGCATGAAATTTACTATTAATGCAGCGTTTTTGGTTAAAGTCAGGCGATACTTCTTTTGGGAATTGCAATTTTTCTGAATTTTTTACACCTTGAAAAAGACGAAAAACGTGAAAAAATTATGTTAGCAATAAATAAATTACATAAACTTATACACCGTTGGAAAGCTTGAATTTTTTATGATTTTTTGGTATCAGTGTCGCGTCGATATCTTATTTTTATTAAAAGTTACAGCACATAATAGATTTCGCAAAATACGTACTTTGACACCCCCCCCCCGTAACTATGAAGTTCTGGGAAAAAGTTTTTGCACGCAATCAATGTTAGACCCAAAGGTCTACCAATATGCAAAGTTTCAGGAAAATTGGTCTTGGGTAATTTTGGCCGATTTTGAATCAACGCCTTTGCGTTCAAGTGAGCTACTTCTGGACATGCCTGGTCTAGGGCATAGACCTAGACAGTAGTGGTGTGCGAGAACCCGAAAATGTCGAGTTGAGACGAGATCGAGACGAGTTCTTGAAAATTTCGGGATTCTCGCTTATGTCGAGATTCTCGAGGAAAGAAAATTTTAGAGTATTCCATGTATATGTCTCACATCGACTATCGAGGTCCACACATTTTCGGGTTCTCGCGCACCCCTACTAGACAGTTAAATCGTTGCACTGTGCGTCGGCATGAATGATATGAGAAGCACTGCCACGGGGTACGTGTCGTATTTCGTTTGTCGCATGAAGTTCATGAAATTTCATTCAGAGACCGCGTCTGACGAGTATTAATTGAATCGCAACGCGTACAGAGCATCGCGCACCTCTCGGCGAAGGAAGCTGACTGACAATGAGTGCCGACGACTGCGAGAAGTAAGAAGCGAGAAGATCGTCGGCGTCGCGCGTCGGTGCCAGTGCTCTTGTGTGTTTTCCTTTCTCCATCGGCGGCCCCACCGCGCACCCAACCAATCTTTGCGTTTGCGTTCACGTTTACGTTTGGGTTACGTCTTTCTCCTTCGTCACCGTGACACGCCGCTCCGTCGCAATGTCGTCGGCGAGCAACCGAGCGCCATCGTAATTTGTTCGAATTGCACGTACGCCAAGTTCCGCACACCAGACGACCCCGCGGTCGCTGGCCCGTTTGTTAGACCTGAACATCGATTTAAAAATGGCAATATCGCGCAACCTCAGGGCCGCCTTATGTAATAGCTACGTTAGCCATGGTTCTACGAAAAATTTCAATCCCGCGGATAGGTTCTAGAGCACCGTGCGGCGAAGAACCCCGTTTTCTGGGAAAGAATACATAGCTCCTGTTGTGTTTAGGATTTTATTGGTGTTTGAAACGGAAGAAAAATTAAAAGAATTTAGGAACATCAATATACTATTCTCAAGTTACTAAAACGATTAAAAGGAGAATGAAACTGCTATTTCGCTCCTGTCCCTTGCAATTGATACACAAAGGTTCTATTTTGAATAAAGATCCGCAGTCTAGCGATAACGGTACGAAATCAACGGAATTTTTATGTATTCACTGTGGCCGAAATTAATATTCGGACGCTCTTTACGACGGAATCACTTTCTTAAAATTGAATCAAACGATTTGAGTTTTTTATCACGTTCGCTACCTGTGTCATACATGCGTGACGATTACGATTTCGTATTTTACGCAAAGATTGAATTAGTTTTGTGCATATCATTATTCAAAATTATAACACATGGCACCGTGCTTAGAGAATTTATAATCTCTTTTTGTGAGAATTTCTTCTTTCATATTTTTCAAGAGGATACAATGTATGTAATAGAATTTTATAACTGTGAGGGCTGCTATCGGAAAAACACTGGTCGCGAACGTGTCAAGACTATCAAGGAGTTGTGTTGAAAATTTACGGAGTCAATGTTTTATATTTTTTATTCAGGCCTTGTAAACAAATCTTTCTAACTTTTTGGAAAGACTCATATGGTTTAGTTTAATTTTAACCCTAGATAACTATGGTGCGTGAAAATAACGATGCGAATTAGAAACACGAATATAATTGAACGGTCTTTAACTAACAATAAAAATACTTTAGCTTATATAAAGAAACAAAACAAGTGAAATGCAAAACTCATATTTAATATTGTATTTCTTAATTGAAGCATTTGGTAGACCATCTACCGTTATTTCTATGAAAGTTATCTAAGATTAAAAAAGTTATAAATATTAATTTCGGTCAATGCACCTAATATTGTATATGCTGTAGCATGTGGTGAAGATTGTAATCTTCACCCGTTATAAACAAATAATGTTAACAAAAAGATACATAGTTACTGCGTACTTGAGGTTGATTTACAATAAAAAAAGAATACAAGAGGTATGAGAAATGGCACAATTATGTACATAATAAGTTATTGGAAACTGCAAAAATATAATTATAATTAAAGCATAATTTTACTATAATGTAAACATAAATTAGGTATATACTTAAAGATAAGAATATAAAAAATACTATAAAAATACAAAATTTAATATATTTTATCTCTTTAAAAGTGAATGAGACACATCGTTTCTTGATGCAACCACGGCAACAAAATACATAGCGAATTGATACCTTATCCATGTATTCCTATTATATGTTTGCAAAATGTGATTATAACTAATTCCCTAGTAAATCTTTCTAATTTTATGTTGAAAAATATAATCATTATAACATAATTTAAACGTATTATCACATTTATATTACACAATAACTTTTCCAATTTTTGTCCAAGTTTGCTGCACTATGGCATCAATTCAGTAATGAAATTGCAGCGCAATCGTAGGGTCATCTTATACAATAGACTTAGGAACAGAGTCTGCAGTCTTCGAAAAGATTTGGAGTGAATGCGAAATGTTGTTCCTTTCGTAATGGAATAGCAAGATCAATCACATCGATTTGAAAAGAAAATGCTACGCAATCCTGTGCCTTATACAATAGACATGTTAACCTTGCTCTGTTTTTTAACTTACCAACCTTTTTGTTCCTTTGGTTCTATGACTAAACTGCGGAAGTTTATTTGGGTATAAAATGCAGCGAATATGCAAAGTATATGTATACATATACATACATATGTATTATAAAGAATACGCACTTTAGCAAGGAGGACAGAATTCGTACAATTGTGCAAATTAATTTATATATGTAACAATATATTTCTATCAATAACAATATCTAACATTCTATCTAACAATATATTCTAGTATAAAAATAACACAAGATAAAATATCAACTCTGTATTATAAAAGTGTTATATTTAATATCGTATAATATTTAGAGACTTAGTCAGACGCTCATTTTGTTAAAGATGGTTTTATATTTCGAAATTGTGAGAAGAAATTGTTGCAAATATACTTTTAGTCCTTTTCTCAACACGATTTCAAATGTATATCTCAAGCAGGAATCGTACCATCGTACCGTACGTACCATACGAACCGTAGCATACCAGAGCATAGGGTATCCGACAAAATTTTGGGCCTATGAAAAATGTTGTTCAGACGAAAAATTCGCAAAATCAATTGTATCACCTTAAAAACAACATTGCAACCTTAGGGGTGCATTATGCGATAGGCACATTAGGAACAATGCCTGGGGTTTATGAACAGAGTTAGGGCTCACAAACAGATAGCAGAGCCTATGACGTGTGATGTGACTTTCATGACAAAATCGCAAAATCAGAGAATACTTGAAAGCTATGTACATATATGAAATTAAAATGGTAGAGGAAAGAGAATCGCGAGTTTTTAAATGTCAGTTGTTGGTGCTGGCAGATTTGTCATCAAAGACATCACTAGACTGCGGATCAATATGAAAATTCGCATTTTCCTACACAATTTTATGAAAAACGAAATAAGGGAAGAATTTTTTTGATTCATTGGGAGATTTATTGCGGTAAAAATAAAATAAAAATGTTCTCCGTTTTTACTAACACACATGTTTTATTCTACTTCAGAAATTTTTGTATGTCATATATGCATAAAGATCCGCAGTCCAGTCATCAGAGTAAATCGAATAATATGTTTGGTCAGCGGGAGTGATGAAAGGTCACTGATGGAAGATCAGAAATTAGAAAAGTGTCTAGGGCCTTCGAGTATCGTTATTCGTCCCTGTCCAATCGTCTTATTCTTTCGTCGCAAAACGAAAATTCCGAAATGCCGACAGACGGCCAAACACGCGGTATTTCAATCTATTCGAATACTCTCGGATCTTCAGGATTGTATTGTACAAAATGCAGGAAATTATGAAAATTCAATTATTCCTTTGAATGTACATATGATGACATTTTACTGCGTACCGTGTCACGTGTACTTGCTCACGTTGCCACGCTTACTGATTTTCACGAGATACACTGCGAAATAAAATAATTGAAAAGCGACAATATTATAAAATATATCTGATGTGTTCATACTCTCAGAATGCATTTATTCGTATCATTCAGTTAGAAAATAACATAGTACTTATTTGTTTTACTAAATAATGTGCTTTACGCATTGAAGCTTTACTTCTATAATGATTATACTGTGGATTTTATGCATTCATGATATTAACGGTATATGTGAAATGCAAAAAAGAGAAAAACGAGAAAAATTTACAATTGTTGTCATATTATTTTCAACCTAGAACATTTTTACTTTTCGCAAACGCCCGTATTCTAATAATAAATAACTTTTAAATGAACAAAGAATCATATATTGCATAAATGTGAGACATTTATTTGTTTAGTAATCCATTTTCATGTAAAATGTTTTTATATTTCGAAGTTCTAAACTATCATTTTTGATAGATTAAAGGATACAGTACCTATAGATAATAGAGTAATTAGATAATAATGTGTTTCTTACTTTCATTGAAAGACATTGCAATTAACATAATATGTAAGAATTGAAACTATTCTTTTAAATAGACCGAAACAAGTAACATTAATTGAATAATTATTGCATACTCATTGAAATCTGAATCGTTTACCAAGATTTAAAGATTGTGTAAGAACGGTTCAATATATTATAGATTCAAAAACATAGTGATTATGATTATTTAGATTTAATTTAGAGAAAGTTAAATTATTTAGAGAATGTTTAGACTCAACATATTATGTGATTTATATAAAACAATAATTGAAATTATGAATTTTAAAAGATCCAGCAGTGATTGTATGTGCTAATTTTTTGCTGTTCATTGTGTAAGTGACAAAATTATAATTATTTTCGTGCATATTCTATTAAAAAATATAATTTTTTTTAAGCTGTATAAACCTCACAAGGGTTATTGTTGTGACAACATAATTGCAACACGTTCTTTCTTCGTTTATGTCAAATGTACACAGTTATGTAATGTGCTGTTCTCAGAATTAAATAAAATCAACGATCACTTAGATTAAAGTTGATGGTTACTTGAACGATTATAATACAATATAATTAAAACTCACATTTACTTCATAAAAAATCAAGGGCTAATTTGACTGTGATATAGAGTGTCCCACTAGTTGTAAGTCGGCATAAAAAATAATGCGTCTTTATGAAAAAACGACCAGTAATTGGTTGAAAGATGAAACTGTGAAGAAACCAACATTAAAAACCTGTTAAGTACGCGTACGCTAACTGTAAGTTTCGACCTAACGGATTTTTGGGTGCGGAGACTGTTTCTGTTTATGTCTTATGTATTTAAAGATGGAAAATATGGCAATTTATTTTCTGTCATTACTATTATTTTATTCATTTATTATTAACACCACCTCGCCAGTCATATATGGGTCACATAATTTTTTTATCAAACTTGAAAATCCATTTTTATTACAATTTATTAAGTAAGTCAAAGTTTGTTAAGATTTATAAGATGCAAAGGGGTTACAAAAGTAATTACTACAATAAATCTTATTGTTCTCTTTTTATGTTGTAAGATAGTTTTTATCACCTTTACAGGGCCTAGTATGGCAGTCAATGTGTTAAGTAACATTATTCAACAATTTCTAAGTACGTATCATTACTAAAAAATTACCTGTTCAGACAGTGAATGGAAATATTATGTATTATCAACGAATAACCATATATTTAACATAATATATTAAAATATAACCATTTTTAATCTTCTCAACAGCCATACTTTTTACAAAATCGCTTCTTCATGCCCATTCATTTCGTTTCAATAGACAACCAAATTCACTTTATGCACTTTTGTTTCATTCATAAATGTTTCTCTCTCATTCTCACCACAGATATCCCCACGTTATCCTATACGAAAAAAATACATGTTCTGACAAACTCGTTTTCTGTGGAAGTATATCATCGTTCAAAAGTTTGGAAGCAGTTATCTACATTTCTTATTTACATTTTTTGTTTTTGTTAAACAAGTAATCCAGTGTTAATGTACTAAAAGTAACTGGTATAGTGGAATTTTATTACATATTTTAAATAGTTTAGCAAATACAACTGTTTTCTTAACTTTTCATGTCTTATTTAATGTTACATATGTACGTCAGTGCGTGTTCTGCTATTTATATTAGTATGTGGGACCATATTATTTTATAAAATTAATAGATAGAAAGCCATGCATTTGTTTACAGGTTATCTAAAACGGGTGTCCCTTTTGATGACGCAATGTACGCGAATGTATAATATTGTTAATGCAACAAGTGCTTCTGAATTTATGAATAGTAGCATATTTCTTCAGAAAACAGAATATATCTGAAAACGAAGTTGACTTGGAGACCAAATTAGCCCAAGTGAGTCACAATTAGACTGCGGATTTTTATGCAAAATAAAAATCGTCCAAGTCAATTGTAAAAAACTGAAGTTAAATAAAGTTAAATAAAAGTGTATTTTCTGATTAAATGATTTTCAGGAGTCGAAAATAAGATAACGATATCCTTAAATTCTGCTAATGTATTTCCTTTATTGCATTTTATCTGTACCCTCTTTTGCCATAAATGCATGCAATCTGCAATCTAGTCATAATTAAAAACTAAAAATACGGGCCTGATTAAAAAAATAGTTGAACATTGTAACAGAGTTAGGCTGCGCACTTACATTTGGAAAACGTAGAGCGTGGTGGCTCCTTGAGTGTGAAATTAACATTAATTTGCGTAATGAAAAATCAATCAACAAAATAACCTATACTTACGTGTTCGTTGCTGAAGTCGACTGAGATCAAGTTAGTAATATAGCTGTCCATGCTACTTGTCTATCGTTGCTAAAGTGAATTTCAGTTGCTCAATCCTGCGTAGACATATATTAGAAAGCTTGCATGAATTTTTGAACCTCCTGGCAATCGGTAGCTGGCTACTAATCTAAAGTTTAATTACGGAAAACAAGAGTTAATAGTACCCGTGATATATATGTATACGAATGGAGACAGATAGACAATATTGCCTCACTATATTACGCTAAGCGGTTGTTGAACATGAAATGGCAGATATCATTGAATAGCTAAGAGTAGCGATTGCTACACTGTCTTGATCCTTCGCTCTTCAGAGTCGCAGGAAGTTCCACCGAAAATGTTGAATTAAAATTAATCAGGTTCAAATGGAATTTTTAACCTGTTTTTACAGTGGATCCAAAAGTATTTGGAAACTGAATTTCCGATTTCCGAAAAATCGTCGATATTTAAACTATGATCATTTTGTTACAAAAAATAGTACATCAATAAACCTGGTCTCATTTTCAAGCTTGAGATTTCTACTTTCATAAACTATCGTTCATTTTTACCTAAGGCAGTTTTTGACGATGTAACGGGTGGAAAACCGAAGAGATGTGATCCCTCACATTTCCCTCGCAAATTGAAGCATCTCTAAAAACATTAAAAACATTTTTTGGTAAATGAATCAATGATGGGTACTGTTTCCAATTTCGCCGGACTTTGTGCATCTCGTCGCGGCATTTTGTTGTAAAACACGTTCTTAAAAAGATACAATTATTAATAGTAATGCGCTATTATGTTCAATATACCGATTAACAGTCTGCTACGTTTGGCGGTCAGTTATCGATACGAGTACAGTACGAAAGAATCGTACAACAATCTCTAAGAGGTCGTTGCAAAGAGGAGGCTTCAATCTCCAAATCTGCGGCGGATTCAGCACCGAAAAATATTCTTCTATGTTGTTACAGAGATTTCAATTTATACCGTTTTCAGAAAAATAGGACTTCAGTGTCCCAACCGCTCCATTATTGCGAAAATATCTTAGTAGAAAATAAGTAATGTTTTTCGAAAGAAAAAGTTTCAAGCTTTTAAATGAATCCAAATTGATTTCTGTTCCATTGTTTTTTGACAATCTTTTTTAGAATTGGAAATTTAGTGTTCATATTCTTTTTGATAATATATGAACAATAATATTATGCCAATTGGGTGTAGGTAGTTTTAAAAATGCTTACTTGCGTTTATGATGTATGACGCATCAACTCAGAAATGCTTCGGTTCTGTTTCTCACACATTTATAACAGCCGGACAAATTCTTTCCGTTGATTTTGAGTGTGTCGAATGGTTTAAATAAATGTGTTTCTAATAGCAAAAAACAACATTTGATTTGCACGTTTCGATAACTTGAATACAAACGGTTGAAAAATTGAATGTGTGATTAACAGTTTTCTAAACATGCATATTAAGCAACGAGTGTTATATAAAGTTATCTAAAACTATTTCCAGGACATTTATTATTTTGACTGTAACACGACTTTATTTTCAGATGTAAAATGAAGGTATAAAGAGACAATTACGCCAGATTATATTATTATCTTACATGATATACGGGATAAGTGACAAAGCTATTATTAAAAAATACAGATTCGAAAATGTTTCCGGATATTATTTTTATATTTAGAAATGTAATGTACATTGGTTACATATAGATCATGATTGCATACCCTGGAACTGCTTAAGGAGTAAAAATACTTGATTCATGATACATATGTATCTAAATAACACTGTCCAACAACCAAAAAACGTTTCCATTCTCACTATGCGATTCCTGTAGAGTTTTTCGCACTGATTCCGAATCTGTTTTTAATTTTTCTCCTAGACGCGCAGTTTTTGAGAAATTTAAGTTTGAGAAAAAGGAATATTTTTCAATATTGAACGAATATTGTGATGTTATTATAAAAGATATTGAATTGTTCTTTACAGCAAAAGATTCTGTAGACTTTCCCGAACACAGTGATATCCAATATTAACACACTATTTAAAGACGGAGAAACACCACTTTCGCACCAATTTTTGACGACAATTTGAATTTATCTCAAAAAATAAGTGTCCAGCGGAAAATCGGAATATGCCACGTGATAGAGCAGACATTTATCTTGAGAAACCCCCCTTTGAAGTTTGCAACGTCGACGTTTTTACGGAACCAGAAAGCAAAATATCTTCGCCCGACATGAGTTGCCGCCAGTGGTGCTCTTCCACTCCAGCGGGATACGGCGCGGCGTAACGGCGATGCAGTATTATGTCAGCTTATTTAAATGTTATATTTATTATTCTTATTTATTATCTATTATTATATTCCCATTATATTAACATATTTATTCTTTATTTATTATTTTATAGGAAAAATGGGAATTTACAAGATAGAAAACATACCTAAAACTTGTTCCTTCTTGACTGACGTTTATGAGATGTTTCCGCTTCTGTTAATAAATTCCAACAATAGTCTGCAAACATGGTTGTATTATCTTTTCCCAAGTATCTTGTTTCCATAAATCCTAAATATAATCGAACCACCGCGCTAATGGAAGACCACCACTGGCGGCAACTCATGTCGGGCGAAGATATTTTGCTTTCTGGTTCGGTAAAAACGTCGACGTTGCAAACTTCAAAGGGGGGTTTCTCAAGATAAATGTCTGCTCTATCACGTGGTATATTCCGATTTTCCGCTGCACACTTATTTTTTGAGATAAATTCAAATTGTAGTCAAAAATTGGTGCGAAAGTGGTGTTTCTCCGTCTTTAAATAGTGTGTTAATATTGGATATCACTGTGTTCGGGAAAGTCTACAGAATCTTTTGCTGTAAAGAACAATTCAATATCTTTTATAATAACATCACAATATTCGTTCAATGTTGAAAAATATTCCTTTTTCTCAAACTCAAATTTCTCAAAAACTGTGCGTCTAGGAGAAAAATTAAAAACAGATTCGGAATCGGTGCGAAAAACTCTACAAGAATCGCATAGTGAGAATCGAAACGTCAAAAAAAAGTTGAAATTTGTTGTACAGTGTAATCAGAAAATAATATAACAGTAAGGTGTCAGGAAATAAGCAAAATCCCCTAAATTATTGTCTTATGCTTTTTTAAAGACCTACTGCTTTTACTTTTTAGATACAAAATAAGTTTTAATGTGCAACCCAATTTTAATAAATAATATTCTTTTGGACTATTTCTTGGCAATAATTATTTAAGAAAACAGTACTTTAAAATGTTTTCAAATTTAAGGAAATATAAAAACTTACTTTTGAATCTTTAAAATATGTTATTCTTAATTTGTAAATTTAATTTACAGTAAGAAATAACTTACAGAAAAGACTAGAACTATTAAATAAATTAAAAGAAAGACAGAAAAGTCTAGAAAGGTTTAGATGCGGAAACGAAGGGTTGATGAGCAAATTCTAGGAAAACGAATAAAAGAAACAGTCCAGATTATGCAAAGCAGAAGAAAAAAACTCTTGAGCATCTGTCCACGCGTACCGCAAAGAACAGGATAAAGTAAGAGAGGAGATAAAAAGCTGCCGGACGAGTTAAGAAACAGGGAAGTATGAAAGAAAGTTACATTTAAAAAGAAGCAAGCGAAATGAAATGAAAGAGCATGTAAATACTCGCTTACCAAGAGGCAAGCTATAAATAAATTTGATTAATAAATAATAATTGGTATAATGATAACTATCTTCAAAGGCACAACACAATCCGTTTTTAGGCCATTTATTAAATTGTGAAAGATCGACTTTGAGGGAACGTATATGTACGTTTACGTTCGTCGTGTCAAAAATGATTATTCAAATATCATGATGTACAGTAGCGGATAAAAATTTAAGACCAGTCTCCTAAGACGGATAACTTTTTTAAAATTGGTCCAAATGAGTTGAGCTTTTTTTGAGATGTTAGAACGATTAGTTTACTAGATAATGTGTGAAAACAACTTTTTTTAAAATTGCTGGGCGGAGTTGTGATGGAAAAAGTGAAGGTCAAGATTTTTAACATTTTTATCTGTGCCGGCAATCAAAATTTATACTGTGGCTTTCGTAGATCTAAGAAAATTATATACATACATAAAGTTTGAGTAATGATTAAAAATAGAATAAATAATGACAAAATCCAATTTAAGGCCGAAATTCAGAGATTTTTACATTTTTTAATGTCCATGGCTTTTTTGCGCGTCTCCCGATTTTGATTAAATTTTGTCCATATACATAATCTGCTTAGATTTGCAAAAGACAAATTTCAAATTTTCGCTCTAGGCACAGATAAAAAAGTTAAAAACCATGACCTTCACTTTTTTCTTCACAACTCCGACCAATAGCAATTTCAGCAAAATTATTTTTACACATTATCTAGTAAACTAATCCTTATAACATTTTAAAAGAAGCTCGAGTCATTTTGACCAATTTTGAGAAAGTTATTTGCTTTTAAAGGATGGTCTTAAATTTTTGTCCGCTACTGTATATGTTATACAAATCTCCGTAGGCTATAGTTTGCATATACATAAACAATTTTTTTTATAATATCGATGTTTATTTTTACAACAATTTTCAAACAATAAAAGAATATAAATTGTTTATATCACAAATATTTCCGGATTTTTATATTTTGTAATTTGTAATTTGACAATTCCAAGAAGTTGTTTAACGTGAAGAATACATATTTTACGTTTGTATACACTATGCACTTTCAAAATTCAATTCGACATTAGTGTCAAGACATAACCTGCAGTGTTAACAACACAAAGTTGATATGCCACAAAAAGGCAAGAATATTAACTTTGGTAAAATGCAATTTCTAAATCATGTGTATGACAGAATATAAGTTGTGAACTAATTGTCCCTGAATTTGCAAAATTATTTGCAATGAAGACAAGTTCCATGATATGTAGATGCCATGCGAAGATCACAAAGTGATGAAACACTTTATATTGAAATGCTTATACTGTAAGAATAAATTGTTGTGATATGAAAATGGAACACCCTTCCGTTTTTATATCGTAAATAAAATATTATTGTAAAAAAGAAACAGTTAATATACCTATAGAGTATCGTTAATGAATAATATTTTCATAGTACAATACACGAAAATAATTCTCTTTTATACGAAGCAACATAGTTGGAGACCCTCCTGTATCCGAATATTAATGTGAATAACTGTACTTTAAAATGTTGGGTATGGAGTCAGATTAGGGTAGAACAGTTACAGACTGACTGTGTCCCTCGACCAGCGCTAATGAGCGACTTGTCTGATTGCGCTCGAACTAATGTCTGAGAAGTAGTCGTGTGGCTCTTGGCAAAGTGGCACGCTCAACTTCAGTAATTTCTGTCGCGTGAGAGGAATCTCTCTCTCTCTCTCTCTCTCTCTCTCTCTCTCTCTCTTTCTCTCTTCGTTTAAAATATGACAAGACTGGCACACAAGTACACGACTTACTTTTTCTCTACAGACATCTAGAAATCCATTATAGATTTATTTCCGTTGTACATGGATACACATACAGTGGACCCAAAAAGTATTTGAACACTAAATTTCCAATTCTCTAGAGATTTCCGATATTTGAACTGTGATAATTTCGTTAAAAGAAATAGTGCAGTAATATATCTAGACTTATTTTAAAGCTTGAAGTCTTTACTCATGCCATCTATCGCTCATTTTCATCTCAGATTACCAGCGACTGGGAAACTGAAGACGCTTTTTTGGTCCTAAATGTTACCAAATTAAAACGTCTGTAAAAATATTGTAAAATTTTTCTCGTGAGTGAATCTACCATAGATTTGAAGATTAAAACTTCCCCTTTATAACGAACCCATTAAACAGGATGCACGATTTTATTTGGTCGATTTATCGAGCTTTCAGTGAAAGGTGCACTGCCAGTTTTATAATACATTTTATAGTTTTATAATATAAGGTACATCACGAAGTCCTTATACGATCAAACCTGTTTCTCATTTTTGTTCTATAAAACAGCCGAAAGATTGTACATTAAGTTTTAAGCAGTCGCTGTAGAGAAGATTCCATCTTCAAATCTGTGATAGATCCATTTACAAAACAAATTTTTTTATTCTTTTACAGACGATCAGAATCTAGTCTAAATCTAAATCTAATTGCCGTAGGTGCTACCATGTAATCCAATTATGTACATAACAAAATATCAGAAGATATTTTTCATTTCTCCCATTATTTAAGAGTTTGATACATAATCCAGTTCTCGTAGGAAAATGTTCTTATGTAAGTATTTTGAAATACCTTGTCCACAAAGGGTTAAGTCTCTTTACTTTACAATGGATCCAAAAGGACTTGAAAACTGAGTTTCTGATTCTCAAGAAATTGTCGATATTTATCCTGTCGTAATTCCTAAAAAAAATAATTGTACAGTATTAACTTTATCGACTTTACTTTTATACACCGTTATTTTTTTCACCTATGCAATTTTTGCACGATGTAGCGAGTGGGAAACTGAAGAACCATTTTTTCGTAAAAAACTATTACAAATGAAATTATCATAATTTAAATATCGACGATTTCTTTAGAATAGAAAATTCCGTATTCAATCAGTTTTTGGATTCACTGTACATCTCTATACTTTTATATATGCTGTGGTGAACAATTCTGTGAAAAAGTGACAGAGTATTGACTAGAAATGTGGACTATACGAAAATGTGTTTTTTTTTTTGCAATTGGATTCGATTGCGTGAGAACAATTTCTTCCGATCAACGTGATAGTTGCGTGTAGCGCTGCAGTTATACGAATATGTATACTCGCCTCAGAAACTTAAGTACCGTTCGTTTTCCTTATTAATTGAATATTTCATAGAAGCTGTAAACAGTGTGTTCTATAAATTGGATTAGCGTATAATTTCTTCAAAAAATATAACACTAGTTTCATAAATACATGTGCATAACCAAATAAATATAACGAATTATTTTTATCGGTTAATGTTTTCTAAAGTAACTTATTAAATTGTGGATATTTAAGCATTAATGGTATGTGCAAAATGTAGAATGAAGAAGACGTGTGTAGAAAGAAAAATTAGTGGGAGTTTTATTTAATCTTTACGAAGGAAGTTTTTTCTTTAGTGCATGAAATTTTTCCCTTCTTCTGATTTTTATAAAATAACCTATGGTAAATAAGAATTTTCATGATAATCCCCAACCAGTTTCCATACATAATAAAATGTTTTCTACATAATGAATGTAATAATCAACAAAGGCAGAAGTTTTTAATGGATTCTGAAGAACGGCAGGTATTATTTACATTAGCCACTTGTAGATACATTATCAACGTTTGATAGTGGTCTGTCTTGAAAACGAATATTCACATCGAAGATATGTGAAAGTAGGGCATGAAGTATTAGGATGGTGCGTAAGATAGAAACTGAAAGGAGGATTGTCTTGTTCAGGCAGTGAATGGAATGATCATGTATCTCAACAAAAAATTACCACTATATATTTAACACAACGTATTAATCAACCATTCTACATCACAGCCATACTTTTAGTAACAAAATCGCTTCTTCATGTTAACATACAACCAAATTCACTTCATACGCTTTCGTTTCATTCATAAATGTTTCTCTCTCATTCTCACCACAGATATCTTCACATGTCTCACACAAAATAAGATAAATGAAAATTGTAGTTGCAGCGAGAGTTTATTAACTCAATAAATTTGTTTCATAATTAATTGCATAATTGTTTGACTTTAGAGATTGGACTGTAAAAGTCTTGAAGTATTTAATTTAAAAAATCTTTAAAATTCTTTACACGTCATCGTCACATATGCAAGTAAATATATATTTTGTTTTTAATGGATAATTGTTATTTATTTATATTATTTTCATATATATTATGTTTGCGACCTGTATTATTACAACCGTTTAGATTATGACGATTAAAATATAAACTAAATATGTGGGAAAAAATTTCAAATTAATATGTGATTTTATATATACATATATTTTCAACATATATCGCTCACGATGTACGTATTTACCTATATTATGTTCGTGTTAAACCTGCAATAATTTCTTTCAGTTAGTTTTTGGAAATAGTTTGACGCAAATGCTGTATACATTATGATGATTTTGTATATGATTTTTAGTGCTTACAAATTAGCATATAAAGGAATAAATAAATAAGTATAGAGACACAAATAAATAGAATTTCAGTTCTAAGTGATTCTATTTTGATTAAACTGTATTCATTGCTTCATTAGTTTTATGAAGATAACTTTATCTTGTGTCGAAGCCAATCATATTATTTGCAAATAATTTTTTGTTTGAGTTTATCCATTCAAATAAACGGAAATGGCTTCAAAAATTGTTCTCATTTCAAACATTTTATTAAAAAGATATTTTTTCAAATATTTTTGCCACGAACTATTTGAAACACTACGCGTGGAAACATGTTTGCAAATTCAAAATATTAAAATAACAATTTATTTCATTTGATAATCAAACAATGAAATGATTCGGAGACAAATCATTTGCTTTTCCAAATAAACTGACGCAATTATTTCAAGATAATGTTGAACAACATAAGATTATGTGTATATTATTTACATAATCATTTTGCAAATATTTAATTCAAATAATATCCATGCTTGCGTTTGAATAAGTTAGCACTTTGCGTTTGCTCTGTTATGGAAACACCAATGTGTCCATATATTATCATATATAAATATACATTAAATAATTACTTAAACACTCTAAAATAAAATACACTATCAAGTATTCGTTGCAACGTGTTTGCTCCCATGGCAGAGCAAATACGTATTTTATTATTTTTTTATGATAGTTAATTTATTACATATTTGCCGTGAATATTTAATTCGCTGGAACACCCAGATGCGTGAAACCGGTGTGAAAATGAAATCTGAGCTTCTTCCTCTTCTATAATTACCACCTTGGTTTTCATCTTGACTGCAGGTACCAAGGTTCCACTACATTTATCATATGAGTAAGAAATAAATACTACAAAAATTAGCTTGAAAAATACGAGGCGTCTCCATTGGCGCTAATTCTAACCGGTATACATTTGCTAAAGCACGTAGTACTGAATCAAGTAATTAATCGAAACAAACATAATTCCTTGGAAGAAAAAATAGTGATTAACGTAGCGCAGCTGTTCGATTCATGGTTTACTCTGAAGTTATTCGAAGCATTCATAATTTAAATTTTTTACTTGCTCCGCCTTCTTTGGACGCGCTTTAGGTCTCTCCAAACTGATATTGTGTAAATTAACACAATGACTTTTAAATAAGTTACTCCGATTAAAAATTGGACGATAAATCATTAGTACGGATGTCAGACATAGGTACGATGAATTGTGCGAAAATACAACTTCTGGAATCAAATGCTGTTGGTATCCTATACGTAATCAAGTAGTTCTGATCGAACTAGTAATGGGATTGAGCAAGTACAATTCACTATACTTTAATTACGATGATACCATTCGATGATATTGTAATTAAAAAATATACAGTACAAAATTATTCGTTTCTAAAGTACTATAAATAAATATAGAGGAGAACAATGATATAATTAATATAGGTTTATGCGAGTGCTGTAACGCGTTGTCCGTTTGACAACCATTTGTAACCATTTGTTCCACCTGTTTAAAGAATTTGTATATGTAAAAATTTCGAAAAAAATTGTTTTGTTCGAGACCTTATTTTTGAAAACATCAAAACATTGATATTTAAACATTCAATTGTAAAAATTTGTATTCTCTCTGAAATGACGTTTTAAACTAGAAGATATGTTTTGACGTTTTTTAATTATTTTCATATGTATTTTCACATATATCGTTTTATTTCACTAGAATCCTTATATTTAATTTAATTGGAAGCGGGACGTCGTATGAAATTATTTTATTCGCCATTTTAGACGTCTTTCATCCTGCATAATCATCTCCTTGTCAGTTGTAGCACGATTTTTTATCCTATCCTGTGTAGACGGTACTGAGTTTGACACTTGTAAATACACTGTTACACTTATTCTGTTAGGACTACATAATTGTTTGAAAGGTAAAATTATGTATTAATTGCTAAATAATAACATATAATATAAATGGATTTTCAGTCTATTTATAAAATACAGGGGAATTCAGCTGTTTGCCATCTCAGTTACAAGTAATCTAGTTGGTATGAAAAGATGGTTAAGACGAAAGTTGTTTAATTTCAAGGGTAGCATTCAATGTAATATTTTTTTTTTTTTTTTCTGTTTTGCTTTTTTTATAACGATATAAAGGTTACATCGAGTTTCTCTATTGTAAAGGGTGAATTTTAATCTTGTTGTTGAAGAGATGGTAAATATCTAAGATGGCTCCTCATAGAAGTCAATGTCCTTGATATCCGGTATCAAGGTCATAATTCTGAAGAACTTTTTCCTGTACATGTGACCACCGGTCGGCCATAGTAATTGAGATATTTGCAAACAACTGTTAGGGCGATTGTAATGAACTTTGATGAGAGTTGAATTAGGTTTCCTGAAGAGGGAGTGCAGGGGGGCGGACAGAGTCCCTACCCGCCGTAAAGGACACATACGGTCATTGGAAAACAGAAGAACTCGTAACGCATACAGACGTTAAAGTTGTTTAGAATCATGCTTCAGATAACATATTTCAAACCCATTAAAATCGGTCAGGGGTACCCTTTTCTAGATAGTTACCAAAGAGAGTATTGAACCCTGAATAAAGATGTTCTCTGTGAATGATTTTTAATGCTGGTAATAATCAAAATGTTCTTCATTACAATTAATACATTTGCGTATTCGATCAATAATTGCAAGTGATACACGTTGAAGTGTTCCATACAAAATATGAATAATGAATAACAGAAAACTTTCGCATTTAAAATCCGTTCAACGAACGATGACTTTCTCTTTAGCTGACTGTTTACATTGCATCGTTTGAGGAGTATTTTATTTTCTGCGACGATTGTTAGATATTCAGTTTAAAATGATTTTGGCCACGTGAGTTAATCTTATCTATTGATTACGCAAATGTATTAATGGCAATGGGAAACATTTCGATCATTACATGCATTAAAAATCATTCTTAGAGAACATCTTCGTAACTATTAGTTTTTCACCCCGTATAGAACTATTATAATTTTGTATTCAGAGTTCAATTTTCTCCTCAACATAAGATTAAAATTTACCTTTTACAATAAAGAAAATCAAAGTGACTTTCATATCTCGATAAAAAAGCAAAATAGAAAAAACGAATTGTTACATTGTATGCTACCCTTGAAACCATACAACCTTCGTTTCAACCATTTTTTCATATCTCAAACAGTTTACAAGTAATTGAGGTGGCACATTTAACTGAATCACCCTTTTGAAAATTGGACCCATCGCTAGCCGTGCCGCGGTTAGATTCGCCGTAGCAAATAAATGTCGTTTAATATCGGACCGGTTTTGCCTTTACCCACGCGTATCGTCCGCGGATAAGTACCGGGCTGACTTTCTTTGAAGACGGTGCAATGACTGTTTCCACTCCGTACTCGAATTAATTGAGGCGCATACCAGATGAGCAGGTGGCACTAAAAGGTTTATTTAGGTTCGTCCACCAAGAAATTAGCGACGTCCACAGGCAAGGGAAAGCAGCACGTAGACAATCGTATCGCGAGGCATCGCGAAAATTATAGGCTCGCAATAAGCATGAACGAAACCGCTTACCCCATAACAGTCTATTTCTGCAGACGGATCGAAGGAATGGCCGGGAAGCTGAACAGGCTGCACACTAATGCTTACAACGAACAGCGTTTCTCGGAATCGATGCGCAGAACTAACCTAGAAATTTTATAATTGTTAGGGCTTCCTTGAATTGGCGCGTGTATCAAGCCAATCGTAGATCGTTGCTTTCTGTAGTCAAAGGACGTACAGATCGTCCGTTCTATTTAAATTCTCGGCGATCTTTCAGGAAAATGTTTGCCTTTTTAAGACGTTGGTCTAGATAGTGCTATGCTGTATTAACATGTTAACATGTTACAACTGTTTTTTTTTATTATTTCTTATCGATCCTTTGCAGACAACGACATTTTGGCTGTCGAAAAATCACCGATCGCGGAGAGTTTATTATAAAATTGAGAAACAGGGTGGTGCATTTAAATGGAGACACGTAAATATTTTTGATCTTAACATTTTTATGGGGAAAAGTATTCGAGACAAACACATAATAAAACAAAAAGTTGTAATATTTTAGGGTGCATATGCAGCGGTAAGCTTGTATTTTTCTGAGGTCATTTTTTCAGAAATTTTAAAGTCATCAATACTTTTTGGAATGGAATGACATACCTTTTTTGAATATACTTTTAGAACATAAAAAACGAATTCATCGACCTGTATAACTATACAGTGATGATATTGTGTCTCGAGATATTTAGAAGAATTAGAAAAACTGTTCGTTATAGCATTCGTTCGCTGCATTGTCGTTTGTTATAGATATACTGTGGATCTTTATGCAAAAGGAAAAGTGCCTGCATGTATTGCAAAATATACAGAAGCCACATATACATTTATTTCTCTTCGTAATTATTTCAATAAATTGAGAATAATACAACAATATTTTTAAATTCTTAGAATATTTTTAATGTTTTGAATTTGATTGACCTACTTGTAATAAATGCATAAAATTTACTGGATGTAAAAGCTAGATGAATGAATTGTCACCTGAGGTGTGTCTGGCGGTTAAAGAATAAAAATGTAGTATTTAAATGTTTACTATGAATACGTTCAATTTAATGAATGTCATAAAATAACAAAAAACCGAAACATTCACATTCTTAGTATTGGCTATACTCGACATAGTCAAGTTTTCTTTGCACGTGACAGGCTGTTAATAGATACTTATCCAACCGCGAATCTGAGAAAATTCTGAATCCGGGTGTTCACATTAAAAAGTGCTGGATGGACTGGAGTCGATTCAATCAGTGTATCGACTTATCGAAGAGCGGTAACTCGGGCGTATGCGGTTGTGTGGGCTCGCCGCGACGCACCTACTCCGTAATAGCGAAGTACGATAGTTATCGTACTCGCGCGCATCTCATCCGAGGGCCTTAAGTGCACCTTGTAAATATGTAAATGAATAAATCCCGAATGCGCGTTTGCGCTACGCGCACACGAATGACAGATCAGCCAACGCCAGTGACCCTTTTGTCGTCCTGTTCCGGCACGACAAAATGCATCGTAACTCACTCTTATCATGTGAATTACGTGTACCCGTACAACCGTTCACGGCCAACCGGATTAGTAGATGGACCAACAACTACGAGTATAACCGGTGCATAAGTAGTCTCGAATCTTTGATACGCAAATGCCTCTAATCACACGAATAATCGAATTAAGAAAAATTTAATCTCGCTGATATCGTCGCGTCGGGAGCTTGAATAAGCGAAATCCGAGTCGGCAATGGATCGGCTTGCTTTCGATTAGCTACTTTATCCTTAAAGAATCGATGGTTCACGCCTGGTCAGTATTTTCCGATCAATATGTCGAAATGTTATGAACGGAGTGTGAACATTTTTGCTAATTTACACTTGCATGCATTTCATTTTAGTTCAACTTGTCTTCGATAGTGGATGAGATAAATGAAAAATAAAATGACATTAAATTTTAATTGATTCTATATTTTCTAAGTTTTCGTAATAGACACTTCTAGTCTTAAATGAAGCAAACTTGTTTTCAATTTAGTTTCTTTATTTAGAATCTAGAGCATCATTTAAAACTTGATTTGAATCTTTGTAATTTTTAATTCTTTTCTTGCATGTACGAATAAATGTATTTACAATTAAATAGCAAATCTCCGAGACGTTGAACTTTTTAAATGAACCACGTATTTATTATGAAACAAATTTCGTATTACGTATTTTCATCATGTCGATATTGAGTTTCAGTGCCCATAAAAATCTCTCTAATGTAGATTAAGACGAGAAATTATTACCTACTGTTGCTTCAAAGAAGGCAAGAATTATAATTTTAAAGTAAAGGGAGAATTTGTTTTAAATAGAATAAAACCTGCCTAAAAATTATAAAATTAAATACAGTCTTCATTACTAATTATTATCCAATTTTGCGAATACAATTGTTGTATTCTTCTAAATTTAATACTTATAAATTTACCTATCATTTTATTTTTTATTTTTATTTTAGTTTTTTATTCGATGAACAATTGTACAAAAAAAATTATAAATGTATTATTTCACTCAAAGTACTTGGAAACATCATACAATATTCATAACTTTAATGCAGATAGTTTAAAAAATGGTTGGTTGGTTGGTTTATAAACTACAGGTTTTGTTTATCATGTTGGCAATTGTGATTATTGATATTGAATTAATAAAGCTAGATTTTCATTTAAAATACCAACTCTTACTATTATAATACGTTTACAAAAATGAAAAATTTGTACAAGGACAATGAATTATTGAGATGAAAATAATGGTATTCTCGATTAACCTATCGGTAAATAATCAGAAACAAATTTGTACTAAATTTTATTATTTTTAGAAATTCATGTAACTCAAGATACTTGGTCGACTTCTTCGTAGATGTCGCTAACTCATACTTCTGAATTGGTGTACCTTGAAAACCTGTAGACTGCATGCGTTGTATCTTTGTAAAGGTACTTCTGTGATAATTAGCAGGTTATTTAAAATGCAATTTTTTCATATGCGCACACATACATATGTTTTGCGATAGAATATTAGATCGTATCACATATCATTTCCATATTTGGGTATACTATCACTATATAATTGGGTATATTATCATGCATAAACTACCTAGCCAATGGTGAAAAGTCATTGCAAATCATAGTCTATATGTCACTGATGAAGACATAAATGTTATTTATTTTACCGATAAATTAAATTGATATATTATAGCGGAGATTACTTGTAACATTGAGTGAGGTTTGCTGTATCGAATGATAGTCAGTATTATTTATTAATATTTAATCTTTTCTAATTCAAATTTTATGAATAACCTAGGATGTCAGACATGTATTTTCAATTGCATACATCGTTTGTAAACAGAAGTTCATTACTTAAGTAATGTATATTAAATTTAATTACATTAAAGTAAATAAAGTAGTACGTTAATAAGCTGCACCTTTGTTTGAATTAAATTGTTCTATAAAGCAGCTTATTTAAACATTTTCTCAAAGCGGTATTTACATCTCTCAAGAATATAAAACTTTCATGAAAAAAAAAACTAAATTATTAAGTTTGAATGAAAACTTGTATTGTAACTGACAGTTAACCACATGGTGATATTCAAATTATTCGCCACGCCATATGAAATAATTTCTTATTTCTGTAAAACTTGAATATGTGAGCAAATACTATTATATTTTTACATATTGATAAAACATCAGTTCATTATAATTGTACATAATAATAATATATCAGTCAATATAGGGAAGTGATTAGAAAATACTGAAACTCAATTAAGTTTGCTAATAAGGAATGCGGTCTCGTTACGTTTCATCGACAGTCGATGTTATCGGTCTAGTTGCATTCTGTCCAACTGTAAAAAACTATGTGTATTTATCAGTTGTTTTGACATCGTATCAAGTTATTGCCTTCTGAAAGATTGAACCGTCGAAGGGATCGGTCCTTTCTTATCAATCATGCCTAGAAACCAGTATGATAATTTTATATGGCAAGGAATCTCCTGCCTCCCTATCACAAGTATTGTATAAATATTATCTCGGTGGATAGGAATTACTTTGGGAATTGTGTGCAAAAAGTTAATGCTGTCTCAATAAAGAAAATCTTATATACTTCACGGTAAAACAGCACTTAGAAAAATATCGACATCGTGTCGCTATCCTGAGGTGAAAAATCTTTTTGCTAGGAAGTACACAGTGAGCGGCAAACAATGTTGTGATTACAAATCGATCGATTAATTAAATCTTTTATAATTTCTGTATCATTATTTATAATTTCCGTCCTGCAGTTGTTACAACAGCACGATGGCTCCGTATAATAAGGTGTAATCAAATTGTTACTCTCCGATTACAAGCCGTACGCGTTTCATTATTCGAATAACCGATCACTGTCTCGTCGATTCGCATTAACATGAATATTTTGTTATAGTGCTTTCTTTCGCGGTACGAGTGTTACATTTGTTCTTTGAATTTCATACAGACCGTCGATCATTGTAAGAAAACGCATCGAATGGATATTCAAGCAATCGGTTAAAAGGACGTTTTTCATACAAACATAATTTAAAAACATTTAGTCGTTTTAAACCATTCGTTTCACAGAACACGCATAATTTTATACCACCTTGTTGCATTTAGATATAGCCTCTCGTATAGCCTCTCCGTATAATTTAGTTCGCATAATCTACTCCTTTTATCGTATTAACGGCATGATACGCGGATGCTTATGCTAACTCACATTTTTGTAGATTAGTTTATTGGCTTTTGCAGTGATTTTTAATACTGATAATATTCAAACAGATTTGTGCATACAAGATATTTGTGTTTGCTAATTGAGACATTTCTGTTGAAATGAAAAACATTTTCAGAAAGTATTGAATGTTGAAGAGATAAAAGATTATTTCATTTCGAACACTCGTGAGAGAAGTTCGCTTGATGTTTAATCAATATTGATATTTAAGCTGTGGTAATTTCGTTAAAAATGACAGTACAATATAATTCTCTACTTTCATAGACTGTAATTGATTTTTACCTAAGACAGTTTTGTACAAAGTAAGACAGCGATGTCCAAACTTGACTCCCGGGAGTTAAACGCCGTCCCCACCACCGTTCGCCGTTTCCATAGCGCCGAGACGCAGCGAACCGATTACCAATATGCTCGCTTCCCGCGTTAAAAAGATGATCGTCGATTGTTTTATGACGCGCACATCGAATTAGCGGGAAAGCATGCCTTTCTGCTCACAGTGGCTGCTCGCAGTAGACGCATCGAGATTCATAGCTGCTTATTATTGCGTATTATTGTGTGATTGCTTTTGTGTATTAAAAGATGAATAAGAATATTTGTAGAATATGATGTAGGGAATGGATTAAGGAATCGTCACGCGTAGCGTTTAGTAGGTTGCTTGATACGAGAACGTTAGTTTATCATTGCCGCCTCCTTAGCACTGGTCGGCAGTGTCGCCAGATCGGTCACATCGAGGGGAATACAGTTTACCACCTCTCTGATGACGAGGGTAATATGTAACACGTTGCGCGGCACGTCACGTGACCAGTCTATGGTCTTAGTGGGGGACGTTGGAGTGTGCTCATGTAGTGGAATGGGATAGTGGAAAGGGAAAAGGAGGAGAGGAAAACCAACCAAGTTTTGGGTTGATCTGGCGACACCGCTGGTCGGTTACTCGGTTTCTTGGACGGCGGGGTGAGAACACGCTGCGCCTGCGTAAACTGACAGTAGGAAGGGGAAGCAGGCGCGTAAGGGACCCCTACGCTGGACACCGCTAATGTAAGAAATGAACAACTGAACAAATGTTATCCCTCGTAAATTCTACCAATCGAAGCGTTTTTAAAAACATAAGCTTTGAATGAAAGATGTACTGTCTTTACAGTAATATAAGGCACTCCACGAGATTTTTACACAACCGAATTTATTCCTCATTTTTGTTCTATAAAACACTGAAACAATAGTACAACAATTTTTAAGGCGTCGTTGCAAAGGGGAGGCTGCAATCTTTCAATCTTTTGCGGATTCAGCTACGAAACAAAATTTTCCAGTGTTTTTACAGAGGTTTCAATCTATAGCATTTTTCAGAAAAAGATGAGTTTTCAGTTTCCCACCCGCTACATTACATATAAAAATAGCTTATTGTTAGAAGAAAATGAGCAATGTTCTTCGAAAGGAAAACCATCAAACATTAAAGCGAGTCCATTTCTGTACTATTATTTTTTCACAAAATTAGCGAAGGTTAGATGTCGACAATTTGTCCGGAATCAGAAATTTAGTGTTCAAACACTTTTTGGATCCACTGTAGTTTTTAAATAGCAATAATTGAAGTCTAAGAGTTCGTTTTCCTAAAAATGAAGCATGATTTGCCTCAAAAAAAGGATGCTAAGAAACGGCTACTGCGGCCTTGCATGGAAAAAAAACGACGTCATATGACGTCAAAGTTCGACATAAGCAGTTTTCAAGATAGATATAACTTACTTCCTTTGTATAATATTTTTGATACAAGAAACGCAAAAATCATATGGATTCCAAATCTAACAAGGGTTAAAAATTGGTAATTGGTGCTATTATTGGTAATTAGTTTAAAATATTCTAGTTTGTGTTCATAACAATCTTCCATTAGATTCACTGAAGAAGATATAAAAAGAATTGGAGTATCACTGTATCATTTCCGACTTATTAAAATTATTAAATGAAAAAATACATTTTCATCGAGCTTCTGTTTTTTACAATTGACGTAGAACATTTTTATTTTAGATTAAAAATCGAGTATACTTGACTGGTTTCGATATTTATTACTTACATGAAATTGGAAAGAAGATGGTAATATTAGTTAGTGATTTATAATTTGTATTGTATCGCTTGTGTTCAGTTAAATTTAAATTATTTCAGTTCTTGATTTATTATTTTATTCAATACATACATTATAGAACTTAAAAAAAAAACGTTTTCGTAATATAAGTTCCAATGAGAGGAGATAAAGAAAAGTTCTCGAAAGTAAAAGTTTTAGTTTCAGTAGAATTTAGAAAATATAAAATATTTTCTTCATCAATATCAATATTAACAAAGGTCACAATCATTGTCACAAATACTGAATACTGTACAATGAATAATATAACAACGAAATCAAACCACTATTGCTCTTATTTATTTGTAATATTTGTGTAGATAATTCATAGTTCAATACTCGCTTGTGTTTCTTTTATGAAACCTCCCTTCATGAAAGTTCTAAGATAACTTGTCTCCATAGAACTTCTATTAAGTATATAGATTCTAAAAGATCTTTTCCTGGAGAAAACATTTTTAAAACCATTTTAAGAGTAACGTTCAAAAGATAACACAAAAAGATAACTGTTTATTTCAATCTCTTTTTTGAACTTTTACACCGCATGAGACAAATGAACTATTCATCGAACAAATGGTAAAACATTTTTAAGCGATAACCTAGTAATATTTTTTATATTCACACAATTGTCAGCGCAACATTTCTCATCGATGCATTTGACAGAGTACTGTCTGCTAGGGGATGCACGTTTTCTGGTTCACTGTCGTTCAAAAGACGACAAAAAAATAAATAGAAATCGCTTTCTCCCTCGCATCTATCAAATGACACAAGAACCGTGCGTATCGACGTGTAAATACGAAAATTGATGATTCTTCGTAACACATGGCGGCTGCTTCTTGACAGGAGATTGATATACCGTACTCCTGTTTACATCCGAGACGCGACTGTGATTCCTTGATCTTCTTCGAAGGATCGAAGCCACCGAGCCCTCCCCGCGCAGCTTTAAAATTGTCTGCACAGCCCGTAAAACCCGACACTGAAATCTGAAACGTTGTCTGAAGATCGATGGCGGACATCGCCAGACAGTACGACCTGTAGTTGATGAAAAAGAAGTAAAACCGGAGGATTTGTGCAGGCTTAGATCGCGCCGGAAATGGTGGGTGCCCAACAGATCCGCAGCGCTGCGCCACGCCGCCGGCGAAATTCGAGAGTCGTAGATTCCTTTTTCCTTTTCGTAGATTTCTTCGTAAGCCGCGTCGTCTACACGTATTCCAGGATCAACGTGTAGATCCGGAGGCTTGATACGTCGAATTTATTGGTGTTCTTAACAGGAAAACACAACAGCCGACCTTCTTTGTCTGCAGAACTGTTTGACAAGGCCTACTTGCTATTAGTGTTCTATTATCCCTGGCAAAAATTAATCGATCAAACAAATCAAGTGTCTGATTATTTTGTCTGATATTTTCTAACGACAAAATACTGTACCATGTAAAGCAACATGATAAGTAAAATTTAAAAGTTATATCTAGTACTGAATTTATTAATTGAAGTCTAGTACTGAAGCATTAACACAAGATACGAATGTTCCGATCATCATTTTCACGAAAGCTTAGTTATCTCTGAATAAGGGAAGAATTTGGTCTTTAAGGTCTTTTAAATTTTTATTAAAATATCTAATGATACTTTTAATGAAAGTGTTTCTCAATATCAATCTATGTGATCGTCGTGTATTCTTTTTATACGAGTGGGAAAATAAACATGTTGAATGAAGAACGTAAACAACCAAAAAAATAACAATCTATCGTAATAAAATTAAAAGCCTTATAATTTGTTGAGATAATATGTTTATTGCAATGTGACTAATTTTGATCCACAAGTTTTATTTAGAAAATAGTTGTGTGTGCTTAACGTAACTGTTAAAAATCGAACATTTCATATGCAGCAATTTAGTAAAAAATTCAATTGGAGGGGTTCCTATAGTGAGGAGGCAGCTTCACTTTCAAATAATATGAGAAAATCAACCAAAGCAATTAAAAATCAGGCACTGTTTCAAGCCTGCTACAAATAAAGGATAGTAGAAGTATGCCAATTTAGACCTTACTGCCAACGAAAACCTTCAATAAGGTTTGTTCTACCATATCTTTCGAAAGAATACGAAATGCATCATTATTTATTCGGGAATAACGGAAAAGATACCAAAAATGCGTGTAAACTTTGAACCATTACCATTCGTGATGCTTTCCTAGTTAAAGTATTTCATCAGTTTCCTGGTCAGATAGGAAATCAGTAACATAGTTACTTCAAATAGTACTGGGTAAGATCGTATCATGCTGTCAACCATATTCAAAGAATTATACAATGATTCTTATATGTATAGTATAGTATAGTAGTAAGGATCGTCAACACATCTATCAACGTTATATTCGCAGTAGGACGCAGTACGTAAACGTTTGAAAAGAAAGTAATATCGTTTCTACATTTCAATTATTATACATGTATTGTTGTGTATATCTAAAGGTATCCATACATCGATGTATCGAATAGAAATAGACTTCAAATGTTACACGTGAAATATTACGTTGGATCCAGGAATTATTAAATAAAATGTGCCATGAATGTAATCAGTAGACACCGGATTGTATGCATTTATAACAAAGAAGGGTAGGTCAAATGAAAAAGAGTAAACACAGTTAAAGGATTAAAAAATACTGTTGCATTGTTTTCAAGTCGATCAAATTTTAAAAAAAGGAAACAAGCATCTATGTAGCCCCCGTGTCTTGCGAGACAATTAATACACATCATTTTTATTTTGCATTGGACAAAAATGTTTACGTAAAAGAATTTTTACATAAGAGAACGACAAGTGTCGTCGGTTACCAATAAATTTGTTTTCATAATTAGGGCAACAAAGTAAAATGAATAAAATTTGTTTGTAGAAAACGTAGAATATTATGTGTAGACTGCGAGATCGAAAAGATAATAATGTTCAGCCATCTTTCTTTTCAATGACATTAAAGAAATCAAACCTTTGGATCCTAAATTCTGTTAGCTATATCGTATAATTTTTTCAATACAATTAGTTTTGTGGTATTACATTTGTTTTGGGCCACAAACCATTTAAGCTCTGTTTCTGAAACGATTGTGGATGCCTCAAAATGCCATGGTGTATCGCTGTTATTGTTGTTACTAGATTTATCTTGACTAGTCATTTCTTGGCTATTATTTAAAACATTTTGCAAAATAACTTTGACAGAAGAATGCGCTCGATCATGGTAATTTTTATCGTATGGGTACCACTCTGTTATGGTGGTCTTATCACAATTGCCTCCTGGTGTTCTATGCAACATTGCAACGACTTTATCTTCATGTCATTTCCGCTCGATTCGATTTTGTCATTTTCATCTACTATTTCCTGCAGCAATAATTTACCCCACGCTTTTTCCAGTGTTCCGTTTTTGACGTTTCACCAGGCATTTACTAAAATATTACAGCAATGTACACTCATAGTTACGTCTGTGGTTAGTAGACATTTTCAGAGGAAATCTTCTCTGCACAATCGTTTAAGACATTCAATCATTCTCTGGCCCGTACTATTTCGACTTGCACTATTTTTACATTTAACGGCACGAATAGAGGAAGTACAGTATGTTTGGAATACTCTTCCTAACTTAGAATACTGGAGTAAATTTTTAAGTAAATTTTTTAATTAATTTTTAACATTGCAGATAATAGTAGCGACTGACCTGTTAACTCACTACAGTTGTGAACAAATCTTAATTCGGACGTTTCAAAAACGTGTCATGTGTCATAGCTTTAGAATAAATAATTTAATCTACGCATTTGCATATTCATTTCATGGTTTCGTGTCAATGTTGCGATTATTTCGAGAATACAAATGTTACGTTTTGATGATATGTTGCTAATTCGGTATACCGATGATGAATACTGTGAAGGTAGTTCCGTGTCGCTTCTGCAGTGTGAATTACAACGGAAAGATAAGAGGAAAGGAGTGGGTGCAGTGTTTCATGTGTGAAATGTGGGTGGACTATGAATGCCTTAGTTATAACTCCGGAAGTTATACCTGCGACTGCTCCGAAAGTAAATTTTAAAATTTGTTAAAATACCTAAGATGATCAACCTATAATTACATTATCTACTTGTTTTCATAACTTTTTAAGTAAAGGTAAATTGAAGTATATTTGTTCCTAACCCCATTTTTCAGTTACACCAAACTTTTAGACACTTCTTTTTTTTATTGTTACTTAGAATTTAAGGTGTACTAGTTTATTAGTTTTCCTGTAAATTTTTATTCATCTCAAACAAACTGGTTTTATAAATACACTGCACCTCCTCTACATACACATATTTCTATTCATCCAAGCGTTTTTCTGAGCTTTGTATGCAAATGAAATATATCGTTAGAAATGGAACATCTCGGCTTTTTGCTTTTACCAATTACACTGTGCAACACCAAATTTGTTTCCTAATAACTGTTGGGTGGTTCCTATACAGTTTTTTGCGCTGATTCCGAATCTGGCCTTACTTGTTCTCCTACACGCACAGTTTTTGAGAAACATGACTTTGAAAAAAAACCTATTTTTCAACTTTAAACAAATATTGTGATGTTATTATAAAAGATATTGAATTGTTCTTCGCAGCAAAAGATTCTGTAGACTTTTCCTGAATACAGTGTATTCCAATATTAATACATTATGAATGTTTAAACATGTTTAAACAATCATTAATGACGGAGAGACACCACTTTTGCACCAATTTTTGAGGATATTTTTGAATTTATCTCAAAAATAAGGATTCAACGTAAAATCGTACTATATTACGCGATAGAGCAGACTTTTATCTTGAGAACCCTCCCTTTGAAATTTACAACATCGACGTTTTTACCGAACCAGAAAGCAAAATATCTACGCCCGACATTAGTTGCCACCAGTGGTGCTCTTCCACTAGCGCGGTCGTTCGTCACGATACGGCGCGGCACGGCATAACGGCGATGCAGTGGCTAAAACTGCGCAATTATGTCAGACTATTTCAATGTTATATATTATTTATTAGTATATTTATTCTGTATAAATTATTTTATGTATTTTTTTTAATGTTAGTCTCTTGTTCATAGTATATTTCAAACTAAAAAGGTCCTTTGTAACAAAAAATAATTTAATACAAAAATCTATTTAGTATTGTGGAAATACTAATAAAGAAAACTAAGTACAAAAGAAAAACTTACTAAATTATTTTTTTGTTACAAAAGATCTTTTTAGTATGAAATATACTATGAACAGGAGACTAACGTTAAAAAGATACAAAAAATAATTTATACAGAATAAATGTACTAGTAAATAATAAATAACATTTAAGTAAGCTGATATAATTGCGCCCTTTTGGCCACTCATGTCGAGCGTAGATATTTTGTTTTCTGGTTCGGTATAAACATCTATGTTGCAAACTTCAAAGGGGGGTTTCTCAAGTTAAAAGTCTGCTCTATCGCGTGATATAGTTCGCTTTTACGCTGGACACTTATTTTTTGAGATAAATTCAAAAATTAGTGCAAAAATGGTGTCTCTCCGTCTTTAATGATCGTCTAAACATGTTCAAACATTCATGATGTATTAGTATTGGATATCACTGTATTCGGGAAAGTCTACAGAATCTTTTACTGCAAAGAACTATTCAATATCTTTTATAATAACATCACAATATTTGTTTAAAGTTGAAAAACAGGTTTTTTTCAGTCATGTTTCTCAAAAACTGTGCGTGTAGGAGAACACGAATCAGCACAAAGAACTCTATAAGAACCACCCGACAGTTATTAGGAAACATAAAAAAAGTTGAAATTTGTTGGACAGTGTTATTAAAACTGGCAACCAATGAGAGCCTGTAAGATTTGCATAAACTAGTACCGTAACATGATCTTTGCTAACCTTCCGACTAAGAGCTGTTGTCGTACATCGAGAGACTAACGTTGTTCTTAGCAGCGCTTCCGGAGCCAAACTCGTTTCATCGGCATTATAAATGTTGATTAAATCGTATCCTTCTTCAATTAGAAAGTTTCTAAGATTCTGCTTGTAAGTTTTTGCATCTATATCATCTCCAAAAAATTTTTCTTCACTAGTTTAATTTATGAATACCACGACGCGACTTAAAGGAGAATGTTAAGAAATATAATTAATATTCGCGCAAAGAATAAAAAAAACTTGTTCTCTATGTTGCATATAGGGTGAGTCAGAACATATCTGAGCTACCTAGGCAACTTTTCAACATCCTCCTTTTGTTAGCCAACCGCTGCTTGTTTTGATCTTTTAACCGGGGATAATGAGTTATTTCGTCATTCGAGTTCGCTAAATTCAACGAACAATACTTTCACTGAATTGTATCGCAGTATCCACATTGGTATAAACTACATTTTATTTACGTAGATCATGCTAAAATTTCTGGTATCTTAACATGACTTGTCTTTCGCTACGTCTTCGTTGGTATTCATAATTAAAAAGTTGCCTAATTAAAATTTTGATTTTCTTTAAATTTTCCATTAAAGTTCCGTGCTTTCACGCACATACTTGGTCCACTTACGGATACTCTTTCATCTCTCCATTTAACAAATCACTGAAACGCAGTTACATTTAGATTGTCTTACGCCACTAATGTCTTTTGATTCGTTGAAGTATCTTATTTAAATTTGCTCTAAATAGTTTTCAATAGCACGTTTCCGGTTTCTTATATTGGTAATAGTTGATTTTGCAACACCATACTTCTATGCTAGATTCGTTGTACATTTCCCACGTTCCAGTTTCTTAATTATATTACTTCTTCTTTCAATTGTGAAGTCTTCGTGTTTCCGTTTTATCGACATTACGATATAACGTTATACGTATTATGTCAATTTCATACCGAATCATTGTGAATATATTTCATCTTACAGAAGTATGTAAATATAATAGAAAATACATGTATAGTTTATACAATAGAATGTTCAAATAACAGCTCGTACATATTATGAGAGAACGTTCACGTAACGAGTGTTCATATAAGAAAGCTCTACTGTCATATTATTGTGAAAAAAGTTTAAAAGTTCTGATGGATTCGTTCTAGATTTTTCAAATTGAAAATGAACACATTTTGTGAAATCTTTGGAAATCTTTGGAAACTATTTTATCAATGCCACAGCGGCAGTGATAAGACCACTAATTGGATGTCATGTATTGTAGTTCATACGTAGGAAATATTATCCACGATATTCGACGTCTTTTTCGTAAATAGATTGTAAATTTACTTTCTTAAAAATTCACATAAAGTAGTTTAACAAAGTAAATCATACGTTGTGTTTACAATAAAATATGTTCATATTTTTGCATACCAATTTGATTATTTATCGATCAAATAAATTTGAATTGAAATAAAGTATAGAAATGTAAGTAGTATTCCTGTAAATATGATTCGTCATGGAAAAGTAAAGCAATAAATATATTAAAACGGTATTATAATGTTATTTTTAGAGCTCAGATACAATACATAAGTGTAAGTCAAGTTGAGCATGAAAACTGAAGGCTTTTTAAAATGAGTTGTAAAAGAATACCAATGCATACAAAAGTTTTAGAAGAATATAATTATTAACAAATACCTCAAATAATGTGTCATAATTGTTATGTGATGTGCAGGTTATGTTTTGCATACCATTATTAGAATCAGATTTTTTTCACTACCAGGTAAATATTTGGAATCACTATCAGAAAAACTGCTATATTCTAATGATAAAGATGACGTACTTTCATTTATATTATTTATAATGTAACTGTGGACAATTTGATTTAGCTAAACGTTTCAAAATATTAACATAATTGTTTTATCAACTGACAGTTTTCACAATAAAGAATTTCTTGAACTATTTAGGTATGTCAATTTCAGAGAAAACTGAACTTACCCTGATTGGCTCCAGAGCTCCTCATTTAATGGTCATAAATTTCACAGTTGAAAAAGCGATACAACTTCGATAAGATACTTTGACATTGTTATTCTTTATAAAAGTGTTAAAAAGTGGCTCCCTAAAGTTAAAATTTTCAATAATAATGTCAGAAGCTTCACTGATAACAGTTTAACATACAGTTTCACTAAAATCACCAAATTTTTATATTTGACATACCCAAAAATATAAGATAAACTCAATAGAAGATTGACTTTGTTAAATTTTCTAATGGTGCATGTTGATCTGTGCAATAAATACAAAGTAACGTTATAGAAGCACCATTTTGATATTTTACACGACCAAAAATGTAAGAAAATCTCAATGAAAGATCAAGTTCGTTAAGTATTTGCTAATAGTGCATTTGCACGTTGTAGAACCACCATAATTCACGATTGAACCTTGAACAACGGTCGCGTTGAAATACGACGATGCAAAAGGAAGACATTAACGTCAACGGGAGAAAAGGGGGTCTAACGAGACGCGTAAAGCCGACGGGGCCGGCGACTGATCGAAATTATTCTTTCCGGACGGGAACGGAACGCCAAAAGCGAAAGTGGTCCAGAGACTGGTGAGGAACCTGACGTGGATGACTGACCGGGTGGGTACATAACTTACGTGGAGGCGGTAAGAGACGGAGCTCCGCTGTCCATGCACGATATATGTACAGCACGTCGCACCACACCTCGCTGGAATAAATTTACATTCACCTCGGCTCAATGAGCCCCTACGAGTTTAGGCCCATGAAGGATAAAGAGCCCGAATGGGAGCTGCGAAAAAATGTCGGTCGGCACTACTTAAACCGATCCACTCAACGTTCGAACCAGGCCGCAAAATAGACAATTATCTTCCATTTTTAAAAAGATTTTGTACGAACTTATTGCGAAAAATAAGCTTCGTTTTTCTGTCCAATGAAAGCGCTGCCGTACATTCTTTCTAAATGCCCGGTTTGTAACAGTATCGTTAAACAAATGTAACATTTTCCTTTAGGAAAAACCCATTGATCAAAGCAAGCAATATTATAATATACATATTCCGTTAACAAATTGCAAATTTCTTGATTTTGGTATGGCAGAAATTGAATTTTTTTTATCATTCACGTTGTTCATTTGCAATACTGTCACATTCAGTGTTGAGTTTTTCCTAGTATTGACGAATAGTGTATTCATTTATCACCACAATTTGACCACATATCGTATAATATGTCGTCAATGTATTTATTTTTCCACTCGTATAAAAAGAGTACACAATATATCGATTAAAATTGGAATAAACTTTATTTTAAAGTAATGTTAAATATGTACAGTGTGCCACCTAAGTATTCGAACACTTTTTAAATCAGAATAACTGTCTTAAAATTGTACTCAAGAACTTAACTTTTATTTAGCAAATAGAAGCATTGATCTACTAAACGACGTGCAGATAAAGAATGAAAAAAAATTGGAATTGGTAAGATTTACATGAAAAAATAAAAAAGGCACTTTTTAAAACTTTTTTGTTTTAGTCCGTAATGAAAATTTAAAATATACATCTTGTAGCAAAATGTCTACAAAATGAGTGCAAAGCACTGTTTATGAAATCCAGTAGCAGTCGTCGAAGGTGAAGAATTATGAGAGAATTATTTCAACAATTACAGAACGTATCTATTGATAAACGATGTCATAATACGCGTTTCCCGCGAATCTGGCGGGCAATGAACGTTATTCGAGTCAAGATATTCATAATGGATGTTCAACCGATAAATGGAACTGTTGAATATTGACAGGGACGAGTACGGTGCCAAGGAGCTCGGTGCGTTCTACTCGGTTGTGAAACACACCACTACCGTCTAATGACAATATCGTGTTTTATAGATAATTTTAATGGCTTAAGCTCCTTAATGTTCGTGGTCACGTTTGCGTTTCGGTTCGTAATGGTATTAGACGTTTGCCGTAATCCCTAAGATTTAGACAAGACGCGAATCACGGTTTCAAATTCCCCCGTGATCACAAAAGAACAGTTGTTCAACTGCTTATTTTTCGTATCACTCGGATGGGAACTAGGTGACCGACTTTTGTAGGAGAAATACCTTTCTTAAAAGTCAAAGAAAAAATATTGCTCAACAGGAACGCTATTAACACTTTCCTGCACACTTTTTCTTTCTAGACTGCCCAAAACCACAATTTCTGTTTTAAATGTTTCTTGTTTCTACCTGAAATTATACCAGGAGACTCGCCTATAAAGATCAAGCACAACTACTTTTTTCAAGTTTTTTCTTTTTAATTTATGATAGTTACAGCCGTCACTTGCAAGTGCTAAACATGTTTAGCAGAATAAGAAGCAATTGTTGTCACTTGGTATGTCAGTTTCAAAAATGAAATTTTAAAGGGTGTAAAAATAGAGCTGGATATGTTCCGAAAAAGTATAAGCATAATGTAGATTTTTTATGCTTAATATTATACAGTATATGTAATGTAATGAAATTTGTTTATACTACTTTTTATGCTATACTTTATGTATTCACGACTCCAGAACAATCATTGCAGTAAAAAGTTCAATGTATTATCCATTTTATATAGACTCTATATTCGACGCACAAATAGTTTAAATGAATTTGTATATAAAAACTAGCTAACATCGATAGTTAATTTTTGTATATGTATGTATAGATAAGTAGTGATCTCATCCGATTTTCACTTCCACAATTTATTGTGCAAGGATATTTCGATTTTTAAATTATTAACAAACGTGTTGTGTTGTATGGGAACCACCGAGAAAATAGATAATGAATACCAACTAAATTATTAACAAACCTGTTGTGTTGTATGAGAATCATTCAGTAAATAAATACTAAACACTAACTAAATTTTGTTCGGCAATATGAAAGTGTTTAGCTTGGCAGGTGCCAGAGAACAAATGCGATGAAAACAGTAGGGGACAAGGGTGGTTTATACCCTGTGAAAGTGGAAATTATGTGCTTCTCCGAGAACATGGTTCGCTATCCGTGTGAAACTATAGGGTCATAAATTAGCTTGTCCACCTTTCTGTTTTCACGGAAAATAGTATTAATATGGAAGATTATTATCTTCCCTGACAGTTTTCCTTTTCAACGTCTTAAAATCAAACTATGCAAAATTTGATGACTTAATCATGTTAAGATCAATTTCTTAATGCATTCAATTCTTCTGTAGAAAACAAATTCAATGGTTCTATTTTCTATCTGTAATACATTACTGAATTGATCAATTTTTAAGACAATTTTCTTCTATTCCCATTTAACACAGTAAATTATAACTTTGAACTGTAAGTTCTATTACCAGGCATACATGTATTGTTAATTTACATATCAATTTTTTTAACGAAATGCAATACAAAGTATAACTAAAAATTATAGTGCCGTTCAAAATTTAAGGCTGAACATATAGTACGTTTATTATTTTAACATACGTACACGCAAGATGTTATTAAACCCAATTCGATTAAGTGAAACATTAATTTTTCATTAAAAGATGGAAATATGAAAAGTAAGATTTTATATGGATTATTTTTAAATTGGTGCGTCCATTTTTGGAAAAAATTGAGAACTCACAAAATAAACAAATAATTTAGAGCGAACGTTTTATTTATCAACAATTCTGGACAGAATAAAAAATGGACTTATACCAATTTCAAAATAACCGGACCATATATTGAATTCTCTTAAGTGAATTTTGCACAATAACAGCTGTATGCGGTTAAGTTCTCTCTCATTGCGCACTGTATAACAAGTTGAGCGCATTGCGTAGACGTAGACCTATTGACTTGAGCGAAATGACTGACGTCTCTGTACCAACAGACAATGTTGATTCGAAGAGAGAGTTGAAAGTGACCTCGGTCGTGAAAAATATATTATTTGTACGTAGTGTTAAAACAAACCAACTATGTCTTCCACAGAAAATAATAAGTATTTAAGTATGTATTTTAATCTATGTACTGATCTTATAATCTATAGGATGAACAAGACATCTCCGATCATTTTTAAAGTCATTATTACAATGCTTTATATAAGTTTTAATCAATGTGAGTTCTAATCTTCATTGAATTATAATCTTCAAAATAATGGACATATATTTTTAAACAATTTTGTAGTTTGTAATTCCAACATGTATTGATATATTTCTTCCCGAAGTAAAAGAGTACAGTTCCCAACCTTGGACGTTTGCTAACGATGCACGATTTTCATGTAAACGGTCTTGTAGGAGCACGTATCACACATAATTTCTCGTGTAAACATTTCTCCCTTACTGAACGTTGATTTGAATTCAAGGATCTTGAGGTCACTGTATCGATACTTTAGTTTCTAAAAATATGTTTCGTATTTATTAAGAACATTGTGGTAATGTTATTTACAAATCTTCCACTTGGGTCTCAAGAGAATTAAATTTGTTTTTGGTTAACTCTCTCCTACAAAATAAACGTAGGGTTATTTTTATTATATTTTAATGAGGTTGGCATTATGAGGGTAACGTGATTGATATAACACATAATCGAATTTGTGTAATTTAAAAGAAAAGTGCTTTCATTTAATTTCTGAGAGAACCACTTGTTTATAATCTTCATTTTACGTTTTCTTAAGTATTTTCTTAAGTATTTACTTAAAAACTTCCGAATGCGCATTCTGTTTTTCTGCACTCTCTACAGAGATTTCTTGGGAGTAGATGCTATGATCTGAGGTACTAGATACGTCGACAAATGTAAATCATAATACATAAAGAGTTTCGTTACGATATACGAGCACTAAGACCTTCGCATACTGTCGTTCTAAAATCGAATGCAACACCCGTGCATTCCCCTTTTCAAATGGAGAAACTTAAATAAATAAATAAATAAATTACTAATACGTTAAAGTAATCCATAATTACAAATGGAATTTGAAAAATTATATCTGTGTAATAAGATTATTTTAAATTATGTAATTACCGTGACAGATAAGCTGACAATGTAGCAAACTAAATATATGGAATACATACGTTCAAATATTTAATAACGCTCTATTTACATTTAAATATTGTACCTATAATACATTCTTTTGATAAAATGTCGTTCTATTAGCCGGGCAACAAGTTTTCCAAGCATCTCGTATAATCAGGATTCCACTGCAGTAGTAATCCCACCTAATGCCATCAAGTACCTAACGTCAGAGCTGGACGGATCAACGTCATCTCCCTTTGAATTTCTGCGAACCATAAATTCGCCGCCAATGAGTATATGTATGTGGCTCTGTTTTCGTTGCAAATTAACCACAACGAAAAAAGGGACATTCGGTAATGTCTCATGGGAAATTTGGAAAAATGAATAGCAAAAATAAATGCTCTGAGTCATACTAAGATAGTAAAGGAATACTTTTTCTCAGAAAACTTTTTCCTCCCGATTTCAACATTCAGACAATTTGAAACCGTTGAATGATTTCAAACAACGTATTTAAGAGAAGTGGGAAAAATTAACTCGGAAATATATTTAAAAAATATATAAATTTTCACCCAACAGAACCACTGCTGTCATTAAATATAAAGAAGGCACAGCAAAATATTAAATTCAAAATATCACTTACTTTATTAATATTTTAATTTTGTATTCAGGTGTGCTATTATTTTGTTCCGATAGATTTCGGCAAAAATGTTATTTTTGTCAAATAAAACTAAACAAATTGATAAAATCCAATTTGATTTTACTTAGGTGGTCCACGCAACTTGCACATCTCTGTAACTTCCAAAGTATGCATTGTACGAAAAAGTTTTGTATCCAGAAGTTGCATGATCTGAAGGGGGATATTATGTAGTGTATTTATTTCTTTTTATAGGTGTAAGCGTTTCGGAGATTTGAAGGTCGACTTTGTTTTTTTTTTTTAAATTGACTACTATATTTTTTTGTACCAAAATATGAAAGAATGTCGAATTCTGAGTAAAAAAGTACTGACCTTCAATAACTATCGAGTAATTTCATTTTATTTCCTGAAAATTTTCTTCGCGTAATATCAAGTTAGAAATTCAACCTTATCACTTGAATTTTGGTATAAAAAATATAGTATTCCATTTAAAAAATCAAAGTCGACCTTCAAATCTCCGAAACGCTTACACTTATAAAAAAATAAATACACTACATAATGTACGCCTTCAGATCATGCAACTTCTGTATTGGGATCTGACATTTTGAGTGGCGCCGTCTGCTGCCGAAAAATAGAAATACTCTAAGCTTGGCTTGGCTTCGCTTATAGCAGCTGACAGTGTTAACAGGTGTTAATTACAGTATAAACTTACAGTGTTAAAACAGGTGTTAATTAAAAATAACATTATGGAAGTTCCAATTTTACCACCGCGTAGCAAAAAAATTTTGATTACTGTGCAGTGAAAGATTGTGACAGTAGAGCGAGCAAAAATTTGTTGCTCCGTTTCCATACTTTGAAATGAAGTATGTGAAGCGAACTGCTTGAAATTTATAAGACCTCCATTTTTAAAATATAAGAAACAATTTAGCAAAGGACAGTCTATTTTAACAGCTAAAATAGCTAAAGCTAGAGTGCACCAGCATATAAAGACTTTCAAAATTCTTGGTTCAGTGATGCCTGTGGCATTGGTGCCCCTAATAGAAGAAATTTGTACAATTATTTGTGGAGCAATTAATATGTCCTCACCAATTCTAAGGGATTCGAAATTTATGAAATTATAATTCTAAATTTAGAAGGTATATTAAAAAACAAATTTTTTGTGTAAAATGCATTATTTGACAAAACATACTTTATTGATTTTTATACATGTATTTATTTTATATATTTAATAAATATATCTTTTCGAAGTAACATTAAACTCGTCAATATTTATTAAGTGTGTACTCTCGTCACTTGTTATTATTTCTTAAGTCTATTTACTCTCATCACATATTTTTTCCAATAAACAAATTTTATGTAACATATTCGTATAATAAATATTTTTTAATTTAGTCAACATTGAAGAAATAAAACTGTCGTTTCTTGTAACTTTTAAAGCTAAATATTTTTTATCAAACTTAGAATGTATAACAAAATATGTTAGTTCTAAATTTAACACTGCCATCCTGAGTTGGATTTGCCCATAATACCGATGCTTTTCCCTCAACACAAAGTTTTCTCCTTTCTTTCAAACATTTTAAGTAAAAACAAAAAAAAAAGTTTCAATACAATGTTAAGACCAAGCTAAGACCACGCCCCCATGTCAGATCCCAATACAAAACTTTGTCGTGCAACGCATACTTTGGAAGTTATAGAGGTGTGCAAGTTGCGTGGACCACCCTGTGTATGTTATTAAACGTATCCTGCACTAGTGTATAGAAACAAATTTCAGTTGCAATGTGGAAGTATGTATTAAAATCCTATAAATCTTGATGTGTGCTATCTTTTTGTCCCGGAGTGTAATCAGAATGTCTAGAATGTCTAGGAGATGAGCGTGATCGTGCTGCACCGACGTGACAGTGTCCAACGAGGTCCATTTATGTAATCCGCAAAGTACCTCGGATCGTTGCTTCCCAGACGAATAAGGAGAATACACGCGACGAATTCGGCGAATCTGACGAATGTATTAAAAGCAAGACGGTAGTGGTTGGAACATGGTGGTTGATTACGTTCACGGAGAAAACCGTTTTCCTTGTCGTCGCCACGGGGAAATGTCATTACACTCATGCTTCTAATGTAGATTCCTCTGCGTTCAACACTTGCGTGAATTCAATGGGATTAGCTCACGCCGTGGATTACTATTTTTAGAGGCGGCTTTTGCCTGCTATTATTTTATGCGCGGGAACTACGTAAATTGGACGAGCCGCCCTGTTTTTTGTTCGCGGAATGTTGCATGTCAATCTAGGGATTGCGAGAGCCCGTGAAGGAGATGACAGAGCGGCCACTGGACAACAAGTGGACGAGTTACAAGCTTTCCGGGAGACGGAATGAATCCTTGGAATTTCAGTGAAACTGCTCCGTCAGAAATAGAAACGACTCGCGTGTGTCTCTGACCATTTCGAGGCGAGGGATGATTTCGCTCCTAGTTAATACAATGAAGCACGCCGCCGTTCATAAGTCACCGAACGCTTGGTCAGTCTCATAATGCAAATTATGGCGAGAGCACAATGTCCTGCAGTAATTTTACTGCGCGAGTCATTTTATTTTTATAAGAACTGGCGAATTCGAATGCAATCGAAACGCCTGTCACGAACGTTTAACCTTTTAAATGGTGACGAGTTAATTCGTCATTCGAGTTTGTTATCACTAGACTGCGGATTTTTATGCAAAATAAAAATGGTTAATATCTACTGGTAGATACAGGAGCTACGTAGATATTTATTCTGTTTTTAATCATTTTGATGTACTAAGAGTAATGTAACAGTATTTTTAAATTCTTTAAATGTTTTTACTGTTTCACATTTTATTGACTCATTTATTATTGTTGGGCGTGGATTCTAATGAATAGGTAGCCTTGTTTGCTTAACCTACGTTTATTACATATATTATACAACTTACTCTACACATTGTAATATACGCTTTTACGTCTCATTGCACATACATCTTTTCGCGTGTTCTATCCGTTTACTACTTCTCGACTCTCTCGCGCAGGAGCGTATCTCGAGCGTTACGGGGCCCTTCAGGAGCGTACCTCCTATCAATTGTTATTCTACTTACCATATTAATTATTTAATTTGCCATAAGTGAATAAAATCCGCAGTATAGTTATCATCTTCCAGGAATCATTAATTTTCTTTTTAATTCAAAGAATAACTCTTTCACTTACTTATGTTATAATATCCATATTGGCATAAACTACAGGGTGACTTTTCAATTATGAATACTTACGAAGATGTATTGCAAGACAAATAAAATTGAGATAAAAGTTTTACCACAACCAATAGGCATACAATATAATCTCAATTTTATTTGACTTTTATCGCATCTTCGTAAGTATTTATAATTGAAAATCACCTAGTTAAAGGTTAAACGTATTAGAAAATAATAATCAGCTTATGATCTTAAAAGAGTGGTAGAAATCAAAATGTGAATAGAATTTTATTCCTTTTTGTCATATTTTTAATTAATTGGAATCCTTAAGAAGTTAGACTACTATAACAGCGTGAAAAGGCAGGCCATTTTATGAACTAATGAGTATAATTGTAAAAATTTAAAAAAAAAATTATCATAATCACCGTCAGCGGACACTGAACTAATGGTCTTTTGTTGCAGAAAGTCAAACCTCATAACTTTGGATTGTCTGAATCGGGAAAAGGTTTGCATTAATTATACTTTATTACCTACAAATTAACGAACGCGTTTTTCAATTATCGTAAGATATACTGAATGACAATGTTTTGAATAAAATAGCTACAAGATGCAATGTGGTTTACACTGTAAGGTCGATTTCTTTTGTTCTACTTACTGAAAAATTATGAAAATGTCAGAGATTTCTATAAATTTCTTTAGAATTTTTTAATGCAAAATTCATTTTTAAAAAATTTGAGAAATATAGAAGTTTCTTAATTGAAATTGTCAGATGACTATGTTTATATTTTTACAGTATTAGTGTCTTCTTTTATTATTATTGTGTGATTTTTCAAATTTAAAAGTTTTTCAATATAAGGCCACATAGTTGAAAAAGTAAAAACTGATATTTGTTTATATTATTGCCTTAGTTATTCGTGTGAGCATGTTTATATTTGTACAATATTTACAACATTTGATTACTATATTTTTTTTTTTGGTTTTGTGAGGAGATATCCTATAAGTTAAAAAAATCATAAAAACTAATTTCTGTAATCATTTACTAAAATGTCTATAAAACTGTTTCATTCTTAGCGAACATAAGCGTACAATAACATAACACAATTATAGCTTTAATGTTCTCAAGGTCATAGTATAAATAAGAACATAATTCTACAAATATTCTGATTTTATACGTTTTTTAAATATTTTAAATATTTTAAGCAACACTTGCTTAAAAATTCTTAATCTGATAATTATTGTATATTGCACTAATTTCTGATACATTTTCTAGTAAACGGTTTTAATGTGATAGTTTGTTGAATTTTAATTATTCTTTTAATTATTCGTATTATAACTAAATACTAAGTAAGCTAAAACGACTCGAATTGAATAAACGGTTTAATTCTGGACAAATATTTAAAGTAAAGTGAACAAACCTAAAGTGTTAACATCGCGTGACTGTATCGCATAAAATTTTCATTGAACGACACTGAATGTGTAAATAGGGAAAAATAGTGATCTTGAAATAGCGAATGCATATTTATAAAGACCTGTTGAATGCGGGTGAGACCGCATGCACGAAGGCGTAGGCGTGCACGTTTTTATTGAATCAGTAATTGTATTTATAATGCCTTCACATGAATGCTTACGGCGCGGCGTGACTATTGGCAAGTACAAGGTTCTCTTTAATTTAATTTACAGCGACTGAAATTTAATCAATTCTTAGTAATGTATTTACGTAAAATATAAAGTAAGTATAAAATAAAGTTCAATGTAACGTATCTAAGACAATAAGAACTACTTGATTTAATCCAAATTAACTTATAATAATGGCGAGAATTCATTCTTGGAAAAGAGTGAAACTTTGAATATTTGTAGATTTATGTTTGAATATTCAGGTTACAGAAAATACTCAAGTAACCAGTCATAATCTTGCCTTGAAAAAGAAACGTACAAGCAGTCCCATAAATAATACTAAAATAATTAATATTTGAGTAATTTAACAGCAGATTGTATACTAATGTACTGCAATTGTGAAAGTTATATAGTTTAACAAAACGCAAAACCACCAAGGTCCACATAACGCGATAAGTATAACCTTGTCAGATTTCATAACTCGCAAGATATACGTATATGTATCTGACAAGGTTATACTTATCGCTTTATGTGGACCTTGGTAATTTTGCGATAGCATAAATGTTACTTGAAAAAAGTGTCAATTCGATCGGACAGAAATTTGCATACACAATTCGAGGAAATGTGCACTAACTTATCAGATAATCTGAAAAATTTGCGGGAAACGACTATTGGCGAACATTACGAGACAAGTTACTCCAATTTCGTCGGTATTTATGAAGAATATACTGTACAGTAGCGTCGCGAAGTGGATATGTGATAAATGAACGCGAGCCTACATGTACTCAGATAATTACTATAATGAATATCGATTGTAATGTGATATATCCATGGTGGTAGGAATTGCAATTTGCCAAAACATATCCTCGGGGTACATTCAATTATCTCTGCATGTCCTAGAAACTTTAGCAAATATCACCGTATATCACGTCGTTGAATTCTTTTCAAAATTACAAAATTCTTAATTAGAAAAGTATAGCATTCTATTTAATAAAATCAATTTGACCTAAAATCTCTCTCACTACATTGTTTATAAACAATTGTGTGCAGTACTATACCCCCCGTCATAATAAACAACTTTCGTGAAAACATTTTTTAAATATTATCAATTTCTTCTGAAATATATTTAACTGTATAGTAATGTACCTATTGCAAACTGAAAAGAAACTATTACACAAGTATACACGGTTTTGGACCGGAGAAACCAAAAGTTGTTTCTAGGGTAATATGGGCCGCTGAATCCTAATCTACAATCCGTTTTTTAAGGTTGATTCTGGTTTTCGAGATATTCGGTATATTGATTTTTTACAATTTTTGCCAATTAAAGTGCATTTTATTCAATCAAAAGTGATAAATCAGAAATGAAGAGAGGTTGAACTGAGTCATCTGTATTGTTTGATATCCATTTCACGCATTAAACTCCAACAGTGGTCGCTCATCATGCCAACATCCCAAAATCCTTGGAATCGGCTTTCGATTCTCGTCATATCTTGGGTGGCCGCTCTCCTTGCACGTCGCTCGTATCGTCCAAGTTTCCAGGAAAAAAATTGAGATGGGAATGCAGGAAATCGACTATGCAACGCTATCTCGACAATTTCACACGTTCCTAAACAAAACCAAGACGTTTCAGTTGTAATAACAGCGCAATGCTGCCAACATGCAAGAACTCGAAAACCAGAACCAATCTTAACAAACGGATTGAAAATTCGGCGCATCATATTAAAAGTTGATCGGAATTTGTAAACTTGTGTTAATGTGAAGTGAAGAGACGGTACAGAGGCAAGGGGAGAGGGGCTCTCCCTCGCTCGGCGCCCAATGTTTAATCTCCTAAAAGTTAGCCATCCCCACTTAAGTTAAGTTTGTGTTACATTGTGCTCGAACATTAAAACTATAATGTAAAAAATGCGATAAAATCTAGAGAAAATCGATTTTTAGAGTAGGCCCCCACTTTTATATCTTTTCAATTTTCTCTGCTGTGCTAAGTTGTGCTAAGTTGTGCTAACGTTGTGCCAAAGTGTTGATTTCAAAAAATAACAAAGAATAAGTTATGACAAATAATAGTTTTCGACATGCAATTTATGTTAGCATCCGTTATCCAAATATCATATAATTACATATCTGAGTTGTGCTAGCCTAACACAAGTCAACTAACTGCCGATTTACCCAGCACACATATTTTTTCCTTATTCTTGTGCGCGGCACTTTTGGCGTATTGCTAAATTCTACACGTATAATTGGACTTTCGAATTATCCGACAACGATAGCCTAGCACAACTCAGATATACAATTCTGTCTTTATCGGGTCACGCACAAGAGTAAAATGCCGTTAATATCGTTGTGCTGGGGAAATTGGCAGTTGTGCTGACTTGTGCTAGGATAGCACAACGTAGACATTAGATATACAGGGTGGAAATTATAAAGCGTTATACACGAATACCTCCAAAAATATTGATTATACGCAAAAATGTTTGAAATGAAGGTTGTTCAGTACCGAGGGGGACATCATGCGGTGCGACTTTTATTTTTCGCGGTGGACACTCCAAGGTGAGGTGAAGATCAACTTTCATTTTTTAAATGGAATGATATGTTTTTTTATCCACCATCAAATAGTGCATTTTAAAATGAGTTCAATTACCTATGACTCAAGGTCATTCAAGGTCAAACTTGCAGGGAAACGCAGAGAAGGTGTGATCGTTTTGTTTGTTCTTCAGTTTAGTATGTGTTCAAAATGAATACCTCTTACTTCAATGCGATTGATAATTCTTTGTTTAAATGATTCTCTAACTTTGCTCAACATTTCAACATTTATCTTAGCACAAGCTTCGCATATTCTGATTTTATTGTTTTCACGCGTCGTAGGCTTAATGGACATTACGCAATTTTTAAGCACAGAACCTGAACGGAGAAAACGCTGTTCTAGTCCTTTAAATGCCATATGCGATTTTGATGGTCGATCTGGGTAGCGTTGTGCATACAACTTAGCAGCCATTCTGTAATTTTTCCTGCATTCTTCTAGTACCTTAAACATATCAAAACAATTTTGATACATTTCCATTTTCGCCACTTATTTAAGTACCATCGTTCAGCGAACGATACCTTAGTACGAATAGTCATGAAAGTAAACTGACTATTTTGCAGAAGAACACAGTAATACATAAATATGTTTGTTTTCATTTCATTGATATTGACTTTCATATTGTATCTGAGTAATGCTGATATTGAACACACGTTATTGTTTTGGTGTGAAAGTTCGAAGGCACGAACTAAAGTACAAATAAAACGATCACACCTTCTCTGCATTTCCCTGCAAGTTTGACCTTCAATGACCTTGAGTCATAAGTAATTGAACTCATCTTAAAACGCACTATTTGATGGTGGATAAAAAAACATATCATTCCATTTAAAAAAAGAAAATTGACCTTCACCTCATCTTGGAGTGTCTACCGGGAAAAATAAAAGTCCCAGCGCATGATGTCCCCCTCGGTACTGAACAACTTTCATCTGAAACATTTTTGCGTATAATCAATATTTTTGGAGATATTGCTCTGTAACGCTTTTTAATTTCCACCCTGTACAATCATATGCTATTTAGATAACAGATGCTAACATAAACGTGCCAACATAAATTGCATATCAAAAACTATTATTTGTCATAACTTATTTCCTTGTTATTTTTTCAAAATAACCCTTTGGCACAATGTTAGCACAACTTAGCACAACAGAGAAAATTGGAAAAAATGAAAAGTGGGGGACTGCTGTAAAAATCGTTTTTCTCCATTCTTATCGCATTTTATAATATCAAAATTTTAATATTCGAGCACAATGTAGCAAACTTAGCACAATTAAGCACAACTATTGAAATTATATGTAATATTATAAGTGGAGGACTAACTTCTAGGAGATCAGTGTTTAGGCTTTCACAGCACACGCTAGGTAGTATGTGTGACTGCTTAGCAAATATGTATTTCGCTAGAGCCGTAAGCATACGTGTGACTCGGAGCGTACCCTTCTCGCATTCCTTCTATGGGACTTCTTTTCAGCTTCCAATAATACTAACAGGCTAATTTAAAAAATGACGTGTGTAATTAATACACTGCACAAATTTTCTCAGTCGACCATAAGAAATGGAAGTCAGATAAAAATGTATTTCTTCTCGCAATAATTTTAGTAAGTTGAAAATGAGGTAACAATATTCTTAAATTCTTCAAATGCCTATGTAGTTTTGTTTTCCACTCATACATTTTTACCATAAATGCATAAAATCCGCAGTCTAGTAATTGCCTACTAGACCCATCAACGGAAATTTTTAAATACTGATGAAATACTTTTGAAATCTTTATTTATTTGTTTTAATTAATGCGACGAATGCCACGATTAACGAAATATACATACGTAATAACAGCCCAAGGAGGATTATTCTTCGAGAAGAACATTTACATTTAAGAGTTATTAATTTGTTTCTGTTAAAATAAAATGAAACAGTGATCAGAAATAAAATTCTTTTGCGTTTAGCAATTTCTGTACTGATTTTTTTCACTTAATTTTCAAGTGTCCATACTTCCATGAGCGATATTGTATGACATTATCAGTGATAACTAGACTGCGGATTTTATGCATTTATGGCAAAAATGGATGTGTGTAATTTCAAATAATAAAAAGATTACAAAAATTTAAGATTATCAAAACATTTCTTGCAACTTAGTAAAACCACTAAGAAGAGAAATAAATTCCAATATGATTCCTATATTTTGCAACTAATGCATAAGATTTTTATTTTGCAATAAAATATTACAATAAAGATCCGCAGTCTAGTGATGACAGACATCAGTGAATCATTCAAGTATTAAAACGATTGTATTCATACGTATACAAAGCAAATAGCATTCTTTTATGGCCGATAAACGGGTCATTCCCCTTACATAATTTCGTAGAAAAAAACTATATAGCTGTGCACTTAAAATCTTAATATCCATTGATCGGAACGCATCACTGTACATGAGACTAGAAACCCTAAATTCATTTTTTGTTGACGTTCCGTACGATGGCGCTACATGGGCAATTAACTATCAATATTAGCACCGCGAAGTACTTAGTGACGTTATCATTGTTCTATAAATGACGCGTACACGGTTAACTACATGTTAAAGCGATTCCCTTTAATTGTAATAATTGATGGCTGCGAGTAGCAGGCCGTAATAGGTATTCATCAATCTGTCGTAAATCGATGATCTCGATGCTGCCCCGTATTATCATGGGATGCTGCTTGGGACATAGAGAATAATTGCTTCGCATCCGTAACCATCGGCGGACGACGGTTTTTTGCCGCCGTTTTCCTTGCAAGCGATCGGGATCGTTTCAAAGTGTAACACCGCCGCACCATTTTTCCGTGTGATCGTCGGTTAAACGGCGCCAAAGAAACACGACGACTGCATCGTCCGTGATCCGCGATACATACTTTTTCCCGAGTCGAGGTTATTTATCGTGAAATCGAAATATGAAAAATTGCAATGCCGGCAATCAGTAACGCGTTCTCGATCGAACGCCGATAATAGTTCGGTACCTTTTCCCTTCCGCTCGTTTTTTACCCCTTCACTCGTGAAAAAACCGATATTCTTCTGTGGAGCTTGTCGTTACAGGTCTTGAATTACCCGTAGTATATTACTTAAGTATTACTGAGACCGGTACGGTATGATTTAAGACTGAAAACCATCCCGACTTGACTCACGGAAAATAAGAGAAAAGTATCGATTACCCAGCTCCCGGGGTATTACCGGCTCAATGTTGCTAGTTTTTAGGCTGCGTTGAATGTTACGTTGTGCACGCAGCCTATAACGGAAGCGGATTAATCTGGGAGGGATACAACGCCGCTTTCTTGTCTTCCCGTTTAACATGTTTATTGTCTGCAGCCCTCAAGAACGTTTAGCAATGATCGCATGGAAAAATTGTTTAATCGCCAATTAGGTAGATGGAGCAGTTATTCATCGAGAGATATTTTCTCCTTAACTGTTTAAGTTGTACTGTCCACGTGCACATTATAAAACAACATTGTTGTTTAGTCTCTGAACAACATGTATTTTCCGACACTCCTCCATACTTTCGAAAATATCTAACTTTCGCCAAACACATACCCTGCGACCGAAGATGCAGCCACCGCGTGCGACCCCCAGAAAACTATCTGCGACCAAACGAAGTCACACCTGATTGGTGCGCTACGCGAACACCAAAAAGGTATAAATACCGGACGTTTCTCACACCGAGTTTACTTGGAAAAGTCACCTCAAACAATTGACTTGAAAGGGTTACTTAAAACAACTGTCACTGTACAATAGTACCACGGACTTAAAGGACTGTGCCTAAGCCTGCAGGGGTGTGCCAAAAGACGGAAGGGATATCAACTTGTCGGCCATCTTGATTGGCAAACATTGTGGTGCGCTCTATAGGCAGTGTTGGGATATGGTGCACGATTTTACGCGCATGCGCGGCAATTTCAGCCTCAGTAAAATAAGATTCTCGATAATATGGAGTACCTTGAGTACCCAGCAGAATTTAAAAAAATTGATATGATTTGATTCTGAAAAATGAATGTATAACATGTGTATTTGTGTATATTGTGTAACTCGTAGGACACGTCCTGAAGTCTTTTGTCATCATGATATAGATATATTACTGTTTTGGCCGCGCACGCGCGTGAAATCTTGCACCATATCCCAACGCTATCTATAGGCAACTTTAAATACTAGTTGCGCGAATTTGCAATGAAATCATGCGGGAAACAGATACACATAATTTATTTATAAATTTACTCAACCATTGCAATGATCAAAATGCACTTTACGACCGTTAAGGTTAGATACAATTATATATCTAAGCAAAAAAATAATGTTGCCAGTAGTAAAAGAACCTATTTTAATAAACTAATAATGTTTTCTGGCCATTAAATTGTAGGATAGTGTTGGGTAACGTGAAGTGATGAGGTAACAGAGCCCTGAGACAGTTATATTATAGCCGAATGCGCAATATTTTGTATATACATATATATATATATATATATATATATATATATATATATATATATATATACACAGATATGTATACAAATACACTTGTTATGCATTCATTTTTCAGGATTAAATCATATCAATGTTCCCGCAACGTCTAACATCCCTCACTGCTCTTGTCACGACCCCTCTCGCCAATACATCTTTACGCTCAGTTCTTTAGGTCCGCGAATAGCACTTAAAACGAAGCGCAGCACAACAATACTATACAACTCATTAAATACAGTTACTTATTACCAAAACCAGTCTAACACAATTACTTGACTTGACGCAACAATAGTGTTTCAAATTTTTATTTTAAATTTAGTCCACTTGTTGGGATTATAACAGTAATACCAGATCATGAAAGTGGTATTCATTTACATGTATTTAATTTTACCTTGTCTAAATAACAAATTCATAATTCAGCTTCAGAAACAGCAATAATGAACACTTAACTTGTCCAGGTAGCACCAGACCATATATTGTTTATTTTTCTACAGAATAATTTTTCTGCTATTAATATTTTCATTTTTAAAATTCATTGAAATTGTAATTTTAAGTTTATTATACTTTAATGAATCAAATTAATAAAAATCACCACCATCCTATTCCAGGAATAGGTCTTGACAATTATCCTATAAAATATTGCACATAGTAAAATTACAAAACTTAAAATTCGATATTGGATATTGCAAATATGTTATAGAAATTCTTGGAACGAGAAAACTTTAACGCACAAGCGTGATCGTGTATAGAAATAACGGCAGAATATAGTGGAACACGAATTTGAAGAAAGATAAGTTTATCGCATGGGAGAGTATTTGACGTAACAAATACATATATTTGTTGAACTCATCGTTTGTTCCTGTTTTTCTTTTTTATTTTATACTAGATTAATAATCGCATTACAAAAACTAAATTTGTACAACAAACGCCATCTAATTGATCTTTCTTTTTTACTTTACTAAACACGGGGTGTTCCCTTTTTGCCGAGAAATTCAAATATCTCAAAGGGGATTGTTCCTATAAAAAAATATTTAAACAAAAGTTGTTTGGTATGAAAGGACACATCATGGAGAGTAAAGTAGTTTTGTACAGGTATAGTATAAAGTAGTAGATTAAGTACGGAATGTAGTAAGTAAGCCTGAATCGCTGGTGTGCGGCTATTAAACTTTTTCCTATTAGGAAACGGCTTCTCTATTAATTAAAACCATATTTTATATTAAAAATACCTACAGTGACGTCTTTTTAATTACAGATTTAGTTCATGTTATAAACTAATAATTCTTAAACATTGTGCCAGTTATCTGTAGACTGCGGATTTTATCCATTTATTGCGAAAATGAATAAGTCAATTACAAAACTCGAAAGACATTAACAGAACTTGATGATAAAGATATATTATTAGATTCAAACATGAATTCGTTCAGTCATCTTCAATATCGTCTTTTCATTTATTAACAAAGTAGAGAATTACGATGAATCATAAAATTGTTGATTATAAGGAGTTTTTGTTTAATCACAGTTATCTGCATTTGTTCGCGAGTTTGTAATGTCGATCGTATTCACCGTGATGGAAGACGATAGTCTCACCGTATAGATGCATATCCGTCAGTCTTGCGAGCGATTCACGTTGGTCACGATTGACAAGTGGGGTTGTTGTAGAAACGGTTGCGAAGTGGAGAGTGTGTTTGGAAAAAAAAGAAAGGGGGATTGACGGAATGTGCGAGACGACGCGGGTTTTCTCCGCGATAACTTATTGGCCTTGCGTGTTCCGTGAGTGGTCCCGGGTAATGAGAGATTTGGACGTTGGGTCCTTGTGCACTCGGTTCGGCAAGACTTGGATTCTACCAGGCCGGTTGCACATTTGAGAGTCGAGGGCATTGGAAGCGCTGAAGCTCCTTTGCAGTGTACACCGAAGCTGGGACGGATCGCAAGGCTAACCGTAGTGCTGCCGGCGAAGGAATGTCCTAAGGGCAAGCCGGCAATCGTCCAGAGAGTTCCGGTGGAACTCTACTGTGGGGACCACTGTGCGTTGAGATTCTGGTTATAAACGGTAAGAGAGCTCTCTTAGTTTTAAATTAGAATGGCCATTTAGTATGTAATTTGTTAAGTCGTTGAATCCCTGAAACCTCGTTAATTATCTAAAATACGGTGTAACTGCTGAGCTTTCGTATAACGAAATTTATGTATTACTTCATTTGATTGAATAAATCTAATGCGCCTTGCTTCGGCTTTTACTCGTAATCCGTCGAGGTTTTTACGCCGAATCAAGAGTTTTGTTTAACCGGGACATGGTGTGCATTTATTTTAGTATAAGTTCGAACATTTTATTTTTCTGAATTAATAAGAATGATTAAAAACATTCCGAAACAGCATTAGCAATGAGACATAACTAGATCGTTAAAGTTAGTGCATATTTATACAGAGTGTCTACAAAGTCACAAGACTTCTTAAAATTCGCGTTTGTTTATAAAAGAACAAATGTGAATTTATAAAGAATTAAAAGATTATTCGTTTCGTGGTTTTTGGATCGCCATGTATTTGCGACCGAAGAAATTTATGCTACGACCCAATACCTTCGATTTATTAAAATAACAGAGGAAACATATTTTCATTTAACTTGGTCTCTGCTGTGGGTAAAATCAGGGGTTTGGAACAAAAGGAGACGTTATAAATATCTTTTCCTATTCTGAATAATTGGGAAAGTGAAGATTTAGAGCATTTTTCATTTCAGCACTTTTTATTCCTTGTCTTAAGTTGCCTAATTAAATTATTATGATAGTTTAGGATATTTTGGGGTGATGTTTTTATGACTTCTTCTGCAGCTAAGTCAGCTTCCTCATTACCAACGATTCCTAGGTGTGAGGGGATCCATTCAAACACAATATCCTTTATCTCTTTATCTATAATCAAAATTAAATTAAATATGTTTTCGATTATCGATTCTCTATTTTCATGATTTTCCAAACAAGTAATTAGATTTTTAAGAACTGGAAAAATTACGGATTTTGGGTTGCTAGCATTGATGATTGATTTATTGTGCGTATAGAACCGTAGTCTAGGTATCAGTCTGCGGTTCTCTCAAAAGATGAAAGGACACGTAAGACTGCATGGAAAGGGCGCGCTAATTTCCTGTAAATATTCTCCGTAGCTCTCGAAAGCTGTTTGAACGTCACATGGGGCGACATAGCCAGAACACGTATCAGGATGATCAGCGACAAGAGCGCTCGGCTTTAGTATTCGTCGATGGAGCCGATCGATAAATCCTCGATCGAGCGGGCCGCGCGCGATCGCTAAGGGTTCCCTGGGCTTGTGTTCAATCAGAATGAGTTGAGACTAATTTAGGAACTGCGATGTATAACGACCAAGCCGGAGGGCGTCGCAAATTCGACTGCGAGACCGCGGCAAAACCCGTACCTAAAAGTTACGAGTGTATCTCCGACTGCATCTACCTGCATCCTGCATCGGCTCGCCCGCCAATTTAACAGTGCATCAATTTGTCATTTAGCTCCTTCACGGTTCTGCCTCCTGGAGCTCCGCTATTCTTCTCCATGCGGCGAACCCTATGTGCAAAGCCATTCAATTATATCAATCTAGAATGGTTTAAGTAATAGATTTGGACCGTTTATTTGTTCGTGAATCAGAATCTATTATCGGGGATGAATTGTGCAACCGTCTAGGGAAAGTATCGTTTATATTTTACGATAATTATACATGCCAAAAAACAAAAGTGCTTCATACTAAAATATTTTCTTAGACATTTCATTTTCTATTTACTTTTACAGTTACTATTTCACTTTATATCATCGGAAATACGTTTGGAATTCTTTTCGGATTTTTGTTAAATTATTAGTTAATTATAAGTTTCATGATATTTATATAATTTAATAATATCTACTTTACTTAACACTTAGTATAGATTAATTGGTTACAGATTAATTTTACAATAAGTATACTAAATGTTAATAAATGTCGTTACTATGTAGTCCACGAATAAGGTAAAAATGTTTAATCAATCTGCAAAGACGACATTACTTATGGGTACACTGAATATATTATAGAATTGATACAAAATAAATTATGTATGTATTTGGTTTATTTCAGCCTTACAGCCAAGAAATGTGACTTGGTTTACATTAACCTACTGTACAAATCTATCTTATTTCACACATTCGGTCCATACCTTCTCTCACACTTTTTTTTGTCTCCCTCCTTCCTACACTGACCTACTCTGGTAGTCTCCTAATTACTTCTAACCCAATCATTGCACCCTTCCCCATTCCCTAACATTTGTTCATTGGTTTGGCATATTCTTTGGTCTATTCATACTCTCTTTCTCCTCAACTTCTCCAACCGCTCTACGACATTTCTATCTTTACTTCCACTCACTACATCCTCAATCCTGATCATTTCTCTCATTACCCTGCATTCTCTTGTTAAATGTTCTAGGCTTCCGTGCTTGTCCCCACATAGGTCGCATCCTCTTGCCTCGTCCCCCAGCCAACATTTGTTCCAGTTTTCTGTATTTCCGCATCTTGCCCGTGCTATGAGCTTTTGACTGCCCCCTCTACCCTCCTTACTTAAATATTCCGGTAGTTCTGCCACTGTTATGTACTTGTACCTTTCATTATATTTGGACTGCTCTATCCTCGTATGCTGCTCTTGCCATTGTACTTCGCTATCCCTATCCTTTAACCTCTCCGTTATCTCTCTCTCTCTCTCTCTCTCTCTCTCTCTCTCTCTCTCTCTCTCTCTCTCTCTCTCTCTCTCTCTCTCTCTCCTGTCTTCTCATCTCTTCCAACCTTACAAAATAAATTATATTATATCAATGACATTATTATTCAAGTTTATTTACTTAACAAGTTATGTACATATCTTTGTTTCTATCAACTAGTGGGGGGATTCCTTGTTTGGTATTCCAACAAAAGAACAACTAATTATCTCTTATGTTTTTAATAATATGAACAGTGCTTAAAACTTTTGATAGAAGAATATTAAATCAATTAAAATTTACAGTTGTTCAAAATGTCACATATTCTTTATATCATAAAAAATGTCAAGAATCAATTCATTAATTATTTTTATAAATAATGTTTGTATGTTTCACTATTTTTATTACTTTTGGCATATAGAATCTACATTGGGAAATTGTGCAATATTTTTTAACACATACTCCTAGCAGTGGTTTCAGTGGTTAGTATTTGATTGCATTTTTACAAGTGTCAAATATTTAAACAAAAATGTTTACCGACATGTTTAATTAAAATACAACCATTAATAAAGTGAAACACTATTTGCGTAAAACAATTAATCAATAACAGAGACAAATGATACGCAATGTGGATCAAATAATACCTTATTCAAAAAATGAATCACTTTATATTTTTAGTACCGTTTCCCAACGATTTCATTATCTTTTTACATACAAATTTTCATTTTTCATAACTAAACTGCTGATTTTACGCAGTCATAACAAAAATCAGTTGGTGAAATATAAAACATTAGAAGGATTGAAAGAATTAAAGAACATCAATATATTATCTTTTCATTCTTAATATTACAAGCCAAAGAAACCCGTTTCTATTTGGCTTCAGTTTCTTGCAATTGATACAGACAATTTGTATTCTGAATAAAGATCCGCAGTCTACTTATAACAAAAAAAACTTTAAACTTAATTCTGACGTTTTGTCAATTTTAGAGTCGTCGAATTTCTAAATAACTGTTCAATCAAATGAGGTAATAGTTAAATTAGTTAGTAGTAGTTCATTAGGATCAACTTCAAGTAAGCTTTAGTTTAAACATACATGACCTCACTTTTAATCAATATGGTCAATTATCAATATTTAATTGATATGGTAAGTTTAATTAATATTGTAGCATGTACTGTTTAATAACAACAAAGTCTACATACAGGCATGCATTAGTTAAAAGATTTTTCTGTTTATTCCAAAGAACTTGTTTAGGAATTAACTTATCTTTTAAAAATGTTAGTTAGTCGCGGTTTGATTCATTATAAAATGAAGGGACTGTAAAAATGTTTTTAAAAAATGAATTACCTAATACACTCAGCAATTCATTTATCAAGAATAATGTTTTCATAGAAATATGATTGATGTTACCTCATACGCTGAGATTATGCAGATACTTTCGCAATGTAATGCATTGAAATGCAAATCACGTCCCTAAATATTACACTGCAGTCTAAATGTTGTTACTTGAAAGCTGTATATGTAAAGTACCGGTAATCGTATTTTTAAAAATACACCGAGCGAATGCCAGTTGTGCACAGCTGAGATTAATGATAGCGTCAATGATTCCCAGTCAATACCGAGTTTTATTAAATGAATTAGTGTGACTGTCATAAATCAAGATATATGCCTGTAAAGCATTATGAGCTATCACGGTGTAATAAATTGTATTAATTTATACTGATCCACCACAATGATAGCGTTCACACTTTAGTCACATTATATGTTCAACGAATTAAGATTTATTTCTCTAGTTTGTATAATGCGTGTGCACTAGCGATTGCATATGGAGAAAGTTTACATGTATTATGAAATAATTAACGTTTTTAACATACAATCGACAAAATTTTTAATTCTCATATAAAATCATTAAGTAACAAACATTTTTAATAATTTTACAAGATATTTTTTAATATCATTTGTATGGAATATGCAATAAGAAACTAGTTTCTGATTAGGCATTGTTTCCATAAAAGTACAATCTGATGTCAATAGGTAACTATGTAACAATATTGATTAAATGTTTATATATTAAATTTGCTTCAGAAACGTTTTAATGATTTTAGCAGAGATTAATCCTTATATGATGCGAAAATTATGTTTCTGAAAAATGTTGCATTACACAAATAACAAAAAACAATATACATACTTTAATTATTAGATTACAAATTCGCTTTTATTGAATTCAGAAATTTTAATTCAATAAAAAATATGCACTTGAAAACAAAAACAGGATGGATAAAATAAACGTGTTGGTATATATGCACATAGCTCCGCACGTGCGCAAAATAAAGACATTTCACTTACACCTGTAAAGACAATAAAAGAGTAACATAATGCAAATGTACAACCTTCAATATCTTCTGACATGTATATGAACAATACTATTTTATTCTGCGGCATATTGTAAAGTTCAACACTAAATTGCCACTTTCACCACTTTGTACTTTTATGAGTGCCAGTATCTGTTTTATTATACAACTCTATGCATAGAGTTACGGAAAATTGACAGCATTATGCAAGGATTGATACAATTTATGGGCGACATTATATCGCAATCCTGTTGTAGAAGGGTTATATGTGTATCCTATAGACATATTTAAATAAATAATTTATATAAGTTTCTACACGACTAGACCGTGGATATTATACATTTCTAGCATTAGTGAAGCATAAAACACTTTAAAATGTGTATTTTTAACCAAATAACACTTAAAAACAGAAATAGTTCTGGAACTTTTTGATAAGCTATCCTGGAAACTATTACATGTGGAACTTTTTTTGAAACTGTTCGCATATTATTGGTTTCGATGAAAATAAATAAAAATATATTCTCCAAAAAATATAGTTTTGGTTAAATGCAACGAAATAATTATAGCAATAAAAGCATTTCCATAACAGGAGCATATATTTTATTTATTAATGTAATAAGAGTTCTCAGACATTACAAAAAATATCAAATATTATTTAACAAACAGAATTACAATAATATTGAATGGTTATTCTAGTTAAATTTTAAAACGATATTCTAGAAAATATTTGTTCGTAATTGATGATATTTGATCGATATTGATGCGTAAGGGCTAAATAACAATAATAAGTACATGAATACTCATATTTTCTATCATAAAATTATACATATTATACCGTGTAACTCCATTTATATGAACCTGTCAGGAGACAAGTTGGTTCACACAATCGGGTGGATCATATTGCAGGAATTTACATGTCTTCCACCACTGACTATGATTCTTCGTTCATTTAATAGGAGTTCACGTTCATATAATAGGATTTCACTCAGCTAGAGTTAATTCAGTTAACATGGCACTGCGAAAATTTAGTTCATATAAACGGAGTTCCACTGTCTTATAGAAATTCTATGGTCGTATTTCATTTAAATTAAACAAACATTTTATATACATATTATACTAATCTAGTTCTGTTTGAAAGAATGTGGTGAGTCTTTTCTGTTCAATACACCTTTTTTTAAATTATTAATTATTACTCTGTCATGATTATCATACTATTTATTTACTAAATTTATGGGTAAAACTTACGTTTAGGGGAGGATGCTCCGATGACCTTGAACTTGACATATGTTGTTGAGAACATTCTCAACAACTTTTGTCATTACAACTACCCGGTGCTCGGTCTTAGTTTTCGAGATATTTGAGAAAAACTATTGCTAGTACTGTATTGAATTTTGTATTATATTGCCGAATTTTTACTTAAAAGAACGTACAATTTTGATAAACACATTCATGCTTTTTTCGAAATAATGAATTCTGTGTATCCATTAGACCATTTAAATGCAGAATAAAATTCTCAATTTGATATAGATACTATTCGAGATACTCATAATTTCGTCTGCGTGCTCTCCGCCCCCGCCACCTAGTCCTAACCAACACACGACACCATACACACCCACCCAGTGTTTCTGAGACGAAGGTTCTCACATTAAACAATGTAAAATCAACTGAAACCAATACCAATTTGTTTTACTATCACATGCGATAATATAATACATGTATGCTGTATTCGTCTCAGTTGATTTTATATTGTATAATGTGAGAGCCTTCTTTTTAGAAACACTGGGTGGGTGGTGTGTGGTATTGTCGCTTCTCATCCCCACAACGTGTTTACAAACAAAAAATAAACAGATGCGGCCCCGGAACAGGTTTACGTTGCCACGGAGCGTGGAAGAATACGGAAAATTTAATACAATATTAGCAATAGTTTTTCACAAATATCTCGAAAACTGAGACCGAGCACCGGGTAGTTGTAATGACAAAAGTTGTTCAGAATGTTGCCCTCAACAACATATGTCAAGGTCAAGGTCATCGGAGCATCCTCCCCTAAACGTAAGGTTTACCAATTTATGAATTATATGATATTATACTGTTAAATAAAACTAGTACACAATAATTTGACTTTTTCACTTATTTCATGGAAACTCTTTTATGGAACTACATCTAACAAATATTTATACTTATATAATGTTTATTATACTTATTAGTGTTAAACACTAATTATTAGGAACATTCATTATACCTATATAAGTATAATAAACGTTCCAAAACAAGTTGTTTTTATGCACAGATTCCAGGTACATGTTCCTGTTTTTATTGTACTGATTCTAAAATATCTGTTCAATAAGAATACTTTTTGAAGAAGTTCCTACGGGTAACAATTCGTTTCATAAATATTCCACAGGAACAGAATATTTTTGTTAAATGAAATAGATAACTTCGAACAGAATTTTTTAAAAGACGGAAGATAACTCTTTATTTTCGGCTTGGCTCATAAAGTATTTATTTAATTTCTGACGTTTGGTTTGTTTTTGAGAATGCAATAGCTAGACATTGGATTTTTATGCAAAGTTTGATCTACTCATTTTTGTCATAAATGCATAAAATCCGCAGTCTAGTAATAACAATATAATGTCCGCAGTTTTTATAGAAATCCTGTAGAAATGAATGGTGCCGGAGTTAAGGATACAATCGTTATCGAAACTAAGCCAATCGATTATACGGTGTCCTTGTTGCCCTCACAATCAGTGGCGCTAGGCGTTCACGCTAGGGACGCGTTCTTTTAATGATGTATTAGCGCCGTGTTTTGACACGAAAGAAGCGGCAACTGGTCGAGGTCGCATTCTTTTCCTTCTTTTTCCTTTGTCTTTTCGTCCGTCTTTGAATCCACGCGCGGCCTCTTGTGGCTCCCACCGTCAGCCCATAGAAACATTTCAGTGAACCACTTAACGTCTCGAAACCCTTAACCTTCAATTAATCAGTCCCGGCGAAGACCGACCAGCCGAGATTTTCTGGGTCTCCGAGCGGTGACGAGTTCTTCATGGTGGGTACGAATCATAACTTTAATAAGACCGGTTCACTGATCTTCAAGAAATTGCTTCGACGACTGACAAGTAGCAGGAAAGGATTTTTTGAAAATATGAGTTTACTGTGAGACAAAGAGTTATTCTTCGTTTCAATGTTTACTATTTGATCTTTTTCTACAGCAACCATCAGACTAGACCAGTGATGTCAGATCGGTTAAATCGAGGGGAATACAGTTTACCCCCTCTCTGATGACCAGAGTAATATGTGACAAGTTGCGCGGCATGTCACGTGACCAGTCTACGGTCTTAGTGGAAGGGGAAAAGGAGGAGAGGAAAATCCTCCCAGTTTTGGCTGTTTCTGGCATCACTGGACCAGCTATGAATTTGTGAATGTAGTGCGGTATGGCCCACATAAAATTACGAGCTAATATTTTAAGGATCGAGAAGTAGGGAGGAGAGAATCCTGAATATAAAATTTCAATGGCAGGTCTTTATTGGTTTCTGAGTTATTAATGAAAAACTGATTGTACGATAAATTCAATCAGCCTATGCAGGCGTACAGATGACATCATTTTAAGCGGCTCGTAAATAAAAAGTGCATCTGTGCATAGGCATAAGACTCGTGACCCTCATTTTTGTTTAAAATGTTTCAATAAAATCTATTAATATCAAATTTTATTTATAATCTACATCTACTTAAAATCTATTAATATTTATTTCAGTTATAAAAATATTATTTATTCTAATGAAAATGTACATGATGCGACTGGTTTGGTGTTCTACGAGATAATGATCGATCTTTTCGAAAACTTGGCGAACGGTAGATGTTTATTCAATTATTTGTATATCTTTATAATATGGTATGTGATGTATGTGGTGGTTATACATGTATAGACGGCGCTGTGGTGCGACGGCTACGGGGTATGCGCGCCCTACCGGCGGTATGTGTATGCGTGTGAGAGGTTATACAAGATGCGATGTATACAGGGTGAGGCACCTAACTTGATCACTTCGAATAATGATTTAATGATACACATTATGACAATTTTGAGACATGGAATTTGAATGACAACAGGGGGCACATCTTATAAGGTACGTGCCTGTTTCGTCGGTGTAGCTCTCAAGGTCAATGCTTTCAAGGTCACCTTGGTTTTTTAAACGGAATGACCCAATTTTTTTGTACCATAAATCGATAGGGTATCAAATAATGCTAATAGATAACGAGATATTAACAAACGTTTGATCCACGTAAAATCTCTTTGAAAGACCAATGTCTCCGAGTGATACGCAAAGACGACGGTGTTTAAACGGTGTTTATCTGACAATGTTTATCAACATGTTGCGTAAACTTTGATGCTGTCGTTTACGATTTCCCCAAGTTAGTATCATTTCATTATCGAAGGAAACGTACTGTCGAACGGAAGAGGTTCAGAATTAAATATAGAAATAGTGAAGATAATAATAATTCATTTTTACAAAATGTTTTATTTGCGGATGAAGCAACATTATCTAACCGCGGGGGGAGGTTGTAATGCTCTCCGGGAGGTTGAGCATCAGCGACAATGAAGTGTTAATGTTTAGTGCGGTACACTTGGCAATCGAATAATAATAATTGGACCATATTTTATTGACGGACAATAAACAGGTCAGAAATATTCAACTTTTTAAACAGAAACATTGCCAATTTTATTAGAAAATGTACCATTAAATGTTCGCTCAATAATATGGTGTCAAGGGCCTTGCACATTATGCACGGCAGACAAGGGAAGTTCTATAAGGACAATTTCCTAATCGGTGCATTGGTCGTGGTGGAAATCACGTGAATGGTAGACGACAATTCACAAAATAAATATGTTGATAAACATTTTCAGATAAACACCGTCGTCTTCGCGCATCACTAGAACACATTGGTCTTTCAGCGCGACTTTACGCGGATTATACTTTCGTTAATATCTCGTTAACTATTAAGTTTAAGATGTATGAAGATCAACACTTTTGTACTCAGAATTTGATACCTTATCAATGTATGGTACAAAAAATGTAATTCCATTAAAAAATTAAATGTGACTTTGAATGCTTTGAAACGCCACCGCTCACGAAAAAGCACGTACTGCATAAAATATTAGATGATTGCAGAAGTTTGTGCCCGATTTGAAAGTAAAATACACTATTGGCTACAATTGTCTCCCAACGTGTCACAAATTGGTAGATTTTTTTTCGTAAAAACTGCGTGGTTTAAAGAAAAAGTCTTGATGACTTTGTATTGTCAACAGTACAATACAAAACTATGAAACATTTGCTTGATCTCATCTCCCAGTACCGTTGCTAGAGCACGATCTGTATGCTTCCCACTCCATCATTAGATACCCCTCTCGCGACTCTCTGCACGAGGCGCATTATGTCTGTGGTTCTAAGGAAAAACGTCGTAATTCACTTTCGAGATATTGTCGTTTAAAGTTCTGGTCACTAATTCTTCATACTAGTAATGTTTCCTTGTTTTCTTTTTATAATATATGTAAGTGTGTATTTGTTTCACTTTGCATAATATTGCATATTTGTATAATTAACGTGAATAATGATAGAAACAATAGTAATAATTTAAAGACGCTTTACGTAAAACGAAGCAAGTCCACTTCACTTGTGTTACTCTGCTTAATTATATCGCAGTTAAGTAGTTGTTCCGAAACAAAACATTCTGTTAATGCGTTCCTACTACGAGGACTTAAGTAGTTTTGCGCCTATCAAATTTGTTTTCATGATTTTTTTCTGGTAAATTCGTAAATCTCATATTCTAAAACTCAATTAGTGAATAAATTTTAAATTTTTAAAATTGTGACATGCGACGTTTTTCCTTGCAGCCTCAGATGTATTAATGTCACGAGGGAATACGTGACGTCACATTATTCCCACTACGAGGAGAATCGAGCCACATTTAGCGGTAGATGGTGGAGCATTTTGAGGAGAATACAAGCCCGTTTGGCAAATGTGTCTCCCAGTTTAAACTTGACTGTATGTCGCATGAATGTTGTGTTTTACAAAAGTTTCGCCTATTTTATTCGTATAAACGATTAAAGTTATTAATACTTATTATCAGTTATTTGATAATGAAGTTTTCACCTTATACTATAATTTAATTAATTTTAAAACGAAAAATTGATACTCAATGCCACTAATTTTATGACAATAATTTTTCAGCAAATCAATAGCACCGGTTACCGACGCGGCATTTAACGTGTTAAAGGCGATCAGTACCACTAACCAAATGACAAATATCCACGGTGGATCGTAAAAAGGTCTCCGAAATTCTGTGGATTTATTAGACAAGAGTCGCACAGGTACGTGCAGACTTACGATCGTCGATCCGAGAAATCGGCGTACACGGTCCTTATCTACGAGCAGCATCTATAGTCCTGATGTCGAAAATCGGGCTCTCGGTATCTTGTAAGAAAGGCGTCCTACGGTTTTCAGGGTCCAGCCCCCAAAAGCCTCCGAAAGAGTTTACGATTTTCGGCGCACACCCAGAGGGTGGGAAAGAGAAGAGCAGAGATAGAGGGAAGACTGGTCCCGACAATAAACACACGGGGGCATCTATAATGAAAGAGGTCGGATATGAGCGTTTTTATTTTTTTCCGCTCTTCCTTCGCTTCTCTCTTTCTTTCCCCTAAACTAATACGTCCTCGACGGGGATGGGCTTGCCCACGAACTCGCTATCTTCGCGCGCATTAATCAAACCGAAAGGGTTGCCAGGAGAATTATTCTCCCTCCGTGAGGTATTTCTCTGTCCACTCTGGGCTCCAAAGTTATTCTGGAATTTGGAATTTAACCTTCTGTGGAAATGTTCATCGCAACTTTATAAAACTGTGTTAAGGAAACGGTGCCTGCATTTTAATTATTTGTCACTAAATGTGCCTTGGTCGTCATTGCTTAAACAGGTTAAACCTTGGTACGTTATTAGAATTTATACCGTTGTATTTGGAAGAGTATACACAATCGTGTTACACTAAAATCATTCGCATAGCTTTTATAGTTGAAGCAGACAAAATTCTTAATATTAATTTATGCACACTTGGGACTAAAATCTTTATATTCGTGCATCTCAGCGTTCGAAACACTGATTACAAATGGAACTTTGATTCTAGTCAAAGTATTTTTATTTGAATTGTCTTAGTTGATAGCTGACATGTGCAGCTTATTTTATTTCAATTTAGATGCCATTACAGGCACAGATAAAAAAGTTAAAAGTCGTGACCTTTATTTTTTTCTTCACAAGTCCAACCAATAGCAATTTGAAAAAATATACGTACACGCATTACCTAGTTAACTACTCCTCACACCTCAAAAATACTCAAGTTGTTTGGTCCAATTTTCAAAATTTTATTAGTTTTTAAAAGGTGTACTAATACCGTGTACACCCACTGTACGTAACACGCTTACATCGGCAAGGACAGGTTAAGAATTCTGTTTTCCAAGACATTTTCCATAGTTTGTTAGTTACAATTTTGTTTATTGTAAATAAATTAAAACAAATGTACATCGAAATGTTTGACTTTTTCGTTCTATTCTCGCGAATTTAACCTACAAACAACCCTTTATTTTTAGTTGTATTTTTGTTACAAAACAAACGGTTCTTGCAGACTTCACTCGAGATAAACAAGTAATAATTTACATTTGTAGTAATATAAATGTCGTCAAACATAATTACCCCTAATTCTAATCTTTGATAAAAAATGCAATTTGTTAATATTAATTAAAAGCATTATTTAATATAGCGATTAATACGTTGACTGCCAAGCCAGTACCTTGAAAGGTCCTACAAAATCAAAGTAATTTATTTAATGCAAGCCCATATTGCTGAATCAAAATTGATCATATATTACTCCTTATACCCTTTTAAATTCTTTAAAATCGAATTAGATTTGGTTTACAAAAATATATTATGACGACGATTAATTTTTAAAAATGGACAATGAATTGAGTTACCTACCTATAATTGACGTGGCAGTCAACATGTTAACTGCAAGGCTTGTCCCTCGAATGACCTATACATACTTTAGATCATAGAATCTTAGAAAGATGATTTATTAATAAAATGTATGGCCTCTGGGTGACAAATTTCTAATATTGATAACACCCGCTATTGCTTTAATCCGAAATCATTTTGAAAGCCTGCAAATGTTTCAATAGAGAACCAGTTAAATGATAACCGCGCCAAAGAGATTGCTTTTGCTTGTCTGGTTTCGTTCCGGCCAATCAGGGGGATGGGCATGTTCCGAGACGCCCTATCTTTGCATACATTAATCACTAGAAAAGGGTTGGCAAGGGAATTGTTCTCTCGCCCGGATTGCGCCCAGCCGGCCCTTTTCGGTGCCACCATCGTTTCGATGGTGTTTCCCAGCTGAAACTCTATACCCGTCCTGGAATTCCAAATTGAACCGCATTAGAGGTGTTCAGCGTCACGTTTCCCTAGATTCTCCGATAGAGGGATTCCAGAATTCGTGGAAAGTTATCTCGTTCTAGTTTATCTAGATCACCCAGTCGAAATACTCGTTTCATTCGACTGCTAGATCGCAACCGTCAGACAAGAAATGGCGTGCTTTCTGCTTCAAATGTATACATTTTCTAGAAATACAGATTTATGAAAGCCTTACATTTTAGGATATCCACGTTATATTAGAAATTTGGCAGTTTTGTTACTAAAAAATAGAGATGGAAATAAACGGTTACCTGTACCAACGGAATTTTTACGAGAGGCCATATTACTCTTAGGAACGTTATAAAATACTATTTTGATAAATTAGATATTTTAGAATCTCTATAACAAACATTCTATGGAAAGAAATTGTTTTGGAAAGATTATTAAAAATGGAACAAAAAAGAACTTTTGTTCTATGAATTGTCTTCGTAAATATTACAAATAAATAATAGTAATAGTCATTTCATATTCTTCTAAAACTATTCATGGAATAGCATGGGAACAAAACCTCTGCCCCTGATACAGTAGAATTTTTATTTTTATATTTCATAAGTTCTATTCAAACTAAAACTTTTACTTTTAAGAACTCTTCTTTACCTGTTCTTATTGGGATTTGTACTTTGAGAACATGTTTTGAAAAAAGTTCTATGGTTCAAGTTTTAAATAGAGCCTGCTAAAAATGTCCATAACGGTTTCGATCTCTGTTAAAAAGAGTACACCAGGTTTAATATGTATTCTCCATTTTAACACCATTTTAACAATATTATTGTACGGTATAACTGTGGTATCAATAATTATATGTACAATAATACTGTAAACTCAGCAATACATATATTGAATGCTTTGTGTGATTGCTTTTTGCTTTGATGACTTTTCTCTTACGTTCTTTGTATAATTTTTGAATAATTTCATTCAAAGATTTCTTACATTCTACTCACAATTTCAACTGAATATAAAAAGGAGTATTTTCTAATAAATATTAATAGACTTTTGTACAGTACTATATGTAACGACATTGTTAATATTTTAATAAATTAAACACGAATGTTTTTATGCAACTAACTGCACTCTTCCTTACACTACGTCACGTCAGTGTGGATTATTCTAGCCTAAGCCAGCCGTTGATTTTTCAACGGAAGTTATATTTATGCTATGATAGTATAAAAACCAGTCTAGTCATAATGTTAGGTCTTAACATAAATTCGTTCAGTCATTTTCAATATTTATCTAAATCTACTGTAACTTCTACAATCAATCAATTATAAAATTGTAGACTATCGGTAGTTTTTATTTAATCACAGTTATCTGCATTTGCAATAAACCACAACAAAATCGTTAAAATTGAAACATATTTATATTTGCAACGGATCGAATTTATCTTACAACCTAGTACTTTCAGCTTATTAAAATTATCAACAGAGGAAACACAATTTCATTTCACTTCTGCTTGTGAGTAATGAAACAGAAACACAGATTTTTCGCGACTTCGAATGCTCCAGAACAATATTCCGAAGCACCGACCGTCTAATCTGAGCGTTTGACATGATTCGCGGGACGGGCGTTCCAAGCGGGTAACAATGATCACTTCCTGTTTGCATTGTTTCCCATTTACGATGCTGGGGGGAAAGAATGAGGCCCGGGACGACACGGAGCTGTAAAGGTGTTTCATTGTGCGTCCTACGTGTTTTACTGAGTATCGGTGTTTACACGATCATCGTAGACAACGTTATTGAATAGAGGCGATGCGTTGTAAAAGGGACAGGTTGTGTCGTGCGCCGGTGTTCTCTTTTGGGAAAAGAGGATAAACGCTTAAAGAGGGTGGCCCCGTTGTCCACAAAAGGGTTCGTGTCCCCGGGAACCACGAGGCCCCACCGCGATTCCAAAACGCCACACAGGACGAGTCCGAAATCAGATATTGTTCAGCCCTTGACTTCCTTTATGGCGTATGATGGATGAAACTAATCGGTCAAGCAGGTGACTATATACACCCTGCAGTTGCACACCTCTTACCATGACCACGGGTGGTGCCGTTCCTCGTAAGTTTTCGGGACACAGAAACGGTTTGCTTTCTCTCTCTCTCTCTCTCTCTCTCTCTCTCTCTCTCTCTCTCTCTCTCTCTCTCTCTCTCTCTCTCTCTCTCTCTTTCGACGTCAAGTCGTCCCCAAACTTCACGACAGAAAACATTCGTATTGACAAAAGCTGCTCCGGCCGCATCTAACGCAGATACATTAGCATCTGTGGTGGGTATTTTATTTAACATGATCTACGAGGACACATTTTAACCCGCCCTTGCATAGCAGTAATATAAAATCGATGTTAGAATGATGGATCAAATCGAACCAAAGAGAAATTGGAATATGTTTCAATTATTAAATATATATTTTGTTGTTATTATAATTTCAGTAATTCAAACTTTGCAATTTATCATAGTATTAATAAAAGTCGAAATTTTAATCAACAGAATTATTATATCTCTATGAAATTAATCAATTATAGTTAATCAACACTTTACGATTGAGGACCTCAGACAAGATTATGGTAATTATTTACATTAGGGACTTCCTCACTGATTTTGATGACGTTGAAATATGTTGTCAAGGTCATCATTCTGAACAACTTTTTCCTATACATGTTACCGCGGCTCAGCTTTAGTTTCCGAGATATTCGTAAAAAAGTTTCAACATCTCAAAAAGTGATCGGAGTAGGTCTGGGTTAGGTCTGGGTTAGGTCTGGGTTATTTATATATTATTTATATATCTATATATTTATGTACTGGGTTATTACATATTTTCTTGATTGTTGCAGATATCCAAGAATTCGTATAGTTTCATGCTTAATACTCTATATGCTAACACAATTGACAATGAAATGAGTTTGCGTTCGACACGATTCATTTCACGTTTCAGTTCGTAAACATAAACAGACAAGACAGTGGGTCTCCACTGATTGAAGTCGTTTTAAGTTGTGACCGTGGCCGCGCTATCGGCGGCCACAATTTCAAATCTTTTTTGCAAATATCTCGGAAACTAAAGCTAAGCGGCGGTAACATGTATAGGAAAAAGTTGTTCAGAATGATGACCTTGACAACATATTTCAACGTCATCAAAATCGGTGAGGAAGAACCTAATGTAAATATTTACCAAGATTATTTTTTAGAAACATTATACTTACTGGAGTTACAATATACATTTTTACATGTTGCTGGTTGCTTGAAGTAAGAATTATGATTATTTGCATCAAGGTTTTATACCTTGTACCTTCTACTTTAAATATATCAATTATATTTTAAGAACAATTTGAAATTATATCTTTCCAAGCAATTATTTCCTATTAGGCAAGAGATTGATACGAAAATTACAGCGTGTAGAAACGAACTTGTGTTATTTAAGTCGGTCCAGAATGCTCAAAGATACATTACGTCACGCATAGTTTGACTTGAAATGGTAAATCGCAGTGGTGTAACGCTTTCGTGACGCGAACAATACGGATTTCTAGAAAGGTCTAACTGTTCTACCATCCTGAATGCTACGGAAAAGGGTCGTCCTACACGTAGTCGATATTAGAAAAAGATTTTGATATTCCTGGAATTCGTGCCCGGAATCTTCGGTATTCAAAGTATCGCTTCGGGATCGGTATTCAAGGGAAACGCGACACAATCTTGTCAGCTTATAATGACCGTAATTAAGGCACGATAGCCATAAAGCAATATTCGATACAGAAGGTTATATGTATTGAGACAGAATCTACGGCCGGTAAATTATACGAGCAATCGTTGTTTCATAAATCTTTAATTAGTTTCTCTTGAGAGCTTTCTACAAATCTCCTAGATTGGCAACAAAGTTCTTTCCCACGGTAATCTTCTAGCACATGCGAGAAATCTTTTCTTCAGATTTGTATGAAATGATTCAGAAGTGGTCCCATGGAAATCACCAACACCCTCGACACATTTTCACTTACGACTCCATTAACCGAAAACAATTTTGATCGTCAACGAAATTGACCGGCAACGACTTTAGCCTACAACAGTGTTATCCGATAATAACATCGTTTGGCAGCAATGTTAACCGACTGCGTCTAATTCTTCTTATAGTGTAATAATTATATTTTTATACAAAAGTAAAAGTGTCAGTGCAATGAATAATTAAAAAAAAAAATGTCCTCACCATCTTTAGAAGGTACAAGTTCTGCAGAAAGCACACTGACACTTTTTCTTTTGTATAAAAATATAATTATTACACAATAAGAAGAATTAGACGCAGTCGGCTAATGTTACTGTCAAACGATGTTACTATCGGATAATACTGTCGTCGGCTAAAGTCGTTGTCGTTCAAAATCGTAGTCGATCAAAGTTGTTTTCAGTTAAAGGCGTTGTCGGTCAAATCTGCAGTCGGTGAAATATTGTCGGTGAAAATCATGTCGGTGATTTCCAAGGGACCCTTCAGAACAATAAGAATTTCCATAAAGATCTTCAGATTAGTGATAAGTTACAATTGAACAGGTTTATCGGTTATTTTTATATTGATAATTTATGGTAAATATTACGTTTAGGGGAAGCAACTCGAATGATCTTGACCTTGACATACGTTGTCAAAATCACCCTACTGACTGAGTTCCTAAAGGTTTTAGCCGTTGCTCGTTTTTTATTAAAAAGTTATGAACAAAAATATATCGATGCTACTACATTGCAATTTCTTTTGAAACATGTTATCAAGGTCACTCTCCGAAATTTGACGGTCTCAACTGATATTGAATTTGTTGGGGTTAGGGACCGGAGGGAGCGGAAAGGGCTGACCGTTAGACCGGCCCGACTGCGCCTGCATTGTTTATATTTTACATGGATTTTTTATATGTATGGTCTTGACAACATATGTCACATGACTTGTTATCACTTATAGTAGTTATAACTCAATTAGAAGTATTGCTCACGACGACAACCAAAGTGGTACTCGGAAGGAATCCGCAAAGAAACCGTCTGATTGGTCAGGCGCACACAGTCAAGTCACAGGCGTATCGCATCGTGTGTCTGTGAACTTCGCGCCCCTTACCCCTGTGCCGTCTCGAGTACCACTTTAGCTGTCGTGAGCAATATGTACGTGCGAGTATGTTGGTTAGGTACGGTTTAATACTTGGCAACCATAAGGCGGCCAACCGTACGTGCGCGTGCAATAATACTTTCCTAACCTTTTTCCATATTTAGTTTTCATAAATTTGTTATTATTCCACATGTACGTTGCCGGCCGCCTTACGGCGCGGTGCGACACCGGATTACCGGGTCTAACCCAGATCAACATGCTTACGTACTTCTATTTGAGTTATAACTGCAATAAGTTATAACAGACAATTCTTGCAGTCGCATATATGTGTGCGGTCGTGCACGGGACAGGCTGTGCTCTTTTAATTACAGAATAATCTCGTTTAAACTGATACGCACTTCTTCCAATTCTAAATTCCGATCCCAGACCAAAGCTTGTATTTGAAATGAGAACTCGGAGATATACGCGCCCATTGTGTACGTTCGTGATAATGATACACTGACACAAGTGGCACACCAAGAAAGAATGACAAAAGAAATCAAAACACAACAATAAGTTAAAGAACGTAATCGGTGAATATGACGTTTGGAGGACCCACCTCTCATGACCTTGACCATGAAAAACGATTATTTCCTTAATACGTGCACCATTTCCACCTACAGGTGTAAAGAAATGTTTGGTCCCGGCAGTCATAGGCGTATTCCACATCTTCGGATCGATGATTTCAAGGTCACATTTGTTTATTGCATTGTGCGTGAAGGTTTCGGCAATTCCATATTCCAGCATTTTGCCTGTTTTGTAAACCGCGATTAGAAACACTGCTCTCATCCGTGAAAATATTTTGTAAAAAATTCTGATTTCGGTGCAACTTCTGAAGCATTACTTGACAGAAACGTTTTCGAACATCATAGTCAATATTTCGGAGTGCTTGAACGCTTTGAATTCGAAAAGGTCGGGGACCTTCTTCACGAATTATACGACGCACTGTCATATGTGAGATGCCGACACGACGAGCAATGTGACGCAGACTCATTACTGGGTATGATCGTGCAAGTGTAATGACTTGTTCTTCCACACGCCAATGCACATGGGGTCGCTCAGCTTCCCTATAATTATTAATGGAGTTCAATACTGATTCTCCATTTCCAAAACGTTGGTCTAATCGTTGGAATTCCCATCGATCAGGAACTTCTCTTGCACGCCTTCCAATACGTCTAGGCCACAATTTATATATTTTGCGTGCTGTGGCATAGTTTCCAAATGCTTCATCTATTACACGAAGCATTTGTCGGATATTTATATATTTTCGGACCATAATAGATTACACATAAATGACCACTGTAACCAAAAGCTAGACATAAACTACTAAACGAATGTGGTATCAATTAAAGCAGAGCCATCAAAATCACGATAGTGGAGGTCACTCAAACTGTGATCACGTGGCCTTTAACGCTGTAGCGGCGTGTTTACATTCTCTCCATGGCTGCGTTTATGTCAACAACTAGCATTTCAATTTGAAATCTCCACCTTCTATGAATAAAATTCATCTTACAGCCGACAAAACTTCCGCAACAATTTCTGATGAAACGGTTGAGTTTTGACCCGTGGTTCCTTCGATACTTTTTATCCCCATGATGCGTAGAATACAATGCAATAAAAAAATTTGACCTTAAAATTCAAGGTCAAGGACAATTTTGCGGCAATTCTTTTTTTACAGACCTTCATCGATCCAAAGATGTGGAATACGCTTATGGCTGCCAAGACCAAATATTTCTTTACACTCTGTACATATTAGTCGTTTTAATCTTCAATACTTAAAATAACTATTATATGTTGCAAACTTTATTGTTTGATAAAACCTCGTGGGCGTTACCCCACGAATCTTCGAGTATCTTGGCAACATATGTCAAGGTCAAGGTTATCCGAGCAGTTTTCCCTAAATTTAATATTTACCGAGAATTTTTATAAACCAGCGGGTTATACAAAGAAGTTTCTGTGAATCTATTTCATGCAGATACATTAATTTATACTGTATGCAATATTGTCACAATAATATCATGTCAAAATGACTAATGATAAATAAAAATTTTAAAACACCGCTGGTATCTAAAAATTGGTGTAATTTAGATTAATGAAAAAATTAATGTTTACGAAACGATCAAAATCTTCGCATCTCTTAAATATTTCAAATTCAGCACGTACATGTTGACTTTTATTACTGACTGTATACCTTTCCATGAAAATGTTACATTCATTTGCCGAGACAATAACGAAACTCAAATGACAATTGTCTAAAAAATGGTGCTGAAAGTTTTAACTTTTATAATTTTTGTAGCGATTACGTTGGAAATTGGTACATCGAGATATTAAACCGGTATTAAAATATTATAATACGGTCATTCCGTGTCATGAAGGTTTAAGAACTGTATTTTTCCATTAATAAAACAAAAACGGCATATTTAAAGTTACGTCAATGTTGCAGCTAATGAGCAATAATGACAGAAATCCTACTAGGTTTTTATATTGTCGAACATGCGAATCATTGTGCTGCTTATCGATGATAGATCAAATATGCAAATTGTCACTTCGTAAATGACGGGACCATTACCAGTCCCCACGCATCTCAATGGCAGTTAGTTTAGGTCATTTATAGTGAGGCCTGTACACAAGTAGCAAAACGGTCGATGTTTCGCGAATTTTCATAATGGAATATATAGTTGTGGTCCGAACCACATTTTTCTGCGAGTGTATTCATTTTCTTACCTCTGGCCGAACTTCGACGTTCTCTCGGTAAACCCTCAACGTAATGGCGGTTATTATGATAATCGTTTATTACGGGACGAATAGAAATAAAAATCGCGCCTGAAGCACATTAAATTACGCTGAACCTCGTTATATCTATACGTGTATCGATACTACGATTATGAGCTTCTATACAGTGTGTACCGTAAATCGATAACTTTAGCGAAACTGATTTAAATAATATACAGAGTGTCCAATTTTCAAGGAACGTCACGCTTACTCGTAGATCTATGATATATAAATTATGCTATATATAATAGAAATTGAGATAACAATTATAGTAAGTGACATTACATACTTATTAAACATGGTAAATAATAGGTCGCAGCATAAATTCAATAACAAAGTAGGAAATTACATTCAATCAAATATAAAATCGTTGATTATAAGGAGTGTTTCTTTAATCACAATTATCTGCATTTGCAACGAGTGAGTTTATGTTACAATTCGATATAATCATTCAATACTGTTTCCATCATACACGATAATCAAACTGTGTGACTGCGTGTAAATTGGCACGTTTACAGATACGATACGGATATAATGGTTTTATTGTTTTAAATTACACCTACCTACTCTTATTTGTTACAAATTAATGAAATATGGAATCTATTATAATAACAAGTATAGTTTTATATTGTATTTCTACCACATTATTGCAAATATTGAATCTGACACAATTATATTTATTGAAGTTTTTTCGACGTTGTAATTAACCTGAAATTGCTTAATTACATTCATTTTTGCGAACTCTACCATTGCAAATAAATGTTTTCTTTTATTTCTTCTCAGCAAGAAGTTCAGAATTAAATTAGAGCAGAATCTATCCGATTGCTAGTCTATCAACTGACAAACATCACAATCAAAAAGATTCATTATATAAAACTATTTATCATCAATTGTATAATATAATTTTAATTGTGACAATTCGAAAAATATTCGACTGGCAATCTAAATGATAGCAGTAGTTGAATAATGCTCCAAAAAACAATTTCATTTTAAGATCATTTATTTTAGAACTTTCTGTCGATGTTTTTTCAGTTTCGAGCGTACGTTTTTGCGTACGTATGACGTTAAAATTAATTCAGAAATATATAACAACAAATATAACTTTTACATTTCACTTCTTTTATTTCAATTATTTTCGTGTATCTAATTGGCGTCGTTGTTTCCATTTATTATAATTTAGTTATCTATGGTTAAACAACAAATAGATGGGAGCTGCTAAACACATAAAAATCGCTCTTGCAAATTGCTACTTATGCATATGTAACATCCTATATAATTTTTATTATTATGCACGATAACCATAAAGCAATATTCGATACAAAATATATACAACATGACATTTCAATTGCAAAATTAAAGTTGTATGTGTCCAGCAGTGAAGATAGAATAAAACTTTTGTTAAACTACAGACGAATGGAAGCTATTAGACGCATAAAAATCTCTTTTGCAAATTGCTACTTGTGCATAGGCAACACCCTATATAATAAAGAGGGTCGTACATAGCCTATAAGAAAGGAACGTCCGAAATACGCGAGGGGCAGCCCACGGGCCGAAATTATGCTTCGATTATTCGTGTCTGGTGGTTGTAGTGGTGGTGGATGAGGATGGGGATGAGTATGAGGATGAGGGAGAGGAAGCCGCAGGTGGGAGGCATAACTCGGCTAAGCAGCTCCGCACAAGTCACCTCCACCCCTCTTTGCAGGTGATCCATGCCGCTCCTTGCCTTTTCACTGGTTTCTTTTTATTTCACCTTTCTTTTTAGCCTAGACTCCCTCTTCTCTCTTTCCTTTCGCTTTTTCTTTCTTCCCTTTTCAACCCGATTCCTCCCGTCTTCTCCTACACACGTATGCCGACCGCACCGTGTCTTCTTGACCGAAAATCAGGGTCCCGATAAGCAAACACTCGGCCACACCGCTCTATTATTAAACTATAAAATCGAAAGGTTCCCAATGGCGCAGAACCTATCGCACACCGTACGGCTACGAGATTTGACAATCGATCAAGCCGCGATATGCGCGGTTTCATAAGCCCGTTCTCCCAGCACCCTTGCTTGATTGAGACGTCCCGTTCAAGCGAACGCGGAATATTCGATGGGAATTTAGTCCGAAAATTATGTTATCGATCGAGCGTTTAGATGCAAATACAATCATTCTCGAGAGATTGGTTTTTACGCGGGTACGTTCCGAACAGATCAGTACGGGTCAGACATTATTTCATTTAAAAGCGTGTTATTTAACAAATTTTGTAAATTATGTAAATAAAATTTATACTACTATTAACTAGACGCAGTACCTTAATATTATACCTGACCACGCAAGTTCTTTTCTCGCTGTGAACAAAATTATAACGCGGCAAAGTAAAAAATTCGTGGGGTCTAAATATGAACGGTACTCGCTATAACAAAAACGTGGCATCAAGTATACTTAAGTAAGGGATGAATATTAATATTCATATGTTATCTACATAATTATTGTACTTCTTTATCTTTATTGTATTATGCAAAGTTTCTAACGTTTTTCATAGATAGATTAATGACTAATCATTATTTACATTTGATTAGAGTAAGAATTAGTTAAAGCGCTTAATGTCACCTAACTTATCTTTGCGCACGCTTGTTTTGTTTGTTCACTGCATTTTATTTATTTTTAATTTTGTGTTTATTTTACCATTCTTTTTTTGACACTTTCTTCGACGTTTCTCAATAAAATATCATGTACCATAGTATTATTATGTTTATTTAGTAACGTATATATTTCAATGCTTATTGTAGGAAATGGTTAATATAGATCTATACAAATATTTTGATAACTTTTGTTATTCTTATTTGGAGAGTATATTTTTTAAATTCACAAGGTAAAGTGACTCTTTGGTCTAACCTTTCATTATTTTTTGCACGAGTACGTTCAGCTTTTTAATTCAAACACATAAGTCTGGTAACATTTTTCAACATGTCAGTGAAAAATGGATGAAAATTAAGAATATTCAGACACTGTATTGGAAAATAAAAATTGTTATTAGGTCTCGTTTAGAAGATACACACTTTGAAATCGTTGAAGTTGCTCCATTAAGATGATACGCCGAGAATTAGACTAAGCGAGGTATCTGGGTGATAATAGTTAGCTCTATTTCGCTTGATGGTTACAATAAAATCACGAGAGAGACTCTTACGAGCAAACCAAGGCTTTTGTCTTATACTTGACACATGATATGATAGTATCAATCCCTGATTAGTGATTCTAGTATATTAAATATTTTTCATTCATTTTTGAAGAGTTATAAAGCAATGGGCAGAGAATGGTATATAAAATTAATTTCTATCTTATGTATCTAGTTCTCATATTTAAAAAATTTATGAGACAACTGCAATATGAAATAATAATATTTGAATATTATCGGTATTAATTCAACGTTATAATTTAAAAAACTGTAATGTATTGCTATTATAAACGAGCACGGGATAGTGAACTTTGCTACATCATATGAGAAGCATTTGAATGACTTAATTTTCAGAGCCGACGGATGACTAAGGTGAAGCGAATGAAAAATGACGTATAAAAATAAAAAAGGACATAATTAGATGCAACTAATGCCACGCCATTGCACCACTCGATCTTTCGTAGCTCATTCTTTTGCCGGCGTAGCATGGTCACGCCCTTGTTCAAACGTCGGCGCCCCTAAGATGATTATAACATCATCCTCCCGAAAATCTACAAGCTCGTTATAGGCGTAGAACAATGACCCCCTCCACTAATTCTTGTGCACGGTTCAGAATATTCATGCGTTTTAGTTTTCTAACGTAAACCATACCAAAATTGCCATTTCATTAAAGAGAAAAATTTGTCTTTGAATCAGTTTAATGTATAGCTGCATCAAATGTTAGTACTAAATTAATCTGAAAATATAAAATGGAACTAGAGATTTAGTCTTAGCCGATATTAACTCGGTACACAATAAATATCTAAGAACTCTATTGTGTTAAAATAATTTTAACTTTCAATTAACTCGACAGGAACACAACAAATGATTACGAACTTTATTATATTAAAATCAATAAATTCGAAACAGTATATTGTAAGAAATATTGATTGATGATAGTCGTTGTACGATACGATGATTATAAATAATAGATTTTACAGAATTATACATTGGCGCTTTGAATATTCATAATTATTAACGATAAAATAAATAGTGATCAATGTTTATTATCGTTATAAGATGTTCTAAATAATGTCCTAAATATCTTATAGAGTAAAAAATTTTGAAATATTGAAGAAATGCGCGTTACATTCCTTAAAAAGTAACAGCTTACTCTTAACGGATGTCCTTTATTAAACCACATGAAATGAATTCTTCGAACCACTCAATTACCAACCCAATTTGACGATGTTATTTCTTGTTATTTTGTTTAAATAATGACACTCTATTATAGTAAATTTCTTTTAATATTTTATGTGTAGCTTGTCATGGATACAATAACTATAATTTAGAGTAGAAGAGAAAAGGTTGAAAGAGAGGCTTAGAAAAGTAACATTACATTAGATTACATTAGATTTGAATTAGTAACCGGAATGATCTAAGGATAATTGTCTGTGTGTGTGGTAGGTTATGATATAAATGTGAAAATATATGAAAAACTATTATAACTCGAGTTCCCTTTCATGGTCGAGAGGTTGAAAAGAAATTAGTATTAATAATTATAATTTTAAACAAACTTTACCAGGTGTCAGTTTATTCTTTACACGTAAAAGCTGGTTTAATAACTGCGCTAATGCTTTTGTTCTCAACTGCATATGCTATAATAACTCTATCTAAACAATATTCAATAATCAAAATAGCCGACTTCAGATCTCATTGATCAGTTATCCAATAATAATGTTAATTTATCGCTGAAACGATCCCTTGAAAACCTTACCGTGACATCACAATGAAACTTGTTATAGAAGACACGATGCGCATTCTGCCTGTTTTACAATGGTCTAGTGTAAACTGTCAACTATCCCGAACAAGAATAGCAACCGACCTAATATAGATGTTCATTGCTACCATCGGTAAATTACGAGTTAAGACTCTTATGGCTCGTTTGAAGTCTATCATTGGACACGGTCCCATTATCGGCCGTCGAAGCTTTCAGTTAAAACTGCCATAGAATTGCGGGTACTAAAACTCGAGACGGAAAATTTGTGCCGTTGTAAAACAGTCGTGGTAACTGACCACCCCTAACCTAAACCGGCAATTTTACACGGGCCGAGTAAACACACATAACTGTACATATCCTGTATGTGCGTCGCGGCGTCGGCAATTAGGTTAGCGACGTTCGAACAACGCGGAGGAACTTCACCGAATAGGAAGTCCTGTCGAGAAGTATGATTGTATAAGTGGACTGTAATAGGTTGGATAGAAAACGCGGACAACTACGTGGACTAAGAATGTGTATTTACAATATGCTTTACACGAGTCGGACTTTATGAATCACTGTGGATAAGTCTGTCGAGCTTATATACAAATCGGTTTGTGGGAGGATCTAACTATTAGCCTATTGGCATCAAGTGGATTATGCGCCATGCCCTTTTCGAATTTGCTTGTTACCACCCACGACAAGCCTTGTGGGGGGTAGAAGATGGCCGCTATGGACAGGCCCAAGGAGGGAGGAAACTGGCGAATTTTCATTGTGGGGGTTTCTGACGGCAAGGCCCGTTAGGGTGGCTCGCTTGCCTTACCGCTGTTTACCTGGCGCTGTACAAGTTTATTGTTTTATTGCTCGAAGGCTAGGAGACCCGAGATGCACGTGGGTGCCAACTGGAAACCGTAAAGCAATCTTCGGGGTCCTAGTCCGACGTACATCTGTTTTGTTTTAACAACTAAATTGCATGTATACTAAAAATCCTCCGTCGCTAGGTCGTAAATCGAACTGTTTTCGAAGCCTTAACATATCCATCTTAGACAAGTACCCGATAAACCATAACGACATTCACCGATGCCTCTTCCGCTTGAAATCCTTGTTAACCACTTAATCCTTGTTAACTAGTTAATCTTGCGAACTTGAAACCGCTGTAAATTACAGGTATACAAAATGAGAAATTGATACGAGCAGAACCCTCGATGGTGTACAGAAGCATATCAATGTTCAAAACTACTTTCCGTAACTTAGTAATTATTGCAACTACCGAACTTGTCACTATATGTTTACATTAATAAGGAGAACTAATTTATTGTAAATTCTTTATCAAAGAATGTTTTATAAACACATTTTTCGTTTCGGTTTTATAAATACATTTTTCGTGTCTATTCAGCAGAAGTTGGTCATTTATGGATTCAACGTGGTGCGGTTTTTATAGGTAAATATTTCATTTTATTACTTCATTTATACCTTCTGCCAGGGAAATAATTTCGTTTTAATTACAATGCTTAATGTGTTGGATAAGCTAGCGAAAATTATTTATTATACAATTAACAATGCTTAATTGAAGCACTTTAATATTGAAATTAACCTCGTTTTATTTGAATCAATAATTTTTGACACACGTTCGATATAATTTCTCAATATTTCGTTGGAAGAAGTTTAGGTCATCACTTGAAACAGTATATGGATTACTTGATGAATAAATTAAATATTCACAGCCAAATTCGCCTAATTTTTACAGCCTTGCGTGTATAATATGGATGTGCATACTGTACTGTTGCAAAATGGTCTCTTTTCATAGGGATTGACGAAACGAAAAAAGACATTACTTAAAATTTAATTTATTTTAATAATGAAAGTAGAAATTCTCAAAAGACATTAAAGCCAACAAATGGTTTACAAAAAGATAAGAAAGGGACGCAAATTTAGTTGTCAACCTAATAACATGAACTGTATCACTAATTGTGATGAATTACATAATTTAACAAGACTGCAAATCTTTATGCAAAATAAAGATTTTCTACATCAGTTAGACAGGCATTAAATAATAATATACATATTACTTCTTGTAATCATTTTAATAACTTAAAAGTAACATTGCAGTACGCTTAGATTCTTCTAATCTTTTTATATTGTTTCATATTTAATCTCTTCATTTCTGTCATAGATATGTATATAAAATTCGGCATTGTTTATACATTTACAGATCATTAGTTCACTTGTACTTTTTACTTCTTATAAGGATTATTATTTTTTTTATACTTAATTCACTAAACCGTTAACACAAAAAGTGAATTTCTGTTTTATTCGTATTATTAATAATGTTGCGTACTATCAACGGAATGGGGCTATTTATGATTTAAATTTTATTACTAAACATACGAGAAGAATGAGAAAAACGAGAAAAACCCGTCTAGTTCAGTCAGCAGAGCATGAGACTTGAGTCGCTTTTTAGGTTTTAGCCGCGACGCACAGTGCTGGTTCGAATCCCGTATATTCCGGAAAAAACCCAAGAACATCTATGTTTGAACTTCAACTTCAATAAAAATTGGTATACCGGGGTTTTTTTATATCGTTGATTATAGATTTGAAGTCAAAATGACTAAAAACAAATGGCTGATCCAAAATAAAGCAATAGTTTAGTTAGAAAAAACAGAATTAAGAAAAATTAGTTCAGGATGATCAAAATTAGTGATAATAAGAATGAAATATACAGTTTTGTGATTTGTTAATGATAAAAATTAATCAAACAAAAATTTAGTAGAATATCATTAATTATTGATTACTTTCTGTGTGTAGAGCTTTCACACTTCGTCCAATTCAAGATTTTTTTTCTTTGGCTTTTTTTTTATTGTATTTATATATGCGTTATATATTTGTAATGCGAGAACATTTTCTCGAATGTTTCAATCGGTACTGCCGGTAATCCTTGTTTCGTATTTCCTGTGCTTCTTCCGTTAGCATACCTATAGGCAGCATAACAGCTTCTATTACTTTACATTCATGCAAAAGTATTTTGTAAACTGTGTTTGGCATGAAGTGATAGCTATACAGGTACATATGTAGGTTGGCAGTTTCTTTGCAATATTTGTCAAATTTTTCCTGATCAATTGTACAACCGCAATTAATGGTTTGAAGTATGATGGAAAAACAATTAATCAGATCCTCGTTTACTCCGGTTATATTATTTGTGTTGTTAGTTTGGATTGCTAAAAAATCTTCTTGACGTATTGCCATCATTGCTGGTACTGAAGCCTTGCTTTACGTAATCTACTTTCAGTCCCATTGTTTTGTTAAATTTTTCTTGAATTATTCTCTTAGTTTCATTTTGTTGTCGCTTTGTATGCACATTTGTTCTCCAACTTTTAAATGGTAGATTGTAGGTTATGTGTAAATCGAATCAAATAATGCATTATAAAATATATGATTATATCTAAGAAAAACAACAATGATCTTCAGATGGCCTCTATACGACTTCCCTATAAAAACTAAATACATCACACTATAGTACTTATAAAATCATTAAACTTTTATTTAAAACAATTTTTCATAATATCAGAAGTGAAAGCGAAATATTATATTTTTTCATTAGAATACTGATGAAAGTTACAGGAAAAACGCTCCTAATTTCAAAGCCGCACGTTACCGCAGCTGAAACCTGTTTAGTTATGTTCTTAATAAGGTATTGTATTACAGTATTAAGTTTCAGCGTGACGCTAGATAACGCAAAAAGGTTACATCTAATTAAATTTCGATTTTATGATCAACAATACCTCTGTGCACAATTAAGTCGTACTGAAATCTATAAGGGTATTATTGATTTTTTCCATGTAATATATGTGTTTAATATGTATATAATTAGATTACAAAATGATTTTTGATTTGTAATGTTGTATATACTTCTAACTGCGTTTTCTTGTGGGCGCGCTTGTGCCCCAGAATTGCTAGTATTGAGATCCCTAACATTCATGCTATAATAATCAGAAAATTTTTTATTGTTTTCCAGCATTTCAACTATCTTACTATGTAACTGTAATGAAAAAACTTGTATATTTAACATTAAAAAAACTGTGCGTCGTGGCGGACGGTCGCATGCCTAAACCAGCTGTCTAATTCGTCGACGGTATTTTCAGTGCCTTAACAATGCCAATTTCTACCCAGTGCTATTATATCAATAACGTTAATGCATGGTAAAGTGCGTAGCAATATACCCTGATATCAGCAAGGTAGTGGAAACTCTTTGCCTCTGGAGGCTAGCCGCAATGGATCCCAGCATGATGCAAGCATCCAAACGTTGCATGTCACCGGAGGGCTCAGATAAATAAAATGGACCGCTTCGGCAATTAACCCATAGAGAACTAAAAATACCGAAACTGGATTCATTACAGCTTGATCGGCTATACCAAAGGTTCGTTAAAGAAAACAGGCCGAGTAACAACAAAAATGCGGGCGAATTCGACACTACACTTATACCCCTAGGAGTCTCAAGTCCAAATTGCTGATAATCCAATGCATCCGTAGTCGTTACTACGAAGGAACGGCCGAAGAAATTAAAAGTCACAACCTTCCAAACATAAATGTAGTTAGGCTAAGCAAATTTAACTTCAGCAAAACACGCAAGGACAGATTTCAGCACCTTATACAATGATCGGCAGATAGTAAAACAAACGAACTGTTCAAACTGAAGGCAATAGCGCACCAAAGAATTAAATGGGAGCATCTAAAAAAATCAGCAACCCTCCAATGCAAGAAATGTCAGAGATTAGGTCACGCCAGCCAGAACTGTTCCCGCAATTACAGATGTGTGAAATGCACCCAATCCCATGAACCAGGGAAATGCACCATTCCCACCTTAGCAGGTGAGTCAGAATTAAGATGCGCAAACTGTAACGAAACTGGACACCCGGCATCCTACAGAATTTCCTCAATGGTGAAAGCCAATACTTGATACGCATACATGATACAATTAAAGTTATTTTAATAGGCAATAAGAACCTCTACCTAGCTAGTACCTATGCCAGATTCGACAACAGAAATTAAACCTACAGGGTGAACATAATTACTTCATTATCGCAGGAGACATTAATGCCAGACAAAAAACCTGGGAGGATAAAGTAGATAACCAAAGAGGCAAATATATGAAGCAGTGAGAAAGCAACGTTGAAATCACTTACAAAACCAAAATCATAACCTCGATAATCCCCTCCTTCAAACCCTCCAATTCCTACCTAGACATCTTCCTTGCTGACTCCAGACTAACAACAATAGACAACATAAACGGAAAAGCACGTGCACTGGCATACGACAGCGACCACGAAGCAGTCTCACTTAAATTTAATATAATCACCCATTACACTCCACTCTGGAACACAGCTCCCATCATACTCCGCCCCAACTGCAAAGCCGTTAACTGAAAAAAATTCACCAAAAGCCTAGCCAAGAACTACACAACCCATATTTCCGCCAACCGTAACCCTACAACAGACGAAATAGACCTTACACACATTAACACAGCTATCACCACAACAATAAACAACTCGATTCCCAAATTTTAAAACATTAACAACATACACAAATACTTAAACCACTGATATCCCTAGAATAAACTCATTCATAATTAAACTCAACAGAGATTACTTCAGTAACCTCCCTTATATTGACAACCAAGTCATACAATCACTGACAAAACTAGACCCAACTTCATCACAGAGACAGATAACAACAGGTTACGCCCCCCCCCCCCTCAGGAATTTTTGTACTGTGACAAGTCTGAATGCTAACAACCTAAACACACTGTACCACTGGAGACGCAATAAAGCCGACAAACACATTGTTTTATCGCGAACGCACGTTGAGGCCGGACTAGTCGACGAGGGTTGTAAATCCCCGATTCGAATATGATAATGTGGTACGCGATGCCCTATGACCGCTTAAGGTTATAGAGCTGGTATGGATGTAATAAAATTAGGCACAATTTAACGAACAATTAAAAGACTATATTCTAAAAACAAAATAACTTTGGTTACAAGAGTTGAAATACACGGATTAGATATTGTCGACAACTTTCACGGACTGTGTTTGATGAAATGGAGTTGATGATGGATGGTGTAAAAAATGTAAGCTCGGTGTGTGCGTGAGTTTTACTGTGGGACAAGCGGATTCGTTGACTGTCATGTTCCGGGAATAGGTAAGGGGTACGGTCGTCTTAGATAATTGGTCAAAAAATGGAATGGAAGAGTAAATAACCGCCCCCAAACAGGGAGTCACTCGCAGGTACGCTTGTACCCTCGAGCGACACACGCGGGGAATCCGCGTGTCCCAATGCAGTACCGTAGCAGGCAATAAACCAGAAAAGCGCCTTGACTCGAACAAAGAAAACGGAAATAAAGGACTCGACGATGGCTCGACTTCTGGTTACCAAATGTGGGAAATTAGTCAATAAAATGCTAAATGTTTTAAGGAAGAGTAACGGCTTTTTGGGAATATTGCTACTACGAGTAATTCGGTGCTATTATTATCTGTTATTTTGGAAACGTGCACGGCAGATGGGTCATCGAAGGAGCCCAATCGCCTTGCTTACGGTTCACAAATGCGGATAGTCGTACTGAAATAAACTAAAATATCTTCGTAAAAGATATCCTTTTCTGAGAAACGGAACACACATTGCGCTGCATCACAGCGAACCTAATGTAAATAACAACAAATTCGTGTATTCACTAGCAATTCCAAGAATCTACTACACAGATTATCATACGCTTAACTATGAAAAAAATTGGTGGCTATCAATTAACGATACCCACATGACTGACTTAATAACCGTAGATTAAGATCCACGAAACCTCACCAGCAATACGCATAAAAATAAGGAAAGGCTGCGGATTTCGTAACCCTGCTTACCAAAGATCTATGTCAAAAGATTATGTTAACAAAAACAAAAAAGCAATTGCAATGAAAAAAATTGTTGATGCATTGAGACAATGTAAACCAGACTTTACGGTTGAGCAATTAAAAAAGAGAATTAACGCTTTACGCACTAACTTCAACAAGGACTATAAACATATCGAAAGTATGAAACGGTCAGGTGTAACGGTGGAAGACATCCCAGAACCCAACGCTTGGTACTACAACTATCTGATGTTCGTTAAAGATTAGTTGGAGATCGCAGAAACTCAAAGTTCGGAGGTGAGTATAAAAGCTTCAAGTACTTATTCTATTCATATTAACCTATACGACTGGTATCTTCTGAAGGGAATTAATAGTAATAATTAATAGTAATTAGCTAGATACAAACTTGAGAAAAGCTTAGTAATATTCGAGAACGATAACAAACTTCATTTGATGCTAATGTAAACAGTTATTTTGCCAGGAAACTGAGTCGGAATTGTTGGAATATTCGCAAAAGTCATCCCTTATTTTCTTCGTTTCAACTGCTGAATTGCCTCTGGTTCTTTGAAGTCGTATCATCTGTTGTGTTTCTTGTCTCCATGAACCTTCTTCGATTGTGCCACTTGCAGTATTTTCATAATCAACATCCTCGCGTTGCACGTAGTATACTATGCACGCCAAGAGTTGGCACAGAGAAACTTGTGAGTACCACGTGATGCTCCTACTACGCGCAGTCCCCCTGCACCCCACTGACGAGATTATGTGCCAACTCTCGTCGTCCGAAACCCACTACAGTAATTCCTCGATCTAAGTCCCTTTTCGGTTCCCTGCCGGGACTAACATCGCGAAAGGACACTATTCTTTTGTGACCTCGTCGACCGCGCTGAATGTAGAAAAGGACAGCGTGCAAATACGGACCGCGCGGCCGAAGGCGCAACAAAAATAGTGTATCGGTGAGACAATACTAGTGCAATAATGAAACTTCTTTATTTTTTATTATTTTTTTTTATGGAACTTTCACGAACATATTCGTGGCATTTTTCTAATGAAAATGATACCAAACATGATATAATTCTGTGGTGTAATGTTTGTTTATTTAAAATATAAAATGGAAGGTATTGAATAGATAATATTAACGTCGGAAACAACTAGGTGATACAACTCTCGATCAACGCACACGTCCTTCACTCGCCGTAGTCAACGGAAAACTCTCTCTTCCCTTCAAGAATGTCCTTTTTAAGTCCTCGTTCACACCCACACTTGCACTCATCCCTTAATCCTATCTGTGTCTCAGAAAATCCCAGCCTACCCTTGGGCCTGGTTTTCGTCAGAGACACTTTCTCTCTTATGGCCCTCTTCCTTTGAGTCTGGCTTTCGTCAGGGCCTCGATGTTTTATGGCCCTCTTCCTGCCATCGAAGACCCAACGACATTCTGGCTAAATTTATGCTACTACAATTCCGATGATATTTACTTGTGTAATAAACGATGAAAGTTTTAGACGTAAAGAAGGACAGCATATAGGAAAGAAAGAGACGACAAGAGTCGCGGCCATCGGCACAGTTCTAAGGCCCGCGTGTCCGTACAATGTAATGCCAATAAAAAACCTCCATCGTTCGTTACATAAGTAAATATCATCGGAATTATATCATATTTGGTATCATTTTCATTAGAAAAATGCCACAAATGTGTTGGTGAAGGTTCCATAGAAAAATAATAAAAAATAAAGAAGTTTTGTAATTGGATTAGTGTGATTTACATCGATATACCCGATCCAGAATCGGATTATGCGGCATGTTTACGCTGCTCGGCGACCGAGGCAGCTTGAGCTCCGCAGTGGAAGGAGTAACCAAGGTACATATGTAGATCGAGACGTTCCGTTGGACTTAGATCGCGGAATTACTGTATTTCTTTCAGACAAGTAGTTGTGTAGATGACAACAAGCCATCACTATAGTTCGAACTTTACTCGGTTCGAATTTAATGGCTCATTGGAATACTTTGAACATTGATGTTAAAATTCCAAATCCATTCTCAACAATTCTGCGTGCTCTGGACAATCTATAGTTGAAAATACGTTTTTCATCCGTCAGAACTGCTCTGTTGTAGGGCTTCATAAAATTTGGCAGTAGTTGAAAAGCTTCATCCCCAACAAACACGTAGGGAAACATTTTATTTGTGACCGGTAATTCTCATGAATCAGGACTGCTTAATTGGTTTTGAGAAAACTTTTACCAAAATATGGTGTTCTTCAAAACTTCACCGTCTGATATTCTTCCATTTGCGGCAAGATCAATCATGATTGTGCTGTTGTCTTATTATCGTACGATGGGCAATTAGGCTAAATACAAACACTTTCGTATTTCGATTACACACTGTCAGGTTTCGTGTTTACGATCCGAACGTCTCGTCTCGACTAACTCATACTGCCCTCACCTCGCTCGGGCACGTATACCCGCGAGTCCCACGGCACGTTCAGAGCGCATACACTACAATGATAAACTGATATTTTGCATTGACAATTGCCATGAGCACAATGCTGTAAGGTTCTTGTATCGATACATGTTTGCCATCAACACTACCAATACAGTTATGAAAGTTCCATCGTTCTTCAAACTTCTGGGCCAGCTGTATCCAACCCTCTGCAGTCTTGGGTACTTGAAAAGAACAAAGAGTGTCATTACTTTCCTTCACAAACAGTTAGGAAATGCTAACGGACGGTGACCACACAGTGGTTTCCATTACACATCAAAATTTCTAAACACTGCTTGAGGCACTGCCCTGCAATGCATGAATTACTGTTCACAATATGTTTCTTTTATTATTATGGATTTTTTATTTTTACTAGTTTGTTTCTTTATGTTGCAGAGCCAGACTTTAACTGATGAATAATCGCCTACAACATCTGCTGACCAGCCATCGACATCCCCTACTGCTCCTCCTCCTCCATCAAAGAGAAAGAAACAATCTTCACAAGATTCTACTCAGGAACTAGTTGATTTAGCTACTGCATATTTCAAAAAGCCTGGAAGTGAATCGGAAATAGTAGCTAGGGGATGGGCTATCAAACTAAGCAAATTGGCCCCAAACCAGAGACGTTTTGCAGAAAAAATGATTAACGAAACCTTGTTTGAAACAGAACTGGGCACATTAACCAGGTATGGAGTGCGGTTTTTAACGCCACCGCAATCCATGTTACCACCTTCGCCTTCCTTCAATGTTACCAGCACCTCGTACACTTCCTCGAGCTATGGATCATCTCCGTCATCCAACGGATTCCACCATAATATGAATCACGCATCATTACCTAATTACATGAACTCTAATCTTCAGCACATACAACAAACAATTCCGGAAAACCGTTCAACAACCAAACATCTGGAGCACGTAGAGGTTTCTGATGGGGAAACTGCGGGAGAATTTTTTTCTAAATTTTCTTCATTTTAAGCTAATGATCTAATAATTTTATAATAACTTTTCTTAACAAATAAATGCTTTTTAATCCTGTTTACGTCTTTTTTAGTAAAATTTTTAAACTACCTATATACTTTGTAGTCTGGTTGTACTTGTGCTTATTTTTTACTTTATTTTCTGTTTTTTACTTTCTGCTTATTGTCTAGAAGAATAATGAAAAATTAATACACACCTGAATATTGCATCTCAGTGCTTGTGTTATTGCTTCGCAGGTTTCTATAATGATGTTTTCCAATGTCTGAGGGGTGCTTGCACACATGAACTTCATGTCTTTCAAATCCATTCCAGACGCTAGGTATCTCAATGTCATAGAAAATCTTTGGCTTGCAGGGATTGCTTCGCGCATAACAGTGTCTTTTTTATGGATGTTGGGCCTAACTAGCTCTAATAAAGTTTGAAAGCCTTCTTCGTCCATTCGAAGAAAATTTTTGTAGTCGTCCGGTTATGTAGAACGCAAAAAATTCAGCAAATGTTCGTGTGTAAAGCGGCTTCTCAGCTTGTACCACTCTTTGGACCAGCGTCTATTTCTCTTTCTCTTTGATTTCTTTTGTTCGCACAGTGAAGGAGTCAATTCTAGAAAACCCAAATCCGAACTGGAAAACATTTCGAAATTCAACAAAAATACCACTGAAACACCCCCGACCATGCAGCACGAATATTTTTGCCAGAATGAGTATTGGTGAGAATATTGATGCGTTTATATTGAAGCATATTGATGCACGCTCCAATATAGAGCGTCAATATTGAAGCGAATATTGACAATATTATTGAACATTTAGTTGCAAACCCTAATTATAAGACCCGTCCCACAAAGCCTGCCAATGGGTTTTTTTAGTTCTCATTGTAATTTTTCCCCATTGTCACCACATCCAGACTGGTTAGAGATAAGCACTACGACTCTGAAGATCTTGAGTATATATTCCTAAGCTACCACACCAAACACGACTAGCTATAAGTCATGCACACAAGCATCAAATAGCTAAACAGTGCAATACTAGATAGGAATATTTTTTCTATGTTTATTGTTGCCTTAACTCCCACCAACCTCTCTTTCATGCAGCGCGCACGTTCGTTGCGTACGCTGATGTCTCGTGTTTTCTTTGCCCCATTGTACCGTGCTTGCTGGAAGGGGACAGAGGGCGCTACGGTGTGGACGGTTTTGCCTCAATTGAGGCAAAATTGCCCATCCCTGCCTTAGATCATAAGACTGTATCAACTTTTCATAATAAACATGTTTATTAAAAACAAAAGTAGAAAATGAGACTCTTAATCTCAGGGTCGTGGGTTCGATACTCACATTGGGCGAATTCTTTTCTATACATTACTTTTTCTGCACACAGTATTCATTTTTTTCATACATGTATAATTACTCTCTTGAAATATATTGTTGCGGAAACCTCGCGTCCGCCTCGCCGGTGAACACATACAGTGAGCCACGAAAGTATTCGAAAGCTCTCAAATGAAAAGTTTGACACGTAAAAAATGTGAAGCCCATTAATAATTGCAAAATGTTTTTATTCCTTTAGCAACATACAACCATCACGGTTATACATGTTAAATTGGAAGTGTCTTTGACAACGTAAATAATACTTATGAAAGATTCGTTGCCGACATCGGCTAAACGGACGCCACAAAAGTATTCGAACGACAAAACTTGTAAACAAAACAATCCCTGAATTCGACAAATTGTAAACATTGGTTCCTTCAGTTGATGTTACACACTTCCCCTGCTCAGTACAGCAAGTGTTAACAAGAGTGTCAAATTTGTATTAATAATGTGCGCAAAAAAGTCCGAAACTAGTATCACTGATAGAAAATTGATAATGAAGTGGCACAATGAAGGCAAGAGCTATGACGAAATAGCAAAGTTATTAGGAAGAAGTAAATCTACTATTCACTACATGGTAAAAAAATTAAAAACAACTGGAGTTCTTCAAGATGAAGTCCGTTCTGGTCGACCCAAGAAATTAACGAAAAGGGAAGAGAATGTAATAATAGTACATTGTGCGTGAAATAAAAAAAAGAACTTTGTCGAAGAATCCTCCGTGAAAACAATTTTCATGGTCATATTCCCCGAAAGAAACCATTTATTAGCAAAATCAACAAGCAGAAGAGACTAAATTTCGCTAAAAAATGTGTGAGCAAGGATAAGAACTTTTGGAAACGCATTATTTTTTCGGACGAACGTAAATTTAACATATTTGGCTCCGATGGATGTCATAAAATTTGGAGAAAACCAAACAGAGAGATGGACCTTAAAAATCTACGTCCAACCGTGAAACATGGAGGCGGATCCATAATGGTGTGGCGGTGTATGGCGGCCGGCAGTGTTGGAAACCTTGTCATTATTGATGGAATATTAGATAAATATAAGTATATGCAGATATTAAAAGATAATTTAAAGCAAAGTGCGGAAAAATTAGGGCTAGTTAGTGATTTTCATTTTCAGCAGGACAATGATCCTAAACATACCGCATATATTGTTAAACAATGGAGCATTTATAATACAAAGAATAAATGATGTTCTTGGCTCAAAGGTTCAATCTAATTTTACAATATTAAAGCAATCTTGCTAGTTTGTTGAAAAAACTTTCTACGTTTCGATCCTAATATGGATCTTTTCCAAGAAAGAAAAATGAGAACTGCGTCTGAAAGAATTTTATTTTTAAATTAGACAGGAATTTTAATGTTGTATTGTATGACCACCAGTCAAAATACTGTATTAAATTGCTTACTTGCTTTATAAAGAAACGAAATTGAGGACAGAAAGCACGTGTTGTTACTGTGCCGGTACACAAGTTACTGTTGCGAGGACACGAGATTGATAGAAACAAGAACCAATTAGAGTCAAGACATAGTCAGGATCAACGGATCGAACATGAACCACGTGATATTTTGGCGGTTATTTCAAACCGTGAAAGGTCAAAACATATTGTATTTAACTGTATGTATGCAATTTTGGTATAAAGAATTTAATACAAACATCAATAGAGACCATTTAATACATTTTGAACAAAATGTAATTAAGTTGTTATGCAATTAGATAAAGACCATAGGATAAATTTTTTTTAATAGGAAAGAGATTCATCATATCGCATTACTGGTTCAGTAATGTTGCGTAGTATTCTTGAATCGTAGGTGTTTCATACCTAAGATTTACGCTAGGATGTTTAATCATATGAATCGTTTCCAGAAGTATCCTATTTCTTAGATTGTCCTCCTTATCTAATGCTTTAACATTGTCAAAATCGAATCTATGGTCAAATTCTAAAGAATGTTTAGTCAATGCACTATGTTGGGATGGATTTTGATAAATGTTACGTCTATGTTCCTTGATTCTTGTTTCTAAGTGTCTAGAAGTTTGTCCAATGTAAACTTGGTTACATCCTTTACAAGGTATTAGGTAAACAATATTAGAACTTTTTGAAAGTGGCAACTTATCTTTGATCGATGGGAACAAGTTTTTTAAATAATACGGTATTTTGAAAATAGTGTGTAATCCAGATTTTCTAAATATTCTTTTTATGTTGTTGGAAATATTTTCCACGTATGGGAGGACAACGGTGTTCTTCCAGTTAACAGGACCCATATTTCTAAATCTATCCTCCTTTCGCTTTTCAACGAGCGTAGGATGATAGATATCAAAAATACGTTCTTTTATTATACAAGATACGTAGTTAACAGGATAACAATTTCTTTTCAAAACATCTTTTATTAGTTGCAAATTGTTAAATCTGAACTCTGGATTTGCTAATAAAATGCCTCGATCAACGAAACCTTTGATAAGACCGACTTTATGTTGTAAAGGATGGTGGGAATGAAAGTTGATGTATCTTCCCGACCAACTAGGTTTATGAAACCAGTTTGTTTTTAACATGTTATTACTTCTGAACACAGTAACATCAAGAAAATTCAAGCATGAATCATTTTCAATTTTATATGTGAATTGTATACTATTATGGAAACTGTTGAACGTGTCTAACAATGTTTGTAATTGATGTGGTAGTATGCAAGTGATAATATCATCAACATATGTTTTAAAGAAAATTAATTCAAATGGTAATTTTGAAATCGAAAAACTGGAACAAGTATCGGAAGGCAACTTCATGAACTTTTCGATTCCATATCGTCGAAACAATATGTACTATTAAGAATTTTTAGTTCTTGCTGATTTATAAGTCCTTTGTATATAATAAAAGTGAATTATAAAGTATATAAAAACACATCAATCGCGTACTCAATTTCGTAATAAAATTCTTAATGTTAAGTTTTGAGGATATTTTTCAATTATTTTGGTACTAGACAACCATTTTAATTTATTAATTATTTCCCTAGAATGCACAACCTTTATAAAACTACTGTATCTCTATTTTGGTTCATCTTTTTGTGTCTTATCAAGGGTGCGGTATGTAAGCATTCTCTGTGTCATAGCCGCTAAATATACATTTTGAAATATAAGGGCAGTCGACTACAATTTATATTATTGTTTCTTAAAGAAAATGTTATGACGTGAGTGTAACCACACACTTTGAGATTCGCCTTATGTCAAAGTTTCAGATCACAAACTTAAACATATAAAAGGAATTTTTATCTTTCTTCTGATATGACGATAAATAAGTCATTTGGAAAGAGTCATAGCATATAATTAATTAAAACAAAGTAATTCCAATTCCACTGAAATCAAACTTAATAAAGATTACTACATTCATATTGAGAAATATGGAGTTAACTTATAAGATCTTGCCATATGACATTGAGTCAGACTCGTAATAAAGACATCGAATAAAATCTATTATGTATGAATGTTATTCTTTTTGTTTAAGTCAACACGATACTTTATTCTTGAGTTGTAGATATGGAAGCATTCAAGTATATGTAGACATTCAATAAATAACAATATTCTTCTTCATCTACGAAATCATTAAACATAAGGAAGTTCTAATCATTGCAGTCGTAGAGAAAAACATACAGTAAATTTTTTTACGTTTACATAATAATTACAGTCTTCAAGTAATCACATTTAATTAAAATTACGCATTGACAACATTTAATTCAAGTAACTATTTTTAATGTCAATTGTTTGCTAAACATTCGCAAATTGCATTATCGTATTTTATATTTATCCTGTCCCCTTATCCTTTGTCTATTAAATACGCTATTTAATATATGTTATTAAATTCGACGAGAATATAACATACTTTACTCAACTAAGTAACAACGGAAAAATTATTAGACAGATAAAGTATCAATATAATGTTGGTCTTTGATACAAAATATTGTCAGGATTAGGCTTTAAAACCCAATCCCGATGGGATTTGTGTCACCAATTGTAGGTCTCGCCCCTTCTATAAATACCTTACGATGTGAACTTTTTTCATTGATTTTCACCTGTGCATCATTTACTCACTTAGTGATTTCTTATTGCAATTTGGTATCCAAAGTATATATATATATATATATATATATATATATATATATATATATATAAGTTGGAGTCTTGTGTTTACAGCCGAACGGAGAGGACATGTAATCGCGAGTGCCATTATATCGAGTGTCTGTTTACAGTCGTGCAAGAACCTTGCGAAGTGAGCGGCTGAGTGAGAGCGTATATGAACTTTACAAACCCACAAAATGGGATTTCTGAGTACAGGGTACATTCCCTTAGTGAATTTCCATTATGAAATTCAAATATGAAATTCAAACACCTTTCCCCGAAACGACCAGGCAATACTATTAGAATCAGTTATAGGAATAACTATCAAGGACTATGTGAGTTCTATCTCCAAAATAGCCCAACCGAGACAAATTATTACCATTTCAAGAATATCAAACGGTAGAGCATACATATATCTTGACTCTTCACAAACAGTCTTACAAATTGCTTCAAAATTCAAGGAAGTAACAATTAATAATCATAAGATCCACCTGAGACCATTAATAACTCTTTCTCAGAAAATTATTTTATCGTACGTCTACACCTCGATTTTGAAAGCGTCTTTAAACAAAATAATATCCGTACCACCTCAAGACTGGCCTTCATTAAAACGAGCTTCCAAGAACCTGAACGTGCACATATTACAAATTTTAGATGCTCAATCTACATAAACTCGGAAAACGCCTCCAAAATCCCCCAATCTTTCCTAATATCATATGAAAATACGCAATATAGAATCCTTGCAAGTTCAGATAAATTAAAATGTTTCTCTGTGGCCTCGAAGGAAATGTTGCCAAACAGTGTCCTAGAAATGACAAAATTCTAGAAATCACACTCTGTGAATACCGAAACAATAAACATATCCTACATCAAACCTTCGACTTCTTCCAACAATAGGCCACTATCGACATCTGATAACGGTTCCCTACAAGAGAACAATGTCGACAACTTCCAAAAGCCAAAGTCCCCTGCCTGCAACACCAACAACAACAACAGCAAATTGAAACACACTGGATCCCTACTCAAAAAACCCAAACGTTCAAAATCGATTAACACCGCAATTGAAAAAGTTGGTGAAATGTTGGAACCTGCAAATAGTATCATTGAAGGTGGTACTAATAATTTCCCATTGAACTTTACACAATTTCAATGCTTTCTAGGAAAATGTCTTCGGTGTTGAAAACCCAATAACTGTGGCCCAAATATACATCCATGATATACAGGCCTTATACCAAATGATTAATAAAGTATTTCCAACATTAAACGAGCGTAGCATTAAGGACGGACTTCACAGAATGTGCAACAAACTAAGAAAGGACCCACCTGACTTTTACCAAGATAGATCACTCGCTATGGAATACTCGTCAACTCCTGCTTCAACCGACATCGAATCAGACTTTGAGCTCCAATAGCCCTCCTCACCCACCCCCTCGTTTTCTTCCTTTAAAAAAAAGAGGGGGAAATCCATGTTACCTTTATACACCATTGGTGACATCATCCAGTGGAATGTGAATAGTTTCCGTCCACGCTTTGAAACCATCAAATTACTTCGCAACGAACTGAATCCTGAAATATTTTGTGTCCACGAAACCAAGTTTAAGAACACCGACAAGACAGACTTAACAAACTCTATTTCACAAAAATAGAACTCAATTCTCCATGCGAGTGGAGGTGTCGTGTTGTAACTGAAAAATAATTTCCACTGTGAAAAGATCTCACTATCAACGAACCTGGAAGTTATTGCAATTAAAGCCTATATCCCCCATAAAATCAACATTGCCACTATACAGGGTGTCCCACATAAATGGAAACACCTAAATATCTGTCGTATTTACAGTCCTATCAGAAAACTTCAAAGGACAAAGTGACACTATTGCAGGGGGCAAATATAATGGTAAAGAAAAACATTTTTTATGTCGTGTTTTTTAATGAAATTTCAAGGTCACCGATGTTTTTTTAAATGGAATAGTATATTTTTTTTACGATAGCATGATAGACAATAAAAAACTGAATTTAGTGGATACCACCTTTTTGAGCTTGAAATGACCTTGAGCAAGAATAATCATGTTGGAGCGGATAAAATGTGGAAGTTTAAAACTTACGTGTTTCAGCAAAGATTACGCGTTGTTTACGGCGGGTTGACCTTTACATATCATAATAAATGTTAGAAATGTTGAGCATCCTCATTTATGCAATATTGCAATCTTGCTTTAAATGATCTGTAGGCATTGTCGATTTCCTGAGACGTAATTGAAGCACATGCTGCAGTAATCCTTTGCCGCATATCCTCTGGCGTTGTGGGTTTATCTTTGTACACAATACATTTTATCTTGCCCGATAGATAAGAGTCCAATGGTGTCAGATCCGGAGAACGGGCTGGCCATGAAATTGTTCCTCGTCGCCCAATCCAGCATCCAGGATATTTCGTATTTAGCACCGTTCTAGCAACTTTAGAATAATGCGCTGGACAACCATCATGTTGAAACCACATGCGCTCCCGATCGAATAACGTAATTTCTTCTAAAAGGCCCGACAAATCCTGGCGTAAAAATGCAGCATACTTTATACCAGTAAGAGTTCCTTGTATAAAGTACGGGCCTATTATTTAACTGCATAAAATTCCGCACCATACGTTAACGGTCTTTGCTTTTCTACTCCTCTTAACCAACGTGTATTCTCAGCTGACCAGAAGTGCATATTGTGGAAATTTACTTGCCCATGATTGGTAAAAGATGCCTCATCCGTAAAAAGAACTTTGTGAAAGAAAGTATTGTCCACTTCTAATTGAGATCGTGCCCACTGGCAGAACCGGACACGATTAAAATAGTCGGTGGCAGACAATTCCTTATGTAAACTCAAATGATATGGGTGAAACTTTTCTATTTGCAGTATCCGTGAAATACTACTTCTGCTAATACCGGACTCTTGTTCGAGTTGTCGCAAACTTACATGTGGATCATTAGATACTGCAGCTAGAATATTAATTCTATTTTCTTCGTGAGTTACAATTCTTTGTTTATTACGATATTTAGAACTTACACTACCGGTATTTTTAAATTGTTTTACCACAACGGAAAATGCGTGTAACAAAGGACAAATACAATTCACTAATTTTTCACGATACAAATGTACTGCTTGCCTCAAAGATCGGTGGCTTTCGCCATAAGTGAAAACCATATCGATTCGTTCCTGTACAGTATAACGCATTGTTATCACTTTCACGATTCGAATTCGAATAATGCGGAAGGAACAACGTACTTATTCTAACCGATTAACCTTCTCTTAACGAACTCAATGATACATACTCTAACATAAACATACGCCGTTTACTATGAAAAATATTTCAAACATTTATTATGATATGTAAAGGTCAACCCGCCGTAAACAACGCGTAATCTTTGCTGAAACACGTAAGTTTTAAACTTCCACATTTTATCCGCTCCAACATGATTATTCTTGCTCAAGGTCATTTCAAGCTCAAAAAGGTGGTATCCACTAAATTCAGTTTTTTATTGTCTATCAGGCTATCGTAAAAAAATATACTATTCCATTTAAAAAACATCGGTGACCTTGAAATTTCATTAAAAAACACGACATACAAAATTTTTTTCTTTACCATTATATTTGCCCCCCTGCAATAGGGTCACTTTGTCCTCTGAAGTTTTCTGATAGGACTGTAAATACGACAGATATTTAGGTGTTCCCTGTATACCTACCAAATTCGCAAGACTTCACCAGAGACGATATCACAGACCTACTGTCGCAAATACCAAAATCTTACATACTATGCGGAGACCTTAATAGCCACAACCTGCTATGGGGATCTTCACATCTCAATTCCAACAAACTATAATCGAATTAAATGCAATTTTAAAAAAATAAATTGGGCCCTGTACGAAGAAGTGGTACATAACAAAATAACTTCCGATTACCAATTTGACGAAACAGCTGACATCATCCACCACCTAGAAAAATTCATCCAGATTATAACTGAAGCTGCAGATAACGCTTCTCCAGACACCACTCCCAAAATTAAAAATACGGAAATCCCATGGTGGAACGAGACATGTTATTTAACTAGAAGAGCCTTCAAGCACGCCTTAAATGTTCTCAAAAGACATCCTACCATGAAAAACAAAATAACTTCAAGAAAGTTCGAGCAACCTTCCGTAAAACTATGAAGATACGTGGGAAAAAAATCCTGGATTGACTTTGTCTCCAATAAGAATCTAAAATCCGACCCCAAACTTGCCTGGTCTAAGATCCAGAGAATAAATGGAAACTACAGATAAACAGATATAACAACGGTAACATCTTCAGATAACCAAATAATAACCAATTCACAAGATATAGCAAACTGTTTAGTTGAAACTTGCAAAGAACTCGAGCGACGACAACTACAGCCCTAGTTTCAGAAACTTAAAATCCAGTGTCGAAGATCTGTCCCTTTCAGATATCCCACTCTCCCATACATCTCCCATAGACGACCCTTTCAGTATATCTGAACTACACGCAGTACTGAGGCCCATCCGAATACCTAACTCCCTCCTGAAACATCTACCCGAATCAGGAAAACTCGCTCTACTTAACTTATTTAACAGAATCTGGAATCAAAGAGTTTTCCCAACTGCGTGGAGACTAGCCACAGTAATCCCAATTCTAAAACCAGACAAAAATAAGCTCAACTGTACATCATATAGACCAATTTCTCTAACCAACAATATCTGTAAAACCTTTAAAAGAATAATTAATGCCAGACTAATTTGGAGCCTTGAATCAAAAAACTTAATTTCAAACTTTCAGGTTGGATTCAGAAAAATGCGCTCCACGATGGGCCACCTAACCACTATCCACTCATCTATTTGCAGCGCATTTGCCAACAACGAACACCTCACAGCCATCAGTCTTGACATTGAAAAGGCTTATGATATGATGTGGACAACAAGTCTTACACATTCTTAAGAAATTCGAAGTTGGACACACTATGCTAGCCTTTATACCTAACTTTCTTACTGATAGATACATCCAGGGAAAAGTACAAAACGTAATTTCAAACAAAACATATTGTTGCGACCGTTCCGTAGAGTGCGTCCCGCCCGCCACGTCCATTATAATAACTCGTAACAAAACTCTTATTTATTATCAACTATACACTTAATTTCGTGACACGTCTTTATAGTTTGGCGTCTCGCTTCACTGTCTTCTGTCTTTCTTTGTCAACAACTCCGTTGGCCGGTAACTGCCATATCGATCACGGAGTCTTCATTACGACTTCACGTCGTAATGTTGCATTATCGATCGCGACAACTTCGCAATGTCAGGTCGCTTGCTGTCTGATAAAGGCCACCAAAGTGAAACATGTTCGTTTTTCTTTACCTGCTTTTCAGACAGAGGTACTTGGAGCGACAGCTGTCAGAGGAGATGACAGCACGAGGTTAGAAAACGGAAGTTGGCGAGATTTTCGTTTCTATTGCTGCTGGTCAACCAGAGCGAAATTAACCCCGGTCGGGACATCCGCTTTCCGAAAAGGGGTAGCAATGTTACGACGTGAAGTCGTCACGATCGGTAATACAGCGTTACGACGTGAAGTCGTAATGAATACTCCGTGATCGATATTGCAGTTACCGGCCAACAGAGTTGTTGACAAAGAAAGACGGAAGACAAATTGAAGCGAGACACAAAATTATAAAGACGTGTCACGAAATCAAGTGTATAGTTAATAATAAATAAGAGTTTTGTTACGAGTTATTATAATGGACACGCCGACGGGACGCACTCTACGGAAAGGTCGCAACAAAATACAGGGTGTATTGTCTAAAACAGGACACCTAAATATCTCCTCTACCTCTGAAAATACAAAAAATCTTTCTAACGTAATCTAAATGGTTTCAAAAGACGAATCAGGTGCAAGAATCATTTTTTATAAATTGTAATTTTTTAATCGTTTTTTCAAGGTCACTCGTGTTTTTTTTACACATATACACACATTTTTGTTGTTGTATGTTATAGCAAACATTATTGTGCATTCATCCATTTTTAATAGCACATCCTTGAAATGATCGTGAACTCTAAAATTTGCTAATTAACGCAGAACTTACTTTCAGCGACATTTCAGATTTCAACGGTAACAGAAATTCGACCATGAACTTGAACTTGTAAATAAACACATTGTATCATTCCTCTGTGGACATAGAGAATGAGAGAGATATGTATTTAAGAGTTTGCTCACTGCTAGATTTCTCAGTGTATCGACAAGCAATCCATAATGCGTTATTCAGAACAGGAGAAAGTTCAAATGGTTTTAATTTACGGTGAAGCTCGAGAGTGTCTAAGAGAAGCAATACGAATTTACAAAGACAAATTTCCAGAACGTTCTTGTCCATCACGTTCTGCATACTCAAGTATTGTTAAAACATTTTGCGAGACTGGTAGTGTCAACAGAAACATTCGTGCGAGTCGTAAGATGGTTACTCGTGAAGCAAATGTGAACAATATCATCGCTAAAGTTAATCAAAACTCGCATGTTAGTATAAGGCAACTCGGACGTGAAACCGGTATTAGTGTGACAGGCATATTCCGGATTCTTCATTCACAAAAATTTCATCCTTTCCATTCATCTCTTCACCAAGAGCTCCATGGAAGACTTTGAAAACCGCGTACACTTTTCTCAATGGGGTATACGGAAATATGAAAGTGATGAAATGTTTTTCCAGACAGTATTGTTTACGGATGAAGCATCCTTTACAAATCATGGTCTGGTGAACCTCAAGAACATGCATTATTGGTCGTTTGAAAATCCACGATGGTTTAGACTACTCGATGAGCAGAGACCATGGACCATAAATGTCTGGTGTGGTATTCTAAATAATAGGATAATTGGGCCGTATTTTATCAACGGTACGCAAACTGGGCAGAAGTATGCTGAATTTTTAGAACATATTCTAAAAGGTTTATTAGAAGATGTATCATTTAGGGACCGTCTAGTATTATGGTATCAACACGATGGGTGTCCAGCACACTTTTCCCATATTGCAACACGTGTCCTCAACGAAAAATTCCCAAATCGTTGGATTTGACGCAATGGACCTGTATCATGGCCGGCTAATTCATCCGATCTCACCCCACTTGATTTTTTCTTATGGGGACATTAAAGGGTACGGTTTGTCAAGGGCAGCACACGACGCCAGAAAATATGAAGGAACGAATAATTGCTGTATGTGCTGATATGAAGCCTGAAATCATCGAAAGAGCTGTACAATCTGTCGTGTTTCACCTCACAAAATGTATTACAACGGAAGGACATCGTTTCGAGCATTTATTGCAGTAATAAATGTGATTATTTACAAGTTCAAGTTCATGGTCGAATTTCTGTTATCGTTGAAATCTGAAATGTAGCTGAAAGTAAGTTCTGCATTAATTAGCAAGTTTTAGAGTTCACGGTCATTTCAAGGATGTGCTATTAAACATGGATGAATGCACAATAATGTTTGCTATAACATACAACAACAAAAAATGTGTGTATATATGTAAAAAAGACACGTGTGATCTTGAAAAAACAATTAAAAAATTACAATTTATAAAAAAACGATTTTTCCATCTGATTCGACTTTTGAAATCATTTAGATTACGTTAGAAAGCTTATTTGTATTTTCAGAGGTAGAGGAGATATTTAGGTGTCCTGTTTTAGACGAAACCCCCTGTATACAAAACGGACTACGTCACCCTATTTATCATTGCTATTGACGAAATTTACACTAATTTATTTCCCCCAATCAAAGGCTGTCTCTTCGCAGATGATTTCACCATATTTTGTTGTGGCAAAAATGCAAACACCACCCAAAAACTTCTTCAAAAAGCTCTGGATATCCTATCTACATGCATCTCCCTCTCTGGCTTTATTTTTTCGTATTCAAATCTCAACATATTACCTTCTGGAGAGTTAAAAAAAAACTTCCCGCCATAAACCTCACGCTAAATTCCGACCCAATTTCTTCAGTAGATAAAATGAAAATACTTGGGCTCGTATTTGATGAACGACTGTCTTGGGTTCACCATCTCAGAAACCTTAAAAATAATTGCCTAAGAAGACTAAACATCCTGAAAAGCCTGGCTTGTAAGAATTGGGAAGCTGACAGAAACACCTTACTAATTACTTATAGTGCTTTGATTCGGTCGAAATTGGACTACGGATCTATAATATACGGTTCGGGAAACAAAAGTACCTTAAACATACTTAACCCTATCCAATCATCCTGCCTAAGAATTATTCTGGGTGAATACCAGGATAATGGTTAGACCACATCTGTAACCAGTTTCGAAAGTGAACTAAACGCACCTCCACTAAGCATCAAACGTAAATCACCGGATATTTTTTACGCTATCTCAGTCTCATCAGTCCCTAGCGACCAAATTAGCAAATACTTCCAACCAAATAATCTACCAAGTAATTATAAAAAAAAATACTACCCTGGACCTATCTCATTGAGAAAACAAGAAATATTACAAGAACTCAATATAACCCTCCCAAGTATTGCAGACCGTGTTCCTTTTTTCCTTTTCCCCCCTGGGCCGCTCTCAAAATCCCTTCAACTTCACTATTTAATGAATCCAAGGATCAATATAGTGACACTAATAGTATTGTATTAAACACCATACTCCAAGATCACGTTCATCAAAATACCTATATTCCCATCTATACTAACGGCTCTAAAACTACTACCTCCTCTGGTTGTACCTTTGATATAGAAAATTACGTTTTGACTAAAATACTTCCAAACAATTTTTCCTCTTGGGCATGTGAAATACATGCCATATTATATGCACTATTATTTATCCAAAATTCTAACAAAAACAGATTTTCCATCTTTACTGTCACCAAATCCGCTCTTGACGCCATTGGTAAACCGTTACAGCACACTACTATCAAATTTATCCAAATAGCCATAATAGAAATTCAAAACGAAAACAAATGTATTAACCTAACATGGATTCCTGGACATCTTGGCCTCACTGGTAACGACGCTGCGGACAAAGCGGCAAAATCAGTCTTCTCGACGCAAAATCCTCTGTTAAAAAAGCTATTAAATTATAAATTTTCGGGATACCAACTGGATTAACGGCTCCCAAACCAAACTCCACAATATAAAAACTAATGTCTATGAAACTTTAAAAGATTCCGAATTTTCTAGGAAATATCAATTCGCAATCACTCGAATTCGAACAGGACACTCAAGATATACCCAAGACTTCCTTATAACCAAACAAAGCCGCCCGGAGTGTACCACGCGTGGCGTGACCAACAGTACTCAACACATAGTATTCGAATGCCCGAGTTTTCCTTGGGAACGATCCAGATTCTCCATTGAAAATGACCACAAGGCGAATCTAAACAAACATAACATCAAGAACGTCCTCCTCTTCTTTAAATCCATCGACACATATAAATTGTTATAAACGTATTTTATTAACAAAGCCAATATTAAATTGTAAACCATATGGTCACTAATGACCTCGCTGTTAATGCGACCACATTAAAATATACTACAAATAAATAAATAAATAAATAGATATATAAATTATTATCATCGTATAAGAATAATATGCGGCAACCATAAACTTGATAACGTGGCTCAGCAATTACGTGTTAGCGTGTGTTACCGTCTACATACTAGCAACTGATAGTATATTGAGAAAAAGGCGAATCGACCCGCAAGAACCACAGAATTAAGCTTTCAATGATCGACTTCTGTCAGCCACAGCGCACGTTAAAAAGGAACAGTCGACGTAATTCCTCCGTCGTCATTTGACACAAAATGAAGCTTCTGATGAAGAGGAGGTCCGGTTAGAGTGAATGAAAGTAGTTGTGCGCAAAAAAGTCCTGGAACGCCGTCCGGTTCGATATATTTAAGTCAGTGTTAAAGATAAGATCGACGCGCCTGACCGATCACCGCAGAGATCACTGATGATCGAGGATCAGCCGCCGATTGCCCTCGATCACTCTCCTCCTTGGTCTCCTTATTATTTTATAGCTTCTCGTCTATTTCTTTTGCCACCCTACGCTCGCTGTCCTCCCATTTTATTCGCGTTAATCATGTCGACATCGCGCGCACGAGTTTTATTTAATAGAGAGTAGATATTGAATTAGAATTAGAGAGTGTACTCGAGCAAAAAAACAGAGACACATATAGAAAACATACCATAAAGATTGCGAGACAAGAAGAATCTATTAAATTATTACATTTGATCTTGAATTGTCTCCCAACAAAACAGATTCTACCCGATAAAACAGAAATTCAAATTGGAAACTGTGTTATTAAAATAAGTAATTCTGTAAAATGTCAATTTTGATCAAGGATATCAATTTTTATTTCGACATGAATTCAAGGTTCATATCGAAACTACAAGGAAAAAATGTTTCAAACTTATGAACATTATGAAATTTCTCTCCGGAGTCTCATTGGGCGCCTCGCGTGAACCTTTGATGTTAATGTTTCGCAGTATCATAAGATACTAAGGTTAAAGTTGGAGTGAATTTAGTTTGCTGCAATAAGGGTAGCATTAGGACACAGAAGAAGCACGCCTTTTAACATGTCGCTTACAATTAGTGAAGCCAAACTAACTTCCTTTGGCGACAGAGTCAATTTCTTGGCTAAAAAAATATCTTTTTAAATGTTACTGTCTCAAAGATTTAATCTTCTACAAAATCTTGTTTAATAACAATGTAGATCTGTGAACTCTATTCTCTTGTCGAAGAAGTAAGCTCTCTATCGTAAACGAAAATGTCCAGTGCATATTGGATTGACTACCTGCTTTCATGATTAACAAATACATTTTCACACTTGATTATAACATTGTCTTCAACATTCTACCTTGCAATGCTGATTTGGGCGTTTTGCTGCGTGATTCTACTAATCCTAATGCGGTACTAACGCACTTTATCGAATTTAACCCCTCCAATACTATCGTAATTTACACAGATGGTAGTCAGATGGAAAACTCTATCAGTAGGCGCAGTGATATACGGTCCAGAATTGGGTATAGCACAAAAAATTAGCCTAGATATAAGAACATCAATGTTTACTTCGGAGTGTCGCATTGGACTGGCTGGCAATGCGAAGGTAGCTTCACTTGCGAAAGAAGCTGACGAATGAAAGGACCAGGTTGGACATCAAGATTCCATTCACGGACTTTATCAGCGACTTTAAAATCCAAACACGAATATCCGCTGACAACATAATCAAAGAGCAAGTTGCATTTAAGGGTAAAGGGTACATTCGATTTTTTCATAAGGATGATGGTAAGCCATGGTTTGCGGAGCGTGGGCTATCCAGACAGTTTGTAACTTTTGTTAATAGATGTCGTTCTAACCGTTATAACGTGAACGCTTCATTAGCCAGAACTACTTGTGAGTGTGATGTTGAATTTCAAGAACTAAATTATGTCATTTGGCAATGCTCAAACTGCGAAGTTCAACATGATACGCTTCTATCAGCGCTTTTCCGATACACGTGCTGTCTCCCGCTCTCTATCAATTTCTTTTTACATACGTATGTGGCCCAGATATCAAAGGCCAGAAAATTGTTTTTGATTTCATTAAATTGTGCTCAACTAAAATTTAATTTCACTGAGATAGTTGTAACTTAATAGAACTTATGTAATCTAATTATTATTATTTGGTTTAAAGCAATAAATAAATAATAATAATCAGAATTTCGAGTTTCTCTTCATATTTGTGTAAGATGAAACAAAACGAACTACAGTGGATCAAAAAGTATTTGAAGACTAATTTTTCGATATTCACCTGATAACTTCGTTAAAAAAATAGTATAATAATAAATCTGTACCTGTTTCAAAGATCGGAACCCCTAATTTCACAGTGTATCGTTCATTTTTAATGTAGAATATTTTTGCGTGAAGCAGCAGGTGAAAATCTGAAAACACGGTTTTGGTCGAAAATACTACAAATAGAATTGCCTAAAAAGAAGGACAAAACATCTATTTTGGAATGGATCTGTCACAGATTTGGAAATTGAAGCTTCCCCTTCACAACGATTGCTTCAAACTTGATTTACGAATTTTTTGGTTTTTTCACGGTGCACCTAATTTGATTGCAAAGATGAGAGAACACATTTCACTCAAAGCTCAATAAATCGACTAGAAAAAGTCGTAGATCAAGTTTTAACTATTGGTTGTAAAAGTATAGTTTGCGACCAACAAAGAGTCTTCAGTTTCCCAGTAGCAGAGTTTAAATATCCATTATTTCTTGAAAATGGGAACATTAGTGTTTAAATCCTTTTTGATGCACTTTAGTCATAACCACCAATGTTCTATATACAGCGGATAAACAAAATTTTGACACGTTTAGTTTTTTTGAAACAGTGTTTGTGACAACAGTAGCATATTTGTAGTATGTATCTGCAATTTTCGGTACCTTATCACTAGACTGAGGATCTTTATGCAAAATAAAAATGGTTTGTATCGATTTCATGAATCATGATTCAAATACTTTCTTCCTTCATTGATTTGAGTAGGCTGAAACTAGTACATTGATATTCTTAAATTCTTTTGCTGTGCCTACCATTTTAAAGCGAAGCTTGTGTTATAAGTGTATAAAATCAGCAGTCTACTTATCACAAACGAAAATCTTGTAGCCGAATAAATATTGGCACTCTATTAGTTTGTATAGTAAGTGTATATTTAATGATATGAACTAACAAATAATATGTACCAATTTCTTTCAACATGTTTCCCAATATGTTAAATTCACTTTTGTAGATTTAGCTTTATATTAATGAGTAAATATCTTTTGATTTTTAGGTCATATATACCAGCAAACTAGCCTTATTTTAATGATTGGAGCACTAACATCTTTCCTAGATTCTGTTATGATATGACTGGTAAAAATGCTAAAGGTTTTAAAAGCAGCTTTTTATTGTTTTTCTTAGATAGCGGCAATATTAGGTGTATGTTAGGTATATGTTGAAATTTTGGTGTTTTGAAAAAATTTTTTTTATTTCTGTTATGTCACCGGTCGATAATAAAGTTGGTTATTTAGACGCATGAATAGCATACAAACAATTGAACAAAAAGGCGAAAAACTGTAACCATTATAATTACACTGTCCAACACCAAATTTGTTCCACAATAACTGATGGGTGATTCTTATAGAGTTTTCTGCGCTGATTCCGAATCTGTCCTTAGTTTTTCTCCTAAACGCACAGTTTTTTTAGGAAAACAGCTTTTAAAAAAAAAACCTATTTTTCAACTTTAAACAAATATTGTGATGTTATTATAAAAAATATTGAATTGTTCTTTGCAGCATAAGATTCTGCAGACTTTCCCGAATACAGTGATATCCAATATTAATACATTATGATTGTTTAAACATGTTTAAACGATCATTAAATACGGAGAGACACCAATTTTGCACAAATTTTTGTGGATATTTTTCAATTTATCTCAAAAAATAAGGGTCCAGCGGAAAATCGAACTATACCACGCGATAGAGCAGACTTTTATCTTGAGAAACCCCCCTTTGAAGTTTGCAACATCGACGTTTTTACCGAACCAGAAAGCAAAATATCTTCGCCCGACATGCGTTGACGCCAGTGGTGCTCTTCCACTAGCGCGGTCTATCGTTGGGTAACGGCGCGTGGCTATAAGCGCGCAATTGTGTCAGCTTACTTAAATATTATATTTTATTAAATTTTGTACTATTGTTATTTATTATTTATTAGTATATTTATTCTGTATAAATTATTTTATGTATTTTTTCATATTAGTCTCTTGTTTATAGTATATTTCATACAAAAAAGACCTCTTGTAACAAAAACATAATTGATTACAAAAAGCGGTAGCTTCAATTTCATAAATTGTTTTTTTTTTTTGGGTAACGATCATATTACACAGAATTATAAAATACAATATATATTCACATTTTATTGTAGAAATGCTTAATAAAGATAACTAAATACGAAAGAAAAACTTACCTATTTTTTTTGTGAACTTTAAAAATTGTTCCGCCTTGCTTGCCGCTTATACGTGGTATGGCGATTTTCACTGATAAGTGTCCAACAATAGTCTGCAAGCATCGCACATAACTTTTTTCCTTGATAACGTTTTTCAATTACTGAAATATCTTGATGAAAGCATTCTCCATGTTCATCACTCATGTCACCAAGATTCGCTGGAAAAAAGTCTAAATGCGAATGAAAGAAATGTATCTTCAGTGACATATTGCATCCAAGGCGGAACCATTTTTAAAGTTCACAAAAAAAAATAGGTAAGTTTTTCTTTCGTATTTAGTTATCTTTATTAAGCATTTCTACAATAAAATGTGAATATATATTGTATTTTATAATTCTGTGTAATATGATCGTTACCCAAAAAAAAAAACAATTTATAAAATTGAAGCTACCGCTTTTTGTAATAAATTGTGTTTTTGTTACAAGAGGTCTTTTTTGTATGAAATATACTATAAACAAGAGACTAACATTAAAAAATACATAAAATAATTTATACAGAATAAATATACTAATAAATAAGGAATAACAATAGTACAAAATTTAATAAAATATAACATTTAAGTAAGCTGACATAATTGCGCGCTTATAGCCACGCGCCGTTACACCGTAGCGCGCCGCGCGGCTCCGTATCCCAACGAACGACCGCGCTAGTGGAAGAGCACCACTGGCGTCAACGCATGTCGGGCGAAGATATTTTGCTTTCTGGTTCGGTAAAAACATCGATGTTGCAAACTTCAAAGGGGGGTTTCTCAAGATAAAAGACTGCTCTGTCGCGTGGTATAGTTCGATTTTCCGCTGGACCCTTGTCGGGACATGTTTACGGTAGGAACATGTTTAAACAATCATAATGTATTAATATTGGATATCACTGTATTCGGGAAAGTCTACAGAATCTTATGCTGCAAAGAACAATTCAATATTTTTTATAATAACAGCACAATATTTGTTTAAAGTTGAAAAATAGGTTTTTTTTAAAAAGCTTTTTTCCTCAAAAACTGTGCGTGTAGGAGAAAAACTAAGGACAGATTCGGAATCAGCGCAGAAAACTCTATAAAAATCACCCATCAGTTATTGTGGAACATAAAAAAAGTTGAAATTTGTTGGACAGTGTTATAGGTCATTGGCACTCAAACTTTTACATACGTGTAACACAATTGCTGTACAAATTAGCAGTGTGCTAATAGTTTTTTGTCTCCAAGATTTCCGGTTGAATGGTAAATAATCGAAGCTTCTACAATAATTAGACTGCAGATTTCTATACAAGATAAAAATTGTCTAAGTCAATTGTACGATCCAGAAATGAGAGAAAAATTAATGTTTTCTTTTAATAATTTTAATAATTCGAAAAAGGTGTAACAATACTTTTAAATTCGTCTATTTAATTTTTATCATAAATGCATAAACATCCGCAGTTTAATAACAATGTACTTAAAAATATAGATTGTTAACTTACATTATAACAGAAAGACTTGCCGTACCAATACCATTTCGATCTACAATACTATATGTATATTCTCATTTTCTACAACCTGTATAATGGTGCATGTATATGTAGATGACCATTGGTTGCGATTATGTTTTCGTGGTCCACCTTTCCGAAATATGAAAGAAAATTTGCATTACCAACGAAATCGCCTAATAGAAATAAAGAATAAATAAATATTTAGCGTTACTGAACAACGATTGGTTCTTATAGGATTTACGAAAAATGTAATCAGCATTTTAGTACACGAGGAAACTATTTTTAACTTGTAATTAGTTCTTCATTTCTAGATACTGTTATCATTCATATGCACTTCGATGTTCTAACAATAAATTCCACTCAAGTGAGATTCGAGCAACTAGGCGTAGCGTAGGTGGAAACATTTCAGTCTTAATTTATGAATGAACGTTAATTCAGAGTCTTAAGGCAGTAGATACGTGAATTGCAATTCCTCGGTACCACAGCAATTTTATTTGCACCGTCGATTCCATAGTATTCGTTGATTAAATGGTAACATTAATACGGGTCTAGACAGCCGAGTCTGCTTATCTAGCAAGCTAGACGAACATATATTTACGCCCACTTGCTGAATTTTGCATCGAATATATATTTATAGGCCTGGTATATTAAGTTACTTTGCAGGATTTTATGTAGATTGGTGGCCTTTAATCTCTCGTAATACGAAATATTTAACTTCTAATCGTGATGTTTCCATTATCATTCGCAAACTAAAACTGAAGTTATTTTCCGGTCAATTTACTTCTAGCGCGAAACGATTTCATACTTGTTGAACACGTTATAAATTATATAATAAATGAGAATGCATACATTTTGTGAAATTAGTCTGTACCTACTTTCATGTAGTTACTTTCATTGTCGTCACGTAGTTAAGACTTCAAGATAAAATACTACATTTCAATCTTTACGTAACAAGTGATTATAGAAATTCATACTTGCTTTACATAAATAAGTATTTATACGTAATTCATCTAGCATGATGCATTTGTTTATAATTTATTTATAATATATGGATATACAATATAGACATTTTCTTAAAATATCTCGATAACTAATAACTTTTTTACCTTTGTGCCCCGATTCTTTTTACGTAGAATGGCGGGAGTATACTGGATATGAAAGACAGGCGACTGCCGTTTACTAGAAAATTATGCACTACCTGCTATGTCAGTAATTTTTCGTTTTAAAATAATGCACTTCATGATTCTAAATAAAATCAAGTATTGTTAGAAATGTGGTTTGCAAAATTATTTAACAGGCTACATCAATTATCAATATCATTCATTATATTATGAATTTCAATAGATTTGCAAAATTCAATGAACCCATTTCTTTTCTAATAATCATATCTCTTTCAGTTAGAGTAGTTTTCCGTGATTTGTTATTTATTATATCGATTGACAGTTTCATTCAACGTTTATACTTATTAGTTTAACAATTACAATGCATTTTAACCTCCTTGATTTGTGTTTACTAATTTCGAACGGAACTGTGGATACAATTAAAGGCTAACCTAAATATAATGTTTTACTAATTTACAATAATACCGTTTTATTGTGCGGCAATTCAAATCCATATACATGGATTAGCGACCATTCCGATAGATTGTTATGTGTACCTTTAAGTCTTTAGTGCTCGAGTATCGGTGGCTTATAATGCACACAACTTGAGGCCACATTTTCGTGCGATACAGCGACGTCCCTACGGATGGATGCTCATGTAAATAATCGATAGTCACCGTCGAATTGATGAAGTATCATTACTGGCCTAGTCTTACCAGTCACTCGCTTCGAGCGGTTCGTTTTAAATATTTGCGTCCAGCTTAATCCGATCATTTGTGTTGGTCGCGACGTTAATTTGACTGAAATTGCCATGTGTGTGATTCAGCACAAATGAGTACACGCCAGATGAGCAGTGATCGAGGTTACATCCAACAAATTAATAGTTACTGCACTGCAGCTCGTACTCTAGCTTTAACCAGGCTATTGAATAATAATGTTTTGCAATTCGTTCGGTCAAACCGGAACATTTGATGCACAATGTACCAAATGTAAAACATAAGAATGAATGCAGCAAGGAACATACGCACTCCGAAATACAACTTACAAATACTTACTTACATAGATCTGTTATATCTGTCTACATTTAGATCTGTTATAATTAATTTTTCATATGTTGTATGAGACCATTACATTTACAGCTAGTCATTATATTGTTACGACGCGAAGTCGTCACGATCGATAATGCAACTCCGCGATCGATATTGCAGTTACCGGCCAACGGAGTTGTTGACAAAGAAAGACAGAAGACAGATTGAAGCGAGACGCCATAGCATAAAGACGTCACGAAATCGAATCGATTGTATAACTAATAAATAAGAGTTTTGTTAGAACGTTAGTTAGTTACGTGTTATTAATAGTTACGAGTTATTATAATGGACACGCCGACGGGACGCACTCTACGAAAAGGTCGCAACAATATCAATTGGTACTGAATATACTTTTACTTTCAATATTTTTCAAACTCAAAATGTTACATTTGATACAAAAATATATACGCATTAACTCGTCACTTTCAAAACAAAGACTCATGAATAGAAACTGATGAAAGGTTTAACACGTTGATTGCCATGATGGTCATCCATAACCTTACAAATTTTTCACGAAAACAAGATGGATATCAGCAACTGAATAATTTTGAACGACGTAAGTAAGTGGATAACAATTATAGGTAACACTACTGTGCAGGCTACGTTATTGATACGGATCTGATTATACATAATTATCTTATGTATGCACAATAGCAAAACAATAGCAAAACTGGCATGGTGGTCAATGTGTTAATTTTCCATTAACTCCCTTCTGTTCGAAAACGCACTGTATAATATCATTCCATTTCACCACAGAGACGCAATTCATGCTGAATACTCTATCGGACGTGTCCATTAAAAGAACCATTAGTCTGCACTTGCAAGATTCTTACAAGATATTTTTACGAAATGACATTGATCTTCCTTATACTTTTAAATACTAATTTTCTAACTTTAATTCTGGGTTCCTTTTATGATGTAGCTACTCATTATTCGCTACTTTAAATAAAGTCCACTTATATTTCATTTAGAAAGTCATGAACTATGAATATCACCTTTTCCAGTAATGGTCATTACTAAATAATATTTTATGGATTTCCTAAACGTACCGAAATCTCGTTAATTGTGCAAAGTCAACTAATCTTTTGCATCTACTATCCCTACGCATTAAAGATTGAAAGAGGATGTAGTAAAACGTCAATTACCGGAAAGCCGTTTAACGGAACTGTTAACCGGAACGCTTAACTTGCTGTCTCCATAAGCTTCGTGATGTCTCGCTGTTCTTCGTGCTCTCCGTTCATCCACTTCGAGTTTGGGTCTGCTTCCAGAAATCTACAGTCAGATAGAGGTTCGATCCGCATCGGATTATATGACTTTACTTGATCCATTTTAAATCACTCGCGCGCGTATTCGCTTCCTACGACGGCAATGGCGGACTATCGCGTTTAAACCGGTCGATGCAACGCGTTCATAATTTTCGTGTGCGATCGATTGTATCTGCCGATTACGTTCATGGGTCCATAACTTGATACAACAGGGTGTGGTTGGAAGTCGACAAACAATAATGATACGCACAATTACGTTCGCGATGACAAAACTATTCTAATATATTGAAAAATTACGGGATGACACAAACGCGTGTAGGTAGGAACAAAATAATAATTATTAATGTTCAAGAAGAACGACGAACGCTATGCGCGACTGTTAAGAACATCGTTCCCCGAAAAAGGGCGCTGATTGTAAATTCCATGAGTTTCATCAGTAATTCCTTAGTACGGAATTGAAACTTCAAGTATTCAATTTCTTTAGGATATTAAAATTCTAATTATCAATTGCACCTAAATGCAATTTGACGAATGGGTACAGAGCAATTTCTATATTGCTCTGATTGCTAATGCTCTATTGTGTAATTTTCAAATTATTGACAATGGTGGTCAAAGCGCACTGCGCACTGGTTACACAACGCTTAGTAACTACCCGATTCTCCGACTCTGTAATAAAACAGTTCCTAAAATGTAGTCAGTTGACTTAACTCACGGGGAATTCTCATCGAATAACCAGAACTATGTTAGCACCCCACCGCTGTCACCAGTTTGTTACGAGCTGAGGGTTAGGCAGGTTACGAGTGGTCGAGAATTGGTTGTTTTTATGGGATTTTGTCGTGGACAAGCCTGTGCCTGTTTCATCACCGGATCGCCACTTGGGAAGGACAAATGTGGGCTAGCCTATGTCTATTTCACCATAGTATTGGCTGTACGGTAAAACCGGCTGGAACTATATCGCGTCGTGGTGCGATCTGAATTGTGTTTTAATGGCTCGAATCACCCGATTATGAGGACGATCCATTAAAAGATGGTGGGGGGGGGGGGGGGGGGGCATGTGCGCCTTTTTATTTGAATTGAATGCAGGAAAGCTATGCTACTCGTTGACAGAATGCATAGTCGAAAAAATACTGGTTGCCTTTGATTTTGAATACGCCATTTGTTCTGGCACATATCTCCAGAAAGGCCGAAGGCCGTAAACGGCAAAATCTCCGTACGTAACAGATCCATACAATCACTGGACCGCAGATTTTATGGATTTATGACAATAATATAAATTCCGTTATATTACTTTCAACTTATTACAGTTGTTGAAAGGAGAAATATACAATGCATATTATCATTTAACATATGTTCCATACAATCATCTTAGAAAATTTCTATTTTACATAAAGACCTGCAGTCTAATAATCACACGTTAATTGATTGGACAGATTAAAGTGACAATTAAGTAGGAAAAAATAGGGAAAAAGAAAGAAGAAGAGAAAAATAATATATTAGAATACATTTACAGATTGCATCGTACTCGTTAAGAAACATTTTACAGTAATTTTTGTTATTCCATGTACAATTTTATAATAGCAATATAAATAGCCAGTAACGAATCGCTAGTAAAAGAGCATTGAGAAAAATCACAGTTGGATTCGTGTTCATCGCGTTAAAACCTATGATAAAAATCGGCCATTTAGTTATCGAAACGCAGAAAAAATTAAAATTTATTAGACAGTGTTCCAGGACTGGAAATAAACAGTTATCTTCTCTTTGTAAAGAAATTCTGTTCCAACTCATCATTTCTTCTTTTAAAAAAGGAACTCGTCTAAAATAATACGTAAATCAAATTTTTGTATAACTTAAATGAAATACTACCATGGAAATCCTACATATAATGTAATACTCTACATATATTTTGATGAGAGAATATTTGAATATGAATATGCATCTACTTCTAAGTATATTGTCGCACAGTATGGTTACAGATGCATAGGCGTCTAGCAATGCAATATTTGTATAAATATTATAAATAAAATTTAGTATATCAATTTAAGATTTGATAATTCAATATTAGTGTGATCGTATTTATTAAATAGTACCGATTCAATAGTTATTATAATGTTTGAGAACTTATATTATAACAATAAAGAGAATATGTAATCCTGCTATAATAAAAACCTCTCTTCTTATATTTGATTAGGTCAGGAATACTTTTTTATTAATTCTCGTCGGAACTGATAACATGAGAATTTTTAAGAAATAGTTCCACATGTAACAGATTCCAATATAGCTTATTAAAAAGTTCCAGAACTCTTTCGAGCCCTACGAGAACCGCTCCATCGCACAGTGTTCCGATCAGTGCTAATTAGCTGGACAAAACTCATAACTTAACTTCTTAAAAAATAAATACTTGTCTATTATTCCCAAAGTCTGTTTAACCGTAACGAAGGTCTTACAAGCTCTTATGTACACAATTAATGTCAACCAATATTATTAAAATAAATTTTGTATTTACTTATATATTGTACTGAAGTAAATTTTCATGATGGAAACTAATGGTGAAGGTACGTTTGATTGTTTTAATTAATTCCATCAATTGCTTTCATTATTCGGATCATGTATGGAGTATTCAAAAAGGTGAAACTAAATGATAAACGCTAAAAAACGAAAAAACATTTGTTGCTAGCAATAAAGCAGATTTTAAGCTTTTCTTTAGATTTCTTTCCTGTAAATTTTAAAATACGGAAATGAACAACATTTATATTTTTAGGGCAGTGGCCGCTATTTAACGATCAGAATGTTTCGACGTTTGAAAGAATTTTCATAAAGATAATCGTCTTAATGAACTATACAAACATATCTTGAAAAAATCGTGTATAGAAACGTTGTAGAATCATTCGGAGGTTCTCGGATTTTGTTCAAATTCGAATATTTTATAATGTTTAGTGATATAGAAAAGTATGCCAAATGGTTTTTCGATATCTTGAAAATTGTTGGTTTTATAGACCTGCAAAGCGAAGTGTCAACCTTTTTTCGTTAAATTATAACGGCAGAACTAACAAACCAATGAAAATGATATTTTACGTGCATATAGTGAAGATATCACAGTATCTAATCAAAATTATTTCAGCTGAAAAACGTTTTTTCGCCATTAATATTGCAATAATTTTAAACAAATGAGGTGTTTTTCTAGCGGTGAAATATTTAAATATTTGAAAATAAATACGATATAGCCCCGAATCTCCCATTTACAGACCTGTTTTTAAAAATAGCGAAATTAAAAATATTTGAATTGAACGCCGCACCGCGATTTATTGTCTTGGGCGGCCTACGCGCGGTATGAACTGCAAGCTGGGCAGCTATACCTGCCGTCCTTATCATATTATTCTAGGTTATTTATTTAGTTATTGATTATATCCTAAATTATTATACAACGAAACATTAGGTCTTGAATCTACACCTCCTTCACACTCTCCTTCATCGTTTTCCTGTGGAACGTATCCTCCACCTTGTCGCGATGTCCATTGAGCAATGATAGTAAATGTTTCCAACAATTAATATTGTTGAGTATTAATCTGAATCAATGCATGTTAAGATACGAACTCAGTTTGGTATAAATGTTGCTGCAACGTAGGCCATGGATGTTACTTTGCGTCTTATGTTTCCTTTATGTAATTCCGTCGTGATCGCGTTGTGTGCAGATCGCTTTGATACGTGATTCGATTATGTTGTGTATTTAATATAATTACGTTTTGTTAATACATTGTGTATTCTCCAATTTATATAATTGAACCTGACAAATATTATTAACAAAGATTGAGTTTTCTCAATAATTCGTAACAGTATTAAATCCTATGGCGGCCGCATATATGGTACATACATTATAAGGACGGCAGTTATAGCCGCTCCGCCGCAGCTTATACCGTGAATCGCAAGACAGTAAATCGCGGAGCAGCGATCACTACAAATAATTTTAATTCCACCATTTTTAAAAACAGGCCTGTAAAGGGGAGACTTGGGGCTATATCGTAATTTTTCTCAAATTTTTAATTTTTTTTCACATTTGTTTAAAACAATTTCAAAATTAATGGCGAAAAAAAATGTTTTTCAACTAAAATAATTTTTATTGTCCGACTTCGCGTGGAATGACCCTATGTGTATAGAAGCGGAAAAATCTATACAGTTTCATATAACGAACATTTTCAATCGGATAAATAAAAAATTGAGAAAAAATGGCCGAAAACTAGAAAACTTTGTAGTCTTTGAGAGTTGTTTAAAACATGATTCTCCGATCCCATCTACTTCAAAAGGAACTGGAGAAAGAACTCAGAAATATTTTGAGGTAATTATATCAAGACGTAAAAGACGAAGAGTTCTAGAATTGATTGAAAGAAATTCAATGGAAAAACTAGCGCATGGTGCGGAAGTTAAAAGAATCATAAATCATTAAAACCGAGTGAAACCGAGAACGTTGATATCAGACGAAAATTTGTCTGACGAAACTACAATTAGTAAACAAGCATGTGGCTTTACAAGTGTTTATACATAATATATTTGTTTTTAATTCAATTTGACTTCATCTTACTTCATACCTTATTTTGTTATTTTTCAATCAATAGTCAATCAATATCTGTTTGTTAAAAAAATGTATTATTAAATAATCGTTAATAAACATTGTATACATGTAAAAATAAGTATATTCGAGAATTAATTTGTACACTTAATACCATAAAGACGCATAACACACGAAAAACATGAAAAGAGAGTTTCGTCGAGCTAGCACCTCGAGTGGTTCGAATAATGTACAGTGTACTGTAATCTAGATCTCTGAATATTGTAAAGTGGCCAGTTACTCTCACGAATAACTACTGTTCAATCTTCCTCGAACAATAAGTAACGTCACGGTGGATCGCACGAAACATCCGAGAGTTCCTAAGGTCTAGGTTGGGCTCAGATCGTAAAGAAAAAGGGAAGAAAAGGGATCACGCAACGGGTATGCATTTTGAACTGCGTTAATAGCGGCTTTTTCGTGGAAAACTATCTCATCTGGTAGGACAGTGTACAAACGGCTTCTCGACCGTGTACGAAGATAAAGGGAAGATACCCTTCATCGGGGATCGCGCCGCGGCATCCACGGCGAAGTCTAGCTCTTCGACATTTACTAGAAGCGTCAAATTTCTACTGTTGTCGAACATCTCGTACCTCGGCGGTCGCAGATAGGCGATAGTGCAGGGCTCAGTTGCTGGATTTATCGAATCCGAAACTGAAAGGAAAGGTGGATACATTTTTCCACGCGAACGACCCATTGTCGACTGTCAGCTCAGCGAACATGACCAGCGCGCAGTGGTCAATTTGCCCAAAAACGTGGACAAAATTCGCACCTTTGTTAGTTGTATCGCACCCTCAAAGTTGACACATTTAGAAAAAGTATGTTTCTCAAGAGAAGCAAAAAACTGTTTGTTATTATATATGATATTATATGTTATAAAATCATCAAAGTTCCCTTTGATCGTGTAAAAATATCAGTAATTGTCGAAAAGTATACAGTTTAAAAATTGGACAATTTTTATAAACGCTAAAAATGGAATGATAATATTGATAATTTTTATACATGTAGCAATATTGAATATATCCTATAAAAAAATTTCGAACAGATCGAAGACCATAAGGGTCCTCAAGAAATGATCGAAGTCCTGTATGCATTAAAACAATATACAGGGTGGCCCACATAACTCTGAACAGCTCAATATCTCGAAAACTATGCCATCGATTTTAATGTTCTTAGTCTTAAATTGCATGGAACTGAAGGGCCTTTCTGACTACATAAACGTGAAGTGGCCTCCCTTCCCCTTTAACGGGGGAGGGGAGGTACCTTTGTAATTTTAAATGGAACCCCCTATAAAATGTTACATATTTAGATTCTACCGGAAAAAACAAGTCAATTTTGTCTGAAACATTTTTTTGTCAGATACTTCCATGATGAGATATAACAGTTTGAAGTTTCGAGTTGCAGGTACTTGAAGCGCTCGGAAATAGCGTTATGGAATTATACGCATTTGAGTCCTTTGCTTATTCGTGAAGAAATAAAATGTACTTTAAATTAAATGTTCAAAATGTCCACCACGGGCTTGTAAACATTTATTTACTCGAAACATCAAAGTTGTTCAAACATTTCTTAACATTTCGGGAGTCACTGAAGCGCAAGCGTCACGTATTCTTTGTTTCATATCCTCTTTTGCCGTCGGTGGTTCAAACATAACTTTGTCCTTTACATATCCCCATAAGAAAAAATCTAATGGTGTTAGATCGGGGGATCGAGGAGGCCATTGACGAGGTCCCCCACGACCTATCCGTTTGTTCCCAAATTTTTCGTTCAAAAATTGCCTGGTGATGATTGCATAATGTGGAGGAGCGCCGTCTTGTTGGAACCACATTTCTCTTCTAACGTGCAGTGGCACATCTTCCAAAAGCGCAGGCAAATGATTTTTTAATAAATCACAATAACTTGCAGATGTTACAGTTTCTTGAAAAAAATAAGGTCCAATCACAAAATCTCCTATTAGGCCACACCAAACATTTAAAGACCGTCGATGTTCAAAGGGAACACATCGCATCCAATTTGGGTTTTCCACGGCCCAATAATGCGGATTATGTCTATTTACATGCCCTGAATTCATAAAAGTGGCCTCATCGGAAAAAAGTATTTTGCACAAAAAGTCATTTTCCACAACACCCTGCAGCCACTCACAAAATCTTACGCGGTGATCGTAATCTGCTATCGAAAGCTCTTGTGATAAAACCATGTGATATGGATGATACTTTTGCCGTTTCAAAATTCGTTGAATCGATGAACGACTAATATGTGATGTTTGTGCAAGTGTACGTTGACTAATATGAGGATTTAATGTAATTGCAGCAAGAATACTGGCACTATTATTTTCATTAGTGATAGCTTTAGGTTTATTGAGAGTTTTTTTACACAATTCACCGTGCTCGCGAAGCCGCTTTTCTAAATTATGAAATGTTGCATGACATTTTTTGATCCCATAACGTTCAAAAAACATCACTGCTGCACGCCGATAATTTTTTTGGCATTGACCTAACGTTAATAACATATTCACTTCTGTGTCAAAAGTAGCCGTAATCACAATGTTACTGCTTGAATAACAGCTCTAAACTGAAAACGTTTTCATAGATAAGTGAGTCAAACTCAAGAATTGTAAATATTATTGTTTATGTTTCTTCATGAATAAGCAATGGACTCAAGCGCGTATAATTCCATAACGCTATTTCCGAGAGCTTCAAGTACCTACAACTCGAAACTTCAAACTGTTATATCTCATCATGGAAGTATCTGACAAAAAAATGTTTCAGACAAAATTGACTTGTTTTTTCCGGTAGAATCTAAATATGTAACATTTTATAGGGGGTTCCATTTAAAATTACAAAGGTACCTCCCCTCCCCCGTTAAAGGGGAAGGGAGGGCACTTCACGTTTATGTAGTCAGAAAGGCCCTTCAGTTCCATGCAATTTAAGACTAAGAACTTTAAAATCGATGGCATAGTTTTCGGGATATTGAGCTGTTCAGAGTTATGTGGGCCACCCTGTATGTATATTAGTCAATAATTTGAATGATGTAGCTGTGACTTATGAAATCGTCAAAACTATCAGACTAATCAAGAATTGAATAATGTTGAACAAGTTTATGCATATACATTCGTGAACCACACACACACACACACACACACACACACACACACACACACGCACACACACACACACACACACACACACACACAAGTCTAACATTGAGATTGGTTATCCGTTGTTCTAATATAAACTGTACCTATTAATTCGTGGCCCTCTCTTCGCGAATTTGTCGATTATTTACAAACAACGGAAGCACATTCTGCGTTCGAAAATAATCATCATGGCTTTCTATACATTTATTCTATGTTGTAAGTAATGAATGTACCTCTAGAATGGTAGGTGAAAAATTTGAATTTGATCACAATTGATTAATTGCGCGAGATACGAATTAATTGGTACACCTAATACATTTTGTGTGGTATGATAAAGCAGATATTGGATAGAATAATTCTTTTAAAGTTTGTTATTAAATTATCGTGTGTATAATTGGGTGTGGCAAATTTCGCTTGTATGATTATTATCAATGAGCTTATTTTCTATACCCTGATTACCTACAATCAGCGACAAAAAATGGCACACTCGATTTATTTAAGGTAATCGTAATATTCATGTACTGAAGTAATGCGTTTTGGTGGTATATGTACATACCTCAATTTCAAAATATAACCTATGAGTATAAAAAATTGACGCTTGGGTAACGACTTAAATAGTTTTTTTTTAGATATTTACGGCGGATTTGAGTCCATTTCTCTTTGATACACATGTCGCCCAATAATTTTCTATTATGTTCGATCGAGAAATCTCGCTGGTCACTCCAAAACACTTTTTGGTAATTATTACGGAAGGGTCACTATGACACGAAAATATCTCGAAAACCAAGAGCGATCCCCTATATTGGAAAAGGAAAAAGTTGTTAAAAATATCGAAATCTATAACACGTTTAAATTTCATCAAAATCGGAGTATAGTCGTATAGCCGAGTATAGCCTTTCGCAATAATTACCCACTTTTTTTCATCAAAGTAACCTTCAACACAGTTTGCGGTGTACACGCTGGCTTCATCTTGCTGAAATATGAAACATCACCAGTAATTGTTGTTGTGAATTTATGTATTTGATAATTTATGATTTCAATGTAACTTTTACTACCTAAAGTTTCATGAAAAAATTTGATGTCTGTCGCTCCGTAATATCCAATACCACCCCAAATCATTATACTTGCATCTTCCATCTGACCGCGAGTTAACACTCTTTTGTTTTCTCTTTCCTTACATCGCATCGTTAGATTGATTTGACAGTAAACCAGTGATTTTACATAATCCTTACAGGAATACCTTCAATTGCGTCCATTACGATGACTGATCTTTTGTAGAAAATAGCGTTGTTTGAACAGCAGAGATGTAACTAGATGATTGTTGGCTTGATTGAAGGTGTTGATGGCTCCCGTAGTCAGAAGTCATCAACTTAGTGTTTTGATGTTAATGTCTTTATAAATACACAATATTTATAAGAAGATTATAAACGAGAAGAGTAAAATTAATAAAACAGATCCAAGTGTTCTTTATTTGCATTTTTTAATCCTGGAAAACCACCGAGCAGTGATGGGAACTCCGTGGGCGCTGGGCGAAAATACTACCACCACTCTGACGTACCGTCTTTCCCTACTTTGCTTCTACCGCGCACGCGCTCCACACAAGCGTACCTCTACTCTGGCCGTGTAGACTAGAGGTACGCTTGTGTGTAGTGCGTGCGCGATAGAAACAAAGTAGGGAAAGACGGTACGTCAGAGTGGTGGTAGTATTTTCGCCCAGCGCCCACGGAGTTCCCATCACTTCCACCGAGTCAGGACACAAATAATTGTACTACACGCTACTACCCTCTACCGATCAAATGATGGAAGGAAATGAATAAGGTTTTCATAATTGGTGAAAGAGAGTCTCTTCAACAGTTTTATAGTAATTAGTAGTTACTTAGTAACTATTTATGGTAGGGGATTTAGTTTAGTTAAAGCGACGAAAGTTTACCAGTCTTACAACCTATTGTACTTTTGGAACTCAATAGTTAAAGAGCCGGTGTTAATAAAAATTGCAGATGTGTTATTATTTTGATGTTGGGATAACGTAAATGTTTTTTCCATTACCATTGGCTTTCTCAGAAAAATTTTGGAAACTTGTGGTACTTCATTCCAGTCCGCACTTCTGCTACACCTACGGTAAAAAATGTGTGAAAAAAATTCAATTGGTTTTCAAATAAGTTGAAAATGGGACAACTTGCATAATTAAAATAGAGCTTGTATAAGGTAACTGTATTCTAAATGAATAGATAACTTCTAAAATCGGAAATAAGTGCACCTAATCTCAATTCGTACTTTTTACCGGGCATTTTGCAGAAATAGTTCTACCAAAATGGCTGCTGCGAGTGCTGCGCCATTCTGCTTCAAGATATTCAGCTCAATTTTTCGACAAATACTACTTATATATTATATAATAAGATGAATGACATATTAGTTTTAAAAAGAAACGTAATTTCACATGTAAAAAAAATGGTTGAAACGCTCTTATTGTACAACCGTTCAAAGGTGTGTAAACCCTTAATAGCCATTAATTAGAAAACTTTTTTCCAATTTTATCCACCTTTCCTGGCAAATTGACGACTGTGTGGCACGGCGTTTTGTTCGTTTACCGATCGGCATGATCGGCCACTGACTCACTTTTAAACTGACTTCAACAGACCGAGTCACTTAAAGCGCACTTAACCGAACGTCTCGTAAATACGAAAGAACACGAGCTTGGCTAGCGACGGCCTGAAAAAATGACGAAATGGAGCGGTGCATGCTGATAGGCCGTGGACAGCGCCTCAATTCGGGCTCAAAGATTAGAAGGCGCCACCGAGATCCACATTCTTGCGTTATTGTAGTCGCGATACCGAGGGAATACCATAATTGTCGGTCGGCGAAGCTTTGAATGCTTAGTACAAGTGGAATGCCACATTTCTGTTGGAAGTTTCGGTGGAAGCTTTAAAATCACTTTGCTTGCTATCGCGGAGACATTAAAATCACATATTTTTACGAAATTTAGCAAACTGTATTTGTAAAACTCCGGTAAAAAATGCATATAGGTACTCATTCTGTACCTCCAAATGCAATTTTGTAATACTTAATCATAAATCTAGTATATCAAATTTGATTTCTAGACACTCCTTCATTATCTTATTTCTTCTACTGCATATTTATAATGTGAAGTTTGGGGTTCTGACCGTGTTAATATCATTTTAAATATAATGTATACAGGATATTTTTAATATGTTTTATCGTTTAATTAAGATAACGTAAGTTTACTGATTTTAGTTTATTAAACATTAAATATTCTAAAGTAACACGCGACTGAAAACTTTTAACCCTTAAGAAAATGATTGTGTACGACTTAAATTTATGTTAATGATTATTTAATGTGCAAACATTAATAATATAACTATTTGCGGATTTAGATACAGTTTTACTATCTCACTACGTTCCTATGTGACATTTACTATCGATTTTATATAATATTAACGATTAAAAGTTACGAATGTGAATATATTTTCAGATCTAATGAAGATTTTATTGTTGTTGTGTCTTATAGTATTTTTTATAAGCCACTTTAAGAAATTGCTGAGTTTAGAAACTGCAAAAGTCACATTGTGTTAACTTTCCAACCCTCGGGAAACAATATTTTCTTCACAAAACGAATGATACTTATAATTGTTCCATCGCTTTTTCAAGATTTGTATGTCTTTAACTATATAATCACTAAAATAACAACGACAAAACTTGCTAGACTGAATTAATTTCACTTGAATATTGAAATAAGAAAAGAAATTCTTAATAAAATATACAAGACGTGGAAAGGTCTCGTGTACTTCGGCTAATGGCTAATCATTTATCATTTCATTTGCTAAACACAGTTATTTACTACACCCAATAAGATCGAATAAAATTGTAAGGGATCAGGAAGAAGGTACGCGTGTAGCTTTCAAATATCATCTATTTTTCGTTGTTGTTGTCTGCATCGTGTAAGCCATCTTTATTTAACCATATAAGTATTTTTCTGTTCTTATTTAATGTATTTACCTGCGATGAATGTGATTCCAGCTATTTCATTATTTAACAGTAAAATCGACTTATCTCGATTTCAATCTCTGTGATTCAATTGGTTCCGAGAATGTCTGCGCTAATCAACACACTATTACAGGCAATCGATTGTTCTATGTTTTTCTTACTCTACCAAATGCCCACTTTACCGACCTTTAATTACACTTTAAAGTCTTAATGATGATTAATTTTCTGTTCGTAAAATGAGAAATGACGGTAATTATACATATAGAAATTGGTCCTCATCACCGATTTCGATGACCAAGAAATATGTTGTCAAGGTCATCATTCTGAACAACTTTTCCCTTTACATATTACCGTCGCTCGGCCTTCATTTTCGAGATATTTACAAAAAAACTACACGCACTCACTACAACGAATTTTACCTCTTTTAATTGACGGAACGCATATTTTAAGGCGGCTCTCCTCTACCTCCTCTCCAAAATACTTAACCCAAACCTAACCAAAATTCGTTTAAAATGGCGGAAATATCTCGGAAACTAAGATCGAGCAACGGTAACATGTATAGGGAGAAGTTACAACATACTTGAAGTCATAACATATTTGAAGCTCATCAAAATCGGTAAGGAACACCGTTTCTAGATTGTTACCCCACGGAGGATTAGGTTTGTACAGTTAAGTGATTATTAAAATCAATTACGTGCGTTGTAAAACTATAGATGTCGTTTGTAGCACAAAGAACATCCGCATGAATTGATCATGAAATTTTTAAGGTATCTCTCTTCTTAATCATTTTTGCAGATAGTTTTGCTTCTCAGACGCTTCTTCACGCCATTATTGGTGTCGAAGTAATATGTGTGAATTTAAGCTAGAGGTTATCGATCAAACAATTTTAATATAGACGACCGAGAAATTATATACATTTTGGAAATTGCTGTAGCATTGGAAAACAAGACAGTAACAGACATTTGTTTATACGATTCTTTTTATTATTTTCTAGTCTGAACTTTTATAGCTTTTACGTAGTATGGAACGTTCTGTGAATTTATTTAAAAAATTAAACGTCGATAATTCATTTATACCGTATAGATCCTACATTTTCACTTCAATATAGTACACGATCGTGTTCTTTTAGAAGTATCCGTGGCTAAGAGTCTGTTCAGATCATGCCATGGATAGGGTTACATCGTGCTAAAATACACACGTTATCTAAATATGTTTCCAGTAAATATCTCTAGGAAGTAACGATAACAATTTTGATATCGATGTGACGTAACAATTTGCAACAGTTATGCGGTGTTCGTAGCGTTCAAGTAGAGTAACCTCATTGAACCAATAAGTTCTGTTACAACTATCCCATTTAATTCAACTTGACAAATTTGTAAGTTGCCGAGCTTAATATTCGATAGACTATTCGAACGTTTTCATTCCTTTACAGGCTATTCATTTTACACCGTTACTGTCATATAAAGAGTTACACGCTATTGGCTTCGGGTAACAATATCAATTATGATAATTTATTTGACTCATTAAATTGCAATGAAATCGTGAAAATGCAAGTTTTACAGGAGAAAATGTCTTCATTAGTTTAGCGATATTACATTTTGCAGATTAATATTCAATGATATTTTAAATATGTTGATATGCTACTTTATTGCAAATCTACTGGAATGGCGGACATTTATTTTTAATTTCACGAATTTTACTTCTAACTTCTCTAATTTAATGACATAAAAATCTAAAACTGCAAAATATATTAGATAATCACTTCTGACATTTAAAACACTAAGTGTCACATCGGTTATACATATATCACCGACATATTTTTTTTACAAAATTTGAAAATAAATTTTTACTCCAATCTATAAGTAAACCAAATTTTATGAGATTCTACGAGGTACAAAAATGTTACAAAAACAATTGTTGTGGTAAACTTTGTCTTTTAAGCCATCCATTTTAAGCCAGAGTATCAAAATCGTCACTGAACTGTTCAGTTTCTGGCGAATTCATTAAATGAACAGCTGCTGTATTAAGAATAATAGAAAGGTCAAACGTGCCTACAAAAACCACCTCCAAAAATACGTTTTACAAAATTAATAAATAACACAGTGAATGGTTCTTAGCAATTATACATATAATTACGAATTGTCTGCGGATCTCTATGCAAAATAAAAACTGTGCAAGTCAGTGTAAGAAAGAAAAACTAAATAAAAATGTATTTTCTCTTTTAATAATTTTAATAAGTTGAAAATAATATAACAACGTCATACACTTCTTCTAATGTCACTACAGTTCTGTCTTTCGTGTAATCATTTTTGCTGTAAATGTATAAAATCCGCAGTTTACTTAGAAGAATTGTCCGCAGTCCGAGAGTTAAATAAGCTGTAGAGATTTTAGGTTTGTTAAAAAATATATACAAAAAATAGAAGCATTAATTATTTTTCTATTTACAAAAAGAAAGCTTTGAGATGCCCGTAAGGCAGCCCTAAAGCAGGAAAGTGTCGAATAGCTAAGGGCGTTATGTTTCCTTCGCTCTTTAGCGTCTCCGATTTTATGGTTTCCTTGGCGGCGAATAGCACGGAAGGACCCAAAAGTGGAAACATTCCATAACAGAGATTTAACAGACGACCTTGTTACTGTTTACAGGTACGCTCGACTGACCCCGACAGAGCTTTCGCTCGTGTCTAAGGAAGAATGAAAAGAAAACGACGGAGCCGAAGAAAACGAGAATTCATGCGCGACATGACCGATCGCGGTCTCCTGGATTTGCGTTGCAGGTTGGTGTAAAACGACGCCACAAGTCCGTCCCGTTAGCGAAATACAACCAGGCAAGGGTAGTGGAAGAAGTTCGGGGAACGAGGTGCAGTAGTAGTAGTAGCAGGAGGAGGAGGAGGAGGAGGAGGAGGAGGAGTAGGAGGAAGACGAGGACGAGGAGGAGGAGGAAGAAGAAGAGGAAGAAGAAGAAAAAGAAGGTCGTTAACAGTGAAAAATAAAATAACATAAAAGAATAAACGGAAAACTTCGCGTGAAAGGATGAGAAGACTAGGTACGACATAGATTGTGAAGTAAATAAACTCGGGAGGGAACCGGCGAGGGTAGAGTAGGAGGAAAAGGTGGTGAGAAGATATCGAAAGACAGAACGAAGAGATGAAGAGCGAAGAGGCGTCACCAAAGACAAAATAAAAAAAAGTCGTGACACGGACGCGTGTGCAAGTCGCGATTTCCGAACGATATCTCTTCGCAGGTTTGCAGGTGTTCGCGTGCGTCCTTCGTGGCCTTGTTAACCGAGCTTCCTCTTTCTCTAGATCGCCGACTCCTTTTATCATCCAGGTATCAGCGGTTTCCTAGCGACCGCGAGAGGAGGAGCGGGGAAAAATAATAGTGCGCCTCGAGGAAATAGACGAAATGCAGGAGGGGTTGGGGAACTGGTACACACCGGAGTAGGGGCGATAGAGAAGAGAGAAAGAGAACACCGGATCGGTGTTAATAAGGGGCGAAAAGATCGAGTGAACGAGCATCGCAGGGGGAACGGAGCACGTTGACGAGCCACCGAAGAACGGAGTAGTGGCACGACTGAACGGGACAGAAGGAAACGAAGAGAAGAAGAAGAAGAAGAAGAAGAAAGTTGAGGCACACAGGAGGTGTAACGAGAGAACAGAGAGAAAGAGAGAGGGAAAGAGGGACGGAGAAAAAGGAAGCGAACCGGTGGAAGGATAGAAAGAGGGAGACAGATAGAAAGGTACACCGAGGTAGCGGTGTAGAAGAAGAGGCAGAAAGAGAAAGAGCACAGCGAAAGAACGCGCGATAGAGGGGCACGAGGAGAAGCCGGATAGAGAAAGAGAGATAAGAGAAGGTAAAAAGGGGAGTGGGGAGAGTAGCGCGAAAGAAGAGAGGGAAAAGAAGAGGCGCGTGGTGGTCGTGGTGGCGCGGTAGTGGACGAGAGCGAGCGAGCATCCAGATCTGTCGCGTGCTGCGTCGCTCTGGGATGGGACGGAACCGGGACGACACGGTATGAAGCGGAACGGGACGAAACGGGACGACGGCTACTACTACAACTACGAGACGGGATGGGATGGATGCTGCGGGCCCGTGTGAGTAGCGAGTCGAGTCGATCCCCGCGCGCTGGTATTGGTTTCACTCTCGGCTGCTGCCGGCCCGTGTGCTGGTGTGTCGGTCTGCTGTTCGATCTCTCTACGAGAGCGAACCGAAGAGCGTGCCCGAACCGAGCCAGAGAAGAGAACCGCGGCACTCGTTCAGTAGTTTCTCGGACGCCGCACCGGCACCATCCGACCTACCAGATAACCCCAGAGTTGCCGGACTACCCCCGACCTCGTAATAACACCAACAGACATCACGATCACGACACTGGATCGCTCGTTTCGAGGAATTGTATAGAAACAAGCTCGAGTCAAGATCGTAATCGGTGATCGTTTCGCTAAATTTTTTACGCAAGTGTTGTTTCGTTATTATTATTGTTGCTGCTGCTGTTGTTGTTGTTGTTGTTGTTGTTGCCCCCATCGTTTCTTCCATTTCTCACTCGAAAAAGAAAAGCATCGTCGTTATCGTTCGTGATCGCGAGGCATTCGGAAAATCAGAAGAATCGATCGAAGGGTGCGAGCCACGACGATCCATCGGGCCCGGTCCACCCGGTCGATACCGTTTCGAACCGATCGGTGTGCCACACGGAGAGCTGTTCGGAGTCACACGTACTCTTCTTCGTCGTCTCCTCATCCCCTCTTCGTTTAGCTCTCCCCCCTCTCTCTTTATCTTTTTTCTCTCGCGGTGGATGGTTGTCAGCGGCGAACGGAGAGAGCATCGTACCACGAGAGGCATCATCGCCAGGTGTTTTACATCGCGGTGACGAACGTGTTTCACGAAAGCAAATTGGAGGTCACTTGTGTGTCTCGCGTTTCGAGGTGTTGTGCTGGCGACCGGAAAGCCAAAGCAGCGCTTCGCGCGCGTTCGTCGCGAATGTCGTATACGTGAATGCGCGCAGTGGTGAGAAGTGGTGGCTGTGATATACCCGCGAATATTTTCGCGAAAGAACTCCGCGCGTGATTACGACCTTCCGCGACTCCGGAAGGATACACGGCTCCCACGGCACGCAGCTGGAAGGGGGTAGAGGAGAGCAGTCGGTGAAAGAAGAACAGTGATATAGACAAAGACAAGAGGATATAAGGAGGAGGAGGAGGTGGTGGTAGTGATGCTGGGAAGAGAGGGGAGAAAGAAAGAGAGAGCGAAACCCGTTAAGGCGGTACGAGTAACGTGTCGGTAGAAGTTCTTGCGATTGATAGAGGGACTAAGAGAGAGGGACAGAGCGAGGTCGACGAAGGTAATCGGTAGCATCAACCTGCGTGCTTGAACAAAACCGATTAAACGACGCGAGCGAGCAACGTTCCTCACGCCTCCTTTGTCACTAATTCCATCGTCGTCGAGGTTTTCGAGTAGCCGTCGTAACGTCGTGCCCGATTGTCGTCCTCGCGGCGAATCCTCACTCGGGATCATTCGCAGTGTAACGAATACCCTCGGCAGAGATATCAGGTACAGGAAATCGACGTCGATCCGGTCGCTCGGTTAAATTCAGGATCCATCGCACGTCGCCTCGATGCCACCTCGTAAACCAATTCCGTGGTTTCCTATTTTCGCAAACAAGCCATTCTGATTGGCGTGATCGAATTCGCGTTGACCAAACACCACCGCTGCGTGAGTCGAACGGAGGAAGCGGTCGTCCGTCTCCATCGGCAATATCGACGTTGTCGTCGTCGTCGTTGTCGTCGTCATCGACACATCGGACGATCAGCAATAATGCGATCCTACCGAAAACGCTGTACATGGACGGTAACAGCGGACCAGCTGCTGCATCCTCAACGCTGGTCGAGAAGCGTCCAAGAGTGTCTTTCGGTCGAACAAATGTAACCGAGGATGAGGTGGACCTCCATCGTAGAACATAGTCTCCGCGCCAGCGACATCCTGCACGACTAATCGAATCACATGCCGTGGTTTTGATTAATCGGTGCGAACGACAAACTCAGAAATCGTTGAGGAAGCGACGACTAAGAAAAAGAGGAGGAAGTGTAACGTGTCAGTCGCGCACCGAAAAAGAAGATCAACGTACGAAAGTGAACGATATATTAAGATAACAAGCGGAAGAAAGTGGCGTGTAGATAGGAAGGAGGGCTCGAAAAGGTGTGGATGAGACCGTCATGCCCGCTGAGATCGACACGGGCGGGCCAAGGGTGCTGCACTGTGATTACCGTGCCGTCTGCCCGATACCGATCGTAACGTTAGCTTCCACCGAGTCTTCCCTGCGCCACGAAAATAGACCAGTTCGAACGTCCATCGCGCGCCGACTACCGCCGATTAATTCAACCGACGATGGAGCCGTGAACTGCCGGCGTTATTCTGGCATCATCCTTCGACGGATCGGAGGTACGTCCGCCGCGCGCTTCGGGAAAAGAGGATCCCGAGAAAACGAGCCGTGCACCAGGCTCGACCCGCCCACGGAGACCAACGGGTCGGGTGCTTGCGATCCCAAAGACCTTCAGCGGAATGTCTCCTCTCCGGAAGAGCTGGAGTCTCGGCTACGCGACACCACCGCCACCGTTGACAAACTCGAGGGACGCGGAAGCGCATTCTCGATAAAGGACAAGTGGACGATCCGAAGATTTCAACGGGACCCGTCGAGGACACGGGGTAACGATGTCAGTGACTTGCGGCACGGAGAACGAGGCTGCTCGAAACGCGATTTCTCAGCCGAGAATTGGCCGCAGGTTCGGGCCGCGGATTTTTTCCGAATAGGGGAATCGTTGTTCTCTAGTCAGTCGAACGAGCCACGCGCTTGGACGGACCAGACCTATGAAAAGCTCGTCTCGGCGGGCACGCTTCCGTCCTGGGCTCCCGACGATAAGAAGACGCGGGAGGAAGAAGAAGAAGAAGAAGAAGAAGAAGAAGCGGTCAGGACGAATTCCTGGAGACACGAGTCGCGCGTCCCCAAGGTCGGGCAGAACGCCGACCACGAAGCCGAGTTTTCTCAGGACAACGAGCCCGTGAAGTGTTCCCGGGCTAGAACGAGGAAGAAGAAGATACGCGAGTGCACGAACATCCGGTCCTCGTACTTTCAGTTGGCCTTTCTCCTATTCCTCGTCACGTTCGGTCAGTGCGGGCTCCGTAAATCGAGTGTGTTCAACGGCAGTGCGAAAACGAGCAGCACCGGATTGAGTGTCTTGGCGATTGGCACGGTTATTAGTGCAGTGAGTGCCGCGCCGGTTGATTTAATGGGTGATACCGGCGTAAGAGCTGAACGATCGGCTAATTTGTCGCATATCACCGGCGCCTCCAGAAAAATCCAGATGTACATCAAGAATCGGCATCTACAAATCCTGCCGGACGGCACGGTAAACGGATCCAACGACCACACGTCGGATTACAGTGAGTACACAAGAGATTCTTTTTATTGTTAATCACCGGTGTAAATCGGCACTGGGATATGATTCGTGCACTTGCTTGCTCGCTCGCTCATTCTTGATCCCGATCTTGTGATCGCGCGAGCGCGCACTCTTGCCACTGCGACTGGGACGATTGACCCTCTTCGTTTTGTTGGACTCGCACATCCGCATACCTCGATTCAGGTTTGATCGATGTTCAAGATTGACGTTGCTTGTACAGTTTTTCTTTTATTTTTCCATAGATAAAGAGATCTTGCTATTCCTCGTTTTTTATCTTTGTAATCGATGATTCGAGGTACACTGGCGGTTGAAAAAAATGAAATTTTCTGCGGTTGTCGTGGCGATAAGGTATCGATTAGCTCGTGCAACACGTACGTTTCACTCTGGCGAAGACGATTTTCGGTTTGTACAGTGCGGCATTTTTACGCGTGTCTCTTTCGAGGCTTGTGTAATTCGAACAAAGGATAAACAGGGACTACTTCGGACCAATTGTCATTCAACTCCGTCGTTATAAATTCATAAACGTTCTGTATGCGTTGCGTGAATGTACTACATTATTGTCTTGAAGCTTCAATATTTCTTTTGACCATCGTCGTGAATCGAGGGTTAATCGTAAACACGAGGTATTCTTGAATTCTAATTTTTAGAACCTAACGCGGAGTTTAGTTTAAGTCATTTGTTTTTCGAATCAACACCTGTTTCCTGTATTCTTTTATTGCCGGTTTTATTGTGCTTTCGTTTTAAGCAGCATTTGTTTAAATGGACAGGGGGGGGGGGGAGGGGTGGAGATAGGTGTAAACATTTTCAGCGTGTTCACAAGCGTACTTCAGTTGTCGGGTTAAATAACTTCGGGATAGGAATTCAACTGTTATCATACAGGTTCGTCACTGAATTTAAATTTAACCTTGTTACAGCGAAATAGAGTGTTAGTAAAATCGAATTATGCGTTAAAAAATATATTCACAAATTCCCGGATAAATAAATAATTAATACTCTGCATAAAGTGTCTGTGTAGAATGCGAAATAATTTCTACTTGTCCATAATAACTCTTAGTTATGAATGTACTAGTTTTCTTGTTTTTGATTAATCAAAACAAAGTGCATGTTTGAAATGCGTTCATTGATTACATTTAGTATTACCATGTCTTTGAAACTAGTACATGTCACGTGGCAATATGCGATTTTAGCCACGTTGACAGACAGTTCAATAAAGCGTGAAGAAATGAAAATATTGAAAAAATTGAACAATAAACACTTTTTTTATTTCATCTAGGCAAATTGTAGGTGAATGCATTTCGATTTCATCGAAAATGGAACGAAATACATTTTTCCATTCGATTACACAATATATCGCAATACATATTTATCACTCGTTCCAGTCGCTGATAAAACGACATCGATTCGCCAAAATAGTTACCACTATACCGTGGATCTTTCCACAATTTTGAGATATTAAAGATCGAATATAGGCAGCTTGTGAACGGGAACATTCATTAGGATAGTAAACTTCCAATTCCAACTTTTATCAAGAAGCCGTTAAGAAATTAAGTTGCGTTTCAAGATTTACGGCTTAAATATCATTATATCGATATACGGCTTAAGTATCACGTTTTACTATCGAAGCACAGAATTAGTTTCCACGTAACGAACTCGACAATTTGGTAACGTTTTCGTAATTGACGTCAACGCCACAGAATCGTTAGATGTACTCGGTCCCGGCCCGTCGACTTCATCGATGACGTTGACCTTATTCCGAGACTCTGCTTTGGACGTTCGATGGTCGATATTCGAATATACCGATTGCATATTCGAGACGAATCGAATCATGGAATTCTGATATTCCATGCAACCGCTGTGCGTCATTGGGTCGCTGCTGGAGATAACGACACGAGGGAATTTGGACGCCCGCACAGTGCGCAACGGATCGGACAAGAATTGCCTGGAACTTTCACTGATAACCGGCGAGCTTGACGTAGGTCTTGCGAAAACGAAATCGAGACACTTTGTTGGACGTTGAAGTTTATTCCCTAACTTTCAAGATCAACTCCATCCTCGTAAACTTACTGTTTTGGCTTTATTATACAATAACATTGTACATATAGACCACGGATTTTATACATTTATCACAAACATGAGTAGCTGCAGTATGAAACGGGAGTAAGATTAAAAGAATTGGACAGTATCAGAGATAGAATACGGAGATAGTCATTCCTAAGTGACTCCTGTTCGTTGCAGTTAAAACAAACTATTTTTATTTTGCATAAAAATCTGCAGTATCCTCATATGCGATCGTTAACATATTTTGTGTCGAATTCATGAAAAACATTGTTTCCAAATTGTTTTCTCAAAATATACATCATATGTATGTATATACGAGTCGAAGTACACATTTTTGAAAATATTTGATTTAACTAATTTATTAGAATTGTGAAAAAGGGGTTAAAATTCAATGCATAGAAGAAGAACAAATTCGAAGAGAAGTTATTTATAAATCTCCAAATGGAGAGAGTAATAGAAAGCTTGCTCGAAAATAAAATTACGTGGTACATACAGTAGCATGTCAGTTATTCGAATCACCAATGTGTGAAGTATTTATCGTAGTATCCCAACACGATGCAGATTCATATGCAACACTAATTACTGTACAAATTACTAAAAATTGAATCTAACATCATAAATGACTAACTGTTAGAATATTCGAGCCTATTTAGTTCGGATTATCGAGGTTCTACTGTACAAGTATTTGTATAAAAATGTATTTATCTGACAGAACGATTCATGTCTCACAATTCTATGAGACTCTGTCAAAACTATTTTACATTTCGTTTCAGCATCCCAGTGGTTTTATTATATTGAATTAAAATGATTTCTCATAGCAACTTTAAAGCATAGAAAAAGCGAAGTAGTTATTTCTGTACATTTCTAGTACATTTGTAAATTTCTAATACAAATGAAACATTCAATTATATATTGGTTGAACAATTCGATAAAAAAAGTGATGTTTGTCGCGCGGTCTTAATTGAATCGGCGAAATTAACAGGAGAATGCGATCAGGACTGACTGGGCCGAGAGAGCTGATCCAAGAATATGCGCTGCCTAGTACATGTACCTCTTCTTAACTAGTCCACACTAACATTTGAAACATCGATAGTCTGTCACTAGTGGTTCTAAATTCACGTCAGCCGAACGAAGTTTCTTTTTTGAAACCAGGGTGAATACCTGAGCGGCACTAGTGAACTATCGTGTCACTGTCTCGCTTATGCGAACCGTCGTGTCACAATCTCCGAGATTCGCTTTACCTAACGCGTCCCGCTCGAGCAGACATAATCCTCTGACCGTGAATAATTTCACGAGCTATTGAAAAATAATTAATTCCGTGCTCAGACAGCGAAACATGGGAAAATCGTTTGGTGCAGAAGATTGAAGATTTTTAATTAATTCAATATTGTATTCGGAAAATTAAACTGCACATCGATGTGTGGAGAAATTGAAGAGCAAAGAAATTGTAGAGCAAAGAAATTGTAGAGCAAAGAAATTGTTCATATGGAACTTTAAGTTAGGAGTATTATACTCGACTTTGATAACATGGTGTGATCGAGACACGAGTTCGTAAGGTCTTCGCGCAAGTCTCGTGATCGGCCGAGAAAACCTATAATTTTCCTCTCTGCTGCGTGACATAATGTTATTCATTGACTGCGAATTGTTATGTATTTACAGATGATAACAATTTTTTTAAATATATTAGTTTATAACTTTGAGTATGATATCTATTTCGGACACTGAAAACTGTTACTGAAGAAAGCCAACTTTTACTTAAACTCGCTTTTTTAAAATGTGTTTAGGAAAAACTTGTGTTACCCCTCCCTAACTTTTTTCATTTTTGACATTTTTATAAAATGATCATTGCAGAATCGGTTGTTTATTATTAATTATTATGTTTATTATTAATTATCGGTTGTATATTAAATGAATTTGATTTTCTTTGTTGTTTGTTCCTAGAGGATAGAATCATTGCGTATAAGTTGGTATGAGCTTATGAAAAATATAACTGTTCCAAAATAAGTTGAAATATAATAAGAATCTCTGAATTTGATGTTTTTAAATCTTATTGTCGCTTTATCTAGCAACAGAAATGCTGTGATTGAATTTGTGTCACGACTTATCATTCTGTACTAAAATATAACACTTACAATTATCAGCATCACTGAAAAACGATGAGTGACCTTCACCTAATCTTGATACATTCATTTAAATACATTTTATCTGCAGAGTTCGATGTCCTTTTTAGTTCCATACAATCCCTTAAAAAATGTCCTTCTACCTCGTATACTTCTTAAAAAATATGCATTAATAGATTAAAATGGTGCACGTCATACTATAAGGATGACTACAACTTTACACTTTTTTTACTCATTGTACTGATTATATTTTTTTATATATAAAGAAATAAATAAATGTTAATGTATACAGACTTTTCGAAAATTCTGTGTTACTATTTATATCTGCGAAGTATCGTATTATAATCTCAATTACTACATAATAAAAAAGGAAATAGAAAAAAAGGAAAAATTGTGAAACATTTAAAAATTTTTGATTGTAAGATCATTTAATTGAAAATTATTCTTTTTTTTACTCTGCTTTAAAACGACAATCAAAAATTATTTAATTGCTGTTCGCTACAGAAGTAGTTTTAATAAATATATCGTTTATTGTGTTACGAACGTAGCGGAAAATACCATATGTATATGTACATTTCGTAATTATGGAATGTTAAGGTTATTAACGGATAATAATAACCTTAATACATTCAAGCGGCTAATCCCACGGACCCAACATAATTCTTGGCCTTGTTTTCGATAATAGTGGCGGTACCCTTTCACGAAACACTCGTATAAATTTCCTAACGATGACGACGAGAAGAAAATCTTGTACTTCAATTTCTTGTCGAAGGTTTACGTAAGAACACGAAAAGATACACAATTCGTGTGATAGTCGCGTGGATCTTTTACAATAATTCTGTTACAACGCTGCAATACTAATGAGAATTATTTGTGGTATGGACACTTATCCATGGTAAATGGCGGTGTTATGTAATTAAAGTCACTAATGACTATTTTCGTCGAAGAAATTATATTATGTGCGATATTTCTTATTATTTGATAAAGTTCGGAGTTTCCCTTTTTTCTTGTTAACAATTTGTTTTTTCTCGAATGTCGTTCGATAATGTAACCGTCACTTTGAACGACTTAATTGCGATTTGTATAGTATATCTTGCCAAAATACTTCTCGCTTGCCAATAGAGATCACACACTGCCTGACTCAGTGACTAACTTGTCTATTTTCGACTCTCTTCCGGTGTTGTTTTTAACATCTTATATTTTCATTTGCTTGGGCCGTGTATCCGCTCTTTTTCTCGGTGAAAATAAAACGATCCTTTTAGCGTCCTTTTAATTGTACTGTCGCGTTCTTTACTCAAAACTCTCGGTTACTGCTGCAAATTCTTAACGCTAAGATTTTGAATTTACGAGCAGGGACTGCAATTCGACAAAATCGACAAATTGAGCAAATTTTTCATTGTCTACAAGGCTGCTGATTTATGGTATACTCGAACACGTAAATCACAGCAGGAGGAAACCGTTTAATCAACTTTTCGATCTATTTTAACCTCATAAAATCTTTTATAATACAGTTAATCTAATTTCGGCCTTTAAGAAGTATTCAAGGATAATCTATTTGAAACTCTTATATGTAGTTATTACACCTGCACAAATTATTCCACTCTTCAAATGATACTGCTGTCCTTTATCGCAAGTAGTAACTTATTCATTTTTAACAAATGCCTTATAAATTTTCCTTCAAAGTTGTTGCATTAAAAAGTTATGGCTGAAATATTTAATAACCCATAATTATTAGCCTGTGGATCTTTGGAAAAACAAAATATGTTTTTTTTTAACGGAATATCAGTTGTTTTTGTATCGTTTTGGATTTGTTAAAACTATTGATATAGGAAATTGTATTTCATTTTATTTTAAATTCTCGATAATCGACTATAAAAATATAAATTTGCATAAATATACGCATTTTAATGATTTTAATAGGTAATGGATGATTGGAAAATTCGTTACCTATATGTAGATGGTGAAGGCATGGCCATTAGAATTAAAGCATTAGTATAGATTCTAAATCTGTTAGTACAAACTTCTTACAGACTTAAAATATGGCCGTTTAGTAACCTGGAGTTCGCTGACCAAGGGTTAATCACTGTGTATGTATTCGTACACATCAGAGATACTTGAGCGAATATTTGATAATATGTTAATATATTTTATAATTAAAGCAATGTCAGCGATTTGGAAACCATTTTATTAATTACTGTTGTAGACAGTGAGTCTTGATCAGTAGATTACCAAATTGAACACAAGCGAAGCGAGTAATCCTAGATTCGTTAGTTTTCACAACGTTGGAAATTCTTGATACAAGGTAGATAAAGGTTAGGATGCAACAACCGACTCTCTGATACCCATGATTTTATTTAGATATTAATGGAACATCAAATTTTCATGTTCAGTTTCCGACAATACGTTTTTACAAAGAAAAATCATATATACGTTTTGCTAAAAAGAGACACAAAATTAAGAAACTAATTTGCACACTATTAATAAATGCATGAGTTGTTGTGGTACATGGTGCCTCACAGAGCCATTTATAGAAGGCAATTCTTTATCGTTTGTTCGAATAATGTATAAAAGTTTTAATTTTGATGTAAAATTAAAAATAATGTTGCAAAATCTGTGATCACTAATATGCATGAGCCCTTGTACTAGTGAAGTATCAATACGTTATAATGTTGGGAATAAAATATCGATATTATCGCTATCTATATTTACTATAATATAATGAGAATTCGGAAGTAAAAATTTATTCACGTAAATTGATTATTTTAGTAATATTTATTTAAATTTAATATTCTTAACATAATTAATGAATTAAATATACCATAAGCACAAAATTCAAAATGACCGTTATTTCTTGCCCATTTTCTATTCAAGCAGTTAAAGCGGATCCTCGTGTTACAGATTGGAAAAAGAAATCGACTCATGGCAAACTTTATAGGAATCTCGCGATTTATTCGATTCCTTTGTGATTACGTTACAGAAAACACAATGCTGGTATCGAAACTTCGATATTTATAGATTAAATATCGATACTGATATTGATATTAAATATCGATATTTGGATTAAGAAGTATCAACATTCCGATATATCGATACTGTATCGTCATCACTACCGTATAAGGCTCAAACTACAATTATAATGGACGTTATCAACATGGGGGACGTCTCGATATGTTCCGTACTCGTGTATAAAAAAGATATTTCTTACGTGTTTTTTGATAGTATAAAAAGACTAACTCGTCGTAAAAAAATGCTCTCGTTCCAAAATTTGTTTCACGAAGTCTCCAAATACCTGAAATATAATTTTTCTCGGAATTAACTTTAACTCGTAACCTAGTGGCTGTCAAATACACCGTATTCATTTCAGGATCCTTGACACTCCCGCCAATCATATTCTTGGGACAAAAATATTTTTTACGAAGACATTTTTTGTATAAACATAACTGAATAAGATATTTAAATGGTTTGATTTAGGCGAAATAATTGAGTGATCCAACAACATCATCATTTTTATTTACGCATCTAGAAAGCTGTCATAATTGTTTCGCTTATTCAATCATTTGCTTTCGAAAAATTCTTGAAATTTATTTTCTTTACTGGCCGGAAAATGAATACGATGAGAGAGTGTTGTGGATAAATAGTCACGACGAATTGTTCAATCTATGAAGAATTGCTGATCTATATGCAATTTTGTCACTTGTAAATGCTTCAAATGGAGATGTTTGCATTAGTAAACGTTAAACGATACTCGTACTATTTTTAATAGAAACAGTTGAGTATACCGATTTTTATAAAACAATTTATGAAAACGAATACTCGCATAAAATTCCACAATCTTTCGATGAACAATCGTATCCAAGCAGACATTAACAATAATACGAACGTAAAAAATGTCATCTCATACATTGACACTGCTGAGTCAACTTTGCATCCATGGGGTTTTCAATTTCGTTTGTGTAAAAACGGATTCGTGTATTACTGGCCTAGAAGATCGGTTAAAAAACCAGGGGATGATTAATCCCATTTGTTATTAAACCGTTGAATTCCTTCACCTTGACAGCCAGATCCATCAAGCGTAGGGTAATGCTGCATCAACGTCAGTGGCACTACGAGCTCGCGGTATCGGTAGTAACCAATTAAACCGGCCGTTTCGTTTTTCCTTTGGGAGAAAACTTTATCGAGCGTATCCCGTTAATAAATATTTACTGGTGAAAAATAAGTCGATACAAGAGACGAGCGCGTTCCTCATAAATATTCATGGACGCATGATGATTATGATGTTCGCCGGAGAGTTCCTCGAGTTTCGAGTTGATTTAATTGCGAGTGAAAACTATCTCGCGAAACTAGTCGGGCCGATAGACTACTCTGACTGGGTGGCGATTGAGCAATTCGAACGTTAATGGTAAAACTCGAGCGTTATGCCATTACGTCGCTCAAGTTTCAGTATAGCATTATGTCACCTCGACGAAGAAGGACAACAAACGCATTACGAATTATGAACCGGAGCATTCATTTAACGCGTTCACTGACACTGTCACAGATATGTAGTCTACAACCTTTCATTTTGCTTAAATTGAATTTTAAACTCAAACTCAAGTTAATTTTATACTCCTTGCTGGTTATCCATGATTTTCTTTTGTTAAATTATTTTAACCCTTCGACAGCAGTACGCGGGTCTATTTGCGGTATCAGACTCACAATTTAAGAACTCGATTTTTAAGGACTGAATTAAATGAATAGCTCTTACATTAGATGCAATTGGACTAATGTGTCTACGACATATATCTCGAAAATATGTTCAAAAAATTTGATAAATAAAGTTTTAATGGTTTTAAACGTCGTTAATTGTATATTTGTAAAATGGGTCTGCTGTCCAAGGGTTAATGCTTCATAAAGGAAGTACAAACGGGACTGAAAACGCGTGCAAACATCGAGATTGTGCAACGAAAGAGATACAAAATCATAGTGGTACGTAGTGTCGATCTGCTTCTGTTTCAACGTAGTCAACGCAATCCCCACCACGAGTTCCAAAACCTTGAACATCTCGTGGCGGGAGTCGATAGTATGCTACGAACTAGGGTTCCGTGCAATAAACGATGTTGCAATTATCGAGGTTCCACTGTACGTTGCGTTTAATAAGACATTTTAACAAGGACGGTAAGCGGCGAAATAAATGCTGGTAGCGAACATGTCGCCTGGTGTTAATGATAATTGATTGTGCATTAGTATCCGGTTGACGAAGCCTTTGCGATCCTTGCGATCGAGCCAGGCAAGGCATTGACTTTTGCACCAATACTTACTTAACCTTTTGATGGCGGAGTCCAGATCTATTTTGACCCAGAGTATCAAAATCATCATTCAATTACTCGGTTGCTGGCGAATTGATTAAATGAACAGCTGCTGCATTAGGGACACTAGAGAGGTTAACGTGTGTTCCAGAAGTACCTTCAAAAATATGTTTTAAAATGGTATCTTGGTTTTTTACGTTTTAAAAATCGAGTTTTTTGTTTTTACATTTTTTTAAAGTATGAGTGTTATAGAATATGCTTGGAAAAAGATTTGTTTGACTTCGCAAAGTTAACCGTACTTATATGCTCTGGAAGAATGCAACTGGCGTTATGAAATATTGACAGTTGAATCTTTAAACTTGTTTTTCTCGAAACTGTTGCCAGGACACCTCAAGCTCTAGGTGACCAATTGACTTGAAATTTGGAGAGAATCTTCAGCAAATACCTTGTTATCGCGTGAACCAAAATTTCTAAAATTTGTCAATTTTTTCTTGTTTTTTATCGTGCTACAGGCCGAAAAATATTTCGCAAGTTTGTAAATAATAAAAAAATTTCATTTCTGTTGGTTTGGACTTTGGTTGCCATGGTATATGGCAATGCCCAGACAATGAGAATCAAAGCTTCTCAAAGGCAAGTATTGCTTTCCTTTTTGTATTAGTCCCTTCTTACGTAAACCTCATCTAGAAGGCCTGAAAATAATTCATTATTTTGTCAAAGTTTTCAAACAATGTTCCGTAAGAATTTATAAACTGTATAACACCTATGTAATAAAAGCTACATGTTACAATATTTTATTTGCTAAATAAACAATTCGGTTCCAAGCAATAATAAATAGATAAACTACTTCATTTTTCTGTTTCCGATCGCTAGAAAGACCAGAATTATGGGAATCGTCGGCCATGTTTTTCAAAACATACTCTATAAAAAGATATATAACTTATGTAATTTTGATTATTTTTACTTTCAAACAAGCAGACATGAATGCGAAATACTAATAAATATATGTGCAAAATCCCAATGCAAAGAGCTTGGTAGTTTTCTGGAAAAATTTCCTAAATATTGGTGCAAAAACAGCCTCGGTAGTTGAAGCGACTTCAAATACCCAAAAAAAGAAAAAAAACAGCCTCGAAAACGAGAATAAGTACCTACCCCCTTAATACTAAACCCACCAAGCACAGAACATGTGTATACAAGTGAAACACCTTATTCAAGTGAGGAGATTGGATTTACTTAAATTGGTTTTCGCGTTACGGTTTTCATTATTAATATGTACTCAAACAAAGAGGTCAATTCAGTAATTTCCTTCATAATTTCAATAATTGTGAAACAGAAAACCAGTCATTTGTCCCTGGTATGTATAGTGTTAAAAAATTAATAAGTTTTACAATGAATAATCCTAAACGTCATCAGTTATACAATAGTTGTAAGAATGGTTCGCTGTCCGACGGTAAATTTACTGATTTACATTACAATCGTGAATAATGTAACAATTGCATGGTATTAGGTTCGTGCAAAACTAATTGCGTTTTTTATTCCTTAATTTTATCACAATATATTTTTCATTATTTTCCAATTGGAGTTAAACTTCGAATGACTATTGTATGACCAACTTTTAGTTATTTTGCAACTTCTCGAGATGTTTTTCGAGAATCTGCTTCGATAGTAGCCCTTGGTTCGTCATTATCAATTGCATTTTTATCTCTATTACGGGATTTTTAAAACCAGTGTTACGTTATATGCTTATAAATAATCCCTTGACTAGTTCCTTTGTTAATATTGCGAGCAGTTTCTTCCGTTGTGCATCTTAGTCGGAATATTCATATATGTAATAAGATCACGCGAATTTGTTTTTTCCCCATTTTCACTTTGACAGCAAACATAACCAAATAATAAACAGTTACGATAAAAGACAGAACACAAATCGATAGACGCAGCTACGGACTTTTCATTGATAACACTATATGAACATAATGAGATAAAACGTCATTTCAGAAAAATCACTGAACTTTAAACTGATGGAAACCGAAATGATTTTTGCAGCAACATAATATATAAAACAACTGTACTATTTCTCAACTCTCCTACATAGATTAGTAAAGTTACATATGGGAATATAATTGAATGATACAATGTTGTAAAAAGTTTTGAAATAAAAGAGAGAGAACGCATCGAACCGTATAGCGCAAATAAATAATTCATTCTATTTATATTTTACCGTCTAATCTTTCTATAAAAATAATGCCATACTTAGCTGTATACAACAATTTCGTAAATAATGTTGTATTGTATTTTCAGACCGTGCATTCTATGCACTTATAAACAAAATACAAAACAGAGAAAACATTAGAAGAATTTAAGGATGCTATTATACTATTTTCGACTTTTTAAGATGAAAGGAGAAAATACGTTTCCATTAACCTTACAATTGCCTTAGACAACTTTTATTTCGCATAAATCTCCACAGTCTACTACTACATACTAAAAGAAGCAGAGTGTCTTCGTAGAAAAGTTTTAGAATTTCCTAAGGGATGAAATAGGAAAGAATTCGACTATAGTTAAATGTAATTTAACGCATGTATAGTGTAGGATGACTGTGTAGTATTAATTTCCAACTAGTCATTACTTCTCCGGAAGGATTGCTTTGATCACGACCACTTTTTGTTTCCGACTTCCTGTACCGACAATCTTGCAAAAAATAATGGAATAATTCAAATAGTTCTTCTCGACAGAAAGAAACCATTATTAATGGACCGGTTATTTCGAAAGTGGTGTTAGTCCATTTTTCTTCTTTTGAGAATTGTTTATAACTACAAAGTTCACTCTAAATTATTTATTTATTTTGTGATTTCCCGATTTTTTCCAAAAGTGGACTTACTCCAATTTTAAAATAAATGCTCCATTCATCACGGTTAGAAATATCTTTCTAATTCATTTCAATTTGATTTTTCTATTGAACGTTTCCTTCCACGTTTCTTCTATCAATTTAATCGTACCACTGCGATGCGCCGCGAAACGTATCGCCGATACGAGAATATATCGTTTGAATGTGACCGTGCGATTTAATTCAGATGCCGCTTTCTCAGAAAAAGAGATGCTCGCATATCACTTAACGTTCATGTAGAGTCATGAGGAACAGATCCCAGAAGATTAATTATCGAGGAATCCATTTGGCGGAATCTCGTGCGGCGATTTGTTGTTTCGAATGCCGCGGGATGATCTTATGCAAATGAGTTTAATGGTATCGCGATCAAACGTATGTCCAAGGAAATGCCAACCGTGATGACTCGACTCCGTATGCACCCCTTTCAGCCTACTTGTTAATTGATTCGATGCGCCTTCCGATCCAGGTTATCCCTGATTTTTGTCTGCATACCTGCCAGACCATAAGCCATGCAAGTAGCTGGCTCTGGATACTCATAACTACACTGTACATTTTTAAGTAATTATATCGTGATCTGCAGTGCGGTGTATAATAACTTTAGCGAAGTTTAACATCGTTTTCATGTAATTTATGCTTTCTTGTTAAATTCAAGTATGTAGTCGCAAAGATAAAGCGTTACTTCCATCCACAGAACTCTCGTAATTCATTTTAGATATTTCATCGTATTAATTTCATAGTTATCTTGATTTACTTAGTTCCATATACCATCTTTATATCCATATCTTAGCTTTGTTTATGCTGACAATTAATCTTGTTTTTAAGTTGTGTAAATTATACAACTAATCAGTTATCTATAGAAGTCTAAAACATTTATACACTCATTGAATTGTTTTTAAATCTTATCTCCTTAATTACACTTTTTTATCGTAAATAGAAACGTTTGCCTTGTAGTGCTTGTGGATACCCAATCCGTATTTGTATTTCTTCCTTTGTCACTTTCTTCTTCGTTATTTTTGTCTTTTTTACAATTTACAAATGTAAAACATCCAATGTAGAATATACTAACAGTTGATCACCATTACTGACTTTAAATTATTCAAAAATAGAGTGTAAAATAAAGATTGTTAACTAGTTCTCGTTTAACCCGACATCACAGACGCGTGTGTGTCAGTACGTGTGTCCGAAAACACTCCCATTGTGCTTGTAATTTTTCTTGTCATGCAAGAATATTGTAATTATAGTCTTACAGGCGATTACTTTAAATTGGGACTAATTATACTCATATGTAATTATATTCAACTGTTTACATTTCATACATACGAAATTATTGATTTTCATAAAATTGGATAGGCTTGTAGAACTCGATGCTCCACTTAAGAAGCTCCCATATTATTATAACTTTTTGAATTATAAAAGTCGTAAGTTTAGTGTCAACTTTTTCTCAAAATAGTAATTTTGAATTTCAATACGAAAAATTTATATTATTTATAACAACGTAGATGCTACGTTGTTAGTAGTATGTTTTAGTTTCAAGTTTCGTGTATCCAACGCGTTTGTTCTAGTGTCGATATCTATAATATTGTTCGAGCTATAATTTTTAAAAAAATTAACGTCAAATTTTCGATCTTTGTAACTCAAAATATTATCGAAAAATTTCAAATCGATTTACAATCGATATATCGTATGAAGTGCCATCACTTAATGTGGAATGAAACACTTTCTTTACGTCCTTGTACCTTTCTTCGTATCTCCATTCTCTAGGTCAGTGCTCCGCAACCGCTGTGTCACGGCACTCTAGTATGCCGCGATTTTCTCGAGAATAATTACATTTTTTAACCACCACATTAGTTAGAAATTTCTCTAAGTCAAATAGTCCTCTAACTGTTTTATCGTGTTTTTTATCTAATAAAAACATATACGTATTATTGTAATTTATGTATTTACAAGCTTTTACTTGTGGTGTGCCGCGGAATTGTCCAAAAACGTTGGTGTGCCGTGGAAGATAAAAGGTTGCGGAGCACTGCTCTAGGTAATACCTATTACGTAGTTTTATGTTTGTAGCCGTAAACACATAAAAGTTTTAAATATAATGCAGGGGTAAGAAAAGTTATAGATTTTTTGAATAGGTTTTATTTAAAACATGGATAGTAGAACTTTTCTAGAAAACGTTCCTATGTTATAAGTAGACTGCGGATTTTATGTATTTATGAAAAATTGAGCTGGTGTAATTTAAAACAGTGAAAAGATTGAAAGTATGTCAATATATTATTATTCTCGACTTATTAAGATTACTAAAGAGAGAAAGAATTTTCTGCGTAGCTCTTACATTTTGCAATTCGTGCAAACAATTTTTATTTTATTTAAAAATCCGCAGTCTAATTGTAAGTTTTGATGAAAATGGTTAAAGAAAAATTTTGAAAGGTGGTAGTATGTAAATAATTAAAAAAAATTTTTCTCATAAAGTCAGATATTAAAAATTCATCGATATTAAAACAGTCGTCGATCGTTCTAACAAATACTGAATGATATTCGATACATAGTACTATAACAGAATTAAAATAATTATTACAGTTAAATTAACATTCTGAATATGTGATTTACTTCTAGCATTTACATAGATAGTTGAATCCTCATCAGTTACAAAAATGGTTCGCCGCACCGTCCAGCGGTTAAACGAAACATAGAAGTTCGAACAAAACTTTTCTAAAAATGATAGATAACTGTTTCGTTTCGTCTCTAGTATAAAGTCATCGAAGTTACTGAACATCGTAAATTCTAGTATTGGCTGTTGGCACAAGGATTGATCAAATCAAGAAACTAAGATGTTACAAAAAGCCCATAAGCTGTGCCCGAAGCAGTGAAACGTGGAACAGTGGTCCACCAATGAAAATCTCAATAGCGACCGAAAGCGACAACCTGTTCTTCGGGTGCGCAACGCAGTAAATCCGGTCCTTGTACTGCTTTCGTAAACATAAATCACGATCAACCTGCGCGCACATTGCAACCCGAACCGCGATCGATTCGATCACGACATATATTATTTTCCGGTCAGCCCGGAAGGAGACACGCCGCGCCGTGCCGATTCGATTTTTCTGTTAACGTGACAGTCGATGAGGTCGTCGAATATCATTGAAAAAGCGAAAGAGTAAGGGGAAGACGCGGGAAACCAGTAGTCAGGCAATAAATCTGTCGGCGTGGACCGGTGATAACAAAAATTTCGGAGAGATTCAATGGCCCCAATACGTCGCTATCAGCCGGCAGAGAACGCAGTGATTAGGCAAAGCCGGCACTGTTCGGAGGGATCGCGAGGTCGTGACCCGTATTGCCCTAGGGATGTTCACGAATTCGTGTATGTACAGTCTTGGGTGTTCTCCCCAATCACATTGTTCACGTAAAATTGTGACGTAACGCTATCTTGTTTTTCTTTCCGCTGTGGAATTCTTTTCGTAGTTTTTTCTTTAGAATTTCAACCGTTTTGGAGACCCAGAAAATTGTCACATTAATATTTCCGTGAAGTAGATTGAAATTGACATCCAATTAAGGAAAAAGGCTTATCTGCAACTCGGTTCCAACATATGTAAACTGTTCGTAGTGAATTAATTTGTATGCACACTTCAGTAACAAAAAGTATGAAGTTCTTCAAGTATGAAGAAGAAAGATTTACTTTTGGGTCAAGCCGAATAGTGCGGAAAGATTAAAGGACAATTTAGCAACCTAAAGGGATTATTTTTATTTGACATTTCAATTTATATCTAGCTGTATTAATTATTATTAGATCGTAACATACATTCATTCGAATTACGATCAATCAATTATAAAATCGTTGACCAGAAGTAGTTTTTATTTAATCATAGTTCTCTGTATTGGAAACGAGTCACAACTAAATCATTAAAATTAGAATATATTTGTATTTGCAATCGGACTAATTTATGTTACAACCCAATATTGTGGCTTTATTTAGTATCAAGACATTTATTTTAGAGACTATTAGTTTAAGACTCTATACTCTGAAAACAAATATAGTTTTGTTACGTAGTAAATGGCTGGATGTGGAATTGTGTGTCATTGATACGAAATCAATTAACATTAATCATGTGTGAACATGAGTCAGAAATACGATATTTATTGAACGTGTTTTGTTTCGTAACTTATGTGAGTATATACATATATGTTATATATGTATATTTCACGGGTCATTGTATTCAATAATAACGTGATTGAATAACAGGTCTCTCATTCATGCAACTGGGGCAAGTTGTATCTTTTTTCTGATTACAAATTATATTTGCAAATTACGCTATCGAATTGGTTGTTCCTACAGTCTCATGTAAGTGCAATTTAAGAATAAAAGATAGCTGTAGTTTTGAATTACAGGGACTACTTTTGATATCTCTTTTATCAATAAATTCAACTCCTTTTAACCGCGGATGAATTCGTCATTCATATTCGCTATCACTTTTCAGGATTCTTTAATTTTCTTCTTAATTCAACGAATAATTTTATTGTCTTAGACTTACATTAGTATAAACTATACTTTATTTACAAATTTTTATCATCCCAATTTTGCTCGTCTTTTATTGCGTCTTCGTAACTGTTCGTGATTCAAAAGTCACCTAGTTGACTGGTTAATGGAATTTTGTTCGGGCTTTCGTTAAATTATTTGACATCGAGTTTCGCTATTTACGACTCACCCTATGTATAAATCATCGTCATAGTATTCATGACAGCAACGTCAGAAAATGATGTAATTATGATCGTGGTGTAGTTTCTTTGAAAATGAAAAGAACAGGATCATGTTGGTTAGAATCGACGAGCCTGTAAATCGAATTTGTGAACGGATGAGCAGCAGTAGAACGAAATACGTAATGCAACGTTGTGTAGCTTCGGAACGTATATGTAGAATATATTGCAAAAAACTAATTAATTCGGAGAACCGTCAGCGTTTTCCATGAAACGTAATTTTCTGGATTCCTGGGTTTCTCGCTCCACTATTCCTGTCCCGCGAAATATGTAGTTCCACCTTTGCAACGTCTGCCGATCTTATCGGCGTTGTATCCCCGCATTTTTCTGAACTTCCTAATGCAGCTATCTCAGCGTGCCGAGCATTCTGTTGCTTGCGTAATGATACCTAACCCTCCTGCAATTATTTGCATGCGCAAAATGCTCGTTTCTGTCGCGACGAACGCTCCACCTCCCTTCTTCTCCACCATCCCCCGCCCTTCTCCGTCCTGCCGAACGACATAACATTGATTACCCACAATACATTCGCGACTTAGTGGTAATCCTCAAACCGGTGGTAGTCTTGATAACTAATTGACTCGTGATTTTCTGAAATCTTATCTATCTCTAATTAAACTGAGTCATTGTATCGATGTTTCCACAAGATTGTGAATCGGAAACGTCGTTTCAAATTAGAGCAAAGTCTTCTTCCCCAGATTTGTTTAGTCTCTTAAGTACAGTAATGAGTTGACGGCATTATACTAATTTACGACTTCACTGATACGCTCACTGTAATCGCAACTCTTTACTATTACATCACTTTGCTAAATGCAACGTTCTCCCTTTGTGAAACAATTTTTAACATGGAAGTTTCATTTTATTTCATGCTCAATAATGGCGTAAACATCTGGTTCGCGAAACTGCAATTGCAAATGTTCTCGAAGCATTTTGTGCAGTGACGAATACAGGTAACCCCCGTATAACACAGTTGTTACGTTCCTAAAAACTGTCGTGTTATGCGATTCCATGTTGTACGAAACAAAGAACCAGTGCAAAAAAGGGAGTTAGGTTCCAAAAATTAGAGGAACATACTATTATATTTTTATAATTAGAAGGAATATATTTATTAAAACAATTTTCATCAGAGGTATTACATATTAATATGTATTAAATAATGTTTTCTTCGTCATCACTACTAAGCACCATTAACCGAGGGCGTTTTATATTTATAGGCCGACTGGTCAAACTTGGGACACTATACGCCTTTCTGAGTATTAAATCATGCTTAATGCTAGAACTACGGGACCGATTGTTGAGATTATAAAGATGCATGTATGGGGAATTTATTCAATAAATTTATTTAAAAATCGGAACGAATACATTCTTGTTATTTTTGTAAAGTAGGAAATGTAAGATAGACACTTTTAATGCTCCTTAAAGAAAAATAGTTTTGTATTTAACATTGCCAATTTAGGTTACGAAAGATTAATCGAGCATCTCTTATCAGTGACAAGTTTGTGATACGAAAGCCTGGTATATAATTGTCGTCTGTGTCCAGTGTCGATCCATGGTACCGCGTTCCGCAAATCCTCCAAGCGGAAGTTGCAGATGTATTGGTATAGAATGTATGTCAATAAACAGCAATAGGTCAAGTATTAAATAAACTCCGCAGAACTCTGATCGGATATTCAAACACGCGTTTACTTTTTATGGTTAGATTCGCCAGGTGGTAGAAGGTAGTCGCGTGTCATTTAACCCTGTTATGCTACTCCGACACTAACTTAATTCCAAGGGTCACTTAAACCTCCAGCACTGGCAGGAATCCGCTGTGATCTAGGGAGGGAAATAAAAGCACGACTCAACGAATTAAATAGCTCCGCGGGAACGCGTAACATTGTACATACACCTCTGGCCACTTATCATCGACCTCTTCTCGTACACTATGCCGCCATAATTCAGTATTCTGCGGGATTAGAAGAGCGGTTTTTCGTATTGCAGCGTCTCGTCGCCGGGTACTGCTCGACTAACCGAGTTAAACTGCCGACCTGTTTCGCATGGGGCACCATCAATTATCATTTCTAAGTCGCGCGAATAATGTCTCAATATATCACACGTTCCAGCGTGTCATAATTCATATTTAATATAGCCCTCCGACCATTTATTAAATCCCAGCTGCTTCGGTTTTCCATGCATTTCATTCTGATTTTATCTTGTTCGAATTACGTATCGAAGTTTTTGATCATACTGCATTTGCTCGGAAGTTATTCAGTGAACTATGAGTACTAACGTCCTTTTTTATTTACCATTAAAAGAAACACCAATGTAATAATAGTACTTTTACTACATAAACTTGTAAGATATAATTTTAAATACAAAAATGTTTATTATTGCCTTGATATATTGTTTAAATTTTTGTGCAATGAAAATAGAAGCAAACGATTTTAAGAATTGTATTTAAACTAACAATTGCTAATATGATACTAAACCATCCTCATCGAGGATGTAACCACTGTTCGTGTGCACGAAAACTAAAAAATTTATTTGCTTACCAACCTCGAGTAAAGCTTGTTCGTTTTGTTAGAAATTCCTCCGGCGATTATACGTTAAATTTGTATTTTATTTTGTATTATTTTTGTAATACGTCCTTAACGCTAAAATTTCATCAATTTTTTATGTTTTTCTTTCAATAATAGGTATAATTTCAGATTAAACTAATTATAGGAAAATTTTTTATCTTTTATATCCTGATAACTGTGACAGATGATGGACTGCATGTGAAAAATGGTCGAAAGGGATTACAAGACTTGCATAATATCTGATAAACATTCAGAAGAGTTAAAATAAATTAATTTTTATATTTTACGACTTCATCTTCATATCGCAAATTGTTAGAATTACGCATTCAAATTCACCGCATCATTCTATATCATGTATTACCGTATTAATCCGCCGATCAAATTGAATGTACGCTGAACCCCCGCGGTAGGTACACTCATAGGTATTTACAGTCGTATCAAATTATACTTGTAGAATAAGAGAAGTTTCGTTGTACCGAATTCAACTTGTGCTAAACGAATAAACGTGTTATGACTATAAAGGGCATTTTCACAAATTCTCAAACCAATACAAATAGTTCAAGTCCTACATTAGCAATAATTACGGTAAAACTTACTTATTTTTGTTATCGTTGGACAAAGAATCCCCTCTTAATAACTTCTCAATAAAAAGTAAAGCGAAATTACATTGCTGCTGAAAAAGAATAGGTACAGCTACGGGTTGTTTTTAACCTAACCTTAAATTTGATGAGTATTTTACCCGGCTCGAGGATTATAAAATTGTATGAATATGAAAGAGAATCGTTCCTTTACTGCTCGGTGTTCTTTTGTTCACTTAAATAGAGTGCTTCGATAAGTAGGTGAATCAACCGCATGGTACGTTCTTGAAAGGAGCTTCAAATTGGTGAAAAAGAGAAATACGTGACTGGGTACGTAAGGCCATTAATTAGTACGCGCCGCTATATTTTCGTGCGTTTCGTTGTTTGAATCGTTAAATCTGAAGCAAGGTATTCCCGAAACATATATAAAAAACAACTTCAATCGTTAAAATAAGGTAGCAATCAAAACTAACGATGTAGTAAGAATAAAGTAGGAGCTATGTTGGTTTGCAGTAGAGTAGAACATCGAGTACTTTTACTTATTACTTGACCCAAGGGAAAGATAAATTGTTTTTCAGTTTACAGAAACATAGCTGCAGATATATAATAAAAACTTTTCAAAGGAGAATAATTTTAAAAAATAAATATTGTTCACGCGACATTGTGATAACGAGAATTAATAAATATTTGAAGCACGATTAAATTGAGAAAGTTTATGCAAAATACTTATATAAAAAATGTACATACATGTGTGTGTGTGTGCGCGTGCGTGCGTGCGTGCGTGCGTGCGTGCGTGCGTGCGCATATGTATATAATACTAATGCAAAATAGCGAAATTTAATTGAAGGTTGCGCTTAATCACACATTGTATACAACATCTTTTTATTGACATTTTAATCCTTCTCAGAGGAGTATTTGTACTTTATTTTACTTTATTTCAAATCGTATCAATTTTCATAAAAGTGAACGTTTTTCATGCATACGTATAATCTTCTTCTTATGAAGGTTAGTATTACAGCATATACTTTTGAATAAAGATGTACATACCTATTTCTGAAATAGAAATTTCTTTCGCTCAGCTTGATGTGTTACAATTACATTTTTGTAGTGTTAGTTTAAATTAGAGTGAATTATATTTAGTACACGCTGACAAGTTGTGAAAAGAGTTCTACAATTGATTTTACAAGCACGATTGGGTTTGGTATATAGTATAAATTTTGGTGAACACAACACTGTAATAATATAAAAAAATATATTAGATTTTTAAAAAATTATAATAAGTGTCTTTATGCACTATTTTTACTGTGCTCATCTTTTTTGTTAAAAGGTTTATCAACCGATTTGCATCATAAAGAAAATTGAAAAAAGACCTTAATCATCTTTTTTATTATACCACAGTAGAAAAATTTGAAAAAGTAAACAAACACTTTGTAATTTAGTAATTCGTCCATATTGTGTCGTACATTCATATAATTGATAACAACAAGAACAAATTATTTTCGACACAAAAACAGAGTTATACACATAATGGGTCAAATGTTGCGTACCTCTTTTATAAAATATGAAAACAATTCAGCAGAAGCAACTCGTAAACTCTTCGAATATTGTGCCGCTATAACTTCATGCAACAAAATGTATAAAGTTAATTTGATTCTGTTTAAGTAAACTACGAAATTGTGAACAGCACATAACTGTGACGACGGTAGAGAACGTATAATTTAATTCTTTTGACTTAGCTAGATATTTTTAAAACTACTATCTAACCGTATTAAATGCTATTGAATCCAACATTTCGTAATTTCTCCATCGTTTATGCCTACTGCAGGCACATAAAGTCCCGGTAGTCGAATCACGGTGACAAAATGAACCTTTAAGGACAACATATAAACGTTTTGGAGGAGAGTTTTAACGAGGCCAGTCGCGTATCTCTCGAATGTCACGGGTGGCCATGCCTAAACGCGAGTGGGGGACAGTCGTAGCCGTGCAAAAGGTGCAGCGGGACGGTTAATTAGGAATCGTTGTGGGCCGGTGCGGCGGTCTACGTGGCAGGACGCTGCATAGTGGCCACGATCAGTATTCCGCACGCTTCACGCGGGGACCACTTAATGTCGGTGCATGCGACTCTAAATCTCCGGTCTGCCGCGAGAACACATGGGGTCAATTGGTGGGTCCTTAAATCGTGAAATCTCGGTACGATGACAAATCACTGTTATATACGCTCCCGTTCCCGAGCTCTTGGGCTCGGGCGGCGATCATGAGAAAGTCGAGAGAACGCAGGAGCACGCGGTGCGTGCATCCTGACTTCGTGCTGGTCGCGCGCGTAAATCAAAGAACGCAGTCCCATCGACGCGAGTTCCCTTCTTTTTCGCTCGACTTTTGCTCTTGTTGCCGCCTCTACGGTCTACACGAGTCTCAAACGTTACGAGGACGCCGGATACCGGAGGTTACTTACTCGGCTTAATCGTAATCAGCGGCAGATGGTTTGGCGGAATTTATACATTTTCTTTTGCTTTAATCGCATATCATTTTAAACGAATAAATCAAGCGATAAACGTAATTAAAATGTTTTCCCGGATTTATTGGTACATTTCGTCAACGGTTAAGTCTTCGGGGATAATTTGTCGATGGTTTAGACTTTTTGAGATTTTTCACAGATATCTTGGAGTTCTGGAAAGTAAGCGGTGAAGCCTGGAAGTGTATTACTTTTAATAATCTGAGCTTAAGTTATAATGAGCTTATAATCTGTGCAAAGACGTCGTCTTTGAAGGATCATAAACTGTGATTTATTGTTTAAAAGAAGATACTTATAGTGTAGTAGTTTTTCACTGCTACGTTGCAAGTCTGAAGAGATAGGACTGGAGAGAACAGCTATTTTCACTCGAAATGTTTTCTTTTGAAAAGTAGACAATAATTTAATTAATATTCGTGAGAAAGGTTATATGTATAGACCGTGAGATTTAGAGCTTTTCACTTAGGATTTAATTGATCTCTATTTAATGCGCTTATTAAAATTGAAGCATTAACCCCTTGCACTATAACGTCGAGTCAAATTTTTGATGAAGATTTCGAACAGAACCTACTAAATATGTATGTTACTAATTTACTATAAACCGAAATAAAATTCTACTTTGTTGTCGTCGATATACAGCCATTGGAGCATACACGGACATACAAGAAATATATTTCTTTTTTTCTCACTATAACCGTCAAATAACTTGTAGTGCAAGAGGTTGAAATTGCATTCAATCTTTTAATATTTTGAAAACAGATTCTATGTTATTGTAACGTATTAGATGTACGACTTAATTCGTGGCGTTTTATGATATAGTTGTTTATTTAAAACTGTTAAAATGTATTCGTGTTCGCAATCACTTTTCAGAAATGATGTTCTTTGCGTGTTGAAGAGCGACAGTCACGAAGCCCAACATAACGGCTGGTATATTTGGATTTAAAATGAAATTGCAACTTTGAGTTGATTACTTCTGAGAGCCATAAATTAATTTGTACTAATTAATTGATGCAAAACGAAGTGAATAATAAATTTAATTTTTTTATTATCTGCACGTTACACGTTGGAATAGTCTACCCTTTCTGTGTTAAGGGTAAACTCATTATAACACTTATAAGAAAAGTCTTGTAAAGGTAGAAAATTGACAAAATTTTAAACTAAGAGAAGTTGTATCGCATACTTGGAAAGTTTTTGTTTAATTTTCTGTTAATTGTACTGATTCTTCGAACATTTTAGTTTCTGTCATAAATATATTATTAATACAAGAACTATCGAGTTTTAAATACAACTGATGTTTGCTGCTTTATAATAATGTCAAGATTATATTTATTTAGAGTTTATATAGTTTTTATTATAACATGTGCCCTAATAATGGAGTTCATTTGTAAATTTCTCATGAAAACACTTACAATTTCAATAATTGTGAAAGGAAAAGTCAGAAGCAAGTCACTTTGACCCAACCGATTATCTTAGCGTTATAACATAAAATGAACAAATTGATTTTTTCGTCGTTACTAAAACAAGTATACAAAGTCCAAATAATTTTTATCGTTCAGAGCGCATGTTGCTCAGCTACTGGCGGCAAGAATCATTGACAACTCTATGTACAAATAATAAGTTCGTACATACGTATATCACGTATGTGACATATGCCTAGGAATAGATTCGGGTCATCGCTTGGTTCATAGAGTAAATAACTAATTATATTGTTTATCAGATTCATAAATTGCGACAATGCTAAATATAGCCCATATAATCGAACCTGGAATATATCATATGAAAAACTGTTTTTAGTGTATGAAACTGCGAAAAAATGAATTGTTGTTCACGATTTCTTCTCGTAACATTAATGAATTTGTAACATAAATAATTTAACCAACCTAGTGATTAGGGAAGGTATCCTGTTTAATTCTATAATCTATTTAGATATACCTAATAATAATACGTAAACTGTCTACTTATATCGACTTATGTAAATGGTTATGTTCGTTATATTACATTTACACAATTTGACATACTTATATCAAATAAGCTATATTCTTATAAAATATATATTATTAATTAATATAAATATATTATGCTATATTATTAATTAAGTATAAATGAACATATCCAATTGCACGACTAAAATTAATCATTTCACCGGTAATCATTTATGATCAAATAACCAATATTAGTCATGTTAGCCACATTTTGTGAATTGAAGTAAATAAATTTCGCTAGTTTCTTATCTTTAAATACAAATGAATTACCATGAACAATAATCCATGAACATTACCGAAATCATAATATATTACAAAATATAAAGCTACGTCCACACTGAAGCAACATCAAGCGACTTTTTGTCGTCTCTTGTTGCCTTGTTCATCTTTTATTCAGTAGAAGCGGTGAATTTTTACAAGATACATGCAACATCATCTAAAAGTTGCTCGTTGTTGTTTCAGCTTGGACATAGCTGACCTCTTGCCGTGCATTAACGAGTCAGGCTCGTGATGAAGATTTTAAACAGAGTTTTAACCAAGAATAAAGAGACAGGGTTCGAAAAATAATAGCCCAAATATCCAAAGTCTGACAAATATGATTGTTCTGTGTTTCTCTTCGGACGAAATAAAATTTTAATTTCTTGTAATCAATATTTAAGCATTGAAGCAAATGTAACCATACGAAAAATATTTATTTTCTTTTCTCTTCTGTAATATTTTCGGGGATAAAGATGTTCTGATCACTGTAGCAGAGAGCAGCAAGGAAAATGGTACGGCAAAGGGTTAAGGAAGGACAAAAGATGAAGAGGGAAAAAATACCGGTTGCATATATGTGAAGAAGAGAAACCGGAAATGATGGCGTTGCGGAGGAAATAGTCCTCGGAAAATGATTTTCCAAGCTATTTAAAACAGGCATCATTTGACGTTGCATTCTCGGCGTTCTTCGGACACGCATTGTGCCTTAAACCCAACACGTAACAGGAATTCCCTCCGGAATCCGAATATCGCTAAACATCTGGCGCATTAGCGACAAGCGACGCGTGTTTCGATCGATTACTTGTATCGTTCTCTAGCGGGCCTCTTATCCCCATGTCGATATTATTTGTACAAGCTTCCTGATGGCGTAAAATCGACACGGTTCTCCGCAGGATCTACAGCTCGTGCGATAAGTAGTAATTTTCACGTTGTCAAACGGTACTTCGGTAAATACCGAACACGGTGTGCTGCGCTCATAATTCATGGCAGCGGCAGATAGTATCGTTATCTCGAGAGTAATTTTCGTCGACTGTGTTCCTTTCACCTGTCTCGGGGATACACGCGAGAGATCAAGACGGTCAAGTGGTGAATATGTTCATTGTCATTGCTCGAACGGGTATCCTTTTATTGACGCCGAGAGAATCGATAGAAATGCAGTTTCTGCTGGAAATCTGGACGGGAGGGAATTTCAATCTTTCTGGCTGGTAGTTTAGTGGACAGGCAAGCTTTCTCTCGAGCCGTTGCCGGGGTTGAAAGCTGTTTCAACGATGTCCTGCGTCGCAAAATGTGTTTTTGCAGTGTTGAATGTCTCTATCGAGACAGATATAATCGGTCGGTCTAAATAGAAGGCGCTGTATTGGATTGAAAAGAAAGGCAGGACCGTTTCCACCAGGAAGAACGTTCTCACTCGTGAAGCGATTAACTAACGGTTCGAAGTGAAATTTCCTTCTATGGAGTTTTGCAGGCTATAAATCGCATCGAATAATCGATAGATACAGCAACTTGTTTGCTTTCAAAAAATTACTAAATCGGTTACTTTCCATCTCGAATCACGTTACTTCCGATTTATTTAGTGATCTGACTCTAGACAAAGACACTCATTAACGCAATTATTTATTTTCATTATAAATTCATTCGTGTAGCAGTAATCAATATGATAAATCTTAACTGGTTAGTTGTCGTTCGATACGTTACCTACATAGTTTTAAGCGTAATATTGTTGGTTCTCTACAAATTTTATTTTATGTTGTAAAATTGCTGGTGAACTTTTTAAGTATTTGTCCCGAATTGAAACGTCCCGGTGGCTTATATTTCAATGTAATATTATTAATTCTAATTAGATTATTGCAATTTTTTAAATCAAATGTACACTCATTTTCAATAGAACTTGAATTAAAGCTTAAAAAAGCCAGTTTCTGGTTTCGTCATCTCTATTCTCAAGAAACCAACACACTGTATACGAACACAATGATATTGATTTTCTTCTACATCAAAGGCAATGTGATAATCTTTTTTTTCCTACTGCTGCAGATAGCGCAGACAATGCCCCAATCAGTAGACAGCACTTTACCGGATAATGCATCGATCAATGGGAGAATTGGTTTTGAACTACCCCGTAGAGAATCTTCGACTTCTGAAATCCTAGACCTTGTTTGTTGTGATCGATTTGTGGAATAGATTCTGCCCCGCGGCCTCCGAGTGGTACCAGCAATCGGTAAAGAGAGAGGCTTAATGATAACAAATGACGTTCCTAAGAGGCGCGGTGAATTCAGTGATTTATAGCGGATCGAAAGGCGCCTCCCTAAATCAATTACACCGTCGATCGATCCCGTCGAAACCGCATCCCCCGATCGCGTATGCAAATCCTTTCGGGGATAAATCGGCGCCTAAGGCAATGTGGCGCAGTTAAATCGACAAATATTTATTGATCCTAAAAATAATAACGTACCATCTAACTTTTCGCACTTGGGGGTCTCGGTCCGCCCACTGTTACGTGCATTAACGAGACGAGGACAGAGAAAGAGAGAGAGAGAGAAAGACAGCGCGAGAAAGAAAGGGTAGGCTCCTCTCGGACAGTGAGGTACAAAGATGCAGTTTTCGCTCGTTGAACGGGCTCTGTGTGTTTCATTGAGGGGGTATTGAATTATACGAACAGTATTAGCCCGTATGTATCCCTCACGATGTAATTTATGTCGCGGGTCGATTCAACGTTTTGCTCGTGACGGCCGGTAACAAGTATTTATTTTATTATTCCGGCAGCCGAGGTGATGGGAACGCAGGGTAATTTTATCTGGGTTTCGGTGTCGGCGCGTTAGCTATTTTTTATTATTTTGCGGGAATAATTCTTTCGATAAGGAACATGGCGACTTGGATGGGATTGGCGGTGCTGTAAATTGGTCATGATGTTGGAATCCCGTGACAGAGATCACTTAGGTTGCATTCTCGCGGCGAGTCTTATTATAGAGTATAAGATGCCATTTTTAAAAAAATTACCGATCCACTTGTGCCGTTAGCAATATAACTCAAATAAATGAACAAAAAATAATACCTTTTCGGTATTTAATTGTTGATTGAACGTTTGTGTGACTTTTCGTTTAAAGCAAATAACTTCTTCATCTCTTATTTTAACCTTTTGAATATACTATCTGTATCGTTAATGTGAACGTTTCACGCTTTTACTTTCTTGTACGAAGATAACAAAACTGTGTGAATAAGATACATCTTATAAAGAGGGTACATATAAAACGTTCGCTTTGAAATAAAAATAACTATTTTAATCATGAAAATGCAATGCGATCGAAAAATACGTCGGTAATATTAAGTAGTCGCAAATAGGAACATTTACAGCGGTCACGATGTTTTATTTTGCACGAAGCAAAACAGATTAATAATACATAGCCCAATTTTTGATAAAATATCTTTGCCAGGGAGAATGTTCGCCGGAAGAAGCGATGATAGCGAACGACTCTTTTAATTCACAGAGGGTGCTTATTCACTCGGCGAGTAACAAGATATCCAGAAACAAATTGCGCGGCCGACAAGCCGCAGAATCGAAGTGAATGATCTCCATAACGGAAAGAAGAAAAATAAAAGGGGAACAAAGTCGAAACATACATAAATATTCGATACAAATTGACCGTCGTGACGCGGAGAGATGCAACGAATAACACTGGGGAAAATGAATTCGTTCACACGGTACAATTACGTTGCCCGACGATAGTCTCACCGTGTCGCATCGTGCTCGCGTTAAACCGCGTATTACTGGATCACAGTTGTACGTGCACGCAATAATGCGTGTCCAGCTACCCCGATTTCCATCGTGGGCTCGTTAATGAACTTTTGTTGCGAGTACAAGCCATTATCGCGTCGTTTCCGTGGTACTCGGCAATCTCGATATGCTAATGCTTGCAGCGTTTCAAAAGCTCTCTCTCTCTCTCTCTCTCTCTTTCTCTCATTCGGTCGATCTGCACGAACGTTCCTCAGAGCTACATACACGCATACCTACGTTGGCTACCTGCACACTTATATCTCGAAACGACTGCGGCTTTTTCCGAAGGTACCATTTCGGTCGGGTTCGAGCGGCGCTCGTTCTTTTCGCAGTTTCTCACGTGTCTCTTGCCTGGGTACTTCCTCGTTGTGGTCACGGACCATGGATACCCGCAATGTTTGGACAGGGATTTATGTCATTTTTCGATATTCGCTCGTGGCGATCCTCCTTCGTGTTCGTGGGAGTTTGCGAGTTCGTGTTACTCCGATGTTCGAACACCTTTGATTAATTGGCGATGCGTCGTGGACGTTTGTGGGCCGACGCGTTTTTAAAAAATGAACCTCCAATTGCTGAGGCGCAGTCTTAAATAAATGACGATGATTGGTAAAAGCAGTTGAAGGTGAAACTAAGTAAAGGAACGGAGAGAATGATCATCAAAAAGTTTAATCAAATTAGAAGTGTATTATATGTATTGCACATGTATTATTTAGTAAAGAATTGAAGTTGATATTTATATTTTAGTACAAGTATATCAAATAACATACTCTAGCAGAGAAATTTGCATTATTACATTATTTGTTTTCATTTAATTTTATTTATTTTAATTTTACTCATTTTGCCTTGTTTATCCTTCGGATAGCGTATACAGGTTCATTTCGAACCAGTGTTAGGTATTATACAATAATATCGATAAATTTATTTATTTATCATTTTACGCGACGTATCATGTAAGAGAATGTATTATGTTCGATCTTCTTTTAAACGTTCATACAATGGAAATGGTACTTAGGGTCAAACTAACTCTGTATACTTCCAAAGTAATCCATAGATTAATTTAGGTATATGTAAAATAGCTTGAATGTGTTTGGTTTCTTAAAATGATATCAAAATTTCACTGTGTAAAAAAAAAAGTTGGGAGGCAGGAAATTATACTTCAAAAATTAAGAGATAATTTTGAGAAATACGAGACTTATTAAATTGATACGAGTCGTATACGTTGAAGATTGTATGAAATCTATGGCTTTAAAATTGTGAGTACTTGTACTATTCGTAAAATTAAAAATATTTTTATTGAACCACAGAGTTGTAGGAACACAATTTTAAAATGAATTATTATAATGCAGTAAAGACTATCATACTTTATAAAAGTTCACGTTTCATTCAGTTTTTCAACATTACAATCATTACAAATACCTTCATAATTATGAATATAATATACAAATTATATTAAATTTACATTCGGCTTTATTGAACTTTAATGTCAAAGTAGAATTAATATTATTATACGTAAAATTAGTTATGTATGCAAATTTAATTGTTTCGATGATTTCGAGTAAATGTTTGTTTGTATTAATCTACTTGTTCCTCAGAATAATTTAACTCAACCTTTTCCCTCATTAGTCTGTTGCATTATTTGCATTCACAGCATACAAAAATTGTATTGTAAAACACAAAATCTAATGAAGTCTAATGTAGTTTATTTATTATTTTATTTGTAATTATCTGATAACATTGACGAAGGAAAAATAATTTCTTGCAATGTTCCTTGTCGTCTGTAAAAATATATAACGATAAATAGTTATTCTCTGTTTTTCTTTTAAGTTAATTTACAGAAGTGTCCTTTAATGTGCATAAATTTCCACAAAGTACCATATTATTATTACTTCGAACAGCATTTAACGCACATGAGTATGAGCTAGTATTTCTTTTTTATTTAAACCTATTATATGAGGTGTATACCGATCTCAATTAAATATTATTGGATAAAAATTGACTATTATTGCTCTTCCACCAATTTTAAACTTGCGAAGTCGCTTAGACGAACACAGAATGTCTTTTTCCTCTAGTAAATTATCAATGACGAATAGACTCCGGATTGTATGCACTTGTAACAAAAATGAAGTGGTCAAATACAAAACTATAAAGACGATAGAAGGATTGAATGGTGTCGTTACATTATTTACAACTTATTAAAATTTTTAACAGAGGAACTACGTTTTCATCTAACTTCTGTTTCTTACAATTGATTTGGACAATTTTCAGTTTGCACAAAGATCCGCAGTCTAATAATACGATAGCTTCCATAAACTCAGATGCGTGAAAAATCATAAAGAAAGACAAATTCAATCTCCCTATCAACTTACATTCCATTCCGTAGGAATGATTATATTTTCCACATAAAAACTATCATTCTATTTTCGTTTCTCTCTATCATTTTGTTCACATAGAAATCGGACATTCATCTGTGAACCTCGATTCCAGAATCTGAAGTCGCATACCCCACAGCAACGGACCGATCGAAACAGACTCGCTAGATTCGACTATCTAAAGTTGTTCAGCTTCGACGCATATTTCTTTATCATATCTAAACTCATTTCCACGTTACGATCGGCAAGGGCAGTGCGTGGGACGACGTATCGTCCGTGTCCAGGTTTTTTCATTTCACATTGAAATAAAGTTACCTGGTCGGATTCATCCGTTGAACAAATCAGTCGCGTGCGTGCCCGCCAGTCGACAGTCCCTCCTAGGCCCGAGTGTACCGTTCCACGCGAAAAGCCTGTTGAGCATTGTCGCCCGATTAAAGGAACGCGTGTTAGAACAAAGTTAATTTATTCGGGCCGATGTAAGATAATTGAAGGCGAAACAGGAACGTCAGAGGAACACGTGTCCTTACATATTTGTAGAGTGAAATCCGGGAACCCCTGCAGCAACAGCAACGCAGCTCCTAACGCCCACGCGATAGAGCATGCTGCGCGCTGAGCGACTGATGATTGGTCTACCGCTTTTAATTGAAATATCCCGGACGTAGGTAACTCAAATGAAATTAATGTCGAGAAAATGCCGATCAACGTTTAGAACGGGAACGTTCGGGATCGTTTCGTTATTTACATGCAAAACTGGCAATTATTCTGAGCCAGCAGTAATTGAACAACGGGATAGTCAAACGCTTGTTCTCTCTCTCTCTCTCTCTCTTTAGGTATGTAAATGTTTGAATTATGATGGAGAAGATCGTGTCTGTACTGCTAGATAAACCTCGAGTTCAGGAGACTTTGATACACATAAAATATATAAACATCTACACCTACGTTAAATATCGTAGGACTTCTCGCTCAGACTACAGCTGATAGTCACATGTTTTGAAGACCCTGTACCGCGCTAAGCTACGACTATTTATAATTATGGCCTTTTGTCACCCTGCGTACTCTACTCCTACTCCACACCTCCGTTCCCACCCATTCTATACCCACTTTTCACCATCTCCACTACTTTTCCGACATACCCTAGAACCAATCATATGCAATTTTTTAAGACCACGCCTACATCCGTGCTTTCTTAAAAGATTTCGCGATTCCGCCAAATCAGAACTTTCTTGACCACCGATATACCGATATCTCTAAGTATAGCCGAGCCTAGCTTAGATCTAACAAAAATAAACGAGTTGTTCTCCGGAGTTGGAATTTACACACCTTCTTCGTAAATCCTGTCGGATTTAAGTCCCCTAATTCGAGGTGACCGATTCGACGCTACAGATGTTGTTGTGAAAGATATACTTGAAAACAGTTTTACCGTGTCAGTACATTTATATAATTGTAAGATTCTGGTAAAGATGTCAACTAACAATAAAAACACCCACCATTTGTAGTAAAAATCGATTTATTTATGTATCTATTTGTGAAATACATTTATATAAGATTATAATAAAAATATCAACTGACATTGAAAACTGTCTGCTATTTGTACTAATAATAGATTTATTTATGTCTATGTTTGTGATAAAAAATTATACCGTAAACCTCGATTAGTTCTGGATTAGTAATCCTGATTCTAACTCTTTGGTGTATGTGTATATCAAAGTAATGAGCATATATGATATTAAGTGACGCGAAGCTTTATTTTACCTTAGGTAAGTATATAAAATACATATTCAAGAAACTACGATTCAATTTAGGAAACCATAACAAATTTCACGGTCTGTGGTCGATTTTTGAATCCTGCTGGTGTCCTGACTAATTTATTAGTCACTCACTACTCGAAGGACCACCTTTCCTTGCGCAGGAAGGACAAATCACTATAAGTTAACTTTGTTGTGTTTATTTAACAAGGACTAACTACAAGCGTGCTCTGACTAGCGAAAAATGAAGGAGGGTGTCAAGCCATCAGAAATATATGTCTTTATGTACACCCTGTGCATCCCTCCTCCTTGTGGACTACAAGGCTTTCTTCAAGGATGGAGCAAGGCTTGCTAGGGCGTATGTTTGGCAACAGTGCGGCGTGAGTTTCCTCCAGGTATTTTCCACCAGGCTGTACCCTTTGGAAAACTTTAAGGTTATGGCACATTTGTTTGCTATCGAGTGTTGGAAAGGTCAAGGAGGCAACGAAATTAGCAAGCAATTAAAAACTATGGTTAAAAACATTCTCAAAGACAGCTGTCCCCATGCGGGCCATAAATCCAGGAAGTACAGGCGTTAACTCCAACAGTTTAACCAGTTAACTGCGTTTGACGTGTATACTCGTCGCATAAAATAAAAAATTTCCATTCGCTATAAAAACTGGAAATTTCAATACGATGTAAAATTTATAATAGGAGTATTTGCTCTGTGTTCGACGTATATACTGGTCGTTTGCTTGGTTTGAATTCCGCATCCCGGAAGGGATTTTTAAAATTAAATTTCGCAGTTAACTGGTTAATGATAGTAGGCAATATATGTACACATGTACATATTAGAACACATGTTTATTTAAATTACACTAATAATAGAAACTTGAGTAGCACGTGTACATATTTGGTGTTAAATATACTCCTATAGATTTATTAAATAATACATTTACCGTGAGAAAAATGGTAAAAAGTTACGAACAGTTTATCAGTGAAATGAAGATAATTTGAGTATGTCGGTATACTCGAATCCACAACGTTTGAAGTGAATAGATAGTAGACTTGGAATTTATGGTTATAATTTAGCCAGTTTTATTGTAATTGAATAACCACTTACTTCATATTCCTCTGCTAAAAAATTGAAATGTATAAACGGAATGTCCGAGTTATTAAATTGTGTTTACAAGTTCATACTTTTAGTACTGAGCATAAAGAACTGATATAATATTTTGTAACATTATGCATAACTCATATAATATAAAATCATATAATACAAATCAATTAAAATGAAGAGAACGAAGAAAAATTTCTGGAAAAATTAATTTTTATTATTATGTTTTTCACTTTGAAATTTTGTTCTTGGTCTCAACAAAAAAAGCAGTTATCCTTTCTCCATAACTCGTTCCATGTCATAACTGAATTATTTACTACATATAGATAATATTGCAAACAATACAAGGATGACAACATATTTTCATTTAGAATTCGTATTTCACAAATTGAAGACAATTAAGAATATTTGTTATCTTCACTTTGTAGCACGAATAAACACAGATTCATTCTGTAAAAGAACACATGTTGAGCTATGTTTTATTCTGTTCCCAATAGTCGTATTTATATTATAAACTACTAATAGCATGCTCATTCTCGCTCATAGAATGACTCTATTTCATTGGTTTGATAGTACACTGGGTTCATTATAGTTCATTGGCTCGTTTCGCCCATTAACTCGTTTTAGTTCACTTGTCCGCTCGCCGCTCTATTTTTTCTATTTCATTTCTATATTAATATCCTGTCTAATTTTATTTCATATTTTATATCTTTGAAATTTCTATGAATTAATCATTAATTTTTATGAGCTATCTATTATATTCTTCTTACTTTCTGTATGATATGATATTATAAAGTCACAAGTAGAGTGCGGATTTCATGCATTTAAGACTTAAGACAAAAAAGTAGTGGTTGATTGCAAAACAGTGAAAACCTTTAAAGAATTTAAAAATCCTGTTATATTATTTTCGACTTATTAAATGTATTAACAACAGACATCAATATCTATGTTGGCTGTTGCATATTGCGTTTAATGCAAACAATTTTGCTTTGCATAGAAATTCGCAGACGAGTAATAAGTATCCTCTTCGACGGGATTCTTTCGTAACATTTAACAAATAACCAGTATTACAGCCTAGAATTCAATCCTTATTAACAAAAACGTGTCTTTTCATTCTATTTGATACAACTTGAAATTTTTAATTTTTTATTCCACTGTACGTCATTTTTTATTATTTATTTTATCCCGTCATTTGTATTATTATTTCTCTTTCTACTGTCACTATGATACCATGAAAACTAAATCAACTTTAACCATTCTCTGTCCAAGTTTAAATTTCTTACATAATTTTGTACTTACTTACAGCTCGTCACATAATAATGTTGCTACATACATATACAGACAATTGGATAGAAGTTGCCGGCAGTTCAGCACATACAATTTAGATGTCATCTTTCTGTGTCACATATTGTAGAGCTGCTGGATCCTAACAAGGCAAGACGAAGAATGTCACATTTTTAATTTGTACGTTAAATCGAGTTATGAAGACTGATTGGATACTTTCTACTTTTAGTTAGAAAAAAATTGATTAAGTATATGAGACTTGCCTAAATATTCCAAAATACGAGACTCTTATGTTTGCAGATGTGTGTACAGTTATTCTTCCCCGTCTTGACTTTACCTTAATCCACATACTCCATGTGCTATCAACTCTTGACATGAGCTCTTATACTAATACCCATTTAAGCTAACCGTGAATGATTAGATTAGAATGTTTGAGGAGTTTGAATGAAACAATTTTTTTATTTGACGATTCTTCTCTTCAATTAAAATCGCTTTTCCTTTTTTCTATATATTTTTCTATTTTTCTTGTATTGTACAAGTTCCTTTCATTTTTAGACTGCTTGTCCCATAAGAAATTAATATACATTCGTAAATGTAAATGGAATTCCTTGATGAATAAATGACGAATTATAAACGTAGGTTGAAATTTATTTTTTTTTATATACTGCAATTTTTATAAAGGTACAATATATATATATATATATATTTATATATACGTTTATAATTCGTCATTTATTCATCAAGGAATTCCATTTATTTATATATATAATGTATTTTTTTCTTAACAATCTGGCGCATAAAGTGATATACTTGAATCTAATGTCTCAAATATGTACTTAATCTGTACTCTAACAATAAGTGTAAGTTAAAAAAATGGTATTATAACGTAAGAAAAATTTGGTATAGTCAATTTAGCTTCTGTCAGCCCAGTGAAGGTAAACAAAAATATTTTGACGAATATTTCTAAATCTTTTTAAAGATTTATAATAAAACCCGGCATTATGTAGCAGAATTTTTATTTTTACGGTTGGACAAAGCTCACTCGCAATTTCAAATCAATTATTATTGCATCTCCACTCTAAATATAAAAGCTGAGTCGCATTTTCACTGAAAAGCAATTGCAAAATATTATTATCCCGAGAACACACACCATTAATGATCTTACGGAGCAGAGAAAGTGAACAAGTAGGAATTATCATTGTTCTACGAACTACCATTCCTACCACAAGTAGCCGGTCACGAATGTTTAATCGATTCCCCTGCCTATTGAAATGATTCACTGTTGATACAGATACGGATCATTCATTACTCCGACCCGTATCAGTTAATGCTCTCCGCCCTTGGCACTGTTGTGCCGTATCGTCCCGATCGTTACACCGATCAAATTTTAATCCGCGATAAAAATCGGACGCGCAAATAGAATGCGGCGTATGCATTAAACACCTTGTTAAGCAACTTTGTAACAAGAGTTACATTGATTACACGGTGTCCGGCTGGCGGGAGCACCGCATGGACAATTAGCAATTTCAGAGCTCATAATAGTTATTACAATGCCGGGTACTTCGGAATTCCTGCGCAACACAGGTATTAATCGGTACAATCTTGCGGTACGAGTTAATCTTTGCCTGTAGAAACGTAGGAATATCTTGCAGAAGGCTTAATTGCAAATCAGCGGGAGGGACACACAGCCTATCGGACGTGATAAACAAAACGGATGCAAAATCGAGCGATTCTTCGACGAGAAGCTTGCTCGGATCCCGGGACAGGGACCAGGTTTGCTCAACCGAATAACGATCGCATGCCTCATCTGACAAACCGTCATCGGCTCGCGGTCTTTTTAGCGGCGGCGGCTCGTCGAATTATTAAATTCCCAATCAAATGTTCGACGCAAGCCCCGCATTTAGCGGTTGCTGAATCCACCGTTCGTTTTGTGATTATCGAAGCGAAAGGATAATCTTGTTGCCTGTTGTCGCTGATTTCAGCGGTTGAAAAAGAAGAATCCAATTATCTGGCCTCGTGTATCGCGATTTGTACAGTGCCGCTCATTTTCTTGTCGGATTATAACGCGAAATGAACGAGCTGCACGACTGATCTCAGCCGAAAGGATGATATATGAAGTTCCGTTCAACGCAGCAGCTCGTGTTTAATACCTTTGTCGCGAAGAGACTGCCTCGGGAACTATTAACCTCGGATGAGGCCAACGCTGTCGTTGATCGATATTAGTCAAATCGAGGGTGGTCTGAGCCGGTGCCATTCATCGAAATTATTATTAATGAAGTCCTTTCATAGCTCTCACGGCCCCTTTTCAACGACCGCATCCATGGGAACGAGATGCTTATTAATGATCTTTCGCACCTTCTTCTATCGTTCAGATTTGGAGCAGTCTTATTTACCCTCTCGAAAATGGGTTGATTGAAATCGGTGCTTTTTCAGGTTTTTAAGTAGAGAGATATGTGAGTAATGGCGGCCGCTTAACCATATGCCTTACAATTTAATTCCAAGGTTCATTTCGTCTGACGCTCTAAATACGCATTCGTGGATAATAAAACAATATGTAGTGCTTTAAGAGACATCATTTTAAGACAAGGGATCAAGCTATAATTGTAATAAATTAGAGTGGAAGATGAAATATTTCTTACGAATTACTTTATACAAACATAAACTGTTAAACTATTTGTATTATATAAAAATAACTAATTTCATATTGCATTATTTAATGGAATTTATTAATTTATAAACAATAGATGATTTTGATCTCTACTGTACACAGCTGGGGTATAAGCAGTCGTGATATTGGCAATCGTAATCTAAAAGCTATACAATAATTTCCGAAAAGGGCGCATCTTACATTCCGAATGTGCATCGAAATAACATTTAATCGCTATAGCTACATTTATAGCAAATAATTCCGCTTCATCAATTAGTTTCTTCTTCTCCATCTTTAATCATTTAATCCCTCTATAAATATTTCTCTATTATCGTTTTTTATTTGCTTCTAATGTTGCTTTTCCAAGCGATCATTATTCCCTACATACGTGTAAATTGATAAAATTGAATATTGATGCAGACAATTTTTATTTTCCATAAAGATCCTCAATATACTGATAAATAAACAGCGGATTTTAAGCATTTATGACAGAAAGGTGCAATTTGAAATATCAAAAACAGTCAAAACATTTCAAAATACTGTTATACTATTTTCAACCAGTTAAACATATTAAGAACAAAAATAAACTATTTTTACTGATAAACCTTTTATTCCTTAAGTTTCAAGCATTCGAATTTCTTAATTATTGTAGAACGTTTAAAATTTTAATTGTTTACAAGCAGAAATAGGAATGTCCAACTAATAAAGCGTTGTTCATAAAATTCTACACTGACCTTAGATTAAACAGAAAATCGTTCAGAACGAGTTCACATGTTCACATGTGGTTGGTTATCAGGTGCATGATCATCAAGAATGCATGTTACATTCCCCCGCGACAACCATCAGTTAAGCAATTGACACATGCATAGCGCAGTTAAAAATAGACATAACGCTCCAGTTGTTGAATTTTATATGCGCGTTTCAGGTATGTACTTAAAAGTATTCTCTCCAAACTTTTATCGTATACAAATGATTAGTATACATCTAGACTTTTCGCTTACACGTACATACAGTGGCCCACAAAAGTGTTCGTACGCCGTTTAAATCAGAATAACTTTCTTAAAATTTGACCAAACCACTTGACTTTGTTTGAGCAATTAGAAGCATTGATTTACTTTTAAAATGTGCAAAAAAGATTTTGAAGAAATTGCAATTAGTAGGAATTACATGAAAAAATAAAAATGGCACTTTCTAGAACTTTATTATTTCAGACCGAAATGAAAATTCAAAATATGCGGTTTGTAGATCTATGTTACTTACACATGAGCTACACATGAGCAGTTTGTCGCGACTTTTGGTCAGTTTCTGCTTAAAATCCATAGTTTCTTACATTTTTCGATGCGCGTCGTCTTTTTCTGCGTCAACCGATTTCCATAAAATTTTCAGCATATGTATAACTAACATAGATCTACAAAAGGCATATTTTGAATTTTCATTATCGGCTAAAATAAAGAAGTTTTAAAAAGTGCCATTTTTATTTTTTCATGTAATTCCCACTAATTGCAATTTCTTCAAAATATTTTTTGCACATTTTAAAAGTAAATCTATGCTTCTAATTGCTTGAAAAAAATCAAGTGATTTGGTCAAATTTTAAGAACGTTATTCTGATTTAAAGGGCGTACGAACACTTTTGTGGGCCACTGTATGTCTACGGTATAGAAATTGAGTGATATAAATTTTGTGAAGCTACAACGAAAAGCCTTACAATTATTTTAAGTGTGATCAAATTTTATAAGCAGCACGTATCCACTGATAATTCGAATTGGTTCTATGTTGAGATAATTATTCCAGTACGTAATCTTTAAATTTAAGAGGGTGAACGGTTATGTTATGCAGGGTGTTCAAAAAAACTGTTCAATATATATATATATGGTACATAGGACAAACTGTACTGAGCAAAAAAGTAGCTAGCATGCCAATTGCTGGCATCATGATTGACTTACTACTGGATTTGAAATGCATATCTGCCATTTCTTCATTCGAATAATACGCTGACATTTTCTGAATCTGTACACGCGAAATATAGTATCGGCACTTGAATGGGAACATTCAGAACGCGATTTATAAACACTAAAGTAAACATCTCATGTGATTGACGCAAGTAGATCATCATGATACTAGCAAACAAAAATGTTTATATTTCAGAAACGGTTGACCTTTTGACCTATGTTTACTAAGGCTTTTTTGCTCAGTACAGTGTACCCTATGTATCATATAAATATTGAATTGTATTTTTGAACACCCTGTATAGTAAAGGCGGGGTTTGATGAATAAAATCAATGGAATTTCATTGTTTATTATTGTACATATAGATTGACCACCTTATATAATTTAAAAACATTATATTAGTTTGAACAAGAATAATTAATTGACGAAAATGAGGGGAAAACAAAATCAGTGCGGTTCTACGCGAGTGTTACAACAAATATGTGGAACATGCAGATCCTAGCAATATCGTTATGTTTCAAATATAATACGCGTATCAATAACTTGTAGTTCATTAATCATTACAACTGTCAATTTTGAGATCTATAATACTGTAGATATTTTAGCTATCATACACCCTATATTTGAACGTAGTGTGAATTTATAAACTTCGTGTTTTCTTGCTGAAACTATATGACTTGCTTAACGTTCCGTGAAGCCCATTTTCACGATAAATCAGTAAATTGTGCATAGGATGAGTTGTGCTCGATCTCCTCGCAATTATAGATTATTGGCGACATTAAGAAGACCAGACTTGATAAGTCGCTTCGGGTAACGCAAATTGCACATTGCAAGCATCTTCACATTAACTTTATCACCCCTCATATTGCAGACTCGCTGTGCTCTACGTAGATTAATCTAAACAATTTCCCAGTGGATCATTCATTCGCCTACTTTACTCAGACGTCCTACTATTCTAGGTCTCCGAACCTCATCTTCCTCCACATTTTCTTTTGAGATGAAAAAGTGGATTACTTCATTTTTGCTTTTTTTTTAGTTTTCAGTTAAAACAATTGATAATTACACAGTGAGGTATCGTCTCAAAGTAATTAACAAAATAATTGTTTTAGTGTGGTCTTTATTATTTATATTAAAATATCTGTATTTAACAAATACAAAGGATTACCAAAATAAATGAAGATAAAATCTAAGGTAAAATAAAAACTGCAAAAATGTAATGATATAAACTCTTACGAACAAATGGAAAATTAAAAGGATACAATGGTATTGAAACTTTTTAAAAAATCGGTTTCTTTGTATTATTGATTTTGAAAGCTGTATTCGTTGTGAACACTTCAAACAAATTATTTGTAGATATTCATATAATTACGGAAGTTACAGGACTGAACTACGATAAATTATCGGAACCATTATTTCAAACTTTGAAGCTGTTTGACTAGAAACTACAATTTTCTTCAAATTTTACCTGAAGGTGTAACATACACCCTTGGACAAAAAGATAACACATGTGTGCTATCATTAAGTTCTCATGGATACAGCCAGATCCCCTAAATTTGACGAATGTTATATGAATAGTACCTGTTAGTAATATTTATAAAGAAAATAAAACTTCTTTCCTGGTTTTTAAATTTATTCATCAAATATGTCAAATAGGGTCGGCGAAATGATAGCACATTTTCAAAATTGCCATGTTTATTGTTTATTATGTATTATATATTTATATAAAGACAGAAAATATTTTAATATGTAGGAGTGCGTCGATGCGCCTTTATTTCCAATAACTTCTAACATTCGTTTTGTGAGGGAACGATACAATTTTCGAATGTAATCCTGTGATATCGTTCCACTCTTTTTTAAGGCACCTTTTTAATTGAACAATGTTTTCAAATTGCCTAGTTTCCTTACAGACGGCTTCAGCAAGTTTACCCCAACAGTTCACAATAATATTTAACGTGAAAACTAAAATGTAAAACTTTAAAACTAAAACGCAAACCTGCACTAGCAAAGAGGCATCAGCAGCATCGGTTAAACTTTTCAGAAGAATATATACAATGGAATAATGAATGGAGACGAATCATATTCACAGATTAAAAGAGATTTAACTTAGATGGTCCAGACGGCTTCAGTTATTATTATCACAGGTACGACGTGAGTTTGGTGGAGGTAGTATTATGCTCTGTGCAGGTATTGGATACAATGGGAAGACCGATTTAATATGTGTTAACGGCAGAGTGAATGCTATCGTGTATCGTAATTTGATACGAGAGCAAATTAGCAAGTATGCAGCACATATTGCCACTGACAATTTCATCTTTCAGCAGGACAATGCTGCAGTTCACACCAATATCGTCCAAGAGTATTATTTATCGGAAAATATTTCAGGTTTGGAATGGCCAGCGTACTCTCCCGACTTGTTGAAGCCGTCTATAAGAAAAATAGGCAATTTGTAAACATTGCTCAACTGAAAAAGTAGCTTGAAAAAGAGTGGAACGATCTATCACAGGATTACATTCGAAAATTGTATCGTTCCCCCCGAAACGAACGTTAAAAGTTATTGAAAATAAAGGCGCATCGACTCAATATTAAATATTAAAATATTTTGTATCTTTATATAAATATATAATGAATGATAAACAATGAACATGGTCATTTTGAAAATGTGCTATCATTTCACAAACCTTGTTTTACATATTTGGTTAATAAATTTAAATACGAGTAACAGAAGTTTTATTGCATAAAATCAACACTGCTAATTATTTTTCTTTATAAATTATTCGTAAAATAACCTACAATTAATCGCAAAAACTATTAGTATCTTGAATAAATCTACAAAAGCATTTCAAATCGGAAGAAACAATTGATTTTAGTTATGCAATAAACTGACGTACTCCCTTAAGGACAGGTGTAAAGTAAAATATAATTTTTATCTTCGATAATCAAACTATGATGCATGGCAATTATGACGCCAACTAGAAATGCGATTATAGCAGGGGTACTCATAAGTAATGTCGTTTTCACACATTGATTATTCGTGGATCACATGCTAATCACATCTATTAACATATAGTTCGTGGTGTGCTTGTTGTGAAATGAATCCGTAATCAATTAATCTATACTAAATGTTAAATAAAATAAAATGTTACATAAATGTCAAGAAACGACATTACTTATGGGTACCCCCAATAATTGAACGCTTTTTATCTGGCAACAAAGATACTTTACTGTGTAAACAAACAACAAGTGAAATACAAAAATTATATTTGATATTGAATTTGGTTGATTTGGTTCATTATCTGATATCTCAAGATTCAAATGTTCCGATCGTTATCTTTACGAGAGCTTAGTTTTTTAAAGTAAATGGACAATTGATATATTTCTTATGAAAAACCTCTGTATGCGTGTTGCATGCAACTTCCAACATATAAATAGCACTCGAGAAGCATGAAGCAGTTTCATAGTTTAGCGCGATCGAGCGCACCGTTGCGTCAGTGCGTCTCTCATGAACTTCTCTCTTGTGAAGTTCGTTCCTCTTCTCTCATTCAATTCCGCCGAGTTCACGTCGACAGATCAGAGAGGGGTACAATAGGAGTACAGTATCGGAGCGGGAAAGTTAAAGGACAGTTGTCGGGGCGCGGCGCGGCCGAGAATTGTCATCAATTTCGTAATCGACAGCGCGTCACGTTAAATGGATCTTCATTAATGACACAACGCGGGAGGGTCCCGTCATCTCTCTCTGTCTCTCCCTCTCTACCCTTTTCTTTGTCGTTCTCTCTGTGAATGCGTCGGTCAACGACGCATAGGTATCGCGTTACATTGCCTCGTATCAGAATTATAATGCCCGGCTGGCCGGTCTGGCTCGGTCCAGTCCGGGAACCCCTTAATGGACTTGATTGATTTTCGTCGTGTGCCCGAATCGGTGGACAGACGCATTAGTTTCGAACGGGCCAGCCACGGTCTCGTTGTGGTCTTCTTCTTGTCTCGTCTCGGTGGCTTTGCGTTGTCTCCTCTTCGCAACGCGGTGGCAACATGACGTGGCTTATCCGCATTGCAGACACACGGCATTCGTGCTCATATTCGGCTCGCTTGTCAAAGCTTGCCATCGGAACTGACTGATCTTTGTGCCCGGTTTATGTTGCTTTTAGGCCCCAGGCTCTGGTACATTAGACCCACTATTCAAATATCCTATATTTTTCTATTTAATGCTGTTCCTACGATTCCAGATTCTACAATTACAATTTCTACTACCCTATTGGGATAAAAGTTACCATCTGAACCTAATCTGGAACTCCCTCCTCCTAGTTCTTTAATTATTTAGCTGATCAACTAACACCTTCCTGGTGGAAGCGTTTAACCTTGCAATGGTATCCTGGGTTATCTTACGTCCCCAACAAAATTTCTGTACACTAATTTTCGTTACTGTATTGTACAACAAGTGCAAACATGAAGTTTCTTTAATACCTTTGGAAAATTTGAGATTTCCTGTCTTAAATTATGCACCTTGTGGTACCTTAGTACATTTTTACGCAAATTTAAAAAGGCCCTTGTGTGATACTTCGTAGTCTGAGTAAATGTGATACGTGTCGCTTAATAGTTTACTTAAGATTGTACGTTCAGAGCTTCATAGAATATATTTTTGCGAACAATAGCTCCACAATAGGAAACGAAGATAATGAACAGCCCGAAAATGTTTCGAAATGTGCATTAAAACAAATTTTATACTGTATAAATGAGGCTGATTTGTATTGCCTTCTAAAACTAACATTTATTTAGATTTTGTGCAATTTATATTATAATATGTGTTCGATAAAGTATATTTATTCAATAATCGTCAACAAAAACTTAGTTCCTATTTCAATAAATACAAAAGAAAAAATATGTAACTGTTCTGTTTATGAAAATTTGGACTGCCCTGGTAAACGTAGCATTACGGTAACGCGTGTCTTATTGCACAATGCCACAATGCTTCACGCCTCTAAGGAGAATCATCAGCGACGTTTGCCCTAACTTGCAGTCTCACGTAATCGTGAGCATTTGCAGGTAACACTGTAATTCAAGATTACAATCATGCAGTTCAGAAGACACCCGTATCATTTCAGATGCGTTTTCAATAGGGGAGACCACGGTCTCCACGGCTGATTAGCATAAACGACTGTAATTACGGAGCCGCCAAACTCCTCGATCGTCTCGGTTTCGCACCTTTATTCGACCCAGCATACGATTTCATAACGATCAGCTGGGTAACCCACTGACAACCGTATAATGTCCGTGGAAAATATACAGACGGTACTTTTGTCTTCGTTCGTATGAATAGCTGAATCGAGTCAATTTGTCTTTCGAACGTGACAGGACGGGAATTTAAATCCCTGCTCGCGGAAATGGCGGCACGATTGAAAATGAGCGCAGCAGGTGCACAGCCAGCGAGTTGTAAACTAGTCAAATCAAAGACACTTTATTTCGCCAAGTAAGCGCTATTTGCTATTACGACCGGTAGTTACGCGTGTAGTATTCGACTAATGAAAGGGATTAGCGATTTACTTTACCTCCTAGCCGTGCACGCACGACAACCCCCACCCACCTTCTTGCTATACTTTTCTGTTTTACTGGCACTTCTATGACTGTCAATTATTGGGTTGATGGAAAAGTAACGTCGTCGTTCTTTAACCAGCTTAGCATTGTACGCTCCGCATAGCACGAGGGACGCGTTTCCTGGTGTACGAGTTTAAGGCCCGCTGCATCCGTTGTTTCAACGTGCGGTGACTGTGCGGTACCGCAATTGCGGTCTGAAGTACTATGAATTCAATTAAGACGCTGCACATTTGTTTGAATGGTAATTCCGTCGTCGCACGTCCGTCTTGCGTTCAATATTTGCCGCAGTCTCCCAAAGGAAGCACGGTCGCCGCAATCGCATATACGATCGTCATTGCATTATCGCATATCAGTCCGTTATTCTGCCGCGCAATGAACGATATAAACGGTGATACAGTTTTAGACATTGAGCTCTTTATTGATAAAATTAAAAAATATCCTGAAATATGGAATGTCGCAGCAGAAGAATATCACGACAGGATAAAGAGAAGAAGTGCGTGGATTGAGGTTTGTCGTGTTATGCACGATAATTTCGACGAAAAACACGTTAAAGATAAAAATGTTAGTATGAAATATGTAAGTATACCTTCAGTAAGTATTTCAGTCTTTATTATAATGTGTTATTCAACAATAAAGTGTGAGATATCAACTAGTATGTAATTGTTCGAACTTTTGAATGGATATACATACAGTGGCTCACAAAATTATTCACTCGCCCTTTAAATCAGAATAACTTTCTTAAAATTTGAACAATTAGAAACATTGATTTAGTAAATCACGTGCAAAAAAGATTTTGAAGAAATTGCAATTAGTAGGAATTACATGAAAACATAAAAATGGCACTTTTTAAAACTTTATTATTTCAGCCCGTAATGAAAATTCAAATTATGCGTTTTGTAGATCTATGTTATTTACACAGATGTTGAAAATTTCATCGAAATCAGTTAACGAAAATATGAGCTACAAGCGGTTGAAAGTGGTGATAATCGCAGTTTTTCACGACTGTTGGTCAGCTTCTGCTTAAAATCCATAGTTTCTTACATCTTTCGATGCGCGTCGTTTTTTTCTGCGTCAACCGATGTCGATGAAATTTTCAGCATATATATATATATATATATATATATATATATATATATATATATATATAACTAACATAGAGCAACAAAAGGCATATTTTAAATTTTCATTGTAGGCTAAAATAAAGAAGTTTTAAAAAGTGCCATTTTTATCTCTTCATGTAATTCCTACTAATTGCAATTTCTTCAAAATCTTTTTTGCACGTGATTTATTAAATCAATGTTTCTAATTGCTCAAAAAAAGTCGAGTGATTTGGTGAAATTTTATGAAAGTTATTCTGATTTAAAGGGCGAGCGAATAATTTTGTGAGCCACTGTATAAAGAAAGACTTGACGATACGTGATTTTGAAAAAACATCACTTCCCAGTTATATACGACTTCTTTGCCACGGTACACTACCAATATCTGAACCAATAAAATAAAAAAATACAAAACAATAGAAAAACAATAAACACTCTACACCAGAGATGGGCAATTTTGCCTCAATTGATGGAAAACCGTCAACACCGTAGCGCCCTCTGTCCCCTTCCAGCAAGCGCGGTACAATGGAGCAACGAAGACACGAGACATCAGCGTACGCAACGAACGTGCGCTCTGCATGAAAGAGAGGTTGGTGGGAGAAGCAGGCATTTGAGGGGCTCCACCCGTGCCCACCACTGCTCTACACTGTTTTGGGACACCACCCTCTTCGATAGTAGAAGAAAACGCAATTCAAATCACAGTCGCCGCACGTTAAACAAACGCAAGTGGACGCTTTTCAACTGAACCGCAATTCCGTTGCCGCACGGGTGCCGCACGTTAGAACAACGGATGCGTGTAGCGGGCCTAAAACTTTAAACAAAAGTTTCAAATTGGAATGTCTGTGTATGAGTATTAATAGCTTTAGCGCAGGAACGTTTTTCAAACGTAGATAAAATTCATCTAATCTGGGGCATCCTCGCTAAGCTGTACGACGTCAAACATCGGTAATTACTCATAAAAGGATACTCCTCTCTGATTTTGATAAAATATAAATATGTTGCACAGCTGTACTGGACAATTTTTTCCTTTGTGAAAAATGTCGTTCGGTCTTTGTTTTTTAGATATTCGCAAAAAACTGTTAGAATGACTATAGCAATTTCCGCCTTTTTCGAATAATTGAATTCGCCCTTTACGGCGCAGGAGAGCTTGACCCCTACCTCTGCACCTGCCCCCAATAAATCTAAACTAGACCTAACCAAAGTTCTTTTAAAAGTTATACAAACCTAACCCTCGTATGGTAACAATCTAGAAAAGAATCTCGTCACTTATTTTGATGAGCTTCAAATAATTTATCCGAGGTGTGATTCTGAACAACTATTCGAAAAGACCTGTTAGGACTACTACAGCGAATTGCACCATCATAAACGAATTTTGGATCTGGATTAGGTTTTTTGAAAGGGACTGCAGGGGAGGAGGTGGAGTCCCTCCCCCCCCCGTGTTAAAGCGCGTGTTTGGTCATTTAAAAAGGTAGAATTCGCTGTACAGTATTTTATTGATAATTGTTCCAATTACGGGTCCGGCCAGGACAATTACGGGCCAGGTATACTATTCTTTGACTTTTGCAGAACGTACAAAAGGACAGCGAAGCTCGAGAGGCCTCTACTAATCGAACTAGACCACTACTAATCGAATGACAAAACTTCTTCATTTTTCATTTCCTTTTTATGGTATTTTCACATTCATATAATTCTCATAACAGTTACTTGTGCAATGAACGATGGAAGCTTCGGAAGCAAAGAAAGAGATGCGGATAGTCGCGACAGTTCAAAGGCCGCGACTCTTTGCGTCCTAAACGTTTATCGTTCCTTACACAAGTAAATATTATTTGAATTATATCATTGAATAATGATAAAAAATAAAGAAGTTTTGTCATTAGATTAGTAGTGGTCTGACCGATATACTCGACCTGTATTATGTTACGCTTCTCGGCGACCGAGGCTTCTCGAGCTTCATGACCCCTCACGGTGTATACACCCCGGTAGTGGGGACAGTTCTGGGACAATTATAGGCCAGATACGTGGGTCATTTATCGATAAAATACTGTAGTGGGTATCCGTGGTTTTCTGCAATTATCTCGAAAACTAAGAGCTAGCGGCGGAAACATATACATACATGAGAAAGTTGTACACAATCATATCCTTTAAGAATACATTGACTTTAAGTACCATCTGCATCTTTAATTACATAAATGAATAAAAATAATAGAAGTGATTCGGGTCGTTTATCTTTCAGCAAGATATCGACCCCAAGCACATTTCGAAGGTGGCATCCAGTTTTTGAGGAAAAAGGATTTTAAAAACTAGAGTTCTTACCGCAATCCCATGATCTCAATCACATTGATAATCTCTGGTCAATTTTAGATGAGCATATTCACTTTTAAGTGCTCGTACTAACAGAGACAGTATTATTTTGGAAAAATTTTAGAACACTTCAAACAAAATCTACTAAATATGAATGCTATACTTTCCTTTTACAATGAAATAGCATTTTATTCCTTTGTAGCCAATATTTAAGCACTGAAGTAAATTTAAACATACAATAAATATAAATTTTCTTCAATAAAAATAATACAATAAAACAATAGAACCATCAGTATTTCATACTCTAGGTATCTGTAACAGTAGAATACTGTTTTACAGCACTATAGTAGAAATAATTTTGTTACTTGTTTATAGCATACGTGTGAAGATGTTGATAAGACCGTAAACCCAATGTAGTCATTTTAATTTATACTATAATTTTACTTTGCAATTTTATTATTAGTTGTTTGACTGACTGTGTCCAGGATACGATATAGAAAAACTTGAGCAGTACTGACTTCTTTCGCGGTTAAAACATTGCAATGTAGTTGCATTCTGAATCACAGTGTTATACATTGTATAATTAGAATCATTTCAAATTTCATGGGAAACGAAACCCTTAAATATCTACAGGAATATTGAAGGTTAAAGAGGCGTACATAAAATTGCAGAATCATACCGTTACATGAACTTGAAAATGTTACGTCTACAGATTTCATTTTATAACAAATAAACATAATCAAAGGATGCGAAATATCTTTTCTTGAATTAATCAAAAGTATATTTTCCTTCTCTATATAAAGGATTTGTAATTACTTGTGATTTAAATTTTAAATATTCTCTCGTACAGAATTTTACTCAAAATGAAAGGTAACAACACTAATATTCTATTGTAAATATTTCAAAGACAAAAATAGGACTATGCATTTTTTCGAGTCTGCGTAAAATAATAAAATAAAAAATATAATTGCTTCCTATGATGATAAACATCTAAAAAAAGAATAATGCCTCAAAAACAAGATTGGAAAGAATAACAAGTATTATTGAAACATGTAATCAAAATGATGTTCTTACCTAATCTTAACGATCAATTTTTAAGAATATTATTATTAATATTAAAATGATTTTTTCTGTCTCAAATACAAGACTATTATTATTGCATCTTATCACTAATCACTAATAAAAAGATTGCAAGAGTTTACAATTTATGGGAATCATCGCATGCTCGGTATCCGTGAAGTTTCTTTAATTGAATTGAGTTTCATAAATAAAATCCCACCAACCCGAAAGTAGCGATCAAAGCCAGCAAAACGTGTACACATGTTAACATAAAAATTTTCTCCGTGAATGTGAAGATCTGATGTTTAACATGTCTTTCTTGGATGTTATGCTTTTTGAAATTACCTGGCAGCACGGATGAGAAATTAAATCAGATAGGACGATAATGAAGGTGCGAAACTTAATTAAACCACGAAAGACTAATTAGGTAATTTGAATTCGAGTTTTTTTTATAAATATTACGTGTATCTCTGTATCTCGAAGAAAATTGCACATTTCGCTGTGTACAGTGATGATCGTTATAATAAAGAAATAATAATGAAAATGGGGGAACGAACGAAGGAGAGGATGAAGATAGAATGAACAAGAAGAATAAAGAATACAAACGTTCAAGACCAAATCACATGTGGTGTCTATGATATATTTCGCAGATAATGAATATATTCGATAGCAACCATTCTTTACGAAGTTAAGATGTTAATTTAACTTTTTAGCTGCAGATTTCTATAATACAACTCTAATTACTCGAACATGTTATAACATGTGATTATGAAATACACGAAGCTTAAGATAGTTTAATTTTATATAATTTTGTATAACTTTTATATAAAAATGTTTCTTTAAAGCGCTTTATTATTAGCAGTTTGTTTCGATATTTAAAAAATTCGCGTAATTGTTAACGTTAACAATAGGTATAAATATCTTCAACGTAATTATTTTGTAACAAAAGTTTTTGAAACCATGCAATTACACATTGATTAACAAGAAACAGTAACTGCCAACTAAATAAAAACAAGACAGCGTTTGCAGTGTTTATTATTGTACATACGATACCTGACTTAGTTAAGAAAGTAACAAATGCTAGTGTTACTAATAATTAATATCCAACAATAATATTTACATATTTTAGTAACAATGAAAGTACAGCATGTAAAATTCATTTATTTACGTTATTATTTGTGATCACAATCAGTCTTCGAAGAAAATAGATAAAGAGTTTGACGAAATAAATGAAACGGAATAGAAGCGCGTAAAAGCGAGGAGAACGATGAAAATAGTTTAGTGCTTGTTTTATCTAATGGCAAAGTACCGTTTTTGTATCCAGTTTTATGAAAGATAGCGCGTATAGGGTTGTTGCATTCCGTGTGTTACTTAATGGAAAAATTTTATTTGTCCTGCAACTCTGGGTACCTGCGCAACGCAATGATTGTCCGGAAAGGGGCGGAGGGCTACTATAATTAGGGTTCGTCAGATTAAGAATAATGCCGATCCTCGTATCTAATGCCTGCTCGTAATTAGTATGCTACTAATAAAAGAGAATTTTTCATTTCTTTCTCAACGAACCGCGCGCATTCAGGCTGCCCAGGCTCTCTTCGGTGCGCTACTGAGAGAACTTCTCAAATGGGAATTGCTACTTCATCATTTTGAAACCCTGCATCGCTGATTACTATTATCTATAATTCTTAGTCACGCAAGGTATTTGTTAACGCTGACAGAAATGTTCGGTCGTATCCTTATTTTGCTGTAGCGAATTTATATGTTCTACAGGTTAACGGTTTGTTCAATTTTTAATTGTAATACCATGTCCAGGTATATTGCTAACGTCAATAATAATATTCCTGTGGATGAAATGGTTCTGTTGAGTGCACTCGATAAATATAAGTTCCATCTTGAGAGCTACTTGCGTACTACATATTAACACTAACCGTACCGAGCACAAGACATGGCTGGTATACATACATATGTAAATACGTTGTTTTGTAAAAATGACAAGACTGCATTTATTTAGATTTCTCGCCATTTTTATAACAACGCCCAGATACATATATACTGTAATTAATTCGGATTTTTAAGTTGAAAATCTTAGTTGCAAAGCGTGGTCCAGAAATAATGAGAAATACCGTTCAATGTGATATAACATAGATATATTTAGATAAGCAACATAATATATAATAATATAAGTTATGACAGAAAAGTTATAACGTGACGCATCTTCGTCCGTCATGCGTAACGGACCAACGAGGTTATGTACGCTCCATCGTATCGATCGACAATCGATTCCGTCATCGTGCGGACACAGCACACGCGCCACACACAGAATCAATAACCACAAAATAACGGAAAATCGCAGATTTCGTATTGAATTTTAAGTGCGACATCATTTATATTTTTACAATATTGGTGTACAGTTATAAGTATTCTTCACGATTTTTATTAGATTTTCGGTTTAGGTACACTGTAGTACAAAGAAAAATAAAAATTGCTATTTAGACGTTTTTCCTGTGAAAAACTAACGTAAAATTAGGGTCCTTACATTTTGTGTATTCTATATCTACTTATATTGGCACCGTTAAATATTTATCAATTCACAAAAACAATTAAATAACAAAATCGTTACATGCAAAAGTAATAGTAGGGTTAAAAATCTATAGGGTTCAAATTGTACGAAATATGTTTTTGCTTGATGTCCTATCGAACGCCTCATGGGGCGTTCAATTTAGTCCAAGGGCATTTTTGACCATCTTATCCGACTATACATTTTGACTGACCCCGGCCTCGTAGAACATGAATCTATCGTAATAGGGTAGAATTGTTACAATGCAGCGGTTTTGCTATATTCACGACCCCGTCTATTAACTTTCTCGTTTACCCTCATTCTTATCCTCTTACAGGTCCATCCTTAGCTTTGACCCTCTAGTCCGGCAACCTTTAGTCCTCTTTTTCCGTGATCCTCCCGCCGAGAAGACGGTGCACGCACGATCGCCGAAATTTATGATTAACATATCGCATTGTTGCTGCCTCCTGTATTCTTTCGATTTACAAAGGAGGAGCAAATTTACGAGCCAAGTCCCTTGCATTACCCCTTTATTTTCGGTGGGATCTCCGTCTACGAGGATTTGTTTATCGTCGGGCCTCATTCCTTTGGCTGGCTCCTTCTTTCCTTCTATCCTTCTTTCTTTCTTTCTTTCGCAACGACTTCTGTTCTACGGAGACGTCCACGTACGAAAATAGCGGTACCAGAGCTTAGGTGATGCTCGCGCCCGTCCTTAGATACCGTTTTATGCATCTCCAAGCAGTTAAAACGATATTAGACAGGCTCAGCTAGCGACGAAACGACGTTGACAGCTGCTGCCGCACGGAACTACTGTCATTTCAAATGAGACCGACTCTTAACTGATCGCGAGGAAACACGTACCCGATCGATTCGGATCGCTAACAGCTCGGTAGCATCACTCGATTGCCTACCGATCGTTATACTTACGACGTCTTATTAAATGAAATGTATTTCCTTAATAAAATATCAAATCATTTCGCGACGGAGGGATATAACTTCGTCGTATATTAAATTGTACATTACATAAGAATTCAAACTGCGATTTTGTACACGTTCAGTGGTGGACAAAGAAAGTTTAAGAAATAATGTATTCCGTGTTATAATGAGCAGCAATTAATTTTGTCGAGATATCTACAATATAATAAAATAAGGGATATAAGAAAAATACAAAAAGGAATAGAAAATTAATAGTTAATTTAAAATAGTGAAAATCAGATAGACAAAATTAAGTTTCATTTTATATTCTTGTAACTACAATTTCTATATGCAAACATATTCTTAATATTTTGGGTATCTTACTTGAAACTAAGTTTTATTGTAATATATTGGTTGGAAAACTATGATACTTCTGTTTTATTACTTGCCAAAATAGTTTATCTAAAATTGTCCAGAGATTATCAGTGGGATTAAGATCTGAGGATTATGGTGTTCACTCGAGTTTTTGAATTTTTTTCCGCTAAAAAATAACTTCTGTTATTCTCAATCATCTTAATTAGGGATGCAAATGATACTTAACTCTCCGTCTAGTACCTCATTTAAGTCTGACTAATTTTTTTACTGTTCTAGGTTTAAAAAAATGTAAAATGACTCTCGAATACGTATTGGAGTCTCTACTGTAATATATAATCGTTGGAACTTCAATGGTTTAAAGCATCAATTTTGAGAAATAAATATTGGGAAGAAAAAAGTCAAGAGTGAAAAACTTCGGACATACGGCAGTTATGGCAGCGACGTACTGTACTAGTTTATAATATTATTACAATACAAAATATTTTGAACTTTCTTTCATTCTCGACTATAATTAACTCTGCTATTCTCCTTAATTATCCTAGAAATTTATGGTTGAAATTCGAATAATCTTTCACACAAAAATATAAAATTTTAAGAATTTGCTTAGAAGGGCATGTATCATTACGTTGTTACACGTAAAAGGGTGACATTTGTTTATTGAGTTTTAAGTAAAGAGCTTAACGTAAGCCGTTTTTAAATTTATGAACTACTTTATAATGTATAATTAATTATTGCTAACCATATACATGTCACATGTTTGTAAAATCACAATAATTCAACCTAAGAATCAATCCAATTTAGGCAATTTTGCACTATTCATTTGTGCATGAAATCTCCAATATACTTATTATTAAACTGTAGATTTTATGTATAAATGATACACACACGTGCACAGAATATGAACAGATAAATGCTATAATGAAGATCTAATTAGAATTTTACTTTAAGATACACAGTGATTTCGTTGATTGTACTTTCTGGAAAATAGTGTAGAAAGATTTATATTTGCATAAAGATCAGAAGTATACATATCTTCAGTGATTTTTAAGTTAAGGTTTTATTTACTATTTTCTTAATATTTATTATTTTGGATGTGCAAAAGTCTTCCTGCTCTACCTCAGCTTTTCTAGTTTGTTTTATTTAATTACTAGACTCTGGGAGGAGCTTACTTTATTGGGTTGTAAATTAAAACTTTCCACAATTTCTCATGTTCAGAAAAAGAATGTACAATTTTTTCCTGTCAATTATACAGTTTTCATTATTTTCAACTATCTTTTCCCACCAAAAGATAAAGGATTCAAAGAAATTTCACAATCAGTATTCTTGGATTAGGTTTTTTCAGTTTATATATATATATATATATATATATATATATATATATATATATATATATATATATATATATATATATTCTAGAAATTTCTTTGAATCTATAATATATATATATATATATATATATATATATATACATACATATATATATATATATATATATATATATGTGGGATCAGGACCTCCTAGACCAAATACTGTATGGAGATTAGGAAAAGTAGGAGGGTATTTGTAAGAGCTGATCAACTACAACCGCGAGGGTCCCGGGTTCGATTCCCGGCGCGGAATTCCTCATTTTTCCTAAGATCCTACATATATGTATGTACATATAAATGAACGTATTTATTGTATGGAAAATTTAATAAGAATAAATCAGTAAGGATGTATGAATAAACTTAATACGCATACATATTACAGGAGAGTAATAAAACAATACACTTCGTATACATGTATCAAAAATAATTTTCTGATGGGATTATTTATTGTTATTTAGAAGTATATATTCATTACATATGTCATTAATGTCTTCTTTTTGAAATTTCATGTGTTTAGCTTGAAGGTTTTCTGAAAAGATGACAAAAGCCTTTGCGAAGTGTTTGAAACAATACGCCATTTTTTGAAGAATATTTTACGTACACGTTCCGAATCCAAATGACTCGCACGAGTTTTGGTTTACTCTTTAAATTAAGTTACAATTTCATATAAAAACATTTACATCTCACATTTCTTCATAAAATTTTATGTGTACTTATAACAGCATATATTACATTTCTGTGTTTTTATAAATTTATGTATTGGTCATGACAGCACGACAGCCAAAGCGGTACTCGAGACGACACAGGGGCAAGGGGTGCGAAGTTCACAGACACACGATGCGATACACCTGAAGTAGCAATGGTAATTTTCTCAAGGAATAGCGAGAAGCCTGCGACTCAACCGTGTGCGCCTGGCCAATCAGACGGTGCCTTTACGAATTCCTTTCACATTCTTTCCAAGTACCACTTTGGCTGTCGTGAGCAATACATATGTGTACTCTCATAAACACATAAATGCAGCAGTCACGAATAATTCACACGAACCTACATTCATTCTACCGGATTTCTTAGGAACAGAGAATAATTTTAGTAGGTCGATAAACGGGTTAGTTATATTTGGTTATCCCAAAAGTTTCTTTCGTAATGTGTACGGTTAATATTGTTAAATAACACGAGCATATACAAACAAAGTGATCATCTGTTCGTTAACGTTTTATTACTCTCCAACCGTCCTTTTAGATAGTCACGGAATTTGCTTTCTTAAAAAAACTAGGTTGACTTTGCATTGAGTGCATTAATCGAAAACGAAACATTACACAATTAGGAATTAAACAAAATATTAAAAAAGGCAAATGTTAATGTTATGTTGAAGGAAGCACAATGTGTGGAATTGGAAGTAGCAAATATCGATCTAATAAGTAATACATTAAAATAGAAATATTTTATTTTATTTGTTATTCTTTTGAATAGACGATTGTCAAGTGTAATTAAAATCTGCACAATATATTTTTATTTCCACTATGTTAGAATAAGTGTAATTTATATTCTTATGGTATACATTATATTAAACGTGTTAGTTTTGTAAGCGTGTTAATATTTATCTCGAATATTATTCATTTACGAATATATTAGTTGAATAAAAATACACTTTAAAATTCAGCGTGTTGTAAGAAGGAAAAATAGAAATGGAACGAAGATTAATCATCTAAAAATGTACGTAAACGTAACAATTTCTCAAGTTTTGATTAACTGAAAATTGAAACTATTGGTGTTAATTTAACCTCGCATAATCCACGAAAGGTTAAATTTAAAATGTCCTGTATAATTTAAAAAAAAAATGTTACCCATTGTATGGAAGCTTTTATATTGATTCTGTTAATAAGAAATTAGTAGACTATCTTATATCTGAAGATTCGTATTAAAAGAATTAAAGATTGTAAAATATTTGAATTTTACATACATATACTGGTATAATGTTCAATCATTGAAATGGTGTTGCATCGTACATTTTCCGAAAACTTTAAACGTCGATAATATGTGAAAAGTTTCTCATTCCCAGACGATTTGCTGGTACGAGAACTATTTTCGAGGCAGTCGTCATTTACAACTATACATACATAACATGAGCAACATTGTAACTTAAAAATGCTTTCGTTGGCATAGATCCATAAGCGCTCAGACCCTCGGCAGACGGGAGACAACGAACTTCGATACATTTCTGTCTTCTTTATTTTTGTTTCATGCACGCGAACCAGTTTGCGTATACATAACGCTACGGCTTGTCCTGCTTTCGTATAAAGTATACATTCTTCACATATCTTTCAACTTTGTTGCTTTCTTAATGTGACTTGACTTGTATGTTTCACTTGTAGCTTACATTGCTGCAATCCATAACAAACGAGCCATTGAAGAGATTGGAAACAAACGTTCCATCTCTTCAATCTTCTTACCATGATTATGATTACCATTCTTACTATAAAATTTTTTGTTTCAAATGTCCTATTCTATTCTTTCAGTTTCTTGTTTAACTTTTAATCTATTGAAATAATTAATTTTAAAGAAAATAAAATATGTATTTTAGAAGTGTACTGATGTATTACAAATTAGTATTGAACGACATTTATTATTGCTGTATAATGTCACTTTTGACTTAAAATTTAGTTTTAAAATCTCTGTATCAAAATTTAACAGATTCCTAAAACAAAAGATTATTTTTAGCTTATTGTTCTATTAAAAATGGTATTCTCAGCCGTGACTACTTTTTTCTTTCACAACCTGATTTTCATTATAGTTGCAAATATAATGATAAAAAAATTGGCACAATACTTTATTTTCGAGATTACGAACGACAGAGAATCAAGTTTTCTAGCCAAGATTTTTATATGTAATTGGGGAAACTATTTTACATCGTGTGATTTGAGTAACTTCCACATTGCGCTATTCAATCAGGTTTATAAAATAAACGAATTTCTAACAACATCAAACAATGCTAAAACGTGGCGAACAGGGAAGCGACGTTGAGAAGACCGCGAATGTGCGATAATATCCGGAGTTTTCGCAGCACGTGTCCGCACACCCACGCGTCTAAATATTACCGCGTTTGATGTTCCTCGATCGTGGAAGCTTCCAAGAGACATTCTTTATCAATGTTCTTATACAGTAATTTCCGAAAAAATGTTATCTTAACAAGCTGAACACAGTGTACATTAATATAATACATATTTGACTCACGCTGTGTTTGATCAATAAGTTGCGTGACATAAATGTAGCTCGCAGATTTTAAGGACCAGTTCTTTTCTAATCTGGTAGCCACTGTATTAAGGGTTACGTGATAAACTAACTAGTTATAACCAGCAGCATAATTAAATCAGGAAGAGCTCTTTTTATTTTCAAAAGTGTTTAATAACCTATGACGTTAAAATGTGAATAAAAATGTACGCAAAGGAATACAAGATTATAGCACAGTTAAAATGATACAGCCTAAAATATCGTACAGTAGAGTAAAATATCACCTTAAGTAAACTAAGTCCAATTTTCTTTCCTTGATTGTTACAAATGTTGTGGAACCTAATGCGTAATTACATACCACATAACTTAAAACGTGCCATTAGTTCAGCACGACTTCACAACAAAAACTACTTCATAAATACGGAACAGTTCTATTTAAAAACGACGCGATCTCACAAGATCCAAAGGGGAAGAAAAATAATCAGAACTACGGTCGCCTCGAAGTACGTGCCAGTTAAAAATCAGAAAATAATCGTAGCTACATTGTTCGGTAAACACACGGGTGAAAGATTCTGAACACGCGAAACACCGTTACCAACTTACCATAGATCACGCTGTAGTGTAATCGTTTCGCTCTGACGAATCTATACATTACGGAGCACGTGCAATACAATTTGTCGCTATTATTAATAGACACGCTCAAAGTTTACTATAATAACACTTATCGAAACGTACACAAAATTTCACGTAACGCTCGCGAAACTGTATTACTTAAGCACTCTGCATAGTTCAGAGCATGCATGCCGGTATACAATTTAGAATTTTTTTTTAAACTGTACAGTATACGAGGATCTTATAACAAGTAAATAGGCAAACAAGTATTGTTTTATTAATGCTTATTCAACGAATCACACAATGTAAACATCTCGTCTTTTCCTTTCCTTCTTTAACGTCGCATCGACATCTTGGTCATTAGTGACGACTGTACGCAGCGCCCGCTCTAGCGGTTTCGTCGCCCCGGACAAAACGAAAAATTGCCGCTCCTTAAGATTATATATATATATTTTTTTAAATAAAGGTACATATTTTTTATTTTCAATAAAAATCACATCATTTTATTTAAATTTTAATGAAAGCATATATTTAGAAAGAAACGTATAACATAACGTAACATTGATAATCGAGCAGTACAAAACAGTACAAATAAATTAAGAAATATCTGTACCTAGCCACAAATTGTTAACCATATAATTTTTTACATTTTTAAATGTTATTAAAAATGTGTATTATTGCACAAACAATCAAAATGCCATTATTTTGAAAATAAAACAAGGTAACATCAACTACGCTAAAATCACAAAAAACATTTTTTTCTTACTTTCCGTTCTACAAACTTTTTTATTACACCTTTTAAATTTACTTGATCAGCAATTTCATGCTCAATTGCCAAAACGGCACCATAAATATAAATCTCACGTTCGGTCTGCTTGATACCGGACAGAGATAATAAGCAAGTCTATTAATGTTCAAACACAAGTTGAAGCAGAGCTCTGCTCGCATGCTAATGCAATTCTGTTCAGAGAAGTATATGCATGTTCAAGCAAGTTCAAGCAGCGTCCTTTACAAATTCTGTGTTAATTTTTCAATAATAGTGTAAATATTTTTAGCTTTTAGACATAAACGATATAAATACGCTACGCACTGTAAATGTTTAGCGAACGAAAAAATCGATATGTGAAATTTATCTATTAACTGGGTATTTAACACATCAATATTTTTCTCACACTTACAGCCAAAATGGCGACCCTAAATTTTGGCGCCCCGGACAAATGTCCGAGTTGCCCGCCCCTAGAGCAAGCCATGTTGTACGCTTCGTTGGTTAGATTTCATCCCATGGGTCTGCAGACTTTATGTATTTTAGAAGATTTCCTCTGGCTTGTTTCGATTTGTATATGTTGCTGATTTCTTTAGGGATTTCATGTCTGCTGCGATGTTGGTCTAAGGGTATAGCCGGATAAGATGTTCAAAACTGCCCTTGAGCCGAATGATATCGCGGATGGGTCATTCGATAGGGCATAAAAAACTGTGTAAAATTTTAACCCTATATCTTGATCGGGAGGGTAGTTATGGGGTAAAATTGAAAAATCAGTTTTTGACCTATTTGCCCTAGTTAACGGAGTTTAAAAATTCTGATAAAAATCTGAGACATGTCAAACACCCGAATACATATTCTGCAATTCGGTTTAGATTTTTAAATTAAAAATCCTGCTTGTAAAACGTCAAAAACCTCAAAAAAATTTTAAAAATGCAGATTTCACATGGAAGTTCTAGAGTGACTAACTTTATATTTTTACAGTACCGATATATTATTATAACTATCATATATGAATTTTTTCACATTTTTCGGTTTCTTGCGCCGTTGTTAAAAAAAATGAAAACCGATTTTTTCGCCATTTTTTCCGTGAAAAACGAAGCTAACCTTGAAATTGTAACATTTTATTCATTCTGTAAGCCTGTTGGATACTTATAAACCTTGAACATTTCACAGAAATAATTATATCATATAATAAATATAATTATATTATATAATCAAAATGAAATTAATTTAATTAGTATTCTACTACGTCATCGCATAACATCTGAAAATATTAACCACGTTTCCAACAGCCCGGTTGGGCCAGCGTGTTATGCGCTTTTTTTTTATTTAATCAATTCCTTTTTTTTCTTTTTTTAACTACGTAATAATCAATGATATTTTTGTAGAATTCTTTTAGAACCAATATTTAAATATTTAGAAAATATTTTAAGGTAAAATACGTCAAAAAATAATTTTGGAGCAATCGTTATTTCATCAATTTTGAATCTCTTAATCTATTAAACTATTTCAGCAATTTCTAATCTCTTTAATCTATTAAACTATTTCATCAATTTCTAATCTCTTTAATCTATTAAACTATTAAAATTACCAGTTAGCAATTTGAATAAAGAAACCACAAGAGCTCGAGTAACGCCACGTTGCTGCGTATTTCGCATGGAGGTCATCATTTCTCGAAGTTCTATTAGATTTTCCCAAGTTAATCCAGTAAACACTTTAAGGCGTTCCTCTGACAATGTAAAATTACCCACTTTATCTTTAATACTAGAATCATTAGTGATTACAAGATATTCAAAATAATTTTTATGTTCCTCTGAATCAATTACGCTAGTATTTGAACAAATACGTGATAGAGTTTACATCTCTTGGCGACCTGAGTTGAGTAAACTACAGTATGTTATCCCCGTCAAAGTAATCGTGATCGTTGTTTGACGAAGCTTCAAACGGTCGAGAACGTAGTGAGATAGCGTGTTATTGTGCACAAGTGGACTTCTTTTTTGAGTGTTATCAGCATGGCAAGTGAAAGGGTAGAACTCGTTAATATTAAAACTTCGCGTGTTAGGTGCATTAAATGTGTCATTCTGATTCGGAATTCGCATGGTCAAACAAAACAAATAGCTACAATTATTGAGTCAGTTAGGTGGTCCCGAATTTTAAATGAAGTGGTCAGTGTTGGTGATACACTTTGCAATAAGTGCCGCCTTCTTATATATAGACACGAAACAAGATCTCAAGAATTTGATGAATCCAATGTTGAAACATCCTCTAGTTTAGCAAACATAACTTCTTCCGAAATATCTTCAATCGGTGTATCGCTTCCAGTAACACCCACAGCTGGAACTTCCTCTCTAGATTCACCTTGTACGAGAACACCTGCGTTAGAATCATGCCCAAACGAATTCTCTATAATAACACCCTCGGTCGAAAAATCTTCAGGCGGAGAATCATCAAGTGAAGCTTCCGGCAATGATATGTCAGTTGATATGTCATCGTCAAGCTTAGGCAATATATCTTCAATTCAAAATTCTTCATCTGAGTTTGATCCATCTTCTTCATCGGTTAGAGACACATCATTTGTATTAGATTCGAGAACTCCCTCGCAACAAAATGTTTCATATGTTGAAATGCCATTTTCAAGAGTTATTGCAACTCACGGTTATTGTTTTATATGCGGATCAAAAAGAAATATTCTCACGTTCCCCTCTGAAGCGAGAAAACAAGTGTTCGTAATGCGAAGGATATATGTCCCGAACGGAAATGGGTGCTGTCTTGAGCTTTTAATAGTAGATAACCTTTTTTACGAAGATGTTGTTGAACGCTTACGTATTTGTTCAAATACTAGCGTAATTGATTCAGAGGAACTTAAAAATTATTTTGAATATCTTGTAATCAATAATGATTCTAGTATTAAAGATAAAGTGGGTAATTTTACATTGTCAGAGGAACGCCTTAAAGTGTTTATTGGATTAACTTGGGAAAATCTAATAGGGAGTCTCGCTTGAGCCACGGTAGCGACTAGACGTGTGTTCGGTAGCAGCGAGTGTTGACACAGTTTTCGGGAGGTCATAGTGGTTTCCCGTTGTATATGATACAGTGTAATCGGAAATTCAGTGAATCGAACAGTTTCAGCAGGGAAAAAAGAGAAACTTTAGCGGACAATAATCGGCTCAAGTGTTTCTGACTACAGAAGCATTTGTGGCATTATTAATATAATAAATATGAAGACTTCGGCAACATCTACCACCACAATGAATCCAATCACTGCGGGATCATCTGGAATCTCATACGCCAAAGCTGTACAACAAGTGCAATATCCAACAATGGAGCAAGCAATAATTTTAGACTCTATAGAGGAATATTCAGTGCAAGATTATACATTGGCTGTGGGCAACATCGTACAGCCAAAGTAATATTCGGTTTGTGTCTAGAATATCTCACGGGCGGATATGTTTACACCTAAGTACAAAAGAGCTGGTCGAAGAACTCGTAGAAAAACAAACAACAGTGAAAGTTTGGACGCACAACCTGACGATTCGTGCCTTGTTATCTAAGGTTAAGCGAGTAATTTTATCGAATGTATGTCCGATAATTCCCTCGGAAGTTATAAGTAAAGAACTATCCAAGTTGGACATCAAGCTGACGTCACAAATTACAAATGTGAGAGCGGCTATGAATGCACTAGGATGTATGTACATTTGCATGTGAGAGCATGTATTAAGTTTTAGGGGGCAAATGTACATACACCACGAGGACTTAAAAAAACTTCCGGAATCAATACAGATCAATTTTGACGAAACTGTTCATTGGATATATCTCTCGGCGGAAAAACTGACATGCTTCCTTTGTAAGCAAGAGGGTCGTTCGGCCAAACACTGTAAATATGGTACTGTAGAAAATGACGCATCAAACCCTCCTTCCGAAGACATTACACCCAAGAGTGAACAAGTGGACGTTATTACCAGCGAAAAAACTCAACAAGAAATGCCGCCACCAAATAGAATGAAGAGACAGCGTCCCTATACTTCCAGCTCGAATTGTACTAACATAACAGACAACTTCATTTCTTCAAAGTCTGAAGGTAAAAAGGAAAGATCAATGAAAAAAAAGATAAAAGCGTCTCAAAAAACATCGGACGACGAGCTAAATCTCGCTTTGGACGTAACGGATAAACTAGAACCAGTTAGGGAGTACATTGAAAAAAATGTTGCGAAGTTCCCGCTCGATTTCGATAAATTTTCCCAGTTTATGTTAGAAACGCGTGGCAAGTTCAATGTAAAAATCATCGCTGAAAAGTTCACGGCTGATTTTCCATCCTTAATCGACATATTAACCGAAGCATACAGCTATCTAGACGATCGCAGTTTAAAAAGTCGTATTGTCAGGATAAAGAAACGAATGCAAGGCTCGACCGCAGGTACTTCGTGCGAAGAAGAAGAAGCTTCACTTACCGACGACAACACTAATTAATATACAAAATAACAAACAAACTATACTTCATGTCACTAAACCCTTTGAAATTAAGAATTTTATTTTGGAACACCAGAAGTGTTAAAAAAAGGAAATTAGAAGTGGAAACTATTGTTAAAGACTTCGATGTATTTGTCGCAGTTGAAAGATGGCTTAGAGAGGATGATAACTTTCATATGACTGGGTTTGTTCCTTTCAGAAAAGACAGAACCTGTTCCAGAGGTGGTGGTATATTAATTTTAGTCCGAAAGAGTTTTGCTTTTGTTGAGTTAAAAGACATTACGTCCCCTCATCACGGCGTAGAGATGTGCGGAATAAAAATTAATAATGTTAAGCCAGCTCTGGACTTATTGGTTTGTTACAGGGCCCCAGGTTTTACGCTCACTCAGCTCGAATGGAATAGTATTATTGGCAATATAGACATGACACAAAATAGCATTTTAGTCGGTGATTTTAATGCTCATAATAAAAACTGGAATTTTCATGATTCTGATGCGAATGCTCTAAGACTTGGTAATGCTGTCGATAGTGGAAACTTGTTTTTACATAATGAAAATTCTTTTACTCATATTGATTTATGCACAGGTTCAAAATCCAATATAGATCTTGTTTTGTCCACAATGAGCATCGCGGATCAAATTCGAGTTGAGGTGGGGGGTGAGACCCGAGGCTCTGACCATTATCCGATTTATATAATAGTAGACACGGAGAAGGAATATTATAAAAAGAAATCGTTCAAAATTAAATCCATCCGCTCACATTGGTCTTGTCTGGAGTCAGTTTTGCAAAGCGAATATTTACTTTTCCTCAACAGAGATTATGACCAATTGGCTCCTAGCAAAAAGTACGAGTTCTTTGTTGGCATCATAACTAAGGCAATAGAGTTAATCACACCGGGGGAAAAAAATATAAATGTAAACGCAGAGCAACGGAAAAATCCAGTTCCTTGGTGGGATATTGAATGCGAAAAAATCAAACGTTTAAGAAATTCATCTCACAAAAAATGGATACACACAGGTAATATGCAGGACTTAATTGAATATAAAAGGAGGTGTGCTTTGGCGATAAAGACCTATAAGAAAAAGAAAAAAAAATGTTTTCAAGATTTCGCGGAAAGTATTAATTCTCAAATGGACCCTTCCTACATTTGGAACAAGTGCGAAATTTTCAAAAATAAATCAATAAAAATTATTCCGAAAGATGTATCAGACTACAACCAATCGGACGGCGAAATAAATAAAGCTATTGACAAACTAAGTCCTTCTTGGGTCTGCACTGATCCTGAGTGGGTCCCACAGTGCTCTGAAAACGAATCTTTGGATATGCCATTCGATTTTATTGAGTTTAATGTTGCATTGAACTCGACAAATAACAAATCTTCACCTGGAATGGACGGAATTGACTATGACATTGTTAAGAAAATTCCAATCAATTTTAAGCTGTTACTTTTGGATATTTATAATCAGTTGTATGAAACGAGGGATTATCCTCTGCCTTGGAAACAGTCTTTTGTGCACTTCATGAACAAATCTGATGGTAGGAGTGTTAGACCCATCTCCTTGACATCATGTCTGTGCAAAATATTTGAAGCTATTGCAAAAAATAGGCTGATGTGGCGGGTTGAACACAATAATATGTTACCCATAGAACAAAGCGGTTTTCGAAAAGGCAGATCATGCACGGATAATTTAGTGAACTTAACATTGCAGTTAGACGAGGCTTTTATTAACAAAAAACAGGTTCTAGCGGTTTTCTTGGATGTTTGCGGTGCCTTCGATAATGTTAATAACGAAGTACTACTTTCTAAAATGGCAATGATAGGTTGTTCATTGAAGCTGATTCAATTTGTTAAATTTCTAATACACGAAAGATACATCTATGCTGACATATTAAAAACATCACTCTAGACTGGTCAGTAAGGGAGTCCCTCAGGGTGAAGTTCTCAGCCCTCTCCTCTACATAATTTACTCGGCGAACATAAAAAAAAATCTGCCTAAGAATGTCTCTGTATCAAAATTTGCGGACGATATTGCGATTTACTCAATAATCTCAAATACAGAAAAAGGATGCAAGTTAGTTGAAAGAGCTGTGAACATTATAAATAATAACCTACTAGATATAGGCTTGGAGTTGGCACCTCGCAAAACGATATTAATACATTTTAACAAAAAAAAAACATTCAACCCGGAAAAGCTGAAATCAAAATTGGAGAAACTGTAATCAAGTCTAGCGAATCAGCCCGTTTTTTGGGTGTCACTTTGGATTATAAAGCATCTTTTGACCTACATATAAATAATATACAAAAAGATGTACACGACCTCTAAGCATGGTTACATTCCTATGCGGTACGTGATGGGGTTCTGATCCTGAGGTTCTCATCACTCTTTACAAAAGCTATGTCCGTTCCATTATTGATTATGCTGGTTTTGTCTACTTTCCAACCCGTAAGAGTGCAATTGAAAAACTGGAAAAAATTCAAAGGAAGGCTTTGGGTTACAGAATTTCTACGCCCACAAACATTTTGCTGGCTGAGTCAGGTTTGCCATTGATTCGCGAGCGTATAAAGCATTTATGTTGTCGTTATTTAAGTAAAATATTATCAAATAAGAACTCGTCAACCTTCAAAGCGATATCGAGGTATCACAGAATTTGTAGAAAAAATAGAGCTAAACGTAAACGAATTTTGGGACTGTGTCTGGAAGAACTTCTAAAGTCAAGAAAGTTAATTGAGGCACATGATCACTTTAATGTTTTTAATCATGATTATAAAACCATAATGACATCAATTCCAATAAATAGAGATTTTGGCGAACGATCGACTAAAGCAAACTTTCCGAATGCGGAGTTGGAAGAAGAGCTGTCAAAAAACAATGCTATAGCAGTATACACTGATGGAAGCAAAATTCCTGACAAAGAGTTTGTGGGCATTGCGTGTATTTATCCTGATATTAATTTGGAAATTAAGAGAAACCTGAACTACAGAGCTTCTTTTTTCACTGCGGAATGTATCGCTTTAAATGACGCCATAGATATTGCCGTTAGAAATATTGATCGTAAATTTGTAATTTTTTCTGACTCACTAAGTGCTTTACAAAGCCTCAATAGCTGTAAAATTAGAATCAAAACAAACAACATCATACTCGAGATAAGAAGGAAATATAATATTTTGTTGAAAAATAATCGAAACAGCAATGGCATTAAATTTTATTCGATCCCTTCTCATAAGAGTATTAATGGCAACGAACTTGCGGACAGTTTAGCTAAATCAGCCACAGAAGCCTGTAGTTCCTTAACATTGTCAATTCCATTTACCGACTTGTATGAGGAGTTCAAAAGGAATGCGCATATACAAACAAACAAGATTATAAGAGAGCAAGGCTTGATAAAAGGGAAAATATTTTTCAACCATTTCTATACTGGAAGATCTAAGCCATGGTTCAAACACGAATGTCTTTCAAGAGAATTTATTATAACTATTAATCGGTGTAGAGCCGATCACTATAGTCTTAAAGCATCCCTATTTTGTGTAGGAATTATTAGTGACCCGAGCTGCGACTCCGGACATAGTAACCAGGATATCGATCATGTTGTTTGGCAATGTAGCCTGTTCGATTTACAGCGATCTAAGCTGATTTATCAACTACGGAAAATTAAACTTCAACTACCCTTAAGCTTAGAAATATTAGTTGCCCCTCCCAACATTAAAGCTTGTTTTCTCATTTTTAATTTCTTACAAAACTGTAAACTACGAATTTGATTTGAATTAATGTAAACTATGTATGTACGAATATGTATTTTTTTACACAAGCTCTTGTGGTTCCTTTATTCAAATTGTGAACTGGTAATTTTAATAGTTTAATAGATTAAAGAGATTAAAAATTGATGAAATAGTTTAATAGATTAAGAGATTAAAAATTGATGAAATAACGATTGCTCCAAAATTATTTTTTGACGTATTTTACCTTAAAATATTTTCTAAATATTTAAATATTGGTTCTAAAAGAATTCTACAAAAATATCATTGATTATTACGTAGTTAAAAAAAGAAAAAAAAGGAATTGATTAAATAAAAAAGAACTAGACTTATGCTGGGCGCGAACCTAGTATAAGCGTGTTCAAAGTCAAGCGCCTTTTTTTTTTTTTTTAGAAAAATGTTTATTATTAGGGTATGAGTACAGTTTTACATTGGATGGTTAGAATAAACATTTGAAAAGAAACCATACGATAATAAATGAGGGTAACATGTATAAACGCATTTATAACTTAGGAACTAACAATAACAGTTTGGGAAGACTCAGTATGAGAGAATATATTTTAATAAAAGATGTCCATATTAGTTTTTGCAACATGAGGAAAAATTACCCAGAAAAAAAACCTCTGTAGCAGTATAGTCGAGCGCCTAACACGCTGACCCAACCGGGCTGTTGGAAACGTGGTTAATATTTTCAGATGTTATGCGCTGACGTAGTGGAATACTAATTAAGTTAATTTCATTTTTTAATTATTTCTGTGAAATGTTCAAGGTTTATCAGTATCCAACAGACTTACAGAATGAATAAAATGTTACAATTTCAAGGTTAGTTTCGTTTTTCACGGAAAAAATGGCGAAAAAATCGGTTTTTATTTTTTTTAACAACGGCGCAAGAAACCGAAAAATGTGAAAAAATTCATATATGATAGTTATAATAATATATCGGTACTGTAAAAATATAAAGTTAGTCACTCTAGAACTTCCATGTGAAATCTGCATTTTTAAAATTTTTTTGAGGTTTTTGACGTTTTACAAGCAGGATTTTTAATTTAAAAATCTAAAACGAATTGCGGAATATGTATTCGGGTGTTTGACATGTCTCAGATTTTTTTCAGAATTTCTAAACTCCGTTAACTAGGGCAAATAGGCCAAAAACTGATTTTTCAATTTTACCCCATAACTACCCTCCCGATCAAGATATAGGTTTAAAATTTTACACAGTTTTTTTATGCCCTATCGAATGACCCATCCGCGATATCATTCGGCTCAAGGGCAGTTTTGAACATCTTATCCGGCTATACCCTTTGGTGCATTTTAGACCTATGTGTTAGACAGTTAGTGGTGGATCGCAGTGTCACACTGTGGCGGGGTATCGTTTTGTAGGAGGTGTTTGTGCGATAGTCTTGTGTGTCCAATTATCAGTCTGAATAGATTTATTTAGTCTTTTCTCTTGTTTGGTAACTCAGGAAGAAGGCTATGATGTAGTACTGTTATTTTGTGTGGTCAAGTGGCATTTATGGTTGACCATTCGCCTTGCTGCTTTTGGACTAGTTTTTGCCAGATGTAGTTTTTTATGTCTCGAGATGGTAATTTACATGTTTATCGCTACTCCAGGTGTACATTTATGACTGGATAGCGGATTTTATGCATTTATGAGAAAAGTGAAACGTTGGAATTTAAAATAGTGAAACGACTAAAAGCTTTTAAGAATATCAATATACATATATTAATCTTCAGCTTATTGGACTTATTAAAGAGACAAATCTACTTTTATTGGACTCTTGACTTTTGCAAATGAGGCAGTTTCCCACCCACACTCTTTTGTTAAATACTGTAAAACATTTTATCTCTTCCTGTTTGTGTCGTAGAGCGCATTTTTTAAAAATGTGACAGTTATATCACCCACATAAGGTTGAACGGCTATTATGTATCGTACATTTCAAACTTTCAATTTTTACTTTATTAAATATATTACTTTGATTTTATGGAATTTTTGAGGTTGCTGATTTGACAGTTAAAGTGTTAAAGTGTGAAAGAAAAATGGGTAAAATAATGTCATAGGATCTGTTATTTATGTAACTATTTCTGAGGAGTGTATGAGGGTTAATAGCGTTCGAACATTTCTTGAACAATTGAATTGTTCAAGTAATGCTAAGGGCACGTGAACAGGATTCAATTGGTCTGTGCCAAGAAATAAAGAAGATCGAATGCCGTATTTCCGGTGCGAACCTGTTTCTACCAATGCGTATACACGCGTATATTACTTTGTTGATTGCTTGTCTCCCAGATGGACAAGAGGCCACACGCGTACCAATTGAAGCTCCGTAAGAACTCCGCGCTGGGAATATTACGGGCGTTTCAACGAACTAATGCCTTTCACTTAACCCTCGCTTTTGTAAGTCTACTTAGAACGTCGGTTAGGGTGATGCTGTTTCGTCTTCCTGATTCCTCCTCCACGAGAGACTTGCGTCACACACAACCATTTGCCGATTCGTTTAACACTAATTTATCATATTAATTCATTTAATAACGACACGCAACGATAGGCGTTGTCTGTAAGTTGGAGCATTCGTCAGTTTTCCCTTCTACTGCACAGTTCTACTTCCAAATTCAAGAGAAAGTTTTCAGTTCATCGAATCTAATCGATGCTTTTACTACAATGTGGATCTTCGTTCGAAATAAAAATTTGCTAAGTTGATTGTAAGGAACACAAGTTACATGATAATGCATTCCTTCTTTTAATCATTTGAATAAGGTGAACACGATATTAACAGAATTTTTAAATTCCTGTAATGTCTTCACAGTTTTGTATTACATGCATTCATTTTTGTCATAAATGCATATAGTCTACAGTCTAGTTTTTAGTACTACTATACTAATTTAGTAGAATAACATACTTATTTACTAATTAAGTAAAAATTTTAGCAAAATTGATCATAGATATTTTCCTTTACCAATTGAAACCAATTATTATTATAGTAATGCGTTTTTATCTAATTTTTACATTTTTGATTTGATTCCCGTTTGACTCATATCCGATCACATTGTTTTCTGTTTATCTTTCTATTCGTTCTTATATTTTTTTAATAATAAATTGTGATTTTATCTTTCGTTAATGTTCATGGATTAGTCTGATTCATTTCGAGAAACTTAATGCACTTATTTACGGCAAAACACAAATGACCAATATGACTAACATTATAACTAATATATGACTAATATAATATGACAAATATCGTTTAGTCATTTAATTGTTGATGACTGGCGATAAAATGAATTATTTAAGTCCTGCTGTCAGACATGGTTAAGTTCTAAAAAAACGTACAAAACTACATAATGGGATCACAGAAAAAAATGCAAGTATTACAATAAAAATTACTTCGTAAAACAAGTGTAATTGTTAACGTTGAGTGCCACATTACAGACCATGAAAAGCATATAAGACTAGAAAGAAAAGTGAAAGTTTATCGTAACAATTACTTTTATAATATTCTCACACCTCGCAAATCCTAATAAATAGAATGTTATTATAAATGCATAAAATCCTCTCCGTTTTATGATATTTTTACAGCAAATGAACTTTATATTTAACTACACAGGATGAGGCACCTAATGTGATAATTTCTTACCCGTAAATTATTGAATACATAAAGAAACATGTCAAACAAATGTTGCATGGTATCAAGGTGATTATACAATGCAATAAATCGTATATGTTATCTTAGATTTCTATAAAGACATAAAAGTTACTTTCACTTTTTCAAATTGGATAGTCACTGTTACTTCCCGAATTTTGATAAGTACGTAAATGACACTGTGTGATACTATTATACCTAGTGTAAAGTTAACAGTTTAAAGACATTAGAGAATGAAACACTGTCATGCATACTCAACGTGTTAAATAAATAACACAAAATAAGTGTGCATCACTTTCACATTTATTTTGTGTTATTTATTTGACACGTGAAATGTTACTCCAATGTCCCCAAAATTCAAACAAAATCAAGACAACTTATTTAACCATTGAACGGTGAACCATTCTTATAAGTAATTGATAATGTTTTTATCGATTCACTGCTGTATTTCTAAATTTATGGACACATATTTTTGGAGGTAGTTCTAGTAGATTATCATTAGTTTTTTTGTTTCTAATGTAACAGGTGTTCATTTCATTTAATCGCCAGCAACTGAGCAATTAAATGGCGATTTTTGATGCTTTGAGTCAACAAAGACGCAGCCATTGAGAGTTAATAATAGAAAGGATCAGAATAGAAAAGACAAAGTTTATTAGTACAAAGAGTTTTGTAATATTCTCACACCTCGTAGATCCTAACAAAATGATTTAATTCATAGATTGTAAAAATTGATTTACAAGTTGATAGAAAAATTGAGGGACTGAAATTGCTAATAGTAGGTAGTACACACTAGACTATGTATATACAGTAGATGTTATTTAAAGCAGTACACAGATTAAAAGAATTTATGAACCTCACTGTATTAGCTTCAGCTGATTGAAACCAATAAATGCGAGAGAGAAATTATTATTTCGCAACCGTTCCTTGTAATTAATGCACACAACTTTAAAATATATTTTACATAATGATCCGTGGTCTAACAATTACAAAGCTCGACGAGCCAAGATTGATCAGCAACATTTTCGAATGTAAAGCAACAAACATTGCACGCGGGAGCATGTGCAGGAATGTCCGCAGACGCAACAAACTCCAATTCTCACGAGGTGAGCAGAAAAAATTGCCGTGTGCGGAGAACACGTTTGCGCGTCTTGAGCCTCGGTAAATCCCGGACTCCATTTTCCGCCAGTTAATGGATTTACGCTACAGTTACATGTGAACGGAAAACAACTTGGTGGCGCGATCGCCGGGGGGCAGCAAGACGGGGGCAATGGTCGAGTAGTTGAAGAAGAGGAGAGCTAGAGGAAAAGGAGGAAAAGAAAGAGAAGCGGGAGGAGCAGGAGGAGTAGGAGTATGTTAAGCTCCTTACGGTTCTTCCAGGTGAGCCGCGTCCCTTTTGGTGGGTCGTTACTTACCGAATTACGCCCATTTAGCTGCGCGTTGCTCGTCCGTGGCGAAGGCGCGGTTTACAGGGTTAAAGGAATTCTTCAGCTCGTCCCGTGGACCATCAACCGAACGATTGAAGCGATTTAGAGAGGCAGTTTAGGGGTTATGTCCACACAGGTACCCGTAATACGATTTCGCGGGTAAGTGCGTGTGGGTGACGCCCGTGTCCTCTTTCCCTGGACAAATTTCTCTCTCTCTCTCTCTCTCTCTCTCTCTCTCTCTCTCTCTCTGTTTCGCCTCTCTCGAATTATTATCCACTGTTTTCTTCACAGGTCGCTGCTTCCTCGCCGATCGTCTTTGACGCCGCGTGCTTAGACAATTCCGCTTTCGGAGCCTCTTCATAATCTTCAGTCCTGGTAATCTAACAGGGAAATTACTTAACGATCTAGCCATCACATCCTGCGCTGCGCACGTTGATGTTCCCTCTCCATTTTCCAACCTTGCGGCACCACCAGATTTTATTTATCTTTCTTTCTCTCTCCCTCGCTCTGGTCGATCTTTTTGCGCCGCGACCCGAGCAGAATTTGTTGATCTCTCGTCTCCGGCAGCCCCAGAGACTGCTCAGGATTAATGGATCGCTTGATGCGCTTCTAACCTCTTTGCTGCACGCGATGCACAAGGCTTATTGGCTTTGGTTTTGCCGTTCTGCGGTTTACGTCTTCATTCGGTATGCGGTTCGCGTTATTGTGGAGCGCGAGTAGGATTCGCTTGAATAAAGAGATTTGCGCCGCGCTATCACTTGTTGCTGCGATTTGATTGAAGCATTGCCGGAAATGATAGCAGCACTTTAATTTGAATTGTGCATAATCTTTTATCTATTAGGAAAAGTACGATGTGGAGTTTTGCTTTTGCAATTAGTTCTTAGCACGATACTCAAATCTCTCAATATCTCAAAAATGTTACGATATTCGATAATATTGCAGTCGCTAGGCTTCATGAGTTCAGCACATATTTTCATACCTTACAGGTAAAGACAAACTATGAGTAGCTAGTAACTTCATTAGTAATATCGTAAAGGTGTTCTAAACGGAGTGAGTCCACAAGTAATACATATATCGTCAAAAGACAATATTTCAAACTGCTGCTGTGATGTTTTTGTCTTTTATCACATTTTTGCATCTGCTACTTTTGAATGAAGTTCAAATTCATAAAGCTCGAGTAATATTCTTATTTGACATTGTTGAAGTGGTAAAAAAAGCTACACTACAAAAGCACATAAGTAACAAGAAATGCATCAAAGCTTACCGATCGATTAATCTATTTCTGTGCCACAATGTTTATGTAGATCAAAATTTTAACCATGCACTTGCCAACATTCAGGTTTTTCAGAGAACTACATGATAAATAGTGATTAGACTGCGGATTTTATGCATTCATACACAAAGGAGTAAATGAAACATAAATCTATAGGAAGATAAAAGGAATTTAAGAGTATCAATGTACATTTTTCCAATTTATTCAAATTATTAAAGGAAGGAAGAAGTTTTTATTTGGTTCTAATACCTTGTAATTGATACAGACAATTTCGGTTTTGCACATAGATCCACGGTATAGTGATAACACATAAGTACTCTAATATAAAGGGTCTCCATATAATTTTAATTTTATTAGCTAAACAAATATAATAGTTATAGGTATAGTTATAAGTATTAGAATACAGACTAATATTTTTTTGGTATTGACAGTAATAAATATTTGCAGTAGCGCATTTCTTCTTATTCTAATGTAAAATATAATTTTTACCATTGAATTTATCTTAATTCATTTTTATATCGAAAATAAATAAACCCTTCTGAAAAAATATGTTTCGTAAATTGGACATCTCCACTTAATCGATTGGAGGGCCAAAAGTGTAAACTTAAGTATAATGGTATCTTGTTCTTTTGGTCCGTTGAATCGCGACGAATTCATGAATTCGTTTAACTATCTAAATCCGTGTATCTGGTACGAAACGTTCTTATACGTTTCGCTCGGAATCGCTATCCTTTCATACTTCCTTTATTTCCGTACAATCTTATCTGGTCCGATATAGTGAAAAATGGGGCTGTTTCTTTTCAGCCGACCCTTGTAGGTCTCTCCAGGCCGGGGACAAAAAAAAAGATAAGAAAAACGACGACGCCACCTCCCTGTTAGCTCAAAGTATACATTTCGTGCGATTGTATACATAATGACGCATACACTGCCACTCCTAAGTATTTGCTCACACCGATTTTAGCCTTTCTCCAAAAATGTGACAAGTGTTTTGAGAATCCTAAGATCCAGTGAGCAAACATTTCTGGGCCATTTATCAAAGGATTCAAGGCGATCGGACTTTTTTCTTGATTAACATGTTGAATGCCAAACTACCACCTTGGTGAACTGCACGAAATCGAAGAAATTTAATAAATGAGGTCCAGCTTACAAAGTCAGCCATTCAGTTAATCAGCGCAAAGAGATTATCACAGCGACTATTCGTTTAATCCCGTTGGATCTTACAGATCCAAATGAAACTCAATGCATGCAGATACGGTAGGACAAAAATAAATTTTTATCGATAAGGGCGAGTACTGTCACCCATTCATGATCGACGTTACAGTCAACAAGTTAGTCAAGAAACCAGCTTCTTTAGTCGACCAAGTTTAATCTAGACAAACTTATTTTCAATTAACAAACGCGTTAATCGCTGTGATCAAACAGTGCAATATTGTATAAACGTAAGAATTGTGTAATAAACATTTATATAAACACAATTATATTTCCATATAAATACAAATATTTTCCGTATGCTACTTTAATCCTTAAGTACATAATTTAAATTTTTAATAATTAATTGCACAAGTAGGATCATTTAATTTTTGAATAGCTTCATGACACGCTCACTTCAATGTTACTATCATTTCTGAAGCATCAATTCTCATTAAGTGCTACAATGTAGATTGCAACGACATTTCTGATTGAGATTTAAACAAAAAGAACCAAGATGTTTCTTTAAGTAAGTTTTCGCAAAACTTTCCAAGTATAAATTCATTTTACCACTAAACAAAATCCTGCGAAGTTTGAAAAACCATATGCGTAACTGCAACTATTAATTTTAAGAAACAATTGTAGAATATAAATCTTTCTTCTTGAATTTATCAGGGCATCTTAATGCACCTACTTATTCGGTAAGCAGGTGTTGAGATTTTATTGGAGTAAGTTCATCGGTACTTTAATGTCTCGCGAATTACGTTGAAAGTAAGTAATCGAAGTCTGCAGTTTCAAATACGGTGCATTAAATAAGGTAGAAATCGTTGGTTCGAATGCTCTGCTCATTATCGTGAAACATTGAAACGATCTTTTTCGATAAGATTCACTGAGCACACACCTCGTACGGTAGCGTATAGTGCATCATAAGTTTCCTCGACGGTGCACGCGTATTTGCGTTTTTCAGCCAATAAATTATACTGCGATATCCCTTAATTAATTTGTCCAATTAACTGGCCGCGTATATTGGCCACTATGTCGCGGCACGGTCGGATAGGAAACCGCTTTTCTTTAACGAGAAAGCTAATTAACACGTTACACCTAGCCCGAGAACCGCTTCATAAATCGATCGTGTTAGCTGATGAAGCATTCCCTGGCCATGTTGAAGTATGAAATCGACGAAAAGACCCTGAATAACATAGTCACGGACCGGTAGCTACGTTGCGGAACGTACGCTGGTATTTTTAAGGGTCTCCACTGCGATTTGAATGAATCACGATTGCATTGATCGGAAACAATTTTGCATAGCGATTAAAGTAATCGATATCTCTACTTGAACGCCGCTTTGTATTTGATTCTTTATTTTCGTGTGCATACCTGTGAGTTAATTCATTTTTTTTGTTGGTCATGTAAAAATGTAGTTAACGTATAATAAGTAGACCGCGGATCTTTATGCAATTTCCCATTTTCATAGATGATTTTCTAAAAATTGAATTGAGAGAAAGATCTGTTTCGTTGTTTAGAAGATTCATTGTGAGGAGACTAACCTGAGAATGTTGTAATATCGTATGAATATGGATGCTTTATAGCATTTTATAACTTTGTAGGTATCATGAATGCGTAAAGATACCCAATCTAATAATAAGACATATGTATAAACGAATACTTTCAATTTCTACATTCGTGATCTCACAAGTATGAAGGGAATTTTTCTAACGGATGATTTTATCGTAAGATCATATTCGGTTCAATGTCTCATTTATTGACCTACTCGTGTCGCTTGTGACACTGTTAACCCTGCCGTCCTCCTCAATTATCCGGGATATTTCAGAACTATGCAACTTTAGGAATTTAGTTGGTTTTATGCTATTAGTACTGTTTATTTTATGGAAGAAAATGGTGCATGGAAAAAATTTGTTTGTTGACAATCTCTACCAGAATTGAAATTCAATTTCAAGTTATTGGGTGCACGAATTAATTCATGGCTTTCTCACAATGAATTGTAACATTATTTAAACTTCAAATCTTTCAATCGTCACATTGCGAATTGATTAACTATTTGTAAGATAAAGAAAATGCATAAAAAGTGATGAAAATCCTTTTAGCGAGTAGAATGTATTTTATTTGTTTATAAACAGTTAATAAATTCACGAATAAAGGACTGCGAATTAATTCGTACATCTAATATATAGACAAATGATGAACATCAGGTTAAATTAAGTAAATAAAAAACATTATTTTCTTCCTATTTAATTGGTAATGGAATGTTTTCTTGTTTACCAAAATGTGATTTTACGGCATCGCAATCTTTTATTTCAAAAATACCTATGTCTTCATCAACCTATTTTATTATGATCTTCCTAAACTTCTGTTAAAATATCTAATTCAAAATATTCGTTATACTTCTACATGTTAAAATAATTAATTTTATATGTTTATTTATGTTATTTTGATCAAACAAACGCAACAAATAGTTACTAGTAGGAATAATTCTCTATTAACGGAATCGTTGTTTGTAAACAAATGTAATCAATCATGTACAATTGATTATTAATCAAACTTATGTTTTTGTAAAAAGAATGTTTAATGCAACAATATCCAACAATTACAACGAATATTGGGGCACAGAATCTTTTTACTTCATTTAGTGTAGACTTCACACTCTGTAAATACTATCGTCTGTTCCTATATTTTATCAAATCAAGGAGGATTTATAAATAAAAAATACTTAGAAATATAGATTACATTATGTATAGTACTGCTTTGTCATCTTCCTGTTTATGTTCTGTTTTGCTGAAAAATAACAAAATGACTTGTTCATTATTCTAACTTACGTTAGAAATGTATGTGCATGGTAGATGTGAAAATATATTGGAAACATACAGTCAGTCAAAAAAGGCTTCATAAAGCCTTTAAAATGGATTAATTTTTTTGAAAGTGGACCAAATGCTTTGAATTTTTTAGGAACTTGGAAGGACCAGTTTACTACATATGATGTGCAGAAGAAGTTTTAAGAAAATTGTAAGTCACAAGATTTGTGAAACAAATTAGTAAATATTGATTTTACAGATTTTTTTACCTAAGTCTTTAATGAAAATTTAAAAGGTACGTTTTGTGGATTTATGCCCGAAATTGTGTAACGTTGTCACAAGTTATAAGCGATTGACAAATAATGGAAAAACGCAGTTCGTTCAGTGCACTTTACTTGTTTCCGCTGCAACCGATGTTAATGAAACTTCCATTATGCATATAATTGATATAATTGTATAAAACATATATATATATTAAATTTTTTTTAAAACCACAGGTAAAAAAGTTATACAAAACAGCGATTCCTATTTTCTTCACGATTCCGACCAACTATGTTTTCGAAAAATGTTATCTGTATACATCAGCTAGTAAACTAGTCTAACATCTAACATCTCGCATAATCTTAAGTTGTTTGAACGCATTTTGAAAAAGTTATTCTTTTTTGAAAGGTGTACAGAGACTTTTTTGACTCACTGTATAAATACTTACTATAATACGTCTATGTAAACACTTTATTATTTTTTGTATCGTAATTTAAATCATGGTTCATTTATTTATTTCTAGAGATAGTGAAACTTTACTTTTATTAGAGTATATTTACAGAAATGTAAACTAACGTAATCATTCACAGATTGGCACTTAGTATAATTTAATGTTCACAATAACGCTTTCATCCCCTGAATCTTGTAATTATTCTAGTTCCGAGTAGCCGATGTAGCTTTTCCTTGAAATTGACAATGGTCAGATATTAAAGCGTGCTCTACTTTATCGCGGCTAACAACCGGTAACGATTCATCGCATGCTTCTTATTTAGTCGTGCTCTTGCCACATTGATTTAGAGAGTGCAGTTTGCATAGAGGGCACTCTTGTGTGCATCGGGCTATACTTTCGACACTGACGCTAACACAGCCGAAGAATATAGAAATATACGTAATTGTAAAAACTGGACTTCGATGATTCTATGTAGTCGCTTGGGGATAGACTCGTTGATTTAAAAGAGACTATTTGAATGTTTTTGAGGGAATAGTGTTTCGGCGCTAGTCGCTTTGCAGCTAACCGCGCTGTGGGTGGAGTACAAGAATGTCTATTTTCTATTTGGCCTTGAGTGGTCGTTGACTCGATGGTAATACCTACTTTTTGCAGAATAGAGAGAAACCTCGTCCGCGTCTTCACTAGCAACTTTACTCCCTTGGGTATGTGAGAGACTCTGGAGGGATCGCATGGTACCTCCACTCGGTGGACTCGGGAAGGTGTCGTAAACCTTGGCTCGGGCCGCTACTTTAATTGTTAGCTAAATTGGACAAAATGGCAAACTGCCGGTATATCAAAATCTGCCACCCAGATGTGTATGTATGATACAACATGTGTTCCGTCTTGTTTTAGTGGAACTCTACCGTCACAGGAAACGAGATTCTATTTTGTATCAGGGTTGCGACTCTCAGAGTCAAGGTTTCAAGTTTTTCCAGTTGAAGCCGAGAGGTCGCGCGCGATGCACCCGGTTGTGCAAACGCTGGCCGTTGCGCACACGATATCGGGAGTCGTTCGGTATTTCATACGGCTTATTAGTTTATAGCTTAATTCCGAATTGGTATAGAAACGAAGCGTATTTCACTCCCGGTTGCCGTAAACAGTACGGTATCAATTAAAATTCCGAGCTAAGTTGCTTTACGAGCGGGTTACGTTGGGCTGGGCACATCAGATTACTGCGCCTCTATTAAAGCTTTTATTGTTCGTCTCTAAGAAAAAGCGGACCGAGAATTAGTTAGACCGTTTCAAGGGGAAAGTGCTCCGACGTTACATGGTCGACGAAAGTTTTACCACGGAGCACTTAACGTCTTTCCGATTGAAGTAACAAGAAGTAAATTTGCATAAATACGATCGAAACAAAATAAAGCAATGGCCACCAGTAATCTATCGAGTCATGTCTCCTCGACTTACATTAATTCACAGTTGTGTTAGTTGCGTCCGCGATACAGTAGAGGGTATTGGTCCAACCAGTAGTACTCGTGTCTACACTGGAATCTTTTCATTTTCATTCTTTTGTACGTCGTTTTTCTCCTTCCGTGACATTTCTATACGGTGTTTGCAACAACTAAGACAAAACTGAGACGTGTCATTGTCGTTAAATCTGCCACAGTCTAATGATAGATTTTTGTTCTACAATTATTGTAATGCCGCTTCCCTGATAAATGATTGAATAGATTTAAATAAGTTAGCTCACATTGTATTAAAAATCGTATAAAATATTAATAAATTCGATCGTCTCACTTTTATGTTCCAGTAGCTTTTGCCGTCTGATAGGTTTAATATTAAAATAGTATAAAACGTAAATGAAGAATAAGAAAAACGATTTCAAGTTAACCCTTAACGACTATAATAGGTCTGTGAGACCGCTCTAAATTTTTATTCATTCCTATATTCCTTCCTACATAACTTATGGTCTTCTTAAGCCCTGTCCAGACTGACGGACAATTGTCAGCGGACAACCACACGTTTGTCCGCGGACAGTCCGTAAACAACATGTGCAGTCCGCGCACAATTCTCTGTCAATTTGGACAGGGCTTTAACAGTAAACCTACCGAGAATTAAAATCGACTAGTTTGTATTGTCTTATAGAAATAATAAGATTTGATTTATTTAAATTTTGTGCGATATTTATTACAATATGTGATTCAATAAAGAAATCTATCGAGTCAACTTCTATGAAGGCATCTTTATAATTTCCATAATTGTAGAATAAAATATCTGAGACCGGTCATTTGACCGGTTGTGGTAGGTTTAGTGTTAAATTCGTGAAATTATTGACGGTTTATGTGTTTCCAGTTATTAGTCAGATTAATTTACTTTTTGCTAGTAGTCTGATAGACCTCGTATAGTAATTACGAAAGTTTCAACGTCTGTAGTAATTATGGTTTAATAATGGTTGAAGCTATTCATCAATAGTAACGCACATAAATCAGATGAAGAGGAATACAGACAGTAGGATGTGAAAACAGTGCTGCAAGTAATAGACTTTAATTGGTAATAACTTGAGAGTAAACCCGAAATTCCAATTTATTTTATCCTTACTTTTCGTCTTATACTGTCTTAAAAATCAGCCCTTAAACGTTTATCTGCTGCTGAACACACTACATACAGAGCGCTAAAAATGAGTATCAAACAAATTGGTGGGCAGAAAAGTATTATTACCGAGTTCATGTTTACACAATCTTTGCAAAATCTTAAAAGAATTAAACGATCTTGTAAATTCTTTCTTTCAAACAGTTTTTATTATACATTTTGTGGGCTGAGAATTCGTTGTTGAGATATTATCAGTAAAAGTTGAAGTTCTCAGAAGGCGTTTAAGATAACTGAGTAGAATCAGCGAATCTCTTAACAAGACTAAGAACAGTATTGAATAAGAATGTTGTTTGCTATTTTAACGTGATTTTGCAAATGGTGTACGACGTGTCTGATATTTTAACAAAACACTAGTATTCGTAAATTCTGATTCTGATTCATAGAACGTATTCAAGTATTTTTGGTTCCGTTTTTCAATCACTCTTTATACAATGTAATTAATTTTTAACGCGAAATACATTATATTTAAAAGTATCAAGTGAATAAATTAGACAAAACGATATTTTCAACAATGACCGATGTGCACATTCATAAGTTGCATCTTTTAACTGTTTGACATTTTTCCGTCTGGTTACGCATTCTTGTGATATAATCACTGAAATTTTTAAGTGAATCACTGGACCAACAGTAGGTTCGTTGCACTGTAGTACCGACTTGGTTTAAACGACTCCCAGAGTTTTGTTTCTTAATTCTTCTTTTTTCTGGTAAACACTTATGTCACGATAAAAAAATAACGTACTACGTAAGTTATGCCGGAAAACACGAGACACGAAATACTTGAAGGGCTAGCACATTTTTGTACTATATTCTGTTCTAAGTATAATAATACTTCACCGTAAGCTAGGAAATTAAATAATAAGTCGACTACAACACAAATTGTACCCGTTCCACATAAATGTCATTAATTTAATTCGTACCTGAGATAGATGTTATTAGTAACTGTTACTAATTCATGAATAGTAAACTATTTTCTAATTATTTAAGTATCTGAAAAATTTCCATTGGCTAGCTTTCGTTTTACCGCAGTCGTTTATAAACAGATTGTTAGCGCCGGTGAACGGTGACAATCGTGGCAATGAATTGTATTAATCACTTCCTCGAGAGACGTACATTTTAGTAATGGTATATGAACATTTTTGATCACTTTAAAGAATTATCAAAGGCAAATAAAGTCATAGGGAGACAATGTTGAATGTAGTGAACGTAATTATAGTGTTGTAATGATACCATTAAATAAAAATCACAATTTAATAAGTTGAGAAATATTACTTTTATGTTTATTCACCAACATTCCTCAAAGAAGGAAATGAATATTCTCCTCTGGTTCGTTTTGCGACAACACGATGTATATAAAAATGAGTTCCTCTGATCGTTTTTACTCCAACAACCATCTTTATTTAAACAGTGGCAAATTAAATTCCATGTTTCCGCCAAGAAAGAAATTATTATTTCTGCCATAAATAAATTCTGAAACGTCTAAAAGGCGTAAAAGTAATGAAGAACCAAGTTCTATGAGATCTCACCAAACTAGTTATACCACCGATTTCCGCTGAATAGTTTACCTATAGCAGCAATTCTGTGGCAGGAAAACAGGGTAAAAACGGTGTTCATTAGCTTGCTACGAGACTGTTAATCGCCTGATGAAAGAAGTTTCAGATGCCGCACGGAAGTTTATCCAACGTGATCCCACGCACGGACTAATTATACGGCATTATTTTCAGGGTTCTCCGATTCCTCGTGGATCAGTGTTCACCATCGTCTAGCGTTGTAGCGAACACAAACTACCGTTAAAGCACGGACTGATCTCGAAACAGAGTCCGCGTCACGGTGTAACAAGAAGTGCCACTGTGTCGCAAATGAATTGTGCTGTCTGTAACAGCGATTGTTGCGACTCTTTAGTAGCTTTCATCGAGCGAGGAGAGACGCATTCCCGTTGCAAGTCGACCGAATTTATAGTTGGCAAGCGGTTAGGAGATTCGCATTTTGACTTGTATCGCGTGCAAGGGATTTCAGTTTCTATTTGGAATGCTCTCGTGACCGAAAACTACGGAAGATTCGTTTGGTCAATGACTTAGTGATTCTAAAAGGTATTCACGAAAATCCATTTACTTGATCCAAATAATCTACTACTTCTGGCATAAGGTACACTGACCAAAAGTGTGAACGCGGTGCCTGTAGAAATGATCTGTGCAAGTACTAGAAATAGATTAAACACTTTTCAGAATCGATGTTCAGTATTCTTATTCTATATTTCATAAAGATATAGACATTCTTACTTTTACATGATTATCATTCATAAATGATAGGTATTTTGCACAATTGCTAGTATGTAGTAGGACTGTTACTTTTCCAAAGCTTCGACTCTTCGAAGTTTCGAAGAATTCGAGGGAAGGAAGGGAACTTCGAAGACGATGAGACTCGAACCTTCGCATCTTCGAACCTTCGAAACTTCGGACCTGCGATTCGTTTCCAGTTAACAGATAAAAGAAATAAATTTTCATAATTTGTTTCTATATTCATTATTTGAATTATTTCAATAACTTATTGTTAAGATAATATATTTATAATTTGAATTATCCTTTCGATAGCACATTGTTAAAATGATTGTTTAAATAAATAAATTTTATAATTTGTTTCTATATTCATTATTTAAATTGATATTTCAATTATTTTTTGTTAAAATAATTGTCTAAATAAATAAATTTTTACAATTTGTTTCTATATTCATTATTTGAATTATTTCAATGATTTATTGTTCAAATAATTGTTTAGACAATGTGCACGTATTTACACAATTAATATATAAACACAGTTCGATATTCATTATGTAAATAGTTGTACATTCTTTAAATAATTATTCTACAATGCATTATTGAAATGATTCACATAATGTATATAGAAACAATATATGAAAATTTATTTCTTCTATCCGTTAACTGGAAACGAATCGAAGGTTCGAAGTGTCGAAGTTCTGAAGTTCTGAAGTTCCGAAGGTTCGAAGCTTCGAAACTTCGATTCCCATCACCTTCGAAGTTTCTGAAAGCGAAGCTTCGAAATTTTCGATCTTCGAAGAAAAGTAACTGCCCTAGTATGTAGTAGTATATCTGATTCACGGAATTCATATTATCTGCTAGACTATTGTACACACTGGAGTCAAATATTGCGAAGTATTAACAGAAAATATTACCAGCAAAATGTTTGTTATCTTATTAATGTACTTAGTAGTTTTGAATTAATATGAAAATTCCTTTTTTTATCACTTGCCTTATGATTTTATGATTCACATTTATAGCTACAGTGGGTAGCGACCTTCATTGCCGTTCATAATTTCTTATACGGAAAAGAAGATTGATCTCTCGTATTCCATTATTTTTTCTAAAGCCTACACATCGATAACAGAAAATGGAATTTTGTTTTGGATTAGGAGTACTTAATGACACACATATTTAATAGATTGTTTTAAAATCTTCACCACAAGCTAGGCTTGATATTGTAAGGCAAATGGTTAAGCTTACATACAGTGGCTCACAAAAGCATTCGTACGTCCTGTAAATCAGAATAACTTTCTTAAAATTTGACCAAACCACTTGCCTTTTTTTTTGAGCAATTAAGAAGCATTGATTTACTTTTAAGATGTGCAAAGAAGATTTTGAGGAAATTGCAATTAGTAGGAATTACATGAAAAAATAAAAATGGCACTTTTTAAAACTCTATTATTTCAGTCCGTAATGAAAATTCAAAATTTGCGTTTTGTAGATCTATGTTATTTACACATATGCTGATAATTCCATCGAAATCAGTTAACGAACACATGAGCTACAAGCGGTTGAAAGCGGTGATAATCGGTTTTTCATGACTTCTGATCAGTTCCTGCTTAAAATCCATAGTTTCTTACATCTTTCGATGCGCGTCATTTTTTTTTTGCGTCAACCAATCTCGATGAAATGTTTAGTATATGTATAACTAACATAGATCTACAAAACGCATATTTTGAATTTTCATTACGGCTTGAAATAATAAAGTTTTAAAAAGTGCCATTTTTATTTTTTCATATAATTCCTACTAATTGCAATTTTTTCAAAATCTTTTTTGCACGTGATTTACTAAATCAATGCTTCTAATTGCTCAAAAAAATTCAAGTGGTTTGGTCAAATTTTAAGAAAGTTGTTCTGATTTAAAGGGCGTACGAATACTTTTGTGAGCCACTGTAAATGATAGAGTGAATAATAAATAGTATCTTCGGTTATATCAAATTTCATTTAATTCGTATGTCAAGAGATTAAACTATAATGTTTATAGAATTATATTACGTGTACCTATTACAATTTACGCAATGTGTTTCTAAACTAATAGTTTTTGAATAGAAGAAATATTTACCATAATCAACGTGTATACGATAAAGTTTATACCAATAAGAGTTTCTATTTATTGAATTAAAGAGAAAATGAAAAATTTCGGAAACGTGATAGCGAATTCGAATGACAAATTAACCTGCCATACCCAGTTAAAAGATCAATACAAACGTGTTACAAAACTTATGGACATATGGAAACACTTTTACAAATTCTTTATACACATAAATCATGGTCACTGAGTGCCTTGACAGAGGACTTAACATTAACACTTGAACGGCAGCATGCGGGTTTACTTTGACATAGATTATCAATTATTAAATTTGTCATTTAACGACTCAATATTCGAATAAAAAGATTAGTGTATCTACAAAATGCATAATAATAAGTCAATGATGTAATTTGCACATATCAAATGGCATGACTAAAATGAATCGTTTCACCGACAATCACTAACAACCAAATGACTAGCATTAATCATCATAGCCAGTACGTCTTGCAGTAAACAAATGACTTTTGAATTAAAATAATCATTGAACAATAACGTAAGATGGAATCATAATTTATTAGTAAACTGCGGATTTTGTGCATTTATAAAAAAATGAGTGGATACAATTCAAAATAAAAGAAAGATTAACAAATTTCAAGAATATCGATAAACATGTTACTCCCAACTTGTTCAAATGATTGATGAGAGAAAACTGTTTGTATTTGATTCGTGTTGCTTGCAATTAACACGTTAAACGCTGTTTATCGATCCTTGGGAATCGACAGTATCTTTAGAAAGCAATTTTAATAAAAAAGCCCGGCTAACAACAAAATACTTTTTGTTTTTGCGCAGACGTATTCTTGTAATTACGTAATGGTTAAATGGAAAATGAAACAAAATTAAAGTAGCTCCACGTTGAACGTGTTAATGCACGAAACGTTTATGTAGCATAAAAAGTCTATCTATTAGAAAATATGAGGAAAATCTGTAAGGTGGACAGAGATAAAATACTGGTCGTATATGTATTAGAAAACGGGTTTGCTTTCCGAGCGTTAAATAAATAAATAAATAAGAGAAGCGTTACTGCAGGTTGAAGTAAACGATCAAGGACCAAAGCTAATCTAAACCGAAGTGCTCAACGGATTCTCGTTCGCGTCGAAGAAGAAGCACGAGCTCCCGTAGACAGTTTGTCCCATGGTATCAATTAGTTAATTAATCGATGCTCGATACCAAGAGATATCCGGTCTTGGGGAATCGATGTCGGTGGTAATAGCAGGAGCGAGAAGGTCTGCCAGCGAAAGCTTGTTACGCTCGATGTGGAGGAGAGACCCCGTGGGCACCGGGTTTTTGTAATCCCGCCGAAAAGCCGGGAGGTTCCCAATGAGACCGGTCGTATATTATGTATCTTCGGATCTGTCGTCAAAGGGACGACGAGGCGGCAGGGGCCATTTTTCAATATTACCGCGATAGATCATCCGGCAATAAAGGGATAATGCATCGAGATACCACCAATGAGGCTCGAGTCTGATTAGGCCAGCCGAAGTTTATCGACCCCCGCAGGAGGGAGGCAAAAGGATGATACATGCCGCGCTACCTTCCCCGTCCTTTCGTTTAGTCAAAGGTGCCGCCCACATCGATCTCTCCCATTCGTGTCTCATTGATTCTTCCAATCGTTTCGCCGCCCCACGCCATCAAATAATTGAGAACTAGCTTCGTTCGTTGTTGCCCTCTCGGAGAACAGCTTCACCAGAGGGGGAAGACTTCTTCCCCTTTTGTGGGCCTGTGGGATCCGGCTTCAATAAAATACTCGACGAGACTATCTCGCGAGACTTTCCCCGTGACCCATCTAAAGAATCTTACCGACCTGCACCCACCTCTCTCTGTTGGTTCAAGTAAACGAGGATTTAATTGAATGCGAGTCCCAGAACCGCTTCCGTTCTTCAAACTACGCGGCCATTGCTATTCGTGGCAATGGGAAAATCCTTTTATGACATTCGCAGATTTTTAGAATACTAGAAAATGTTTACGTTAACGAATATTGTCACACGAGGTGCTGAATATCAATTCTAAACATTCCCCCAAAATCAAAGTGTTAGGTCGTTGCATATGAAATGTATGATTCCAGAATGAAGAAGACCTATCGTGAGTTTCTATTTACATATCCAACTTTACTTTTAAATAAAGCTTATTTTAATTTCAATATCAGTCGACGTGACCGTTGTGTATTCTTCTTATATGAGTGAGGAAATGATCATATTGACAACATTATGTGATGTTTAGTCAAAATGTGATGGTAAATGAACGCACTGTTATTACGGTTAGTCAATGTTAGGAAAAGCTAAAAAATGCAGATGACAGTCTAATGGATGAATAAAAAATTCAATTTTTACCGTAATGTAATCGAAACATTCCAAGTTTTATTTAGGAAAAATTATATTTGTTTAAAGTTATTGTCTCGAATCGGACATTTCATATGCTACAACCCAATAATTTAACACTGACTGCCGCGTCGATCATATTATATAGGTGATGCAATTTATTTGTCAAACTTCAAAATAAATTTTTATCACAATTTGGTAAGTAAAGCGAAGTTGGTTAGGGTTACATAGTACGAGAGAGTTACCAAACGTGATTGTTATAATTAGACTACGGATTTTATGCATTTCTGACAAAAATGAGTAGATCAAATGCAAAACAGTAGTAACATTTAAAGAACTTAAAAATACTGTTGTATTGTTTTTGACACTATCAAGTTGTTAAGGAAGGAAATGAATAGCTATGGTGCTCCTGTATCTTGCAATTAATACAGACAATTTTTATTTTGCAGAAAAATCCGCAGCCTGGTTATAATACATTTTGTCTTTCCTACTTTTATATTATAAAATAAGTTATCGATTTCATGTGAGTTTTATGATCACGGGTATAGCAGTCAACGTGTTAATTAATGAAACTGAAACCTGAAGTTAAAATTTATCTTTTAACTTTATCTTTAAATTTATCTTTTATCATTTATATTTATATATTAGTGAGTACTGTTTTAACCCTTTTGCTTTCAGAACTTTCTAATAGAGTTCACCTTAGTCGAATGTAGCACAAGAAAAAGGAGTTTTTAAACCAGGTTAAAGACTATTGCCACTATACGAGTATGTGACCCACGTGGCTGTAAACGCGTTAACGATTACCCAGCAAATGTTTATGGACAAAATATATCGATGTACGTGTAAATATGTACAAGGTTGTCTGTAAATCATTGACCTCAACTCAAAATAGAAAACTAATACCAAAACGTTACAAAACTTGAATGAAAGAAGTCTAATAAAACTTAGAAAGGTATTTAAATTTAGAAAGGTATCTAATTTAGAAAGATATTTATTTTAAAAATTTGTCGTTTTTTTGGTTTAACATTTAACTTTTGTTCATTTAGTAGTGCGCGATGTATAGTGCACGATTTAAAGAACAAAAAATGTATTATTATAAACAGAAACCGTAGTCATCTGGCTCTAAATTGTCGCACTTTATCCTTTTGGTACTATCATCATAAATTAAATTCAATAGAGTAGCATTGATTTTAGTCCAAGAAGCAAACAAGTCTTTATTTCAATATGAAGAAAATAATAATAATAATTTAGGTACATGATACATCCACTCTGAAAAGAAAAACATTACAGAAATAACACAATATTTGTACTTACGGAATAATAAAATAATAGTGCAACTGATAGAGATTCAATGCGTTTTAAGTATGTAGTATTTACGATCAATTATCTGGAGTGATTTTTAACGACAGAATTGATGAGTTGGGTTAATCTGTAGCGTGCTGGAATAACAGATTGGAAAACAGATTGTCAGAAGGACGGAGTGGGACGAAGCGAGCAACAAGACTCTCATGTCCTTAACCGGCAGTCGTAAATCAATCGGGGAATTCGTCGATCGGATTCACGTGTACTTTGAGGAGATCTCCTGGCACGTGCGTAATACTGATAAATCAAGGGAACGATTAATCAAACTGTCCGCGCTCGCGAATTACTATCGGATTAATTATTGAGCGCTGCGGGTTGCATACGTCTCCCTAGAGAATTTGAGCTCGTGCTTCTTCTCTTGACTCCGTTCTTTTTCTACTCGAGGTGATAATGGGAGATTTTTACGATTGTTACCTTCGCATTGAACACGCAAGCAAAGTACATGCACAAGCAGAGATACATACGCGTTTTCACGTTAGCCATGTTGCCTTCATGCGCAACGAATTCATTGCAATTTTTCAACTATTTAATATTGCATTTTAAATATAGTAATCGGATGAGAAAAAACATTTTCTTTTTCTTTCTTTCTGCTGAATGATTATAATGTTACTTTGTAATGCTTACAATAGAATTATGACATAATGCAGTTCAAGGAAGTCGCTTAGAATTATATTAGACATATACATATCTATTCACGATTCAAATTGGCGAAAAACCACCGAATAATAAAATATATAAAACGGAAAAGAAGGTTGAAAATCGTAAAAAAACGTAATTTTTACCAGTTTTAATCGTATAGTATAACTCGTAAACCAATTAATCAATGTAATATGTTTTCAGTATGCACATAATTTACACAAATATACGAAACACATATTTTAAATTTTCATTATAAGCCCAAATAAAAAATTGTAAAAAGTCACTTTTACTATTTCTTTCGTAATTCACACTGAACGCAATTTTTCCAAAATTTGAATTACATTTCGTTTTGTAAAGTAATCTATTAGTTAAGTAAGTAAGTATATTCAGTATTATAAGTAGTTTTATAGTAATAGTTTTACCTTCTCTGTTGTACATGTTCCTTGTATAAAATGTTTTTCAGCATTGATACTTTGAGTAGTGGAGTGTGGAACATCAAACCAGTAGTAAATCCTTTTAATTATCCTTTAGATAAAATTCAATTCGTGGAATAATTTATATTAACCATAAGAAACTGATACATTCTTAGTATTAATTGAAAAAATTATAATCGCTTTTCTGTCGATGCTAAAACAAACTCAAAAATTGAACAGCCCTAAATGAAACAAAATTGTTTTTTGTTTTTACTAAGTATGCCTGGTAGTCGGGAAAAATTTATAAAATTTTTAGCATTTATTTATATTGCCTGGGTCAATTTCAGTAACTAATCAAAAATTATAGTTTATAGTAGCAATAGTTAAGACATGTAAAACTACTTTGACGAAAATCGAACACGTGGTATATTGAGCTGTAACTAATACAAAGGGTTAACTACGGGGACATCAATGATTTCATCCATATGTTACTCACATGGAAGACGTAAAATGTGTAATCGTCGGGTATCGCGGATAAACAAATCTGTCCTATTTAGTTTTCGTTACAATTCCCTCGCTTGTCGTACTTGGATGCGATTTGAACATTTTATTAACCGTACTTTCTCGCGTAACACTTTTCAATGACAATCTCGGAATCGTAGTATTGTAATATGATATACAGGTAGTGTAAAAAGTGTTCGGACATCCTTTAAAAACGAATAACTTTTTTAAAATTCGACCAAACGACTTCAATTTTTTTGTAGCGTATTAATAATTTTTCTAAAAATTGCTATTGGTAGAAATTGTGAAGAAAAAAGTAAAGGTCACGATCTTTGACTTTTTTATCTGTGTCTATAATGAAAATGTAAACTATGCTGTTTGTAGACCTAAGTAAATTATATACATATACAAAGTTTCAACAAAATCGAGCAACGTTGCTACGAGCCATAAATGATTAAAAATGGCAAAAATTGTGAGAAAGTGCGATTTAAGCTCCGAAATTCAGAGATTTTTACATCTTTAAATGCCTGTGGCTTTTTTATGCGTTACCCGATTTCCTACACCCGAGACCTACAAAAAGCATAGTTTAAATTTTCACTATAGACATAGATTGAAAAGTTAAAAATCATGACCATTACTTTTTCCTTCACAATTTCTATCAATAGCAATTCATAGAAAAAATTATTTGTACGCTACCTAGCAAACTAATCCTTCTAACATATAAAAAAGCTAAAGTCGTTTAGTCCAATTTTTAATGGATATCCGGACACTTTTTGTACTACCTGTACGTATACTTAAGCGTGCTTTTAAGATAACGTTCTTCTACTTAAAATAAGTTCCTTTCGTAATAGTGAATTCTCTTTATTACTAGTCCAATAAATTAATTCATAACTATTATAATTAACTGGTAACATGATTTGGTAAAAGATCTTTTAGGCTTTCCTTTCTTGTGTAATATGAAAGATCAGTATGGAATGTTAGCAAACATTATTGTAAACAAACAATGCAGTAGCATAAATTTGCGATTTATTAAAACAGTACTCAGTTTGACAAAACTGTAGTGGATCTATTATTGGTATATCTGATGTTGCTTTTAACTTAATAAACTGTTGATTGGGTTAAACATCTTCTTAGGGAATCATAAATGTTCAACTTTTGTGAATGTAATATTATACAATTTCACCAGAAAATGATGGAACTCTGGAAGTTCTGGTGCGAGAAATTGAAATTTTAGTCTGCGGAATTCACCCGTTCAAAAGTTATGCGTGAATAAAGTTGCTCAATATGAAGCGCGTTTGACAGTGTAGAACGCTGTCATATTGCTTTGTACTCACGCGTTATCCAATCAGCGGAGCAGCTATGTCACACCACAAGCACATACAAGCAGCCATTTTGCAGCATCGATTCAAATTCCTGATACTTAACTTCAGAAAAACCCACAATTAATTAAGCTCACGAGCACGGATCACTTGCATTTGTTAGTTGCTTGCGTAACTGGGAGGCTCCGCCAGGCTAACCGAAAAATCGAAAACTAAGGCAGACCAACACAGTATCTTTTGCCTGAATTATAATTGCATTTCCGGATGCCGCAATCAAAAATCTAGGAATTCGAACTATTACTCAAAAATCGCCAGTCTTACGCGTCTGTGCTGCCAGCGAGTGAATCTGTTCACTACGTCACACCTACTCGCTCCTATGTTCGAAAACCAATATGGCAGCGATCTAACCTTTGAAATGCGCTTGAAATCGAGCAACTTTACTCGCGTATAACTCTTGAATGAGTGAACTCCGCACACCGAAATTTCAATTCCTCGCATCAGAACTAAGAGTTCTATCATTTTTTGGCGAAACTGTATAATATTGCATTCAGAAAAGTTGAAACTTTTTGGTCCCCTAAGGACAAGTTTAGTCATTAGAGGATTTGAAAAGTATGCCCAGATTACTAAACATTCTTCCGTCAATTATTGCTTCAATGTGATAGAATAATGCATGAAGGAGTATTTGATAAAAATAAAAAAGATTAATTGTTTTGAATAGTGTAGCTAATGTTATTGTTTGCCGCACAGTTGTACCCGCTTGCATAGCCAAACAAAATGAAAGTAAATATTATCCGTTCATACAAGAAGTTTAATGTATTTACCTGCATGTACATTGGACTACCACTTAATAAATCTTATTTATCCGCCAATTAAAAATTGTATTTCACTCTTAACACGCTGATTGCCGTGTCACCCATATTTGGGTAACGAAATTATTTTCCCAGACTCAAGTTACCGAAGATTCATTTCATCGCCGACATATCGAGCGTACCACATTTATTTACGACCTGCAAAATGCGGATCATTGAAAGAGTAATTAATATCATACGTTTACGCTAGTTACTTTATCGTTTCAATAAACGAACTGCCGATCGTATCTAATTTCTGCTGGATCGGCAGTCAGCGTGTTAAGAAGAAGAAACAGAAGCAAAGGGTGGAAAAATCTGTCAAGTGATCGAGATCGGAACGCGCGTCAAACTATTGTCCGCAGCTGCTATAAATCGAATAATCCCGCGGAAGGATTTCCCGGAGGCGAAGCGCCGTGCACTCGAATGGAATAATCTGTTCAATTCTATACATATATCAGGCATCGAGCGGAATGGGATCGCATTATAAGCCGACCATGAATAAAACGAGCTGGATTACATCGCCGATGCCTATTATGCCATCTTCAGCGTGGAGATAAATCGTTTCTGGAATCGCTGCTGGAATTGTCCGCCATGTGTGTCCATGTCCAGTCAGCCGATCGAACCACCGCGTGCGTCGGAATCTCCCAATCATCGACGACGATCATCGGCCGATCGAGTCCGCTGCTTGTTCTTTTTTTGCCTGGTGTCGTTATTCTCGATGATTGTGGAGAGATCAACATCGGCACTACTTAAAATGTATTATCAATATTTTATCCACTGTTAACTTGCATTCAGTCCGATTAACCGCGGAACTTACTCCCGGAACAGTCTACACCACTGCGCCGCACAAGTATGTGGACGCTTACAATTTTTATAAAATTTGAGTAACATAACTCATACTATCATTGTTAAATCTTATTGCAAGGATATATGTAATGTATTCTAATAGTATAGATGAAAGGTCTCTTCACGATGAATTCATGACTTTAGCCTGGTTTGCTGCCTTCGCCTGACTAATATAAACATTTAAAGTGAAATAGTGATAAAATTAATGGCCAGAACGCCACGATTGGTAAAAGCGATTATAAAATCACGCGGTGTTCTAATATGTAGATTAGAAGATGATATCATTATTATTTATTATTATTAAAGTATGTTCTCGATTATTGTATAAAATTAAATCCATCGAAGGTTCCATACTTTTTTTCATTGCAGAATATCTATCCTACTAAAATTATGAAATCCTGAGTGACTCTTGTTTCTTGTAACAGAGGTAGAAACTTAATACTTTGCACAAAGATCCACAGTCATAAAGAGCTTTCTACTGGGCAAAACAAACTTTTCTCTTAAAAACACTAGCTTTTATAAAATAGTCCAAAAAATGTTTACATAGGTTTGTAATGAAATTAAAGACAATACACCACCAAGATGACTAGAGCAGATGTCTAATTAGTTAGCGAAGCTTCTCTCGAATTCCAGGAAGCATTTTGAAGTATATCAGTGTTCATTAGTACCAGCATGAAAGTTGCCTTTTCTATTTTTGTCCCGTAGAGGAGTCACTGTGCGGCGTTTTCGTTTGCGCACCACTGACCTAGTAGACGATCATGACAAGTGATTCCAAAAGCAATCGATCAGGACGCTCGCGACCCTCGACCTTCCCAGGACCGAGATTCCTAGGGTTACCAGGCCAGACGAGACTAGACGGGACGGAGCTAGACTAGACGAGACTGAACGAGACTGAACGAGACTGGATGAGGGACGCGACGCGAAGGCATCACGACGGATCTTTCCGCAACGAGATTGGAGAGAGATTGTCGCGTCGCGACGCGCGACGTCCGAAGGGAACTCGGCTCACCCCTCGGGCTCTCCCATAATCTCGCCGCTTATCGGTTGCATACCACAGCCTTGTTATGCAATCAAACTCGAGTAAGAAGTGCCGGTAATGCTGACGGCTGGTCGCGCTCTCGCCTGTCACGAAGTCGAAGCCACGCTTGTGTGGTCCTTCGAATTAATCACCCAATGCCTACGTGCGCCTACGTTGCCTATGGTCTGGGTCAGAAGGACCAACCCATAGGTCCATGGAGCCGTCCAACCAAACCCTTGAGCTTTCCTTCGTTGGTCGGTTTCAGCTGGACGCCCGTGAGCGTCGAAAGTTTACGAGGTCGATTAGCATAACAATCGGAACGAACCATATCCACCGCTTCTCTAACCACTTGCCCACCCGTGTTCCATCGCGTTTTCTCCCTTTTTTGGAAAGTTATAGATTTTTCTTTGTGGCCGAGGTTTGTCGAGATCGTTACGGTATACACTAATCATCGGTATTCTGCTGTGTCAGTATATACAGTACGTTGTTGTTTCGCAACTTTGTCATTATGTGGAGTTTGGGAACAATCGTTTATATTCTTCACTTTTCTTGTAGTAGGTGTATGCAAAAGTTTTAGTCTTTCTCAATTGGTCACGTATAATCGCTTATAATTGTAATGGTTATAATTTTATGCCTTTTTGTGCAATTCTTTGTTTGAAGAATATATAATAAATAGAATACGGATCTTTACACACGATTACATAGTTTAGTTTCACTCTTATTAGATTTAGTAGGTTAAATCTAAACATTTACTGTTTACTATACCATCTACTATCTTTTGTAAATGTATAAAATTCAAGATGTCGTTAAACTTAATTAAAATCTTAACTTTACCGATTTCTGTCGCTGTATAAAAGAATCCATAAATGCATACATTTCTGCAGTTTATTTATTATAGAACATTTGCATTTATAATACATAGAATGCTTAATACCAGTTGCTTGTGTTAAGTCACACTAAATGTATTCACGGAAAGTGGAAATATCTAGTTCTCGATTTAACAGTATTAGTTTCTACGTGATCTTGTATCAAGAAGTGTAATCTAAAATTTTAATATTAATTGCACATGTTACTAAGTATAACGATCAATTAGTGACAAACAAATTAAAACCGTGTTTATCTGTATCATTTAATGTCACGAACAGAGAACTGGTTGGAAACGTGAACGCATTTGCAGGTAACGATATACATACATACATAGAACATGAATGGTTTTCAACTTGTTTAGCAACTCAGCATAAAAACACTATTGATGGTCTGTAATTGTTAATAATTTGAAAACGAAGCAAAACTTTCACTTTCTATTTCTAATTTTCATCTCATATCGTTGTGGAGAAAGTACCACTTTCCTTCTTCGTGTTGTCAAATTCCGTGTATTATACGTACTTACACATTATCGACACGGTCGAAAAAGTAGTACGTGTACTACAAAAATTGTACATAATATTACTTAAATTACTAATTATATATAACTACCAGAATGCGGATTTTATGCATAACGAAAATGACTAGATGAAACATAAAATAGTGACAATAATAAAAAAATTTCAACAATTCCAATATATTGTTGCGGAGGCTTCGGCGTGGGTTTGAATCCCACTTCTGACACCCATGTTGCAGTGGCTTCGGCTCCGACTCGCCGGTGAACACATTTTTATTAATATACACGTAAAACACAGATCACAACGGTTTATTTATTTAATTTACAATAGCTAAATAACTATCAGTCTTTGATGGTACGCAGATGTTTGCACGTCCTCTTTTTCAGACGTCTCGAATCGATCTGACGACCTTCTTCTTGTTAGCAACTCCCTGTCCAATTTCATCGATCGAACGGCTTCTCTGCGATATGTTTAACATACCGCTGGGGGAAAGCAACTTCATAAATGTCGCGATTCCATATCGTCGTAACAATATTATTCGTAGCTTATTAAAATTGTTAAGAGAAACAATAAACATCCATGCAGCCACTGTTTCTTGTAATCCATGCACAACATTTTTATTTTCTATAAAGATCCGCAATCAAATAATTACTTTAACCCATACGCACCATCAAATTACGTATTAATAGCTGCGTAATAAAGCATTGGTCTGACCATCTTAATTAGTGCTATATATATATATATATATATATATATATATATATATATAATTTACAATGCATATCCACTATGTGCCTGGAAGCTTATCGAACTAATGTCCCTCAACTTGAATATGGTGAGAACATATGGAAAATTATTTCGATAATGTCCCGTTAATTATTACATTAGGACATATAGAGGTCAAATACATTGTTACGAAGAATTTGATACTTTGTCGATTCACGATACAAAAACTAGGTCTTTTCATTTAAAGAAATCAAGGAGACCTCAAAATCTCGGAAATGCCTTCACACACATAAAAATGTTAACATCACAATATTTCCGCCTCTATACCGTGCAACTTTTGTATATATCATTTTCTCATATTATTACAAGTGACGAAACATTCAAGGTGGACAAAGTTATTGCCCCACACTGTGTATAGATATAAGGTAAAACACATGTCCCTCGAATTCCTTTGGTGGAAGTTAACAAACTTTAAAGGAACGAGAGGATTAATGAAAAAATTATCAAACGTTGAATTTTCATTTAGGGTCAATTTGATTCGGTCGGTGTCGTCTGCAAGAGGAATATGTATAACACGGATCACTGATTTTCACCGACGCAAACATAAATCTTCCAGATTTGAGGATAACATTCGTGGATAGCATCTCGGCAGACATTGTATGGAAGAGATGGACTGGAGTGGAATTATTGTAATGTGTTCGGGATTCCTTAACGCGCGGAATTCCTCGACCATGTGATCCAACGAAAAAGAAAATGGTCGGCTAACGTTAAGAAATGGAACAAAGTAGGGACTCGAACGAGCGGAAGAGGGTTTTTCGAACGGTAGAAAGGAATACATAATTTCCTTGCGTCCTTTTGCGTTCCATAAAATTACTAGATAGCATCGGGGGTACTTAAACGGCAGACTGAAAGAAGAAAATATTCTACTTAAATCCACTGCCAATTGTGAATTAAAAAACATACCGTTTACAACCTGCCACGTCTTGTATTAAGTACCACCGCGATCGCGGAAACGACGTCAGATAAGATCACTGTCCGCTAGCGAATTACGGGCTCTCAATGTTCGACGAAAATTAGCGGCATGTCGAAACAGAAATGTATCAAATAGATGCATTTTGCATTCTCTGCGCGCCATGCCCCATCGAATTGTCAAATTATAGCTGCTTTCTAGCAATACCTAACCAGCTTTAACTGAATCACAGTACCCGGAAACTTTATGGAAATTAGCAGATCTGACTTAAGGATTTAAATTGTGGCAGTTCCTCCGTTGGTTATCCGTGGTATCGAAAGAATTCAGAGTTTCATTAAAATCGTAATTTAATGCAAAATACACTTAATCAAGCAGTATATATTTCGCGTCGAGTACATATCTGTAAATGTAAGGAAAACACCTTCAACAAAGTATGTGATTTCTGCGGATTGCATTCCGCCGAGTTGTAGAATTCTACAGCGAAGAGGTTTATTCTGTAAAAATTACTCTTCATTGCTTATCAGTCTATCCAGTAAGTCTATGACTGAACATCACTCTTGACAATACTTTGTAAAGTAATCCTTTTTCAACAAATTACTTCATAAGCTTCCTTGGTGTAAGCTAACAGTTCTTCATCGACGGTGAGATTCTTTCCTCCATTGTTGGCGATGAAATTGCTATAAATGTATGAATTATGAGAAACAGTTGGAAATATTTGCGACCTTCAACTGCAGGCTCTACATAGTTTTTATATTTATCGATTAATTTGAAACTCGTATGCAAATAATATCTTTTGTATATTAAGAGGGAGGTACCCTTTCTTTCAGAATTTTGTTTCGTTACCATTGTGTTGGAGAAATTCTTAAACCTAAATGAGAGTTTCAATGTTATTCCATGATGAATGTTTTTCGAATTCTTATTGCACGAATAATTTAATTTTCTGTTAGACTTCGTAATCGTTTTCTCTTACCGCATCGCATAAATTCCCTTTTTTTAAGAGAATAAATTCGAATTAAATATTGAGGATAAATTCTAATAAATTCCTGTAAGTACATTTCCCAAAACTTCGATATATCGAGTCGGTCCTCTGCGATCCTCCTCTCTTATCGTAATTATTAGGTGTCTATATATCCTAAAGATTCCAACAAATAATTAATGGAAGTCTTCAAAAGATAGCGGACTTATATTCGATCACAGATTCGGACACTTTTTAAAATCCGATAACTCTTTTAAGATTGGACCAAACGACTTAAATTTTTGAGATATTAGAAGGATTAATTTACTATGTGACAAGAAACATTATTTTTTTAAAACTGCAATTGGTCGGAATTGGAGAGAAAATACTAAAATAGTTTGTAGTTTTTTCAAAAAATTTGGTTTTTGTCTTTTGTCAAAAAATCTTGAGTCGTTTGATCCAATCTTAAAAAAGCTATTTTCTTTTTAAAAGTGTTCAAATCTTTTTGTGACCGACTGTACGCGACCGTGAAATGGATTTGTCGGATAACTGAATTACAGAATCGGTGGTATCCACCGCTCACGAGAAAGTAGAATCACCTAACTAGTGATGGGATTGAGCTCAATATGTGTCCATCAATGCAAAATTTCATATAATATGTAAGATTCGTTTCATTTAGTTAGATCGACGTGTGAATTTGTTATTAGGCATCGTTCAACTTTTCTTCAAACTCGTAATTTTACTTATAAATACCTCGAAAGATGTGCATGTGAAACGTATCCGTATAAGTTCTGCCCATAATATCATGTTTTCAACATCCTTGAGGGAGGTCATCGTAGTGATTCGGACGAGCGATAAACTATTTTTATTTGAATAAGTTTATTTGCATAGCCACTTGTTGTACACTTCAATTACAACCTGGCCGTGTTTGTAGTTCATAAAATTGTAAAAGAGTACATAAACTGACAGTTAAAACAGTAATTTCTAGTTTTAATGTTTTTGGATTTACTAATATTTCACGGATTTTAAGCTACATTACGGAAGAAATTAAGCAGGAATGTCTTAAATGGTTGTTAATATGCATTGTCTGGAAATTGAGTTTTTTAACTACCGGAAATCTATTAATTAATAGGCTTTTTATTAATTCTGTTATATGTAAAAGAAACTCATCCATTTTCTTTTAAATACTAATTTTAAAAGAAGTAACTAAATTGTACTAAATTGGATAATTTGTTGATTCACTACGCTCACTACCATCGTTTGTTTTGATAACTACTTTCACGGCCTTAACAAAATAATTAAATACAACATAATCCTCTTGTAGAGTACGAAAAAATATACAGTTAACTAATGTGTAACGCGACCAAAAAAATTGTTTAAAAAGTCTGTATAAATGTGTTTCCCGTAACACACACACACACACAGTGAATGTATATTCGATATGAATGATTTTTATGTAATGGAAACATTTGCTGTTTACGCTAGACTTAAATCTCATACATTACATAAGTTTTAAAGCTTGTTTACGGTATTATGATGTACATACTATATCATCTCAATTTATTAGGTTGTCCCAAAAGTTCGTTTCGTTTTCGATTAATGGAAATAATGCAAATTCAACCTAGTCTTTTAAGAAAGCAAATTGCGTGGTTATGTAAAAGGAAGCTTCGGAAGTAATAAAACGTGAACGAACTCGTGGTATTTAACAATATATTTTGATATGGGATATTTTAACGCATATATGTACATACAAGTTCCGCCATATATTAACAAACGGCGGAAACTTATTCGAGAAGCTAACACTTAGTACGTATCACCATCAAAATTGTACTAAATCTGAATAAATTTAATCTTTTTATTATCATTATGAAGGAACTAGTCACGCTTAGCGCTCGGTAGTTCTGGTGTTAAAGAGGAATTGCTTAGTATCAAAATCGCAACTGTTAATCTTTGATTTCTAAAGGAGTATTAGGAAAATGTGGGTAAATTTACAAAAGTCTGAGATGCGTGAGCGCATTTGAATATCACTTACGTAGTCAGAACATCGGCGATGCTCGCGATGCGTTTGGTCCCATCACTACGCTCGGCCGACAACTGTAACGATTTGCGTGCGCAGCCGACAGCGCAAAAATAGTCGAAACAAGGGGAAAAAGGGAGCACTGTGACAGAGCAGAGTAATAAAATTGAGTTTATCGCTGCGGTGCGCGGAATGAGCCAAGTTCGATGCACCTGTTGCGGCTAATCGTCCACCTAAGTGAACGTGCGACGTTCCTTGAGGTACATAGAGCGGTCTAAATAGGCGGTTTTTGTTGCCTAATGCGGCTGTCCCACTGCCTCCCGGTCATCTTCTTTTCTTCCCGCTTTTAACCACATTAAAGCACGGCCACGCTCCCACACGAATTCACCTAACTGTCTAGTCACACTGTCGTGTACACGACGGGTCTACACGCTTGTCCCCACTGGCTTTTCAGCAAGAAGCCAACACAACAAAAAGCACACGACAAGGCGTTCACGAGCAAATCGAGTAATTGACGATCGCCGATCGGCAGGATCAAACGTTTTTCTCGTATCCTGCGAGAGGACTGCCATCCCTTCGTCTTTTTCTCTGTCGCATCCCTCGTCCACCCGCAGTCTTTCCCAAGAACTGTAAATTTTGTAGTTACCGTATCACTTAATAGTGATACCGTTTAGACATTAAATCGAGCGCAATTAATCCACAGAAGGAAAACTGGTTTTATCATCTGTTTACTCTTGCAATTCGGAATTTGCGTATCGATGTCGTTTAATTCAGTAGTATTTCAAGAACTAATTTCAATCATCTATTTGTAGGGACGGAATATGTTACCACTTGGTAAAATATGCAGTTCGATAAAATTCAATGGTGGTGTCTTTTGTAACGCACAATTGGAAAGAGTTAAGAGAAAACGTAATCAAAAATACGGTCAGTCAAAAAAGTTACCGTACACCCTTTAAAACAGAATAACTTTTTAAACATGAAATCAAATTTCTTGATTGTTTGAGATGTAAAAGATGTAGTTCATTTAGTTGCATTTTATGTGCAACTGAATTTTTTAAATTTTCATTACATGCTCGGATAAGGAAACTGTAAAATCAGTATTTACTATTTTTTTCGTAATTCTCAACATTTGTGTACACATTATATGATCAACTAATTTTTCTAATTGTAAGATTTTGAGAAAACTCGTCATTTCGGTCATTATTACAAAAGTTACTACATTTTAGAGGGTTTATGTGTGTAGTTAGAATATACGATGATATATCGTCTAATACGAGCATGGGAACGGATGGAGCCCCTCAAACGCCTGCTTCTCCCACCAACCTCTCTTTCATGCGCGAGGCCTGCGCACTGTTCGCGACGGGCGAAGCACTTCTTTCCTCTATTGTAACAGCGGACGCTGGTGGGGAACGGTGGGCGCTATGGTGGGGACGGTTTTGTCTCAATTGAAACAAAAATGCCCATCCCTGGTCTAATATAATCAGAATGTATGTATCATGAACTGTTATGAATTATATAAAAACTGTATACAAGGTAATGCAAATTAATATAAACCAATTTTTAATGTCAGTAAACTATTGCGTTATTATATTGACAATGAAACTGCTAATATACTTTTATGTCGAGATTTCTTGAGTGCTAAAACGTTTAAAATTGCCATTTTTAATTTTAAAAGAAATTTTTACACAAAAAATTACAGGCCACGTGTGTCCGGTAATTTTCATATTTTTTTAATTACATGAATAGTCTCTTAAAATAATTGAGGTTGTCTTTGTCACATATAATAAAGATTAATGAACATAGTTTGAATAGCAACTTAGTATTAGCATTTGCATTCGTAAGAAATTTTTAAAGATTTATATTTTACAGAGATAAAATTTACTTTGGTTAAGTTTCATTTCATCGCTCGTGCCCTGTGTACGTATTAAGATTTGTTCCAAAATACAGAAAATCTTGTAACACATTATGTACGCTTCTTCAAATTTTATATGAACGAATTTAATATGATGCGAACCAAGCCGTTTCAGAACGAGTCAAAGGTTTATATTCTGTATTTGGAATTCGCAAGGTTATACGATTCGAAGTGGTGGTATGAGTGATTCGCGAATTATAATAAATTGAGCAACCGGCACCGTAGTAGAGCAAGAAAACTAAAACCGATTACGATGCCATCCCTCTCAGATTTTTTCCAACGTCACGAGATGTTAACCATCACAGGTCAAATGATATTAACGTCGTGACCATTAAGTTATAATTAAACGTTCTGAAATTTGCTAGTCGTTTTCTCGGTTACGAAGTGAGTGCGACGTAGCCAAGCTTCGAAGAGCTGGGTCGTCATAAATAAAATGACGAGATTCCAAAGATATTAAGGCGCTTATCTGACCCGTAAACTAGAGTTTGCCAAGAACATGTACAATGAGTGTAGGTATAAGCAAACATGTTACGTGTCATAGGAACTGATTAAAAATGTTTTCTTTTTTAACTGAAGTCTCCAAGTCCAGTTCATACGGAGGTCATACATGTTAGAACTTTTACAAATGGTCGATACAAAGGATCGATTTTATACAGTTGCATCTTTGCAATAATACATCATATGTATCAACATTCGGTTGTTTGATATTTTATTAGTATATGGCGGCTTTGAATTATGGAAAGATGGAAAAAGGAGAAGGAAGCGTGTTTCGTCCTAGGCCCGCTAGAGGACTCTTCAGTAAGGCTATCTATCGGACCCGTGCCTTAGACGCGAGATGTCGTAAGGACAGTTTAGGACGGTATATATACAAACAGAGGAAGATTCAGGTAGTAGCGGGAAAGGTGTTGTCGTAGTGTCCTTCTGTTGACGAGCATGGGAAGTAACCGCCGCAAGTAATTCCTCTTTTTACTTTCTATATCCTATTTGTATTATAAGAATAACATTAAATGAAAATTTCACAAACATTCCTGAAATAAGTAATAGAGTAGAACGACTGTTTGAATATTGGAACAGTTACTCAGCTATAACGCTAGCTGAGTAACTGCTTAAATTTTGATTAATTTATACAACAAATAGCGTTGCATATGGATTGCTTTGATAGATTGAGCCATTTACATACATCTAGAGATCTAGAGCATGTTGGGATACGAAAGACTTGAGGCATCGATGGTTCGTATTATCGAGGTCCTACTGTACTTCAAAATCTCTTTTTATGTATCTACATACCTATCTATATGTACATTTCTTTCATTTCACAGTTTTTCAAATTATTACGTAATCCTTTTCCGAATGAGGAAGCATGCATGTACGTATTTATATATTATTTTCACAACTGATAGAAGCCTGCAAAGGTGTTTCATACATATACGATCAATACCAATTATTTTGACATTTTAAAAGCATTACAAAGAAAGTCCAATGTAGAAAGATGGACTTATAATCTACTGAAGTTGAAGCTTTGAACGAATTTTTCTAGAAAAATTAATTTTAATCAACACTTTACAATGTCATAGTAGAAGTTAATTTACTCATTTTTTGTGTATAATAGATCAAGAAAAGCATTTAAAAAACATATGTTGTTGCATAATGTCGGAGTACCGTCTAATTAATGGCCTCGCGAATACGCTGAACAGGCACGAGTCGCACTATTGCACAGATCAATGAACGGAGTCACTGTTTTTGGCGTTCGGAAACGAAAGTGGTACTTTCAGTTTCGTTGGCCTCGCTCGTTCACTCATTCATTGATTCAGTCCTCGGCTCTACAGTGCTTCCTGCGTAGAGTCATTGACACACGAACCTCGACATAAACTCTAAACTGACTGGTTTATTAATGAAACGGATATTAATGGACCATACATATATTTTCATTGCTTTATAAATATTTATATTAAGTCAGATATAACGTACGAATTCCTTTAAATTCTTCGAATGTTTGTCAAGGTTCATGTTTGACCTACTTATTTTTGTCATAAATTCATAACATCCGCGGTCTAATTACGAGCTATAAATTTTATTAGAATTTCTTCTTATCTTCTCCGTCTTTCTTGTTTTCTTTTTGTCATTTTTTTCTGCAGTTCTTTCCACCGATTTATTTCTAGGTTATTGTTAATAAGATAAACAATTTTTAGAAAATATAAAATAGTCTCTTTACATTATAAAACTTTCATTATTATTGAATTCAAAATAAAGACTGCAAGTATCTGTTCAGTCCTAATTTTTTCAAACTAGTTCATGAAAATTTGTATTTCAACATGAATTCGTAGTCTTTTCATTATTATTCTCATTATTAAACTGCAGATATTACTGCAAATTCAAAATTACAAATTCAAAATGAAATATAGTAGTATCAAATTAAACTCGATAAATTAATCCATTTGATGACCTATTATTCACTTTGTCTGAGTAATGGATGACCTATTTATTAGTCTTCATTGTGTAGTCAAAACATCAAAGCTAAAAGGTAAAGTCCAACATACGATACAGGTGACCTACACGAGGCAGAACGAATTGAGATAATCATGCAAGTGATAATAAATGCGGGTAAAGTACTGCAGTAACGAGTATTAATCGTAATTGATTTCGGTATTTCATTCGATCACTTGTCTCCATATCGCATAATTGAACTTAACACTTTAATCCCACAATACATTAACAATATTTGAAAAGTATTAATCTTGCAACGTACAGTAATTCTTAATATAATTATTATATCATTGCAATTCAAGTACATAAAAGTTCAGACTTTCATACGTACTTCATCCTTCAAGAATACTAATTTACTGTTTTCACAAAAAGTCATAAAATAATTGATTGAATATATTGATATGAAATTTAACTTCTCATAGTCCACTGAAACACTTGGTATAGTGGTAACATCGAAAGTTTATGATACTATAATAGTACATAAACAACATGATAATTGGAAGTACCACGTAAGTACGATGGTATGTTAGTTAAACTGCCATTCGCACGAACCAGGCTATTTCTTATAACATAACTTTTAAGAAATCAGTTGATCGTTCTTATATCCGAATTCATGATTCTCTAAGTGGAAATAAATTTGTTTAGACCACAATAACGAGTCACGGTAGGACCACCGTATACTATGTATAATTATGCGTCTAATTTACAGAGATTAAAGCCAAACAGAAATTTCTCTCTGTCCATACTTGAAAAATCTTAACTTCTTGCATTCCGAATTGGTTTCCAATTTTGTTCTGAACAATAACCTATCATTTTATGTTTTATTTAAAATGTACTTAAAAATACAGTTCATTGATAGGTACTAACTTTAAACAATTTCTTTGACCAATTATATTGAAAGCAACTAAATATATTCGTTCATAATCACGTATAATTATAGTGGCTATAGTATTCCTCGTTTCTGTATAATTTTTTGCTTGTTGTCGGCGTGTCTAAGTAACCAACTTCATTGTTAACTGGCAACATACTTTGTATGTCGAATATAAATAAAAGAAAATTGAACAAAAAGGTCTAAAAATTCTGCACACACCTAATATTTTGCGTATCTAATTGTAAATAGGGCAAATGTGGTTCATTTTCTGCCTGGTAGGCAGCCTTTCTGAAAATAAATTGCTTAAAAATAAGGGATACTTGCCAACAAACTCCTATACATTTAAATGTGCACAATGGTCAGCATATCCCTTACTTCCAATGTATCCAAAAATAGCTTGTTGTCCTAATATAAAAAATTTAGAATATTGTATATTATTACTAAGAACGTTTAAGATGGTTAACCACTGGACTTAATGGCTGACTACTGGACCAAGTATCCTTAAAAGAAAAATAAATTTTCTCATATATAATGCGTATTTAAACTGGTAATTTAAACGTGTCGAGTCACAGTCTACATAAGAGAGCAAAGGGTTAACGTCCGACCAAAAATCATATTGGATTCAATTGTATTTGATATATTATTCTTTCTTCGATTCGCATTTAATCTACAGTGGATCCAACAGGTATTTGAACACTATATTTCCGATTCTCGAAAAATTGCCGATATTTAAGCTATGATAAATTTGTAAAAAAATAGTATAACAATAAACCTGGACTCATTTTAAAGCTTGAGGCCTTAACTTTGGTAGTCCATCGTTTATCATCTTCCAAGTTTTTTCTGCGTGCAATAGTGGCTGGATACTGAAGATATGTTTCCTTCTTGATTCAATCAAAGTCTTGATGTATGAGTTTCTTAGGTGTTATATAGAAGAAAAATTAGGAAAAAGCTCCAAAGGAAACGCCCCAAAAAATCGTGATGTTTTTTACGTCGTTGCAAAGGGGAGTATTCAATCTTCAAATCTACACTTGATTCATGGACCAAACAAATTTTTCAACGTTTTTAAAGATGCTTTAATGGGTAGCATTTTTGAGGGAAAACATCCCTTCGGTTTTGCGCCTGTTAAATCGAGCAAAACTATCTTAGGTAACAATGAATGATACTTTGTGAAAGCAGAAGTATCAAGATTTAAAATGATACCAAGGTCATTGTTGTACTATTCTGTATAACGAAATGATTACAATTGAAATATCGGCGATTTTTCACAAATCGGAAATTTAGTGTTCAAACACTAGTTTAGTGGGAATAAAATGTTGAATGTTTTGGTGGGAAACAATGAAACTTTCACTTCGGGCAGATAACAAAGCTCCAGGTCGTAGACGCGGTCTGGTGAGAGCGTCGAGAGGCGAGTGAAATTGGGGTGCGCGGACGGAGCTCAGGAACGCGGCGACTCGAACCGCTTTCGATTCTATTCTGAGTTGACCTATAGAACGTTTTCTTCCCTCCTGCGCGTAGTCGAAACTCGGCCTCGGACTGTCGACGGTCGACTTGTTTTCTGGGTGGTCGAAATACGCCGGTAATAAATTCAAATGACCGCTCGAACATACACGGAAGGAGAGGGCGACTGGAGATCTGGAAGTTCTCCGCTTCTCTCTTTCTGCAAGGCGCCCGAAACCCACGTGGGACTCAGATATCCAGATGATCGCGCCTGGCCGACAAACTGCGAGAAACCTAACGATCAGAAGACATTTTAAGGGGCTATATTAGTCAAATTTCGAAAATCGATCTTTCAAAAATGTTATGTCGTAACATAGATTCTTTCAGTTAACTTCAACATCTGCTTTTCATTTATCAACAAAGTAGAGCATTATGACCAATCAGTTATAAAATCGTTGACTGTCAGGAGTTTCTCTTTAATCACAGTTATCTCAATTTGCAATGAGTCACACCTAAATCGTTAACTCTTAAGTGGTATGTTCCATGTTTACTCAGACTATGCAGTACGTATCATACTGTGGCTTTTCTAAAATTGTGTAAAAATTTACCAAGATAGTTTTACGTATGTAGTTTAAAACTAAAACCACCAAACAGTCGTATGGGTCCCTCTTCCATAAATTATGGAAATATATTTATTCTACATATATTACTAATAAAATGAACATTTTAGACCAATTCAACTATAATTTATTGCTTTCTTCAAAGAATTCTTTTTGAAACAACGACAGTTTTCGTCATCTCAATATTTAGATAAGTCGCGAACATCGTTTTCTTTTTTTACCGATACATGATCTACAGATGGAAGTTTAATGTTTTTTAATTCCTGTACACTATATCGAAGTTTTCAAAGATTGAACCTTGTGTATCGCAATATGATGTAGAGCAAGGAATGGCCCCATCTGTTGTTTTCTTACCGAGCACGAGTAACGAAGCAGCATTTTGGGGGAACATTTTTAGATATAACAGTTGGTTACAGACGATTTATCTAAAAAGGGCTCATAGACCTATAGGCTCATTTTCCAGAAATATCCTCAATTATGAACAATGCACGTCACCTTCTTCTTCACCACTACCGAATCTATAATTAACATTAGATCTACGGAGCACCAAAAATAACTGTTTAGAATGTATTTATTCCGATTGTTAGCAATCTTTATTATACAATATGTATATACAAAGAAACGAAATTATCGAATAATTCTCTATGAAAGCAACTCTACAGTCTCAGTAATTAAAAGTTAAATAGTGAAAAACCCGTCATGTCAAATAGTCGCGTATGTCTTGTGTAAAATTAGACCGATTTCGTTATCTTTTCAGCTTTTCTCTCCGTAGTATCTTCGTTGCGCTCCGATTTCTTCAGGAAATCAGTCTCATGTTCACTTTTTTCTCGAATGATTTCTAGAAATTTTGTAACACGAACTGTCGAAGTACCGAGCCACAAATCATGAAAAGAATACTCGATCGCTCGGGCAGAAATCGGCTCGAAATCTCGCTCGTACAGAACAATCCGCACGAGCTAATTGCGGATTACGGAACGATTGCAACTGACCCGTGAAACAGCAGTTTATCAGCGAGCAACGATTGGGGGCTAAAACGATTCCGTGTCTCTCGTCCCAGCACGCTACCGTGAAACATCGTCCACAGGGAATCGCGATAAGGCCTTGAACGGAATTTTGCCCGAAATTTTTTTCGCCAGGCGATATCAGCCGAGCTCTAATTAATGACAGTATGAGCCTGTGTCTGCTATCAACACTGTCTTATTTATCTCCCGCAGACTGTCCGGACTGGTTAAGACAGGAATCTTAATGCGAGTGATTCACCTTCGGATGCGAATGTCCCCGGCTTCCTCATTCCGTAACGTAGATTCGTTAAACGAGTGAGCTGAGCGCAGAAATCAGCATCGTGAGAACAGATTACAACGCCATTCTAGATTGTCGACTTTTCCCAGAAATTTGTTCACGGTGGCGCTTGCATACTTCCTAAATGAGCACGGTGGAAACCCCGATCGGGAGGTTCACAAATTAAGACATCGACTGAATCTGATCAAGAGCCTTTTATTCTGATTAACGTGTACAGTGGATCCAGAAAGTATTGAACACTAAATTACCGGTTCTTGAAAATTTGTCAATATATTTTTTTATTGTATAGTTGTAACCTCCTTATGCTAATAACCTTATGCTAATGTGTGGGTAATGTAAAGTTCATATCAGTTGGAGGCACTTAATTTGTACAGGACGTGATAGTGATGGTAAATATGTGTTCATTTGAAAACTTTCCAGCAGAATATCTCGAAAAGTATGAAAGATATTAAAAATGTGTAAAACACGTGTCCAAGGATTTCGAGGGGGAAAGAGGGGGCAGTATCAGTTTTTTATTTGAAGGTCAACATTGTTTTTTCAGATGGAAACCTATATTTTTTACTATGGGATCTTATTGTACGTAAAAAGACCAACAATTTTCGTAGGATACTTTTTTTTATCCGCGCACTAGTTTCGGAGATATTTAAAGAGAAGTGGAGCGTTTGTACAGGAATGCAGAGCTACTCCAACAGATACCTTCAAAAATGTTCGTTCAGAATTTGAGAATCGTTTGTATTATTGTGTAGAAAACAACGGAGAACATTTTGAAAATTTGTTATAGTTATAAAGAAATTACAAACTTTCTCGCTGTATAAGTATGACTCGCTCTACTTCTCTTTAAATATCTTCGAAACTAGTGCGTAGATAAAAAAAAGTATCCTACGAAAATTGCTGGTCTTTTTACGTAAAATAAGCTCCCGTAATAAAAAATATAGGTTTCCATTTAAAAAAACAAAGTTGACCTTCAAATGACCTTGAAAACGCCACCCAAATAAAAAGCTGATACTGCCCCCGCTTTCCCCCTCGAAATCCTTGGACACGTGTTTTACACTTTTTAAATATCCTTCAAACTTTTCGAGATATTCGGCTGGAAAGTTTTCAAATGAACACCCTGTATATGTATACATATACATATAATATATATAATCCACAATCTTTCAGGGGGGAACATAAAGTCTTACATAGAGTGTTTGTAGGTCTATGGAGTAATACATATATTGCATGACATAGGAAGAATAAAACTCTGTAATCTCAGGTTATATATAAATTTCAATCTGTGTGTGTCATGTAGAGGACATTGCAATAAGACATGATCAATATCCCGTGTCTCTTGTCCACATGAACAACTAGGGTTATTTATCACATTGATTTTAGGTAGAGAGAAGGTAAGACTGTAATGACCAGATCTAATTCTGTTAATGGTCACAATGGTTTCTCGAGATAAATTTTTCCCCGTGTACGAGGGTTTTCTTCTTCCATCGTGAAATTGTTCAAAATTATTTCTGCCCTTGAATCGGCCTTCATTGACTATACATATATTCATTGGTGTTATTCGAAGCACGTGATTTTTGGTAATATTTAAACTGTGATAATTGCTTTAAAAAATAGTAAATCAATAAACGTGGACCCATTTTGAAGTTTGAGGCCTCCACTTTTGCAGTTTATCATCTTCCAAGATTTTCTGGAGGGAAAGTGAAAACACTTTTTTTTCTTTAAAATGCTACGGGTTGAAACGTGTGTAAGAATGTTAAAAAACTTTCTTCTCGATTCAATGTATCGCAGATTTGAAGACTGAAGCTTCCTTTCTGCAAAGACCACCTAAATCTTAATACATGATTTTTTTAGCTGCTTTATGGAACAAAAACAAATTTTGTCATGTGAAGTCCTCGTGGTGTGCCTTATGCATATTATTGTAAGGTTACCGGTATACATAAAATTGAAGGTCAATGCAAGAGGGAGGTATCAATGTTTTTAGAGACATTTCAATTTGTAGTATTTTCGAGATGAAACGTATCTTCAGTTTCCCACCTGTTACATATGTTATACAAGAATATCGTAGATGAAACTGAACAATGGATTGCGAGCAGAGAGGCTTCAATCTATAAAATGAATCAAGGATTATTAATGTACATACATTGAGTCTTGCAAAATTATAACTCTTTAAATGTAAACAATGTTCCAAAAATTACAATAGAAATGATTTTTAAATATATTGAATGTACAACATTATTATTTTTAATCTATCGTTGAGAAGTAGATTCACTTTTATGATTCATAAATCGAAATGATATACTTATTGTATGTGTGTAATCACTAAAAACGTAGTTCATAACAGCAAAATTGTATTTTCTCTCGATTAATATGAATATTAAATGCAATTTGATGTATTCACAAAAATGTAAAAAGTAATACTAACTAATAATATTTTCGGTAACATTTTATTTAGTTTCATGTTAACAACGTTTCAAACAGATGAAATGGATATATGGAGATGAAATTACTAAAGAATCCTGTTATGGTTACGTTTGAATGTTACAAAATATCTAATGATAAATATTAATATAAATAGTGGAGGTTATCTGTAAAAGCCTATCGTTACCTGATTTTATTTCTGTAACTATAACAAAATCAAACTTCTGTAAAAAGTAGTATCATAAGTGATACGTAGGTAACATACATTACCTACAGCAGCATACATGATGACAACCTATTGCTGTTATATGATTATTACAATTACACATAATAACTACATTTGATTATGGATATTATTGAAATTATTATTGAACTGTCCATTTTTCATTCACGGCTCAATGTTAAAATCTTTAAATTTCATTATTTTATAAGACATAATCCCTGCATGTTTGACGATTCATTAATTTTTTCGTACCCTTAATTAGTGTCATTTACACATCGAAATCGTGTTGTAAAATACATCGTATTTTAATAACAAGATAAACAGTATTATGTAGAGGTCAGATGTATTACGCGATCTTGGTTTTCAAGCTTACACAGAGACTTTATATTTCTTTTTTGTGGTGTGAAGGAAACACACCGCTGCATTGGCTCGGATAATATAATAAGAGAACCGATTTAGTAATGGACTCCTTACGTTGTAATTTACCTTACACTGGCACACTGTCCCTGATAATTACAATGTGCAACATCTACTATTGAACGTAATTAAGTTGCAAAAACATGACAGGAATATTGCAACCACGGTTCGAGTGGTTAACACTGTGACGCGATGGCGCGTGTGATAAACACGCAGCTGGCTAGCGTCCTTTTTTTTCCCAAACATAATTGCAACATCTTATTGCGAGTAATTATAATAACTGCCGGGGTTCAGTCGCGTGCAACTACCGGTAAAATTTAATAATACCGTCTCTGGAGTACACAAATTCTTAATGACACGTTAAAACGTGTTCTTTTAAATCGCTGTCACATAATTTTTAAATATTCCTTAGTATGGAGATTATTTGGTATGAATGCATTAAATCAACAATTAAATTTTATACATGTCAAGGTTTTATTTTCATTCATTACTTTGTGAAACTTGACATACATATATGTTACGAAAAATAAAATATTTGTTTTCTCTTAACAAGTCAGAATATACTTTAAGTTATATCACCAAATACAATATTTTAGTGTGAAATTATTCTAAGGGTCTGCAAATGACTTACCCACTTATTTATATTATATTTATGCTACACCTACGGTATAACATACTGAACTTTTATTGTACTTGTTATTGTTAAGTATACAGTACACAGAATATAGTATGCTACAGTGCCTGTAATGAAAATTTAAAATATACCTTTTGCAAGATCTCCATAGGTTATATACATGCGCAAAGTTTCATCGAAGTCGGTTAATGTTGCTATGAGCTACGAACATTGCAAGATGGGAGCTTAAGGGTGAAAGTCGCAGATTTTCGGTCTTTCCAGGGAATTTTGTCCTTATGTAATCACCTTTAAATGTTTGTAACTCATAACGACGTTAACCGATTTCGATGAAACTTTGTACATGTACATAACATATTTAGACCTATAAAACGCGACTTTTAAATTTTTGTTACAGGCACAGATTAAAAAGTTAAAAATCGTGACCTTTACTATTTTCGTCGCAATTCCGACTAATAGCAATTTTTAGAAAAAATTATTTACACGCTATCTAGTAAACTAATGCTAGCACCTCTAACTTGCTAATCTCTAAATGCTAATAACTCTAACATCTCAAAAAAAAAACTCAAGCCGTTTGAACTAATTTTGAAAAAGTTATTCGTTTTTAAAGGTGTCCGGATATTTTTGCACGCCACTGTATATTCATTAATAAACTTTATTAACACGTTATGTTAAGTTAAGGTATGTAAATAACTAATCTTTTTAAATTTCTTCGTATATGAAAAAAGATTTCCCGCACATGTATCTGTTTGATCAAGTACACTAACTTTAACCGTTAACCGTTGGGACACCTATGGATAGACCAACAAGAAAACGATTAATTTGTTTAAAGCAAGAATAGGCATTTTTGGTAAGACTACTTCACTAGTTTCAAAACAGCTTCCTAACTAGTAACACTTGGAGTACTTTTCACAATTTTATGTTAGATAGATCATGCGAAAATGATGTAAATTAAATGACACTATTAATAAATACCCTGTGTAAGGGGATGGTAAAATATAAAGCAGGATGAAAATGAAAATGGTTTGAAACAAACAAACTATTCTAATCATAGAAGGGTTTCTTTGACTTATAATATCAACTCAGACCCGTGCTTAAAATTTCTAAGAAAAATCCTCTATTGCCTTGTCAAATAAAACTAAATTTTACAAAGAAATATAACCACCGTAAGAAGCAATAGAGATAAATGAGTAGTCCATATTGATGTTAATGATTAATTTATTTATAGTTAGATTTATAGTTAGATTGTTTAGTAAGTGAAAAGCTAAGCAACATTTCCTCCTTTAAGGAAAAACCAAATACAAAATACCAACAAACTTAGCAATTAGCCACAAACATTAGCGACAAACGCCAAGCAATTGCAATGATTTCTTTTATTAACGACATATACCCTAGAACCCATATTTAACACTAAAACCACCGGACCAGTAAAAAAGATTGGTTCCCGATTTTTTCTTTTACAATTACAAGAATTATAAATGTATTTTCTTTAGAAATATTCGAATGAACTTCTTTATCGGCACACTTGCTATAATAAAAATGAATACATGCAGTCTTGTCATTATTACAAAACAATACAAATAAGTCGCATTTATTACTGGATAGTGCTAGTGTTAAGCGATAAACTGTACGTTGTAAAGAATACAGTCACCAAGTAGTCGCTAATAGTCTGAGATGTTGATGAGAGTCTAAACTTCCATGATAAAACAGTAACGCTTTCTATATAAAATGAATGTTTCTTTTCTGTATCGATGTTTGGCCATTAGCGAAGGTATGGGCACACGATAAACATCAATTTCCTCTTTCTTTCAGAAAATTATGAACGATAAAGAAATTCTAATCACTGTAGCCATAAAATAAATCATAAGGTAAGGGGTTAACGACATTACCAAACGGCCAGACAACAATCAGGTGGCATTGGAACGCGCGCGGCGGCATCTCGGCCAGTTTAAACACTTAGAAATCATTCGTTCGAGTTATACATACGGTGAATGAATGGGCTCGAGAGTTGCATTGAAAACGAGAGGGTAGTCTACACTTCAATGGCACCGCTTAATGAACCGGCGCGGCGCGGCGTGACGCGATGCGACACGACGGAAGGCGGTGCGCGGCGCACGGCGCGCTTACTCTTGCCCCTACGGATCAGAAATCCGATGGAGGAAGGGTGCGCCGGAAGAAGTTCCCGGGCCGAACAATGGTCCAGGTCGGAATAGCCGTGGTGGTTTCTTCAGGTGAGGATCTAGGTGAGCCTAACAAATGTCACGTCGCACGATCGAGAGCGGGGTCCCGACGTCGATGCCACGAGCGGCAGGGAACGCGAAGCGGGCTCCGCGGGTACCGGAGAATTCGATAATTCATGGCGCTATGAATAATGTATGGCTGCACCGCACGAATTCATGAAGCACGGACGTCGAGACAGCGGAGGCCGCCGACTTATGTTCCATGCCAACTTCACCGGGCGTCCGAAACAATAGAAAGCACCTCTATCCCTCGACTGAACCGAGCCCGGGCCACCCTACTCACCCCCGAAAACATTTGAAAGTCTAACAGGCATCTTTTAACAAAATGCAGCCTGGTTAAACAGCGTGATCCAATTAGCGTTCTGCTTTTGCGTGTCACTCGCTTGAAATCTCGTTATACAAATCGGGAAATGAAATTTCAAATCGACGCCGACCACGACTGCACCACGACCAACGATGGGTACATCGAGGTGCACGTTTGTGCTTTCGTTTTTCATTTCCGATGCGAGATTCTGCGTACTTTGACGGAATAATGGTGGTACGTTTGCAGTTTGTACGTCCTCATTGCGCTGAAGGTGCATCTGTGTAAATAGAGCAATATGATATTTTAAGACTTTTCAGATATAAAATTGATTAGATCATAGTCAAGTGGTTTTGAGAAAGACTAATTTTAGAAGTTTTTATTGTAGGGTAATATCCTAGAAGCTCTTTAATAAATTGTGCTACTATATCTATTTGCGTACCGCTTTCGTATTTATCATGTTTTACTGAATTCGCCTTTGTGAAACATTAGAAAAGCTGGATCTGGGAATCGATAACTGCACAATTAACGATGAAGGTACATATGTATACAGTATAAGTATAAAATGTAACAGGTTACATAATGTTTCTTCATGATATAATAACGATGCAATCGATTCTAAATGTTTTTATAGTTTACCTGTCGGTTTGATCCGCTTAAATACATATACATACTCTGGGAATATATAGAATACTTTAAAATATGTTTTACGGCGATACTCATTGCAACTGATTATTCTAGCAATTATGCTATACATGTAATGTGTTTGTGGCACTTGAAAATATACCTACCAAATCTTATTATGTGATGAAAAGCAATACAATTTTTATCTTATTTTGAGATTAAATAGTCTCTTTACATAAAATGAAATAAAATTTTATCAACACTAGAACATTTTTACTGCCGAACCAACTATCTTCAAAATTCTATAAAATCAAAGTAATTTATTTAATGAAATAAAACTTAAAATGTTAAAATGTATGATCCTAAGTAGTCATTCAAGTTTCTTGCATTTTCCAGGTTTCAACCTTCGGTACAATGAATATATTAGATTAGAAAATAATTTTTAAATATTGACAAGTAAGTCCGTCACCCATATAAGGGCGACACGACAGTTAACGTGCTAATGGTGACTCTTTTACATTGTTTTATAAAAATAACACGAGAGCATTTAGTCAGAATTTCAGCGATTTTAATTATAATATAATGTCCTGAGCAATAAACTCATTGCATAATTCGTTAGGAATGTAACTTTATAACCTCAATAACCTTAAATTTTTAAATTTAGAACTCGTCATTTTCACCGATCTCGCAGTTCTGGTACAGCATTTGTTCCAACAAGTTCATGTTCTGCTACGACACTGGCACAGTTTCTGAACATGAAATATTTTACAATCCAATTTTAAGAATTCAAGTTATTTTAGTTTCGTAACAGAATGTCAGTTTGAAGTTTGGGCTTAAAATGTCCAGATCGTTGATATTATTTTGCTGGGTAGCAGTTACGCAGTTTAATCTGGTCCAGAGTACATGTTTCTGTTTTCTGTAAGCGAATAAGGCCGTCGTCTACATGATAGAGTAGTTTATAACATCGAAGGGACATTAAGTTTTGACACGACACACAGGAACAGAAATTTACATATCCAGTTTCGGACACTTCACCAACCTGATCAACTTCCTGCGTTCTGATCGAAGTTTGAATTTAAATGTAGAAATTTTAGCTTCAAATTGTTCGTGGTGTGACGTCAGGTTTGCTGTCAGGGTAAACAAGTTACAATTATAAGAAATTTGTTCATTTCCATAAGTATAATATTATAATAATGTATTATTATGCATAATAGGCGGGTGCAAAACCTTGATGAATACTTCACAGACGGCACGATCGTCATTATTTTGAAGAAATAATAGACAATTTGTAATAAGCATTTTTTAGCAAACTTGTAGTTTTCGAAAATTAGATATAAAAATATTGAAAGCAATGTTATATATTCTGTTAAATAAATGAAATTTGCAACATTCTACTTATTAGATATCGTTATCATTGATTCTTACTAATTACATGTTTACATAGAAAAACTGCTAAAACTATCTACTGTAATTATCTAGAAATATTAACATGTTTCGAAATAACAAGCAGTAAACAGATCTATGAGATAACACTCGAGTGCTTGAATACGAGAGTCGAATATTCGCCATATATTTAAATATTATCTATTTGCAATATTACACTAAAAAATGGCTTTTACGGATTATGAACAACAGCGTTTATAATCCATCGATCCTCGCTTTTACACACCTTTATCTCACTTTTTTCATTTAATTTAAACTATTTTATATTTACATGTCATTAATAATTCTAGATTTACATGCTATTTTATTTTTATAAGTTATTTTATACACATATTTTAGATATTATTACGTACTTCTCTTTTCATTATTGTTCATTATAAACTTATAATTGATATATTATAATCATTATTATTACTATTATCGACATTACAATTATGCATATACATATTCTGAAAGGAGCATTAAAGATGGACAAGTTAAGGGAGAAATGATGACTACAAAACCTTGTGCAAATTACTATACTAATCATAAAACAAAGAATATTTTATTTTCTTCCTTATTGCTTTTCACCAACTTAAAATAAAATAATCTCATATTAAATTAATTTCAATTAACTTTTTATCTTCAAACTGTTGACATTTTTTATAGCACAAATGTACAAAAATTTCAAGAATTTGGATGTAATCCCGTTGTTTAAATATTCTGTTAAATATTAAACCGTAATGAGAATATTTCTGAAGATAGGGACCCAATGTTCGTCCATAAAAGAAAAATGAGTCACGAGTTGTTCCTCTTTAAGAACGGGACTACATAAACCGAGTCGGCGAAGATTCGCATAGCTAATTCAGGAACGATGGGTCCAAAAGATTGCGATGACATGGTGGATGGTGCCGGCGTCATCGGCGAGTTCGTGAATCGAATTTTCGCACCTGCCCCCGTTGACATGGTCACGTTTCGCAAGTCACGCGAGCCCGCACCGTATTCCGCACATATAATCGCTACATTGACGCGTTTATACATGCCAGGAATAAATTAAATAGGTTCAGTGACGAGCAGGCCGTCAACCGAATGCGTTGACGTTCGATCTGGCAAAAGTGTGACGGAACGATAAAAACTGGTTTGTGTGAAAATCAACGCAATAAACAAGGCATTTTTACAGAAAAGTTACTTTAGCTTTTTGCACGCGATGCGCTGCACGTGGCAAAGATCCAATCTTTAAACATATATAAAGGACAAGCTTTCTCGAAAAAAAGCTGCAACGGTAATGGCATTCTTCGATGGTTTTCTTAAAAGACACGGCTTGCATTTGGTGACAAGTGTACATTATCTGTCTGTGAAAACAATAGCATCTGTATCATAAACTTTTCTTGTGTAGAACAACGCTTCTTTACAGAAGAAAAATTGTACACGCAAGAATTTCGAACGACTACGAGGACGCTAAGAAAAGATTCAATTTTCTTGCACTGTCTGATAGCTTTTCCTTGACTTCGAATAGTGTCTGAATACTTATATTTTGACTTACATTTTCAAAGTTTCATTGATCACTGAAGCCCAAAATCATTGGACATTCATTTCAACGGTAATTATACGCACTGATGATTCCTGACAAATATTCACAAGATTGCATGACTAATTACCGAAGAATACCGTCAGCAGTACTATTAATCACGGCATTAAATGAACTTGCAAATCACTGAATATTAATCACCGTGCTAATTACAAAAAACATCGATTATCGTTGATATTGTCTTCATATGTACTGTCCACAGCTAAGAATCAGCAACTTATCGTGTCTGTAGATATTAAAAGTTACTAGTCATTGAATCTTAATTTTAGTAATAATTATCTACTTGATTTTAATTATACATACAAGTGCAAGTAAAGTGGGCGGTAACAGTGCGAATAATTGGACCCAATTCGTCTCCTTAATTTGTCAGGCTTTTATTAATTACAAATCATATTACATATTACATTGTAAATTTATATAATTAAATATACATTTAGTAAATCGATCGATTGATAAATCAAAGTGACCGAGTGTTAATAAATGAAACTCGTTAATAGAAATAATTGTATTGAGGAGATAATTCAAATCTTCCAGACACTAGGAACACGCTTACTATGCAAAAGAACTATGTTGCATTTCCAATTCATGAGAATACTTTAGCGCATTTGGAGCTGCATAAGGGGCTATAATTATGGACTGCTGAAGAAACTGTTAGAAAGGACTGAAATTTTACCCTTCATCCTGCAATTACATAGTTGATCTACACCAAGGAAAAGAATACTTACACAAGTTTTTGCAATGCCGTGTGGAAATATATCAAAAGAGAAGTTTTTGTAAACAACTGTGAAGAAAGATCTCGTGTTTTATTCATAGGAGTTGATTCAAACCTGTAACATAATCATGAATTAACCAAAATAAAATTTTCGTTGACTTCTTGTAAACGGATATGTATTTTATACTTTTCACAATTTTAGATAGTTATTTTGTTTATAGTTCAAAAGATATATCCTTTTAAATATGTCAAAATATATACTTTATAATAATTTACTTTAATTTTAAGTTTATCATGACATTTAAACGTGACAAACACTATTTTTTAAAGTACTTTCGAAATTATTTTCATCCCGTTTCTTTTAATTCGTATGCAAGTAAATTATGTGCAATGGAACTGCATTACAGTGAAAACTGTAAAATAGAAAAATAAGAGGAACAACGTTCAAGTTTATGAACTAATTTACAAGACACTGGGAACAATGGTGGTTTGAATGAACGAGATTGATTAAATTTTGACAGTAGTGTGTTGTTACATCCATTAACGCAGTTTTTACAAAAATTTGATAACCGTATTTATATTTTCGAAGCTTGATAAAGATGGATGTACTGCAAATTACTGACAATAATAAAACTACAAGTAATAAAACTACAAATAATACTACAAGTAATAATTGTATAATGTAGTTTTTAAAACGGCAAAAAGTTTGCCTATCTGCAATGCTAAAAGGTTCACAGTTCATTCATCGGACGCGAGTCGCTGCTCGCGGCATACTCGTTGGTCACGGTTGGTCTAGCGTGCGATTACGAATTTGGAGAAGCGGGAAAGGAAGACGCACGACCCGGAATCCGCTGGCAGAAAGCAATGAACTTTTGCGAAGCGAGGTTTGCACGTTTAGGTACAGCGGGCGAGCCCCCATTTGTCTTTCGACTCGGCAGCGACCGATGCACGGCGTATATTTAGTCGCCGACTATTTTCGGTCACCACTCTCTAGAACCATTACTATCCCCGCTAGACGTTTGTCATAGACGAGGGACAGAGCATCCCCGTGAATTGTGCGAACAGATGAGCGGTGAGAGTGTCTGGCAGCGGCCACGCAGCCTGTTGTGTCACTTTTACTAACTTCGGCCGCCTTACGTAAGGGATGAAGCAGGAGAGAAACGGGAGTTCGCGCGCGATTTACCTTCGGCGCCGCCTGCTTTCAACTTTATTTCAAACAGCAAGTAATGACGGGACCATTGTCTTATCGATGAACATTCTATAACAGCGCTTAACAATAATCGTACCAAGCACAAAATATGACTGACATACCTTGTTTTATAAAAATTGCAAGGCTAAATTTATTCAGATTTCCGAAAATTTTCATTACAAGATATGCTCGAAAAAGACATTTATTTAACAATATCTAATGGAAGAATCTTTGTAATTTCAATAGTTGTAAAATAAAATATTTGTAAAACTGGCCATCTGATCGGTCGTGGTACAGTTAGTGTAAAACAGTTGTGGACCTTTTTAATATTTTCATTAACATAATTATTTAACTAAATTCCAACGTCAATATGTTCGGCAATAGCTTGAGTAAACCCAAACGTCATTACAATCTACCAAGTATAAGAAAGTTAACATTGCAGTGATTATAATATATTTTGACTTTTCGGTTAAGAGTTCAATTAGAAAATTAAATAGATTTCGTGGAACTTTATTATAATTGGCACTTAACACGTTATAAGCTAGTCAGCTAGAGAAGTCTCTATACACCCTTTAAAATGGAGTATCTATTTTAATAGTGCACCAAATAACTTGAGTTTTTCCAAGAATTTAAAAGGATTATACTACGTGATGTGTATTCGAATTTTTGGGCAACCAGAGATGAGTAGGAATTGTGAACAAAATGAGAAAAATATTGTCTTTGAAGCTTTTTTTACCTCAGTTTGTAATACGAATGTTAAAAATACGATTTGTAGATTATATACATATATACCAGTTATATACACACATTGAAAATTTCATCAAAACTGGATGACGTTGCCAGTCATGTTAAGAATTATTATAAACTGTGGCTCGACTGCGTTTTGGAGAACTCCGTGTTCTTAACTTTTTTGAATTTTTTTTTATGTGTTCCTGTAGATATCGATGAAGGCATTCCGAAAATATGTATATGGTTAGGAATTCACTGGTTTATAAGTTATACGCGTGTAAAGATGAGCAGTTTTAAGCGTTTTTGACAGGTTAGAGCGTCGCCAATTGGACTCTACCTGAGTGGTAGAGGTAGGTAGGTCTGTTCGGCGCGTGCGCTGGATAGATCGTGAGTGCGCGGCGCATGTCTTAGATAGTATGGTATATTTGCGGGATCGGCTAAATAGTACTGAGCGTATGCGCTAGATGGCAATTCAGTGGTTACACATGCTTTGTAAACACAAGCAATTTCAAGTGTTTTTCACAAATTAATTATTAATAAGTTTATTGTTGATTTTGAAAATGGCTAGTTCAAGTATTAGAAATTTTAGCTTTAGAGACATGCCAAGTAGTAAAGAAGAAGCAATTACTAGAGCTCAGGAGTGTGGATTGTTGTGGAAATTAAAAAAATGTCATACTCATCCTTGCGAAATGAAAATTTATAACAATAATCATGAAATCGGTCGGTTTCGGTGTCCAGTAATTAAAATATACAGAATCACATACAGGATTTAAAAAAGAAGGTACAGTCTAAGATGGTTTGGGGTTAGGTCGTCGTAGGAGCGGAGAAGGCTGGCCCGATCATGGTATAATGTTTCGCATTTTGTTTTAGTAAATGTGTTATTATTATGTATGAGTTTGTGCTGCCATTTAACGGATCTGTTCGGAAGTATTTAGCCCACTTTATGTGTATCACCTAGCAAATATATCAATATGGCGGCACTTTAACCTGTCACAAAGGTTTGAAAGTGTCAACTTCATACGCGTATAACTTTTTAATCAATGAAATCCGCACAATAAGATCTTCATTTTCGGCGTTTTCTCGTCGACATCTATAAGGTTGTGTAAAAAAATGCTGTTTAATGCACTGAAAGTTTCAAACATCATGATAAGTACTATTTAATAATCCGAAATCGTTTTGGATTCCTTACCTATAAATAGTTTTACATTGATTTACGTTCGCGCCATAAACGTACGCAGTGACAATTTTAAGTAGAGGATGTTACTCAACACCAGTCGGCACTTCGTGTCAGACATTAGACATTAGGATGCTATTAAATAATTGAAATATGACAAAAAGATTTAACCCGTGAAAAACATGAAGAAAATTCATAGGAACAAGTAATCTAATGAAAAAGCTAATGAGTACCACAAATCAAAGAAAATGGAAACCATAAAACGACCATAGGTCTGGGTTGATCAATTCTCGAATGGCGGGACATGGGTCCATTTCGACCCAGAGTTACAAACGTTCCATCTAAATTCCAATTTTCTAGTAGTAAATTCAAATGATTAACTATTTGTATTAGATCCAATGAAGACATTAACATAATCTCAATGAAGTAGTTTCAAATATGCACAAAGAATGATACGTATAGGTTTTGAATGGATCTATCCATGGCAGTCATGAAATCATCGAAAGCAACCGCCTTATAAGGATTAAAATATTCTTTACATGACACTTTTACACTTTTTCCAAAAACCAGGAAATTTATTACTCCGGACCCGTAAAGTAACAACATAAGAAAACTCACTGTATTGCTAAAGAGATAGAAAATTAATCCTACTGCGTAGAGGTTTATTGGTTTACAAATTCACATTATAAATAGGTACAGCAAATAAAAGGATAACTATTGTACATTATTGCATGCACTATTGTGCATTAAAAATGTAAGATTCTTATCTAGCTATTCTGAAGGGATCTTTAAATCCTTTTTAAAATATAAATTTGTATTATTAACAAAAATGTGAAATTTAATTAGAAAAGTAACATGTATATATACACACACCGAATAAGTATTATTGTATTCACTAAATTCAAATTTTCACGCGTGTTCATCTTTCATCTCTCCCTCTCTCTCTCTCTCTCTCTCTCTCTCTCTCTCTCTCTCTCTCTCTCTCTCTCACTCTCTCTCTCTCAAATGTTAAAGGTAGAAATTATAATTTCCGCGCGTTACCTTCAGAAGCGCGAGTGCAATGTTTCAAGCATCAATGCGTCCTTAGTTTCCATTCGCCGATTAGAAGGAAAGAACAATTTTCACGCCACTTTGTAACTATCCTGACACAGGAAGGTCCCTTGCTGCATTTCAATATCAAGCGTGACCGCTTATAAGCGCACACATATGAGAATGGTTACGACACCGGGCACGTTAGCCGCCCGTGAAAATTCTGTAAAATCTACCGGATTAGGTATGGCAGCAGTTCACCGCTTTTTCCAAGGCGCTGTTGAAAACGATACGGAAGAAACGTTGGAAAATCGGAGATGAAGGGCGCTCGAAAACGCACGTACGACTGATTTGCACACGAATGCAACGAGATTCCAGGAACACCAGGAAAACGCAGCTCCACGACAATGCTGAACAAAAAACACGCGCCGTACGCACAATTCTTGGGAGAAGAGACTCAATGGTTTCTCCAAAGCGATTGTGAGAAGACTCGGGGGGCGATTGTCCGTCTAACATATACTGAAATTACTTTTCAGCCCGCACGAAACGTGTATGAATCGAGAGATAGGCGTGACATTTAGTTTTACATAATTTCTTCTTAGTTTCAGTACTGTTTACACATGTTCTTTTTTTCGAGTATTCTTTTTTTTGATTAATTATTTATGGTCGCATCAAGAACTTGTATGGGTTATTAGCGATCTCTTATCGTAATTCACAACCTAACATACAACTTTTCATGCCTTAGATAACAACAAATCTTATGACGCTTGACTGTCCTTATTTCGGTGGTTTCTAGGTAAAGGTTTTGTTCTATTAATCGCAGTATTAACTGTTTGAATGCTTTTAAAAGATATGGTTTGTGTGTTTGACAACATACGACAATCATGTTACATGTAATGGAAGTCAAGTTACGTTTGCGCATGTGCTTGTTTTAAATATAAATTATCCTTATAAGTTCTCTGTGACAATGTCTTCGTTCATATTTTATAAGAGGACATATTGCATTTTATAGGATGTTTTAACTAGAGTGCAAATTTTTACGCAAAATAAAAATTGTCTGCATCAATTGCAAGATACAGAAGCTACGTAGACATTTATTTCTTCACTCAATATGCTTCCTTTTCCTCTCATGTAAAAAGAATACACGGCGGTCACATTGATTGATAACGAAGTCAAACGTTAGTAACAAGTAAACTTCGATATGAATGTGAAAACTGAGGAAGAACCTTAAAGATTAGCTTTGTACTTTCCAATGGTATATATAAACCGGTTGATTATAATAGTATTTCTTGATTAAAATGTTTCGTAATATTTGCAATCTGAAATCGGACATTTCATACGTTACAACCTAATGCAAGGTACTTACGGTTGCTCACTTCCAATTTGTTTTGAAAACTTCTTGAATGTTCTTGTTGATAACTGGTAAAATAAGAAATGTATAGTAATTTTGTTAGTTGTCGACAAAGGCATTGAAAATACAAATTGTAAATACATAACCGGGTGTCCAAGTATTGACACAAGGGTTAACCATTGTCCGTTATTATTAAGAAAAAATCACACAACGAAGCAGAATTAGTGTTCCTTTGACACAATAATCTTGTCCTCCCAGAATGTCATACTGTGCATCGTTGGGATATCCGGTCAACGTGCCAGTCGTTTATTTAGTATCGACCTCAGCGGGGGTGAGGTTCACCGGGAAGGGTTGGGAACAGCTCAATCTTGGTAATAAACGACCGCCCGACGGCCGGTTAATTACATATTTTTAATACATGCCCGGCGATAAGTCCAGCGGCGAGCATCGTTCGGATATCTCGTGGCGTTTACAGGGGCGTTTTATGGGGCGACGGATATTCGACGTGACGATGCATAGCAACGCTCGTCGACTCGCTAGGGTCCTCGGCTTGGGTTCCTCTTCAATGGCCGGGAGATACGGATCTTCGATAAACAGGTACATCCGCTGATATCATCTGACCGCGTAGTTCACACGGACTCAGAAGAAAGTGAAACCAGTTTGATACCGGCCCACGAGTGTCCCCCTTTATTTCGAGGGCTCGCGCAGACTGGGACACGCGATCCAAACACGGATTCCGCGTCCATTCTGGTTTTCGCGGACTTCCTTTTTCTCAGCCGCCCCGAGCGGTGACGCGTCGCGCCGAACGGGTCTTTTATCGTCCCGAGAAAAATTGTTCCTCGACTTTGTTCTTTCACCCTTTTTCCTTCTTTTCTTCTTTCTTTCATGATCGCTACGCAAAAAAACAGATCTCACGTTTGTTATCGATCGAGCGGCGCTCTCAACTCACAGCGTTCGAACGCCGATTGGAGCTCAGTGGCGCGGACTAACAATTTACGTAGTACTATAAATTATCTTTAGCCACGGTTTCAGTAATTTACAAATATCAATGCATATTTGTGTCCACCGATGAACACTCCGGTGCATAACTATAGCGCCACCCAAATGTTCAGTGTTCTTGAACTTCGAAAGAATAATTTAGAAAAACTAATTTAGAAATGCATAAATAACGAACTTCACATATGAAAAATACTAAAGTTGTCTGTGTATATATCGTGATGAAAGCGAGTGGTGGAAAACTATAGCATCCACCTTCATTTTTAGGGATTTTCATGTCCTATTTTTGAATTAATACGTAAATATTAATACAGTGGTTCTACATATTATTAAAATTCTTCATTATGAAAACTTGTATCGTAATTTAATCAATTACGTAAAATTTAATATTACGTTTTAACTACGGCAGTGCTATAAATGTGCACCAGTCAAATACATGTTTTATCGCTGTATTGACTCTTTTTCTAAGTATGCCTGACAAATGACCTTGCCAACCGTTATGTTGGTAACTATCTATACGATCTAACTAAGTTGGTAACTATCTATAGTATAATCTATTAATACAATAGTTATCAATTCAGCCGTACCTGTCACTCCGCATTGAGGATTCTTACAATTGATCCTCGGCGACTACAATTTCCTCCGTTTACGTTTTTGCATTATACAGAAAATCATGGACCATTAAAACGAGAATGATGTGTACGTCAACTTTTTGTGGGTAAATATGGCGTGTCCCGTTTGATAGAACATCGCCACGCAAAGGATAATTATTGTGCAACGTATTAATACGTTGATGTAAGTTAACGCATTAACAGGGTAATTGCACATTAAAATGTATCATGGATAGTGTGCTAATAATACTAGGTATGTGATACATTGTAGGGTGTGACTGGTGCAAGCCGTGTCGCCGGATATCATTAGCTGAAAAGCGTGTAATAATATTACGGATTCCGGTCATTTTACTTTGAGACATTTCATACGATTCGTTTTTCTTGCACGTTTTACGCAAGGGTAGCTGTCGAGTCGCTGTCTCTATATATTTACAATGTAACTTGAAATACCTTGTCCCTTCGTGCAAACACGAAGCATTACAGGTGGCGCGATTTTTCTTCTCTTTGCACGACATTTTGCATGTCAAGTAATCTATCTTAATGAAGAAATTGGGGACCTGTTCCATACATCTGCTAACAATACAACTTCTCTATAGTCTACAGGAAAAGTGACATATTGGATATCTGGAAACGTTTCTAAACGGTAACCTTCGTTTTAAATGTATGAAATACTACAGTTGGATACAAGTACTACATATAATATGACAATCCAATTAAACCGACCATGTGACATTCTGATTTGGCAGAGAGAGAATCTACGATTACGTCAATCGAGATTTATATCTTTTTCATTAATTTAATATTTACAAATATCACTAAAAATATTATGTTTATTGTATTATTATTGTTCTTGCCTATTAATTTCCTTTATTGGTAGCTTGTTAAATAAATCGATGTTCAATTTAATTTGATCTAAGTATGAGGCTGTAGGTACATATTTATTGTAGTTAAATCATTTAAACAATCTTGTAATTCCGTTGACCTCTTAAAAATGTGTTTTAGTTATGTACCTCGATAATGTCAATTGCTACTTTTCTCTTTCCACTGTCTTCTCTCCTTTTCTTATTGTCCTTTTACCTCTTTCGTTCGTCATTTTGGCTATTCTCACTAATTGACATTGCAATTAGGTAATGTTTAAATTTAAATATATAATATTTACTATTTTAAATATTTATTTACCGTTAATGCTTTCATTGGTCGACTTTAAATCAGACTATATTTCTCAACATCAAGTTCCATTGATAAATAGACAAAGAAGTTGAAGCGAATAATGTTAACAAAAATTATGATAGGTGTATAATACCATATAACTATATCAATCAATTATAAAATCGTTGGCTATGAGTAGTTTTTATTTAATCAAAGTTATCTGCGTTGGCAATGAGTCACAACTAAATCTTTAAATCCTACTTGTTCCGTCAACATTAACAAATTACTTAGCAATGGATAGATCGAAAAGACAAGTACAGTGTCTAGTTCGAGATCCTGATAGATCGTCGCTTCGTTAACGGAAATTCATTTAATTAACACATTGGATGGGAAGGGAAAGCAATTAGCCTCGCTAATACATCCTGGCCCTATCGATGAGATAAGGAGACCCATCGCGTCGCTCGGAAATGATCGCAACCGTCGTTAACGAGTCGCAGGTAGGATTTGTTCTTCGTTGGCCGGTGGTGTGCACTGTAACCGCGGTGTATCCACGAAGACTCGCAGCCAATTAGGACAAAAACGTCTAACGCGGAACACGGTTAGAAAGGAGCGTTCATTGACATCGAATTTTATCTATGTCTGAGTTGGCTCAGTGATAACGTCTCATCTACATTACAAACGGTAGAGTTCCGCGGCGATAATGACGCGATATCCAAGCTGAGAGAGAAAAGAGACGGAGAAAAATTCAGTGAACACACTCGAAACGCGACCTCGTCAGGACTGTTGGTTTTCTATTATCCTATAAAAATTTCGGGCCGACTTCGATACTCCACAGATACCCCCCTTTTCACAGACGCCAGCCCGTTTCATTTGCATCGTTAACGATTAACATTCTTCCTTATCCCGTTCATTCGGCATTCATTGTCCATGAGGAAATTCGAGGAAAGTATTACAGTGCCGCTCATAATAATTCCATCGACCAGAAACGTCTGAAAATAAAATTAAAAAAGAACAGTTAAATTTCCTGCAAATACATAATGTTATTGAATTTTAAGAGTTGTAGATCTTGTTCGTTTGTATCGCTACTTAATTTTTATTTCTTGACGATATTAGGGATATTATACAGATTAAACTTTTCAAATTTTAATGGCCCAATTATGAAAATCTAATCTCGCACGATTTCCTTCACAACTACAATTATTAATATCGATAATAAGAAGATAATATTTTATTTCAACCTCAAATTTGTGATTTTATGAGAATTCATCATCGCGGATCTCGCGGATGTTGTAAGGCGATGGATTAATACGTTAAATCTGTGATTTCTCCGTCAATTTTGCGGACATAAAATTACTCCTATGATTTACAGTGGATCCAAAACGTATCTGACCACTAAATTTCTGATTTCTGCAAAATTGTCGATTTTATAAGAATAGATAGTATGACGTTAAACGCGAATTCATTGAAAAATTGAAGCCCTAATTTTTCCATCCTTATGTTCCCTTTTTTAATAGACGTTTTTATGCAATATGGCGGGTGGGAAATTAGAGACACGTTTTGATTCGAGAATTATACAAACACAAAGCACTTTAAAAACGTGAGAAAACTTATTTCGTGGCTGAATGTACCGTAGATTTGAAGATTGAAGTTACATCTTTCATTCAAAGTTTGATAAAGTGGCCAAAAAAATCATAGAGCAATTGTTAAAGAGTCGTTACAAAGGAAAAGCTTCAATCTTCAATCTAGATTTATTCACGAAAAAACTTTTTTAATATTTTGTAGACCTCTGAATTTTTATAATTTTCGAGTAAAATCATAACTTCAGTTTTTCATCTGCTATAACCAGGCTCTGAATCTTTATGCAAAATAAAAATTGTTTTGTTCAGAAACTAAACAGGAACTTATTTCTCTCTTTAATAGCTGTAATAAGTTACACAGGACGTATCAATAGTCTTAAATATATACTTTTAATCCTCCTGCTGTTTCAGATTTGATCTACTTATTTTTACTATAAATGCGTAAAATCCGCAGTGTAGGAATAACATATAACGAAATGTCTGCTAAAAATGAATGACCCATTGTGAAAGTTGAGTTTTTAAGCTTTAAATTCAGTTTAGGTTTGTCGCTGTATTATTTTTTTTAACGGAATTATCACAGTTGAAACATTGACAATTTGTCAAGAATCGAAAATTTACTGTTCAAGTATTATTTGGATCCACTGTATTTCATTTTAACAATATTAACCCTTAAGTGTACTATTGGGGCCAGTGCGATCCCACCCAAAAGGCTAATATATAATTTATGTACATGTATATGTCTAACTATTAGTGGTGTGTTATTAGTGGAATTCTCGAAAATTTTCGAGATTCTCGAAGGTTTCGGGATTCTCGATAGTCTTGAGATTTTCGAAAATTTTAGGGTGTTCGGTACTCCATTACCGTTATGAGACTCGCTTAAAAATCGATCGCGGTACGAGATTTCCGATATTTGTGGCGTTTTCGAAAACCACATTTTTAAAATTTATTCATTGAATCTTCTTTTTTCTTCCTTTCGAGATTTTCAAGAGTCCCGAAACCTTCGAGAATCCCGAAATTTTCGAGAACCCGACCCGTCTCGACCATCGAGATCCATAGATTTTCGGGTTCTCGCACACTGCACACCCCTAATAACTATTAATGATACAACTACTTTTGGATTTAGATGAAATTTTCCTATCTCGCTACATTTCTATATACCATTCCGATAGAAATGAATATTGAATATAAATCTAATATTAAATGGAATTTAATTGAATTATTGCATTGTTGAGGTCATTTTGAAGGCCCAGTTAAGGCTTAAAAGCTATTTATTGCCGGAAATTCGTAATATTTTTAGTGTGTTTGAATCAACGGTACCGTTACACACTTATTTCCGCCATTCAACCGAAGAATGCAGATGCAAGCCGGTCAAGGTTACGAAGGTCTCTGACGTAAGGGTAAATTTCATGGACAGATGGTTGATTAAAAGATTCCTTCGGTGACGCCTCTTCATGATAACACGCCGCTTTGAACGTTTGAAATATTATACGTGTAATCTCATAAAATTATACAGCATTACTCAATGTAGAAAAATAAATATTGAAAATGAATTCTTATCACCACAACTTTCTTGTTATCTCTGCCTAAAAATTAAGATTATTGTCTGTAGGGTGCAAAAGAGAAAATTAATAGAATATTAAGCAAATAATTATATAACGTATTCATAACGTGAATAAAACATGAAACAACTTTATGTTTCTTCTTGGAGAATAAGATAAAGAAAGTGATGTGATATAGGGCATACTAAATTTTAATTATGCTGATAGAAAGTTGAGAAAGGTTCGATAAGAAGGATGCAATTGGCCATAAAACGGCCGAATTATCACCGCCAGAACGAAATTGAAATAAACTTTATCAATAGGAAAAACGGGCTTGAAAAAAGTTTTGTGAAGACGTAAGTCGTAAAGCCTGGACATTAGATAGAAAGTAGGTTCAAAAATACGATATTAAAATCAATACAATCATATGTGATCTTTTAATCGTTACTTAAAATCCGCTTGTTTTGGAAATATTGATTTAATGCCTTGATTTCTAAGATTTACATTAATCCATTATGCAACTTGTCACACGCATGAAAATATCAGAAAACAATCTACCTACGAATAATCGACAGATTATGTTTCTGAAGAAAATAATTGCTTACTTCGTTTTTGTTACAAAAATATACTTTTTGTTTTACAAAAATGCAAATGCAAATCCATATGTTTTACAGAAATGGATGTTTAATTGAAAATTTTATTCCGTCGTGTAAATGAAATATCACTCGACACATAATTTATATAATCTCCATCGTTTATACACGTTTAAATAGTTAATTATAACTCTTTAGTATTTTAATATTTCCAACAGTTTTAAAAACATTTCAGAAAGAAAAGTCATTTATTTCCTGCATACCACGTCACACTTAATGATTGCAAATAAAAATATGCTTCGAATTAATTAAGCTTCATTCACATATCAGAAAAAGAGTGGTCGTTACAAATACGCATGTGCTGCTGCTACATAGCAAACATGTCGGTTATAGTTAAGAGTGAAATTACGATTCAAATGCGTATACTGTATTTCGAAAACAAAACCAATGATATGAAATAATGAAAGTCGAAGTATACTTCGAGCTGTTAAGTAATCACATACATTTTTCTCGAGCGAATTACGAATACAGTAATTAAGCCTGATCCTATTAGCAGGATAAATGGTGTGATTATTTCAAAAGAAGAAAGCGAAATCTATGTTTAAATTTAATAAACGTTTCATTTTGTCGTGTTTTACCCAATTGCCGCTACTATAAATGCATAAAATCTGTGGCGTGCTGATAACTGGATACCGAGTCTAATTAACTTCGCATCGCTTTGCCTCCTCCCGGCAAGATCTCTCACTTGCCGTCGGTGTTGCTTGCTCGTCAAATCATATTTATAAATGTTCATGGGTATAGCTGTCCACCGTAATGACTATTATAATCGAAGGACTTAATCATGCGCGGTGCGCGTGCAAACTCACGCGTCGAGCCGCGTACTCGCTCGACCGATGTACACGTGCACACGTGGACAACACCGATCTGCCAGGTAAGAATAACCTGTTACTTGTCCTTAACTGACAAGGGATTCTTCTCATACGGCGGAATCGAACCTGCGAAAGAAACGCCTTCCGTGAAACGCCTTCGCGAGCCCTGACATACTCAAGAGGAGGTTCCAGTCTAGGAAGCTAAACAGATGATCATTTTCAGGATTTTTCATCTAACAAAATAAATAAGATAACGAACTGTGGTTGTCGGAATTTGTTACATGCATGCATCCTTCGGATGTATTAGTACTGTATAGGTTTTAGTTATATCCACATATTATTAGCGTCAGCGTCGCGTCACTTGCCGTAGCAGCTCTCGAAAAATTTTCTTTGAACCGTGAGACGTCTCGCTCCTCGACACCAGCGTAGTTATAATTTTTGGACTCTCAGACACTAGAAATAGAATCACGCTAAAACTGCACGAGACAGCATCAAATAACAATTGGCGAGGTACGGGAAATAGAACTGCATTGTTCACAAAAAAAAGTTAAAGCATAATATTGAAAATATAGAGAATGCAAGTTACCCCGCTCAGGGCCTTAAAGGTTAATCCAGATAGCAACACGATCCACGCTTTATAATTTCCGGGGGCAACGCAGGCTATCCGTGACGTCTCTGTTCTCAGTTACCGTTCACATTATTCCAACGACTTTAACCCTCGTATTACTAAACAAAATAATCGGGAAAGTCAATCTATAGTTGCATTTCAATATATTGATTCCAAGTAACATGCTTCCGTGTTTTGCAGTAACGTCGTTTCTATTAGCTACACGATAGTTAATTGTTTATAGCCCAAGTGTATCACATTCGGCTTTCACGTGCTTACTTAATTCTCTCTTAGTTTGGTCTATAGTAATATTTTATAGGAAGTCGATTCGAATAAAGAGAGACTGTTAACTAACGGTAACAAACAAAATGAAAAGATTAATCGGATGCTAACAACAAATTTTACGAGATAGGAAGGATGTATACAAACTTAATTGACCAAACTCCATAATGTGTAATGAAAGAGGTACTTAGTAATTTGCTTATATACTTACAAATTTCATTTTGACTGTACGTTTTTGTAATAGTTTTTATAATTTCTATGAGTTTGGTCTATAAAAATGACAATAAAATAAAAAATGTATTTCATACATTCTTCCCATACAATAAATAATAATACAATGTTAACCGATCTATTTACTGAATAAAAAAGACTTTTGCAAACTAATAGAAACTAAATTAGTTAGATAAAATATTTACAAAATTATTTATTTCTCCTCACATTTTCAAGTGTATATTAACATACCATTAATTTAGTGAAAACTAAAATACTAAATTGGATCGACCTGCATTCATTTCATTTCATTCGGTAGAATTAAATGTTACTGTTATTTCGAAAGTTTTTAAACAACTATTATGTAAGGTATTACTTGAGAAAGGTAAATAGAAACTTCAAGAACACCCTGTATTTTCCCATAACCACCTGTTTGTGAAACTAAGCCAACGCGAATCGATATTGTTAACGTAATACTGCTCAACTTCTATATATTTTATGCTCTAATAAAATTATTTTTTTCCACTGTAAGTGTATGATCGTGCGGCTGCGAGTACTTAGGAAGTGTACAAGAGGAAGGAAGCGATTATTGAGCTAAGTAATATATAGATCGCGATAAACGAAATGAACTTGCTATATGTTCCACCATTTCCGGCGATTCACGTCGAAACGTTTTTGATTCCTTATTTTCAATGTAACCGTTTAAATTACTATTTGCCGAGGATTAGTAGGAAATAATCACGATATTGATTTATATTCAAAGAATTTTTAAACCTTTCATTCATTGTAACAATACAGAGTTTCACCAAAACTAGGTGATTCTATAAAAAAAATGTATAAGTTGTAACTAACAAAAATAACTATATTCAATGTTCGTCGCGCACACGTTCCATAATGTACATATACAGGGTGTTAAAAAAAAACCATTCAATATTTATATGGTATATAGGACTCACTGTACTGAGTAGACAAGTCTTAGTAGTCATAGATCGAAAGGTCAACTCTTTCTGAGATATAAACATTTTTGTTTGCTAAGTGAGCCTGATTCACAAAGACGTTGGTGAAGTTTTTGAAACAGCATGTGAGAGGGAACTCGCTATATCTGCCATGTCTTTATTCGAGTAATACGCTGACATTTTCTGAATTTGTACACGCGAAATCTACTGACGACAGTTTAATGGGACATTGCATGCGATGGACGCGAGTAAGTCAATCATGATACTAGCAAACAAAAATTTTTATATCTCAGAAACGGTTGGCTTATCGACCTACGTTTACTAAGGCTTTTTTTTTAACATTCTGTATAGTTGACACTGTTTGTCTATTGCACGCTATTTCTACTTGATATTGTTAGAATTGACCACGTAAATTCGATCGAATAAATATCTTCAGTATATAAAAATAACTTAGTACGCATGTTCTAAACAGTTCCTACTTGTATAGCACAACAGTGTTACCATTGTTCCAAAAATAAATAAATGGCACTATCAAAGCAAGAAACAAAGAGTAATTTTAAGTTTTGTAAAAGAATATGCAGTAAATTTTCAGTATTCACAGGATTCTTACTAAATGAACTCGCTTACATTTGAAATTATTCTAAAAATGCTGTACGTATGAAAAGTTATAATTAGACAACGGAGGTTTATGTATAATACAATTTTTTTACCTACATTGCAACAAACTAAAGTAAACCAGAAATTTATTTTTTTTTCCTTAATAGATTCAGTGGGCTGAAAATAATATAACAATATTTTTTAATTCTAATGGTTTTATAACTTTATCTAATTATAACGGTCTCAATTGATCATCATCATTCCATTTCAAATGTTCACAAGCTTTGTATTTCACGTCTGGAGTGGCAATGGGTTGTTTTTATTCACAAATGAAATATAAAAGACCTGTATATCATGTACTTTCAAAATGATAGTGATCTTCTAGTATAAAATCAGTGGTCAATGCAGCCATCGCATTCCATACGAACCTTGACATACTATTTCAGAGCATACCGTACTGACTCATTTCCTTTTCCCACCTTTACCTTTTAATTTCAGGCGTTAATTCCGTTCCCCAGCAAAACACTAAATTCAACGACCGTTAAACTACATTGGCAGACAAAAGAAAATTTAAATAGAAATGAAATACGGTAACTATCACAATTTTTACAAAGCGAAATTTATAAATATCTACATCTTATAAAATAATGGAATCAAGAAATCTACGAAGGTTGATAGAAAATTGATAGTCTATTTAAAACAGTGGCCAAAAGTAAGTTTACTTCTACATATTTGTGAATACAATTTTGATATTCAAACATTTTGTTAGTTTTACTACTTTATAGGACTTCCGTTGCTGTCTATCACAGCTTATAGCCTATTTGGTATACCCGAAATTACCCTTTGCCGTACGATTATCTTTGTGGTTACAATAATTAGAACTTCTTGGTCTATAATAATTTCACAGAAGTGGGAAGAAAGTTTTATTGTACGTCTACATTTACTTTAGTGCTTAAATATTGTCCCAATTAATTATATTATTCTAATTCATTTGTGTAATTATAGTACCATACAGATTTAACTACCATACAGATGGTAATTAAGGTCACAGAAATTAAGAGAAATATCGACAAATATGTACTACATAGTTGTTAATATTATTACAATGCAAAAGACTTTAAATTTACTTTCATCCGCTGCACGTGTCGAGGAAAAATATTGTTAATGTATTATGTGAAAACAGAATGAACGAAAGAAGTTTGATATCATATGGCGTGTCGAGGCTACCCTAGATTAGGTGAATGCTATCGACGTTTGAAGTACCATCTACTTATGTAGTACTACAGCTATTAATACTCATATATAGAAATTCCAATTTTAAACTTTCTTTTGTCTGTCACTATATTTCCGAAAAGTTTTGCTAATCATTAAAACATGTCCGGATGTCAGTAATTTTTAACTTAATTTGTATTTCTAGACTGCCGGTTTTTGTGCATTAATGGCAAAAATGGGTTGACATAATTTGGAAACATATGTATAATAATAAAGAAAATTTAAGAGTATAAATGTATTATTTTCAGCTTTATGTAGTTATTAATAGGCTACGGATCTTCATGCTAAATAGAAATTTTCTGTGTTATTTGCAGCATACTGGAACCAATTAAAAATTTGTTTCTTCCTTTGATAATTTCATCACCTACTCATCTTTGTTGTAAACACATAAAATCTGCAGTTATTAAAAAAGGCAAGAAATTTCTATTTGGTTCCAATTTCATGCAGAAGATGCAGACAATTTTTATTTCGCATATAGATCCGCAGTCTAGTTATTAGTATTCATCCAAAGTAAAACACAGCTTTGTAGGATTACTGTTTTCCTCTTATCTGTTATGTCGCTGTCGATCGCTGTTTTCGCGAATAAATCTCTCCGACAGTTCTCCACAGTGCCTGCCCAGAGAGATCTGTGACTGGAGTTTTTCAAAGGTTTTGTAAAATTTTCTCCAACTATCTATGTTAGATTCCCGTATCGTTTATCAATATGTGTACTCATTAATCTTCGGGTACCGGTGACATAATCTTATAGTTTATGACGTACGATTTTAATTGCAGCACCGAGGAAGGGTTGATCAGGCTCTCTAAGCTTGACAAATAGTCTATGATTTCATGAAACGCCAAATGTAGCAATGGTAATTAATTGCGATATATCTTCCTGCGCCGTGATGCAATTAATCATGCCGAGATCTTTCCCAGGTGGATGTTAGGTTTCGTATAACGCGTCTTTCAGTTTTTCATACGGAGATACGATTATAGATTAGAATCTTTCCGTAGAAAAATCTTTCCATTTGTGTAGGCCTAATTGAGAAACAGAAGGAAAGAATAAATTAAAAGAAATGTTCAATTTCTCTTACATGTTTTACTTTCATCGTTTTATTGTAGATTTGTTTTGTTATTAAAATATTTCACATTTTTTACTTACGAAACGCTATAATGTACTGGCTTTTACTTCGATTAAATCGAAAACTGTTAAAGATTAAGAACTTCAGGTGGTCGATGCTCCTTGCCTAAACCAATCTTTAATGGTTTATTCTATGTTCTTGACCAATCTTCATGTTATATCGATTTGTTCCGACTCCACTGTTCTGTTGTTTATCATGACTCCATTCCGTCATACTGTTAATATAACACACTGTTAATATAATAAACTTTATTATAACCACAATAAAAACATATAATGTTAATATTTATATGTAGATAGTATTTTTTTTTAGTTAATTTTTTACGTGTAATATTTGTGATGAACGTAATTCGTCTCATTTTTACAACAATTACAAAACAAATACCACAAATACAACAAATACAAAATCATATAGAGGTGTGGCACATGAGAGAGTATGCAATATTCATTGTCTGTATTCAATGAATAAGCGAGATATGATTTGAAAGAAATATTATTGCACAAACTTCTTCGCGTACAGTTATATGATCTTTTTAATACTAAGTATATGATAGTAAATCAGAAATATGTATTTGTTTCTCATCTATTCTTGATTTCCGAAATGTTGCATTATTGTTACATACCTCAGCGGCGAAATCAATTATATCTTGTAGAAATTTTTTTCTATTATTTTGGTCACCTTATTAAGAAGTTTCAAGTTGGCTTAAATTATTCTTATCTGCTAATATCTACATATGTAGTAGTACCTACGACATAATCAATACGTTTATAATTCCATGGTTTATGAATATATGGAAGATATAGATGAATATATGAAGATGATTTAAAATAGCAGTTTAATATTACAATTTTAGTATTGTAACACAAATTAAGTACATAATCGCTTAGGATGATGTGGCGAACCATGTAGTGTCACATGCATAACAGTTTTAACGATCCCGGTTTGAGATTTGAATATGTCTAGTGAAATAATATTGTACTATTCTTAAAAGAAAACTATTTATTATTGCTTTTAAGAAGGTCTCCGTGTTTTCAAAAGTTGAAACAAGTCTGAAAGCCTGAAAATGAATAAAATGTTTAATTTTAAACAGAATTTACGAAGGCTTCATTTAAATAAAATTATTTAGAAGACTTTAGTACTTGAAGTTATTTTGTACTTGTACTCAATATGAACAAATGTTACATTCGTGTTATTTTTAAATAGAATAAAATGCATGTTATTTACTGTTATATTAAAATGCGACTATTTATTCAATTCTAATTTTTTGCGTTCTTGGTTTTCTTTAACGCGAATTCCTAAAATGTGAAACGTATATCTCGGTGAGAGTAAGAAAGAGTAACAAAACACTGGAATAGTATAAAAATTTTAATAATAGAGGTTCGTGTAATAGAAACTTATATATATATATATATATATATATATATATATATATATATATCTGACCGCGTGACTAATATTAATCATACGACTCATTTGTTTCCTACAGTAAATAAATAACTAGTTTTTCTCAAACCGAAATGATTTAAAAAATTCATGAATCTTAACTAAAGATGAAATCATGAATTTTGGAAAATTTAAGAGAGAACAAATAAATGAACAGAGAAAGAGTGCCTGTCAGATATGTGTTAATATCGAATCGTGTAATAATGGCAGCCCTCCCACATGACGATTTTCCCATTCGTCTGTTAAACTCCCACTGACGTTCGAACAGTGGATCAGACCTCTATCTAACAGAAAAAAAATCAGTCGACAAAGAGTGAGCAACAATTGGCCTTCTTCCTCGGATGAAGAGATCTGCCGCGGAAAACCGATATCCGTGAAACGAGAATGACAAGGAAAGACGAGGGAGCTGAACGAAAGGTTTTTCTGGTCCATTTGTGAATTAGCTCGCAGTATTTTCGGTATTTCGTTCGGCTCCGTTTTAACCATTGTCTCTCTGGTTAACGACCGTTTTACACGACCGGCAATTCGACCGGTTGGCTGTCCATTGTTTGCGGTTTTCCTGACGGTTCCACCGTCATATTATTGCTCACGCCGCATCTGCCGACGCAGAATCAGCCGGAGAACAGCTGGGCCAGTCTCGAATTTCCATTTTGCACTTTTATATGTACACGCAGCGATCCGAAAAAGCCACGAGCACGGAAAACAGACCGAGACCGTGAAAACACCGGTGCCGCCGAGCGTAAAATTATTTTTGAGAGGTTGCTCTTAAAAATTACAGTTCAGACCTTAGTCAAACCTCCGGTGTTTTTATATAACTGGTGGCTGCGTTTTATTTAAAAACACTACTTAGGCACTACTGTTCGGTGGGTGAACTCTCAAGCTGCACGTCTGTTGTAATCGGAATAAACGCTGTACCACTTAAGGGTTTAAATGTTTTGCACATTCGTACGTATCATATGTATCACTATTTAGTCTCGAAACAAGTATAATACTATATTATTAAGCAACCTTATTATTCGAATAGCATCGTATGAACGAAATAATGCAGCGATGTAAAGCAATTCGAACCATAATATTAAAATTTGTTTTCTTTCATTATATGATTCTTTCAATCTTCAACGATACTTTTGTCTTCCATTTACTTACTTATCGTTTTTATCACAATTTTCATATGTATCACACACAAATATTAGATGATTGAAAAAGTTCGTGCCCGATTTTCAAAAACCTCAAGCTATTCTTTGAGGAAAATTCCAACAATTTTGCAAAATAGGAATCTACCAACTTATAAACCGTTGGGAGACAATTGTAGGAAATAGGGGTAACTAGATAATTGATTAATGAAACCTCTACTTTAAACTGTAACCGCTTGTGTTTTATTTTCGAATTGGACGCAAACCATTGCAATTATTTAATCATTTGATGAATTTTCTGTTAAAGGTTATAGTCAGGGAAGAGGATCAAATGTGTTTCATCCTCGCAATCAGATCAAATTCGCAAAAAAAACTCTCTTTGGCATGTTTGACTTCGCTATTCTTTTCATCAATGTCATATTTTATGTTTGTGATTATGGTAACGGCAGTGTAAGAATATGTTTAAAGTTTTTCAGAAATATTTTGAGCAAAAATGTATGCGTAAGTTTTTATCAATTATCTAATTATCCTTAATTACCCTCTTCCGCAAAGTAAAAAAGCAGACTTCGCTTTTTAGACAATAACTGACAGTACCACTTTAATTACTACGGTGTCTAATTTCTTACAATTTCCCGAAAACCAGCTGAAACGGTACTAACAGAGTGAAGAATCCATTCACAGGATCCAATGTTCCCGGAATAATGAGAATCGGAACTCGCATGGTGTCGAAACGACCATGTAAAATACTGTCGGGCGGTGAAGAGAGCGAAGAAGAAACAAACGAGCTTTACTTCCAGCCTAATAAATTACTGCCCGAGTAGAGCTAATTTTCTGTAACTTCACGATTCCCAGGGAACTTCGTTAACACCGAGGAGTCTACGAGCCGAAAGGCAGCTGATCTCTCTCTTTCTCCCTCTCTCTCTCTCTCTCTCTCTCTCTCTCTCTCTCTCTGTTTGTCTGTCTATCTCTCTTTCTCTGGAATTGGAAGAAATGATCGTGGTCCATTGATCACTGAATACGACAGACGGACAAATCCGTGGCAATTAACGGTCGATTAACGGAACATCGAGGCGATTAATAAATCCCAGTGTCGAGTTAACGTTCGACAAATTACAACGCGTCGCCTCATTTTGCCGATGAACATCAAAGTTACCGCGTCACCGTGTGCTCCTCCGCTTCGGTCCGCTTTCACCATCTTTCTTACGAATGTGTACACACACGAGCGTGTCGGTATCGGTCGATTATTCCGGCATAAATCAACCGGCTACCCTCTAGGTGGCGACAACGGTTAACTAATCGCGACCTTTACCGTGCAACGTCGCGACGCGACGCAATGGTTCAATTTAATTGGCTATCCGCTACCCTCCGTGCTATAATTAATCATTCGTAAAAATCAGGCCCGCGCAAATTGTGATTAAACGGAACGCCGCGCCGCCGTCGACGCCGTCCACGGACCTTTTTGTCGCGCGTGTTCCACCCACCAAGGCTCGATTGTTAATTGCTCCGCCGGAGTTCATTATCGATCCCGATTTGCATTCGGTTGATTTATCGAGCGGTATCTCGTCCTGACGTTACGCTTTTGGCTCGTGTGTTTAGACTCTTTTACAACGATGTAAGGCTAAGTGGCGAACAGTCGCAGACTGTATGCAAACGAACAATTGCAAACAGGAGTCACGATAGTTTGAATGATTTATCATGGCGAGTACATAAATACAGAAATAGTAATTTTTTAAATCAATCCTACGTGGTTTACATACAGTGCGTCCCACGAACTCTGTACACCTGAAACATCGTTATTTTAAACTTCGTTATTTTAAACAATACGTAAAAATGTTTCAAATAAAAGTTATAGAATTTAAAGCGATTAATAATAATAGTAATAGTAGTATATGAAGGCCAATTTCGTTTTATTTTAAATGGAATTACTTTTTTTTTATGCTAGACTCCGATAGAATGGTAAATGTTGTATCAAAAAGTACTAAGGTACATTTGTACTGAAACTTGCAATTTCTGTGAAATAGTGATTATTATCTATCTAACTCTTGTATAGCCCGCGCAACAAGAGTTGGCACAGAGAAACTTGTGGGTACCACGTGATGCTCCCACTACGCGGTACACGTCTTCCGCGATTGGCCGAATCGCTCGACGAAGACAGCAAACGAGCGTATTGAGTGTGACTGTAACAGAGAGATGTGGTGACCATGAAGTAAGATGGTGGTGACGCTGAACGCCTATGTCGACCGTTCCCGCCAAAACGTAAGCGTAAGAGTGGGATCCACTGATCAGTGGCAGTGATGCCAGAAATGTCAGCTTTTCGCGCATGCGTATTCGCGCGTGGCATCAGTAATGTACTAATTTCAAGTTTTTGAGAGTTCTTTAAGGCCCTGTTTTAAAAATAATGTATTTCATTCAACATTCACATACTTTCGTTACCTAAAAATGTTCGGATTATACAGCATAACATAATATAAAATTTCATTTTATTTGGCAGAATCTATAAAGAATACCAACTCTTGTTGCAAGACAAAAGATAGCTGCCAAAAACCTTTCCAGTATCCAAAATAACAAAAATATATTTTCTAATTATATAAATAAACAAGTAAATAAAAAATAACGTCCGTTATCTACAAGTTCGTCTATGGCAGTGCTAGGTCCCGGCACGCCACCTACATGTTTCTCTTTTTTTTACTGGATTCCGCACGCGCCGCAGCACGCATGCGTGAAAAGCTGACATTTCTGGCATCACTGATCAGTGATGGGATCCGCAGCCTTGCGTCAAAAGTGGGGACTCGCCGTTCCCCCTGCACTCCACTGACGAGATTTTGTGCCAACTCTCGTTGCACGGACAATACTAATAATCGAATAAAAACCTTGATAATGAAAATATAGTTATTTATGCGGCCCATTAGCGATCCATATCTAGTTGAATGATGGAAATATAATAGAGCTTCTGATTTCGATAATCATGCGTATCGTTTGCAAATGTTGCAAGTTTCCTCTTATGCACAAACAGGGAACCAGTGACGGAAAGTAAATTATTTTTATATCCTAGTCTCCAACAGCGAAAATCACAAATTCCTTAACAAGACAGGGCCACCTGACGTTGTTCGCACCTTTTAATAACCAATTCATCTTTCCATCCGTCACTACTTCTTGGAACACATGCGTAAGAAGTAAGAAATAAATCGATGAGAAACTCGACGGAACGGTTATTACTGTTGAATATTCGAGATAAATGTCATAATCTTGATCGCGAAATGATTGAAGTCGGACTCTCGTGACGCCATCTATTTGGCTAGATGAATATAAGAGTGCGCATGTCTCATAGCTGTATCTTACTCGACGTATTGCGATGTAGTCGAACGTATTCAAACTTTAGTTCGTAATATAAGTACAAAAGTATTAATAGTGTTACTGTTATTGAATATTGAATAATATACTTTAATCTCCGTATTTACGTAACTAACGTGTAATCATTTACGACCCAAACCGTCCGAAAATCCCAACAATTACAAAGAAAACTGATCATTCGAGGGTGAATCAAAGGGCTGGTTAACAAGGAAGCGATCCAATCCGGCTTTCCAGGAATGGAAAACAAAAAGGCGATGAAGTGATGACTCTATCGAGGCGGTTGGTTCTTCGACACAACGCTATTCCAATTTCATTATTGCTACGAACTTGTTCCTGCGTTTTTATAACCGAAGACCACCTTATCCGTAGCAATAACTCGCCTCTTCTGGTTTTACGACATTTCGATGACTATCGACCCTAACCTTGTCTACCTGAATCTTTGAACGCAATATGCCACAAGCAACGAACCTGTTCGAAAACGCGCGGGTGACCGGCTATGTATACCGAACGTTTTATCTTACCGTAATCAGTCTTTGTTCCGGCATTCTTGCGTGTTTAGAACGTTTCAAAAACCATTCCAATGTCAATCGATCGACCATCGTCTCTTAAATCAATTGACTGACGCCAATCTACGCATTTTATTGCTACAGGTATTGCGAGTACAACAACCTGTGACGTTAGTGTTGTGTTATCACAACACGGTCGTTTCATAAGTCTAGACCGTAGTTTTATGCTCACTTGCCGACATCATTGGGAAATACTATCTTTGACAGGTCAATATTGGGCAGGTAAAGGTGAAAAGTCGTTTTCTGAAGTAAGATTCTATATTTCATACAGTTAAGTACAGGGTGCGGCAAAAGTTCGGAAACTTTTTTTGTCGTGAAATATTTGCGTCAGAAATGTATCTTTTCTGCATATTGTTATACTCAGTGCGTCTGTCATTCATCCTACTAATTCATGGTACAAGTGGTCTATTCATCTGTTTTACAGTAAAATGGCGGACAAGCGTGAAGAAACGGGTAGTGCTATAAATTCGTTACATTTGAAAAATAAACGTCAAGTTGGGTTCGTTCGTTTGCTCGGTGTTAACAAATCAGTGGTTTCAAAAGCTTGTGCTAAACCCCACAACTCAGTGGAGTCGTTGAAGCGTGCTTTGAAGAAAGCGTAGGACGAAATTGACGAAAATACGCTGTGTGCCGTGATCGATCAATTTCCGAAGCGTCTCGAGGCCTGCATAAAAGCAAATGGAGGTCATTTCGAAAAAGACGTTATGTAACATAAATTTTAAGGATTTTTAATGTTATTATTGTTGTGTTCGTTTTAATAAATAAAAATTTGGTTGTACAGTAATTATTTAGAAAGTTTCCAAACTTTTGTCGCACCCTGCACAATCATTCTCACGTCGTTCTGTGCTTTTTTAATAATTCACTGATAAACACGACTGTACCCAATATAAGATATGAGACACCTTAAATATCTCAACAACTAAATAACAAAGTCAATCGGCAACAGTAAAATATTCCGTGAAAAACAAAACATAATCATATTTGCATCGCGTGACAGGCGGGAGTCTACTACCGAAACAGTGCAAAGAATGTATTATTTGAAAGAGTGTACTTTCCGAGATACGAATTACAGTTGATCCAAAAATTATTTGAACACCATATTTTACATTCTCGAAGAATAGTTAATATTTAAACCGCGATAATTTGGTTTAAAAAAATAGTGCGACAAAAAAACTAGACACTACTTTTGCAATACATCGTTCATTTTTATTTAAGATACCCTTGAGACTACGAAACTGAATACTTTGTTCGAGAATGTTGCAGATCAAAATATCTATAAAAACATTGGAAAATTATTCTCGTAACTGAAACCACTGTAGATTTAGAGATTGAAGCTTTCCGTTTACAAAGAATTTTTAAAACTTGATCTACGATTTTTTCTAATCGATTTATTGAGCTTTGAATGAAAGGTGTACTGCCATCTTTGCAGTAATATAAGGTACTCCATGAAGGCCTTACGCGATCAAACCTGTTCCTTATTTGTATTGTATAAAACAGCCAAAAATCGCAGATTAAGTTATAAGCAGTCGTTGTGAAGGAGAAGATTCAATCTTCAAATCTAAGATATATTCGTTCGGAAAAGAAATGTTTCGATGCTTTTATAAACGATTCAAATTGTAACATTTGCGACCAAAAACATGCCTTTAGTTTTTTACCTGCTACATCATACGCAAATATCTTAGATAAATATAAATGATGGTCTGCAAAAGTAGAGGCTTTGAATTTTAAAATGAGTCCAAATTTATTAGTGCACTATTTTTTTAACGATATTATCGTAGTACATATATTGACAATTTCTCGAGAATCGGAATTTTAGTGTTTGAACACTTTTTGGATCCACTGTGAATAGTGGAATTTTTGAGTGACGAAAAGCTGAAAATATTACCTACTTCTGTATAATTTATCATTGAATACGTTTATTTCTTAGTGTTTGAAATAAATTACCCATAAAATTGATTTTCTTCTTAATACAATCATTATGTTTCTATCGGAATGTGTATATTCCTAATGTGGAACACGTTAAGTGTACGTAATATGGAAACTTTAATTTTCAGAAGTTGATGTTAATGATGACAGTGACATAAAATGTTTGTTTTGTGGTAGTAATTATCAACATGACAATAAGGATGAAAACTACTCCTGTTTTTATTGGAAACATAAAGAATGTGGTGCTCGAGTAAAATTTAAGGTTAATCTCTTTTTTCGCATACTTATTAAATACAAGTTTTCAAACTGGCATTTTATGAGTGAGGTTATGTGTTCAGTCACTCGACTCATAAAAAGGTTACGGTTAGAAAAAACAATTTAACTTTTAACTGCCACCAATTAAAGACTCTATTAGCGAAGGCGATCGTATTTTTAATTATGACCGCTTTAGAGTGTTATCATGCTGGTTGCTGTGTATGTACAACATTAGATTAAGAATGTATTTATTCCCTGTGTAAATTTTAATCTCATTAAAATATATAAATATATATATATATATATACATATATATTGTATATATATTTATATATATATATATATTTATATATTTTATTTTACTTTTAAAATGTAATGATTCAGTTAAATCATATTTAATATTCATCTCTATCGAAAATGGTGAATAGAAACACAGTGAGATAGTAAAATTTCATCCAAATCCACAAATATTTATGTTATTAATAGATTCATACATTAATACATTAATGTGTAACTAGGAAATAGTTCACTTAAAGGCTAAATAGTAATAGATAATTGTAAATTGAAGAATATTTTTATCCCAAAAATGCCGTTGGAGGCCTTGCCCAAACGCTTTTTACGCCATGATAGTGATTTACTATACAAAGTAATATGTAGTGTGGAACTTCGGACAAGTCTCAGTCGCACGCCGTCTACTAGCTCTTCCATTCTATTCTCCAGTGGACGAGGCTCTGTACTTGCAAACTTGTAATTTTCTTTAAACAATAATTTTTATGAAAACTGGAAACCTAATGTGATTAAGAAAGTTTGTAAGTGTCAACGAAAAATTGATCAGAATAATAAAAATAAACAACAATCGTGTACATTGTACATTGTACACAATACAACACTTGTACACTGTGCAAGATGAACTAAAAAGTTATCATTATACTGCGGATCTTTATGCAAAATAAAAGTGGTCTACATTAATTACAGGACATAGGAGTAAAATAGAAACTTTCTTTCGTTAATAATTTTATTAGTTATTTCGATTATATGGTTCCAATTTTGTTGAGTCATATACGATAACTTTTTCCGTTAGTTACATATAGTCTATTTATCGTATCTAAAGGGAGAGTTAGAAGTAAGAATTAAAATAATTGCATCTGGATTTTCAGTATTCACCTAATGTAGGAAGTAACTCGAACTTAAATAGCTAAATTACAGACAGGAATGATTTAAATTGAACGCATGATGCACGATACAGTGATGAACAAATGTATTCGCACACCCTTTAAAAAGGAATATCTTTTTAAAAATTGGACTGAACGACTTGAGTTTTTGAGATGTTAGGAGGGCTAAGTTACTAGATAATGTGTAAACAAATAATTTAAAAATTGCTATTGATCGAAACTGCAAAGAAAAAAGTAAAGATCACGATTTTGACCTTTTGTATCGAACTTATTCTTCGAGTTGCACAGGAACGGCGTTTCACAGGTACCATTCGGGTACACAGAGTTGATATCATGAACAACGAGCATCAGCTAAGTATTAACGTTGCAACACCATCGTCTGAAGAACGCGTCGATCATTCCAACAAATTCCAGTGAATGGCCAATCGTGACCGCCACCGAGGCACACAGAAAAAGTCCGTGAATAAACAAGCGGCAGGATAAGAAATCTTTAAAAGGGTAATCACGAATGGTTGAATGTCTGTCCGTAGTGCGGTACAATCAACTCTCTTTTTAAGTGACAGAGCCAACGCAATTGCGATCAGTTACGTCACTCAAGCCCTAATCAAATGCATTCAACTAGTCGCGCACAGAGGAACGAGCGAACAACCTTATCTATCTGTCGGCAGGATGCACATTTACATCTCCGTAGCGGCGCATAGGAACCGTTAAGTATGGTGATCAGCGCGATCTAACAAAGACATCATCGGAGAGGAACACGGGAGACGTACTCAACACGCCCTAACTGTTCTTCTCCGTCTTCTCGATGCGAAGGCTCGAGCCAATTCAGCTCCTATTGTGAACTGTCAGCAAGTCATACACGTGGGCACCTGGTTTACGATGCGTCAGGGTAACAAGCGTTTCGAGCATCGACGCTCACGATAAATATCTGTCGAGCATTCTGCGTCAAAACTTCTTCTAGAACCGATGGGAACGGTTTTCTGCGTGCGCATTATTCTATGCTAGACGGTCAAATGAGAAAACAACGAGCACTGATCTCTATACTATTGGATACGGGATTCGGATTCTGGAAAGTCCCGAATTGAACGTAGATTTGCATGCCAGCGCCGCTATCGTTCGACCGGTGTACTGTACCCCTCGTACTTCTCTTCACCTCCGTGATCCTCGATACTTTGCCATGTGTTTGCGTCCCTCTAGATGGCGCTGCTTTCAATCGAGTTGATTGAACGTCATCGACACTTTTTATTTCGTAGCGTATCAATGGCGTCCAATCAACTCGATTGAAAGCAGCGCCACCTAGAAGAACGCAAATACATGGCCAAGTATAGAGGATCACGGAGGTGAAGAGGAGTACGAGGGGTACAGTACACCGGTCGAACGATAGCGGCGGTGGCATCCAAATCTACGTTCAATTCGGACCAAAAAGCTGTGTAGCTGGTTTATGGCAATACCGTACCCATAGTATATAAGTATATCAGTGACAACGAGTGCCTAAGCTGCGCACAGATTGGGACAATGGTGTTTTTGCGCGAGCAAAGACTCGGCCATGGACCGGACTTTCTTTACTTTAATTGTAGCATCAAGAAGATCAAGTGAAAACTGTACGCTAGGGTATTTAACTATGACGCGGTGCACACGTTTTTGAACCCTAGAAGAGATGTTTGAGCCATTTACACACTATACCGAACAACTATCTTTCGAGTTTTCTTACATTTTATAGCCAAAACATTTGGTTGGTGCTTAACTCTTTCATTATCGCCGAATGACAAAAATTGAAAGAAGTACTTGTTCTGCTTCTTTTTATTTTGTGGCTGACCCCAACATCACCCTTGAGGATGACACTTATTGTTACGATATCAGTGTTACTACATCCCCCCGTATTGCCTATGGTCTGTTTTGTGAATGAAAATAGTTGAAGTGATAATAGCTGTCTAGCCTAGTTTTATGATGTAAATTTCAAGTAATAGGGGTAGGATGGACAGATACTACAACTTTAGCTATTTTCTATCAAAAGATAGATATGTTCCAGCTACTATAATCGATATTACAAATCGGTTTCACAAAGCTGGTAAACATTTCAATCAAGTCGAATACACTGAATTCTATTGAAACAAAGAGATACGTAAAAGTATTTAAAGAAAACCTATTTTTGTATGTAATCATAGCAAACACTAGTTTTGTAACAAACCTGTTCCATTATTACATTACAACGCACAGATATTGGGTTGTTCGGAAAGTAATTTCGTTTTTTTCAAGGAAAAATGAAGACGATGTTTCACTATTTATTTATTTATTCGGTGATGTAGTGGCAATTTTGTTCTATGATCTTGTGCCATCTTTCTAGTAACTTGGAGATCCCATGTTCGTAGAATTCCTGTTTTTTATTAGCAAATAATTGAGTTGTATTACTTTTGACGCGTTCATTGAAAATGATAGTTACACCGCTTAAAAAGTGTTGAAAAGAACGAAATAAATGGTAATACGACCGTACACCTTCTCTGTAAACAGCATACACCTTTTTCCCTGCTTGCATTGCGTTTTTACCATACCCGTAACAAAAAGGCAAAATGTGACGGATATGCTCACTTTGATTTTGCATATTTGATGCGATGACAAAAGAAATGCTTGAAAGATTATAAAGTTCTATAAGGCACGGAATGACGTCCGAAATGTCAGTTCTGAAAATATACAATGATTTTGCGACTTAGAATAATGTTAAGTAATAATAAATGGAAGCAATACCAATGTTAATTTGATGTCTACACGAAAAACGAAATTACTTTCCGAACACCCCAATATTAATGTTAACAATAGCCTCAATTGTCTGGTGTCTCGGACCCTTATTATCCTTTCCAATGTTAATTTGATGTAATACGGTTTGCGTTAATATAATAAGTAACTTTCAGATCTTTATATAAAATAAAAATGTACTGCCGCAACTGCAGAAAACAGGTTTAAAATAGAAATTTATTCCCCTTCTTAATCATTTTAATAGGCTGTAATTAATGTGATAGCATCTTTATGTTCTTCTTTTAATATTTTTACTATTTTATGTTTCACTTATCTACTTTTGTCATGAATGCATAAAATCCGCAGTCTTGTAATAAGAAGTGTTCTCAATAGAAAATGATCCATGTTCAGGAGATAATACTGATGCAATTTAAACGCTAAAAATGTCTTGACATATGATCGGGTCTTATTATCTAATGGAACATTACCTGTGGAACTTTGTGTGAAGTTGACACCAGAGATCAAAATACCTTTACAATTATCTTTCGGTTTAAATAAATTTTGTTCGAACTAATATGAAAAAATACGTTACTGCTATGAATTTTTTAAAAATGTTTTCTGATAAAACAAGTGTTTCAGAATTTGTAATAATAAAAATTCTATGTTACTTTAGAACAAGTTACTTTAGAACACAACTAATTTGATAAGAGAAACACAGACAAGCTTCGAGCTTAGAATTAGATATACATATGTAAGGACTACCGATCCCGTCAAACTGACTGATTTCAGATCTTCTCTTTTACACTTCGTGAAGATATAGAAATATTTTCTTGAAAAGGTTTTGTACACTTCTTTATTCAAGTACATGTTACCATAAAATTCCTATCAAATTTGAATAAATTCAATCCTGTTATTATTATGAAGGAATATATACATCAGTCTCATTTAGTTTACCGGTAGTTCGGGCTCGATAGTTCTATATAATGATTTAATAATATCGTTGTAATACTATTAATTCAGTGTATTCAAGATTTCTGATACTGATTTGTGACAACTGTCAACTGTATCAATATTAACAAACGAAATATCGATCCTGGTTAAAGTAAAGTTTTTATTTGTATAGTTTACACTATAAAAACTTTTCAATTTACACTATAAACACTTTTCTACTATTAAAAAGTTCCATAACTCTTTTAAGCTTTTATTGACAACACTGCCACCACAAATTTAAAAAATGTATTGCACTCTTTTGGCCAATATCGCCGTCAATGATGCTAATGTCGAATATACTCGTTATGAGCATATTATGGAGAAAAAATTCGCTTTTGCTATTTAAAGAAAAATTAAGGCAAAACAAGAAACATGTTCATAATTTTAACATTTTTTAGAATACTAACCTTATGGTAAGTGCGCTGCTTGTGTTTTTGTAGAATATACTCATCAAAGCTTTAGAATAATTAAGCTCACATATACACACTTTTAAAATAAAATAAAACACTTAATAGGTTAAGTATCGACATGAAAAAGAACGATAGAACTTTTCAGTGAATTCGAAGAAAATTCAGAAATGATTCGTATTTTGTGGTAAAAACGATCTCCCGGAATTCTCATGTGAGGCACGCGAGTAGAAGAAACCGCGGCGAATCATTCGGAGAAAGAGATTTGTCGAAAACGAGTTCCGCCCACGTGTACAATTAGGAGCGCGCGAATTAACTTCCTCCTCCCCTTCTCCGTCCCCGATCCCAGACGACGGAAATAATATATCGAGTGGTAGGTGGCAAACGCGTGTGGCCGTTTATAAAATAAAGAAGAAATTCGGGAACAGCGGTCTGGGATTCTGGGAGAGCTGGCGGTTGTCTCGTTGAACCCACGAACGGGCACCATAGATCATTTCTGAAATCTCTGCTGGACCGCAAAACGTACCGGCTGGAACTCGTGTACGAGCAAAGGGGCAAGGCGTTCGAGTGCTTGCCGTTTATTCATAAATCAGGGAGGTCCGCCGACACAAAAGATTGGCCCGGCCGTCGGCGTAACCATGGTAAATCGTGACCATCGATTATCCTGATAATGTCATAATCCGCCGGCACGGATGAGAGTATTCGCGCGGCCAGAAAGTGACCGCCCTCGTCTGGGATTATTTTCTGCCCAGACGACCACTCGTCGAACTTCTCTTCTCTTCTCTCGCGGGCTCGATGAAGCAATAACCCGCGAATTTGCTCTGCAAGATCGTTCCAGGACCGTTCCGCAAGGCGGACCGGTTGGTTTTCGACGTAGAAGTCGAGGACAAGCACGGTTTTTACGACTCTAACCCGCCTTTTTTGCTCCTCTCGTCGACCATTCTAGATTTATCATACTGCTCCGGCGATAGAAAATCTTCAGTCTGAAGACAATCGTGGAGGCATATTCTCGAAAAACAGGGAATAGACAAGTGCATTGGTGAAATATGAATTCCAATAATGAAAATATCTCATGCAATCATATACAGGGTGACGCATTTAAAACAGGACACCTGAATAACTCGCTTGTTAGATAGAAGAAAATGCCTCTTTTTGATAGGTGGAGCCGTCAAGGAGATATGAAGGTCAACTCTGTTTTTTAAATGGAACAGTATATTTTTTCACATACATTCTGATAGGGTATTGCAAGACGAATACAATGACCAATTAATAAGGTCATTCAAGGTCACTCAAGGTCAACTGCAAGAGAAAACAAATTGTCTCAAAGCACTCTTCGAATACTCCGACGATTTAGATGCAACATGTTATTCACATACTCATTGCTAGTACATATAAGTGTTCAAATTGGCGACCTTGAACATAGATACATAGTCTAAAACATTGCAATATCGATGACACTGCCTGATAAATTTCATTTTTACCTATCACGAAGCAAACTCTTTTTCTTCGTTCTTGCATGTCAACTTTGGTTATTGGTTTTTCGCGGTATACTTGGATATTGAATATTACGAAGGCGTACTCTAATCGGCAGTCAAACTACTAATAACATTTGTGTACATAGACAAGATACAATGTGATTGAATATTTGTTTACGTTCTGTGACCCATGTCGGCAATTACAAGAGCAATATGCCAACAACCAGAGAATACACAAAAGCATTCGAAGAGTGCTTTGAGATAATTTAATTTATCTTGAAGTTGACCTTGAGTGGCCTTGAATGACCTTAATAATCGGTCATTGTGTTCGTCTTGAAATACTCTATCAGAATGTAAGTAAAAAACATACTGCTTCATTTAAAAAAAACAGAGTTGACCTTCATATCTCCTTGACGCCTCCACCTATCAAAAAACTAGTAGCATCAGATTATGAGTCCTTCGATACCAAATAAGTTTGGTCCGAGGCATTTTCTTCTATCTAGCAAGCGTGTTATTCAGTATTCAGGTGTCCTGTTTTAAATTGCCTCACCCTGTATATTGCTCACGATTGTAGATTTTTGCTTAGATTTTTAATTACATATACATATATACAGCTCTTGCAAGTTATTCGCTATCCCATTCGTTGTATACGTACTAATATGAGGAAATATCTATGTTTTATATTATTTACATTGCTTCATATTACATCAATAACCTTTTGTGCTATAGCACTTTTACTTATATTGTGGTTATTTATTATAATTATCTATTATATTATATTATTATATTGTAGCTATATTTTCTATTATTTACATTGCTTCAAATTGCATCAATAATCTTTATACTATTCCACTTAGAGAATAATATAAAAATCATAATACATATATTAAACATTTCAAAAGCACCACTGATTAAATACTTTAATAAGAAGCATACATTAAAGTCGTTTTTTCTTTAACACTTTGTGACACTATGCAATTTTGTATATGTTCTGAATTCGATACATGTGTAGGACAATACATACTATGTATAACATACAATATCGAGCAAAATATAAAATTGCTACTCCAAGCGTTTCATTGTACATGTAACAGATACAAATTTAGAAGAAGAGGGAAAGTAGATAGAGAAAGAAATGATGTACATGTATGTTAAATAATAATGCTCCAATCATCCACGATTGGAGATTACGTATGTTTAAAGTGACCATACGCATTATTTCTACATTTTTCGCGTTTTCACGGTTTATGTTACAATTCAAGAATAAATTGGATATGCAAATGAGAAGATGCTATAAATGCATAAAGATCCGCAATCTAGTGATAAACAGACAACTTTATTATAAGAAGAAACAAAGAAAAATGTAAAGAAAAGATGATTTTAAAACTATCTAATGTTCATCAGCTATAATCAGATTGTGTGTTTAATTTCCTGTGATAATTAAACATAGTGTACTTTAGTACAGAGTAATTGCATCTAAGACCTCTTTCATTACATGTATGTACTTATATACAGCATCGTTCAGGTATAAAGGGAGGAGATCTTTATGTAATACTGGTTCCATTAACGTTGAAGGAGTATATGAGGGAGGAGGAACAAATTACAACCTCATTTCTTTTCACTTTCTTAAAACGTAACTCAGATTTATTTTTAAAAAAAAATCCAGTACAAGCGGTCGTTGATGGAGACGTTATCACGTTGGCGTTAGCAAGGCAAAAGGCCATCTCGACGCATTCACAGGGCTATTTATTTCGTCCTTGCAAAGGAGGAAAGATCATCGACGTCAAACGCGTTAAAACGTGAAAACGCTGGTTGGAAAATTTCCTTCCAATCGCAAGCAGGATGGTATCGGTTTAGATAAGCCTGACTGCCAAATGTGTCGAAGGACTTGTCATCAAAAGGCTCGCTCAGGCGTAGGTAAAAAAAAACCCTAAAAATACTTGACGCCGGTCGGGGTTTCCGAAAACCTGGTAACGGCCGAGCCGCTACAACGTAATACTTGTATAACAAGGTAAATAGAAGCTCGCAGAAAACTATGACATACTAACATCTACATATGTATTGAGACAGAGGGTTGGATTAAAGCATTTCTCTTACTCGTAGTTAAGTAAATAACTGTATATTTAATATAATATGATACATAAATCGTATATTCGTGTATCACGCAATCAATCACTATCAACATCAACCATATTTAATGCAGTGCTTCTTCATGCATATTAATTTTTCTATGTTTACGTAACTAATTTCAATTCATACATTTGGTTTTTTCTTTTTCATTCTCACCACACATATCCACACACTATGTACATACTGTTACGCGGGCGGCCACGTAACTTACAATTAGGCATACTCAATAAATAGACCGATATAAAAGTTTGTAGGATGTTTTGTTTGTAGAATTATTTTTACAAATTGCGTCTGAATAAATAAGTCTATCCATTAAGTGTTCCAAAAAATATCGTTGCAATCTTAACAATTGTAAAATAAAGAATTTTAAATCTGGCATTTTGAGGGGTGCGGTTCTACTAGTGTGAACGAATCATCCTTAACCATGTACATATTAGGTTTGTTGACTAAGGTCGGAAACACATTTGAACAAGAAAAATTTAATATACTATAATGGGAAACACAAATAATAAAAAGTTACATAAACAAATTGTTATACACTATATAAATTTGTAAAATATATATGATGTTCGTTTAACTTGAATCATAAGTAATGGCATAGTGGTAGAAATATGGGATAGAAGTAATTTAGTCAAGCTCTCATTATAGCTCACTCTGCTGTATGGGCCGGCCATAGGCCAAATCTATTGACTGTCTTTCAAGTTTTCTTACATTCTTCTACCAAAACACTTTAACTGTTGCATATAAAATAAATTTTCGAAATAATTAAGAAATATTACTAAATGACATTCACTGAAAAACTTTTAGAAATTAATACACACTGTTTCATCGATTGTAAATGAGCGGCTCATGTTGCGAACCAATATGTATGTACTTTCCAGCGATCTTTTCTCGTAGAAAATAAATTTTTTTCAGTTAGCATCGTTGCTTCAACAATTTCCTTCTAGTACATGTGCGAGGTGAAACAGACTGGGGAAGGCATCGTTTGTTAATTCGTTCCTCCAGCTCCAGGGAGCTGAGGAGGGGCATCGGTGTTTCACGCGAGCACTGCTTTTAGGTCCGTCGATTAACGAAATCGATATGATCTTGTAAATTACAGGCCATTTCTCGGCATGGACCTTTCCCTCATTTTTTCACCAACTCTCCCTCTCCCTCTCTCTCCCCCTCCCCCCTCTCTCTCTTTCTCTCTTTCTCTCTCTCTCTCTCTCTCTCTCTCTCTCTCTCTCTCTCTCTCACGCGCGCACGCGCGTTCCCTGCCATGGTTGAGCGCAGCCCGATAATTGTAAACATTGTCTAAAAGATCCACGCAAACATATTCACGCTAATCGCATTCCTGCAGTAGGTTCATCTAAACATAATTCGAGTCAATAGTCGATCAACGAGGTTGCCACCTCGGCTTCGTTTACAATCCAGTTTTTCCACGGGCGCGATTTATATTGTACGATCGAGTATCTGTCAAGACGTTCCTTTGCCAGCTGTAAGAAACGTATCGATCTGTTGCACAAATAATGGCGTCATAAAACTTGTGTTGCATTCCGCCACACATTCGAATTCCGGTGAATGGAGGTGTTGTCTATTTTGAAAAAATACCTATGCTTCCTACTTATTAACAGTTCCATGTAGGAAGTGTTCGCTAGCGCCGCTCCAGACAGTTAAGGTTTTTCTTAAATAAATGGAAAAATATAACACTTTATTTTTTTTATCCTACGTTATTTATAAAGTAACAGTATTAGAAATCAAAATAAATAATCAACATTTCCGTAATAATTATCTCAAATTATCATTATACATACTTTGGTCATATTATTTTACGAAATCGTAAAGTGTCCCCTAGTGCCGGAAACAGAAAAAATTACTAATAATAATTTGCAATGATCGCAAATATAATGGTCAACACTGATTGTAGACATAGTAGTGTATAATTTGTACGATGCTCCGGATTCTTGTCAACCGTAACAATCAACTGATCTCCTTAGCTGTGCTCACTGAACTAGAACGTGATGAAACACGATTATTGTTTGTTTTCGTTCCTCTAAAACCTACACGATACAGTAGCCTAGGAAAGGCTCAAATGTTCAAAATAGCTACTGTCCATTGGGCATTAGGGAAACTTCCCTACTCATCGATAGGAAGGATTTGTAAGAAGAGCAGCTCCTTAAACACAAAGTATTGTCAAAGAACAAGAACGATCAAAGGACGAATGCACAGTAAAACCTCGATTATCCGTATTAATTAATGGAACATGAGTGTTTGGATAATAGAGCAATTACCTAGCCAAGTATATTGTTCGATTAAATTTTTACCGATTTATACAATAAGTCGTGTTGTACATGTACTGAATTCAGATATCGGTTCGGATACTCGAGGTTCTACTGTACTTCAAAAACTGCTATACCTAAAGATTAAAGCCATAGATGTTCACAAAAATCAAATACAATGGCTTTTAATAATATTCGGATATTCTTTACGATGGAATAATATTTTTAAATTATAAACAAACGATTTGAGCTTTTGAAAGGAGTTAGAAGGATTAGTTTATTAGATGACGCGTCGTAGAAATCGGGGAGAAAATATTAAGTGAAATAGTAAATTTAATTAACCATTAGTTGGTATTGTTTTGTCACTGACTATCAGTAACAGCTTAGAATGTTAATTATGTGATTTTTATGCAATTAGATAATTTTCTGTACTTTCCGGCATAAAATGTAGCTCTATGGGTTACATTCAAATACATATTTTGTTTCAATACCTGAGGATTAATTAAATTTCTACTGTATTTGGATTATACTTAACAACATAGTATCATTCCAACTGAAGGTTATTCTATAAATATATTAAATGCATTAATTAGCAGTGTCGCATTGTACTCTTTTATGAGAAATTGTAATTTAAGAATTTCTCTCGTTTGTGACATATCAGATGATTGTACTGTAGACTTATACATTTACAACAAAAACGAGTAGAGCAAACGCAAAACAGTAAACACATTTAGAGAATTCCAAAATACAATTATTTGAACTTGTTAAGATTCGTTTATATTACTCTTTTTACTCTTTAAATGTAAATTCCATCGGTAACAATATAACGTAAAGAAGCAGGTGCAGTCATCCCACTGTTTTTAAATTTATATATGAGAAAATTTGATTCTCAACATATGTAGGAAAATTTTAATATTTTTGTTTATTATAAAGTGATAACATGAAATACAAGATATAAGTTTTCGTTAGATGTTCATTTTGACGAGAGCATAAAAAGTCTTTCTTTCGGCTCCGCCAGTATCTAAAAATTTCAAAAATTGACCAATATTATTATTTTCGAGTGTACTCTCTATCGTGTGACGTACGATTTTCTTTTCTTTCTACAAATCGTTTTGACAATATGAAAAAAAGCATGTCTTGTCTAAAGCCTGTGTTTTTCTTGCTAAATGTTGTAATTTGAAGAATCGATTAAAAACGTCGAGGATTTCGTACGTCATACGATAGAGAATGCGATCAAAAATAATAATATCGATCAACTTTTAATTTTCAGATACTATCGGAGCTGAAATCACTGACGCCAGTGCGCCTTATCCTACCTAACTCAAACACATGGAGACGGAGTATGTCATTGAATTCGTCTTTGCGTCAGCTATAAAACTGTGCGATGAAAAATACCATGATCCGTTTAAAGAAGCCAAGGTGAGCTTGAAATCTCGAAAATTTCCAGATTTATAGATTATTATTTACAAACATTCGATGCACATCTTCAAATTTCCTCTTTTAACATTAGAAACCAATGAAATGGATTTAAATGAAGCAAATAATTCTGAAGTTCTCTTCGAAAGTAATAATAAAGTAAAAGTTTAATCGGTTAAATTTCGATACTTGCATTGAGTTTAGTTGCAGATGGATTTTATCGAATAATTGCAGTAAACTGCAACAAGGGAGATGTAGTAAATATTATTAGTGCGTTAACATCTATTCTCTCCAGTTTTCGATTAAAGTAGACTAAGGAAAGAGAAACTGAAATAATTTGCGACTTAATTCAATGCAAGGAAGCCAATAATCTGTTTGAATTTTTTAGGGTCAAGTAGTAGCTCTTCGAAGCCTCCCTCATTTCATCAAGTATTCATTCGGCTCGACTGCGTTTTGGAGAACTCGGTGATCTTAACTTTTTTGTACTTTTTTTATGTGATCCTGTAGATATCGATGAAAACATTCCGAAAGTGTGTGTATGGTTGTTAGGAATTCACTGGTTTATAAATTATACGCGTGTAAAGATGAGCAATTTTAAGCGTTTTTGACAAGTTAGAGCGTCGCCATATTGGATATTGGTTGAGTGGTAGAGGTAGGTAGGTCTGCTCGGCGCATGCGCTAGATAAATCGTGAGTGTTCAGCGCATGTGTTAGATAGTATGGCATATTTGCGCGATCGGCTAAATAGTACTGAGCGTATGGACTAAATGGCAATTCAGTGGTTTAGAAATTATATGTACATGTGTAAACATAAGCAATTTCAAGTATTTTTCACAAGTTTATTGTTGATAAGTTTATTGTTGATTTTAAGATGGCTAGTTCAAGTATTAGAAGCTTTAACTTTAGAGACATGCCAAGTAGTAAAGAAGCAGCTATTACGTGGTCTCAGGATTGTGGATTGTTGCGGAAATTTAAAAAATGACGTATTTATCGGTGCGAAATGAAAATTTATAACAACAATCATGGAATTCGTCGTTTTCGGTGTCCTAAATTATCCTTATTTGTTCTTGTTCTGAGGCTGAGCTGTCTTTTTCATACTTGGTTGTTTTTAACTTTTTAAACAAAATAATTTCCAAATTTGAATTAGCACAAGCTGTCACTGAACAATAATTAAAATATACAGAATCATATACAGTATTTCGAAAGGAAGGTACAGTCCAAGATGGTTTTGGGTTAGGTCGTCGTGGGAGCGGAGAAGGACGGCCCGACCATGGTATAATGTTTCGCATTTTGATTTGGTAAATGTGTTATTATCACGTACGTGTTTGTGCTGCTATCTAACGGATTTGCTCGGAACTATTTAGCCCATTTTATGTGTATCAGCTGGACCCAGTGTCGCCGGATCGCTGAAGTCGAGGGGAATACAATTTACCACCTCTCTGATGACTAGAGTAATATGTAACACGTTGCGCGACACGTCACGTGACCAGTCTCCGGTCTTAGTGGGGGGCGTTAGGTTGTGCGTAGGAGTGGAATGGGATAGTGGAAGGGAAAAGGAGGAGAGGAAAATCAACCTAGTTTTGGGTTGATCTGGCGACACTGGATAGACCCAGAAAATATATCAATATGGCGGCTCTTTAAACTGTCAAAAAGACTTAAAAGTGTTCAACTTTATATGCGTATAACTTTTTAACCAATGAATTCCTCACAATAAGATTTTCAGTTTCGGCGTTTTCTCGTCGAAATCTATAGGATTGTATAAAAAAGACTTGAAAAAAGGGTTCTCCAAAACGCAGTTAAACCATTCATTCACACATTGTATTCATTTCGCAAAATCTTAATAATTTCTATTCTCATTATCAGTCACTTGAGGATATTTATTTCCACTTAGTTTTAATCGGAATCAGTGAATCAAAAATGGAACATATGTACTGAAATAATTGCATGAAGGCTCGGATACACGAGGTTCACGGTAAAATTATTAGATAATTACTATACTGCATGTGTATTAACGTAAATCCACATATTTATGACCAAACAACATCGATGACTCCAGGTAAGATGAAATTTCGCGCGCTAATAATTCGCATAAGTAACAAACCAAAAAATGAATGTCTATTTTTACTTTCGGTCTGCAGTTTAGTAATTATTGTTTGACGAAATAAGAGGCTGATATGGCTGGTGCGTCTCTGACCAAATTCGCACGAAACTCGACGAAATCGTTTAATAAGAAGTATGTTATGAAGCGTGCGAGAGGCCACCGTATCACAGCTCACAGCTGATGAGACGCGGTCGAGTTTTTTCTCGGCGCGGCATTGCAGTCTTGTCCCTGAAGGTAAACGAGTCACATTATTGCGTGCCCCGGCCGTGAAACTGAAGAGGAGTAATTACTACGGCACTGGCAGGCCGTGCTCGCCTGGCTAATTAATGAAGAAACGAACGTAAGGGACACTGCTAATCGTTGTACTCGATTTATCAAATCGCTTCTCGTGTGAGACTCCAAGCGCCGAAACCTGCAGTCGAGAGACGGCCATTCGCTCATATAACGTCAGTGTCGACAATCTGAATCGTAAAGGAACGGTCCAGAGAGATTATTATTAAATATTCGAATTCGTTATTTGAGCAGTAACTAAACGTTGTAGATAAACACACCCAGTCACTATTTTGTGTTCTTGTCGATTAATTCGCAAGATTGCACTTCCTCTTTTGTATTAATCCCTATTTAAAAAATATTCATAGCAGAGTTAAGGAACTGATATTTTACCTATATGGATAATGTGCGTAAAAATATACAAGCGTACATATCTTTACTAACTCTTTTACGATATCAGCCGTTCACAGGCCAAATCAATTAACTCCACTTTTTAAAATGTTTTAAATTTAAGTGTCAAAGCACTTGATTCAGTCATAACTTTTTATATTTATAATAAACCCAAATAATAAAGATTACCACCGTTTTGGCCGTCGAATGAAAAATAATTTATTTCAGAAGCCATTCTGATTAAGTCCGTACTCTAACGGAAATCGTTGCAATAATGGAATTCAATCGCAGCAGAAAATGATTAATGACAACGGCAAAATGTTTAGTGCCGTCTCATCGGAATTATACTAAAATAAATGTACCTTAATGATTTAATTTTTGAAAAAAAAAACAATTAATGATTTAGCAGTAAATTGGCTTAAAATACACTGGATCAAATTAGAAAGATCAAAACCCCATTCCATATAATTCAAATATGACTTTAACGAAGATTCAGAATTGAGTGCGATAAATATAAAAAAATCTGAAGCAGGTGGACCACTAGTTCTGCAAAATGTGGACCAGCCTTTGCTATGTCCGATAGGTAGAACTGTAACTAGAGAAAAGAGGAAAGATATGATATGGCTCTGTTAAAATTCATTCCTCCTATTAAACATAATTACTACGAAAACTTAAGAACAAATCGATATGACGGCACCTCAAATACAGCAGATGAAGAAGACATCGTTTATATTGCTGATGAATCAATAACAAATAATAATATATTGTAAGAGTACAGTTATTTTTCATTTTTGTGAAAAATCTTTAAAAAAATATAAAATAACGAACATTTTCTGTAATAAAAGATGAAGACTACTTGAAGACTAATTTTGATGTTATTACTTTTTTCACTTGATAAATCGATTAACTCCCTTAGTCATCCAAAATTTGTAATATTAATAACGATTACTCCAAAACTATTCTATCTTATTCATTTTGTATGACTTTAGATGAAAGTCACATCTGCATTTATGCATTCTACAATGTTTATTTCAATTTTTATTCTAAAGGAAATTTTAAAAAACAATGTATATTATTTCATCACATTTTTCCACTTTGTGTTTTATGGAGTTAATCGATTTGGCAACTGAGCGGCTCATATGTATTAAAGGGACAATTCTTATTTAAAGCAACCAATTTCAGACAATTTATGCAATTATCTTTATGTATGATTTCAATAGCATGTCACTTTTCATGGCAGCCATGATATCTCAATTATGGATTGTACTGTACCTGGGGAGCTAAAATTATGTCAATATCGAAGATACATTTTTCTTTATTGCTTGAAAAAGTTTCAATGACAGTGAATATCTGCTTTATACAACTGACATGTTTTTAACAACTTTCTCTGCATCATTCTAATGCAAAAGGTAAAGGGATCTCTGCTTCGTATGTGTGTAAACTTTAAAGAAGATTGACCAATTCATTATTGCAGCTATCATGGCAGCCATTAGAAGTAATATACCGCTGGAATCGTACAATAATTTAAAACATAATAAAGATAATTCCATGAAAATTACAGTGTACTATTCTGGAATACAGCCAAATAAGTGTACAAAATTTGGATACTTGACTTTTAATAACCTAACCATTTTGATAATAAAATTGATAGCTCTGATATACCCCCTTAATTTCCTAGTTTGCGTTGTCACATAAAACGTCACGAAAGGGCACGCCCATAATAAGGTCATACCATGTGACCAGTGCGATTAAAAGAAAATATCAAATTGACGGAATCAATATTTTTCTTCACTGTTACAGGTACATGTAAATTTTTTCACGATATTACTATAGAAAGAGCAATCAAGAGGCGTATTAATACTGTAGAATAAACGTGACACCAAAATTACCATAAAAAGGAGATATTCTCGAAAAAGTCATTATGTTTGTACAACGATATTAGTTCCGAGGATTAACATGCCAGTGGTTAAAGTCGATACATCAAAACCGTGCGAGAGTGCAAATGAAGAAGCCTGTAATCGAACGATTACTATCTGCTCGAATTGCTTGGTCCCTCGATCCTATCCCATCGCTTGGAAAATATAAGCTCCGATTTCTGTTCTTGCTCTCTTTCGTTTCGTTTTGTGGATCGGTTAACAGGAGAAAGATTTATCGCTCGGTGAAACGAGTTATTCCTGGTCGCGAACGATGGAAAACGGGGGTGAAGATTCCGAAGATGGATGGCATTGCCGCAATTTTTAGCGGCGCTCAAGTCCCCTTTGGAACGGTTTCTTTGGCTAATTTTTCGCTGATAGCCGGGAAAGTTAGTTAACGTGTTACAACCTTGGGATAAAGTTATAACTTTGCCGTACATACTGTGTGTTTATGTCGTTTAGCTCGCTTACGATTAGGTCACGGTAAGGTCAATGTCCCTATTTATAATTCAGCACACATATCTTCTATTTAATGTAGAAAGTTAAACAACAATTTAGTTACAGAAAAAATCATTTTTAATTAGTTTCAGTATTTTCGTACAAAATGCTACTTAGTCCAGTGCTGAATGATGCAGCACATTAATAGAAATAAATTTAGGAGTGTGCGTTGTGAAGAAACGTGATTTAATCCAAATGGTAAATTTATCAGGCTTGACAAAATAAAAATAATAAAAGAAAAGATGAGGAGAAAGCAAGAATAAAAAGAGAGGAATTTGAAGAAGAATCTAAAATAAAAAAATCTGGAAAAAGAAGTAGCTGCCCTCAAAAGGAGGAAAAAAAATAATAAAAAATATTATATATATATATATATATTATACGTATAAATAAGTATTAAATATATATATTAAAATAAGTAGAGTTAAATATATTTATTCTTAGGTTTAAGTTTTGTTTTCACGAATTCAAATATTTCATTTCAGTTTTAATTATAAATATTTTTTAGTTTTGTAAGTAAAAAGCATTTTGAAATTTTAGAAAGTTTTTCTTATTTTTTTGATCCGACATATCATAATTCTAAACATTTCAATCGGAATATACATCGCGCGTGGATATTTGAACAGAATCTAGGACACGCTGGCTCGTGAGCAGAAATGCGGACATTTCAACTTTTGCTGAACAGAAATAGGGACATGTCATATTTCCGATCAAGTAAACTATCATTATGTTAAAAATGTCTGAAAATATTATTTTTAATTCAATGTATAAAGGGACGCTTAAAAATATCTAATAAGTTTTTTGTCGATATTTGTATAGATAAACAATAAATATCTATTTCTACGATAACAAAAATAGGGAAATTGACATTATTTATGTCCCGTGTTACTTTATTTAAATAGTTTCGCGCGCACGCAGGGATCCTACCTCTGCGGTGTCACGAAAATGCAAGAAGAAGCAGAGTAATCAACATGTGATTATTTGATAAATATGGCGGGTGTGGCAGCACATCCCATCAAAGCAGTTCCAAACTTTGCTTGGCTGGTCTTGCTATGTGTGGTCTAGCATTGGCATACTGAAAAATCACTTTGTCATGGCTTTTGTCATATTCTGGACGTTTTTCTTTCTATGCTCGCCTGAAATTGACTACTTGTTCTCGACGACGATTAACAGCGATGTTTCTGACATTTCTGTAAGTTTCTGACATGAATCATTATCGAATAATGTTTCCAATTCTTCGTCTTAGAACTTCTTTGGTACACCACAGAGATCCTTGTCTTTTACGTCGACATCATAATTTTTAAATCTCTGCGTAATCTTCTACAAACAAATTATAATTTTCAGCTGCACTTGTCTTTAAAATGAAATAGTGTAGAAGCATCCCCTGCAAATGATGTTTTGTCGGCACGAAATTCGACATTTTCAATGTAATTAAAATACTTGCCGTTCATGTTAGACTCAGATGTTATATACTAAGTCTTAGTAGTTGTGCTTATTCTATTATGATATACAAGCACTATTAGTTCCGACAACTATTAGTAAACGGCAGAAACTTCATCAAGTACCTAATAATAATCAGATCGGAAAGAATTCCACGTGACACGGTCACGAGAATTTGATAAAACGGAAAAGTCTGCAGTCGTGGTTATTTTAGTCGACAAATCGGCGATAATGGAGGGTCTGGCGAGCTTTTAGCAGGCGCCAGGCAGCAAATGCACAACGGCAGCCACGTGAAACACGGAGGAGTCCCGCTTATGTAAATTCGAGAATGGAGGCACGAAAGGGGTCGTAGAGCGTGGCCAGGGAAATATGGCATTGTGAGAGCAGTACGGACGAGAATCTATAAAAATTCCAAACATCTTATTCCTCTCTTGAAACGTGAATTTACGGTCCTGAATACCGGCAGGCGGTCTTAACGCCCGGTCAAGATTAATATACCGAAAAGACAAAAAGATCGATCGCGCTGGGGAACGGTCCCGGTAGGGAGGAGGGTAGGAAGGGGGAGAAAATAAAGACACCGAAATTAGAATTCGAAGTCTCTCCGTCGAAACAACTGGCCGAGGATTAATCACAAGTCCTGAGCGCCGTTTGCGCGAATGCTGCTTGTTGCTCGTTCAGAAACATCCCTTGTGAATCACGCTTCAGCGAACCCTGCGATTAATAGAATGTACGCGTGACAGTTTACACTTGGCGATCGTGGAACGTATCATTAAACCTACCAGCAAATGCTACTCTATTTCTTTGTAATAAACTTGTAATAGCTATAAATTTGAAACACGTTCCCGCACTTTTCTTCTTGCATAGACGCCGGGCCGCGCCGGGGAATGTTGAGGAACGTGGACAAACACCATTGAAATAGGCTTTCGTGTTTCTTGGAGGTAAATACTGAATTTAATAATAGACTGCTTCTTGTTCATGTAAATTTGGTTAGGTCATTCGTTCCGTAAATATTTAAAACTTTTTCAGGGTCACTAGATATTTAAAAAATGACGCAGATTGTTGACAGGCGAATGCAAATGTACTTAAAACTAAAATAGACTTATTGGTAAAATTATTATACAATTGGCCTTCACGTGTTTCAAATTTAAATTTTATGAAATTCAGTTTTCGTTCATATTTCTCTGTTTCATATTTCACTTTACAATTCATTTATTATATGTTTATTGAGGTTTTAAATTAGCTAATTTATTTGACTTGATTAACGAATTTACTTTACTTGATTTAATTATATTAGCTTTATTTACTTTGTTTTTATTCGATTACTTAAAAAATGAAATCCGAACGTCAAGAACATTTATAAACACTAATATTATAGTAAATTATTAATTGATACGTCTAATAATTATAAAAGATAACATGTTATATTAATTTCAACTTTCACAAGATGGAAATTTAGGTTATTGACAGTAAGTGTCACTAACGTCTTAATTACAACCGTGTAGTGTAGTGTTTGTTGTTATATTCCAACCAATCAGAAAAATCATACACGCAAAAATATAGACAACGGTCTATTGGGTTGCGCATGTTTGAAAAGGAAAGATCAATAGCGTTTCCGATTTCGATTTCGATTTCGACGATGGCTTACCTGAGTCCGGTGCTTCCGGATATTATACGACTGCCGAACTCCTCGGAGCGTCGAATTTACATAAAAAGGTATACCCGTGTTTCACGGTGTCGTTGTTGCTATAGGCGCCTTCCCAAAGAGTTATGCTAGCCGGTGGCCACTTAGCGGCACAAATTACTCCAGCAAAACGAAGAAGAACGAAGAAGCAATTTATCACCGAACGGGTCTCTACCGTGCACCGCGTACCGTATCTCTTTCAGCTTTGAATTTCGAATTGGTACGATTGCTCGTCATCTTTCGAGATCGCATTGTTCACCGTTCGTATGATTAAACAACCGCACATAGATGTTTTGGCATGATTTTTATCATGATAAGTCTGTTAAATAAAGAAACTCATGGTGTTCAACACTGTTGCTTTATAAAAATGACAAGATTTAGCTTACTTTAATTTTTTGTAATTTTTGTAATAATGTGTGGTTTTCAACGGAGGCAGTTTTGTAATTTCAATAACTGTAAAATAAAAAATTTAAAATCAGTCATTTGACCAGCGGTGGTACATTTAGTGTTAAATAATTTAATTATTCCTGCTGTCTCGCTTAAATTAAATCCTTTGTAAGTAAGGATTAGTTGCATAGACTATAAAGCAAAGATATTGCATATAAATTTCAAGAATTTTATAAGTATAAAATTTCACCTACATAATAATATAAAGATAAGAGGTAATAATGATTGTTTGTATTCTTAGTATAGTAAAATATTTTTATATAGATGGTATAGTTTAAAATACAAGTACTCACTCACTTGTATAACCCAAATTAAAGGCTCCACAGTCTCGCTTCTGTGAAGGTAGTTTTACTTTTGTAGATAGTTAAAGTCTTTTGTAGATAGTAAAGTACATTTTTAACTAGTGCAAATTACCACTTTCAGAATGAGCAAACGTCATATGTTTAATGGAACTTTCTTTAGCAAACTTAATTTCATCTACTCATAAGTTTAGCACTTAGAATTTGTATTAATACTTTTTTAAAATGATATGTAAAGCAGTGAACGATTTTTACTTCATGTAAATCCGAAATCATGGTCTTCGTTGTTAATAGAAAACATAATCACTTATCATATCGTACTGGCAAGTTCATACACCTGCTGTTTAAGACACACATTTGAATTCGAAGCACGACCATTCAGCTAGGTCCGTCGAATTGATCGCTGGCGTTATTCCAGGTTCCTTTCCATTCCAACTCCTGAAACACCAATGAAAGAGGTTTCATTCGATTTGGAAGGTACAGCACATACCTGGGAACCCGACACTTTCTGCACAATCTTGATTTCTATTTTTTTCATGTCGCAGTAATTTCAATCGATAATCCTCCATGTACTCGAATTAATACAATGTGCAATGTCTTGTAATCTTCTATTGTCAATTTTATTATACTTTTACATTAAAGTAAACTCTATCTAGATAAGCCGATATGAAGTTCGATTTCCTATTTTATTCGGTGAACCGTGCATTTTTTTAAGACATCGAACCATTATTCTTAGAAATACATATTCGGTTTGTAAACTTGTCAGTCATATAAACAGTCTCACATAAAGTTGACAAGTTTGAGTCTATGAATGTTTAATGCATTTTCGATTCTCTTCAACTGTGCATTTCAACTAATAGTATTAAAAAGTATAGTAATCCAACAAAACTAAATAAAACATTCAATAAGTTAGATAATCATATGTTCAATTGTATTGCTAGTAAATAAAAAATAAAAAAAGTATCAGCGTTTCTCACTGGTGAATTGGATAAGTAGGTATTGGTATTGAATTAATTAATAATCTGCAGATTAAACTGCAGCAATACTAAAACACGTTTTCTGCTTGAATGCTTACTCTCATTGCCAGAATCAATTCACTTTATCCGAATATCATTAGCTTATCCATATCAATTCATTAAAGCTTATTGACTTCAGTATATATACGATGTTCTTCACCTTTAATAGTCATGTGGAATTAAGTTTTCATTATTGAATATGACTTTGTGTAAAAAGTTCTTCAAATATTGATCATAATTGTCTCTTGTTAGCTTTTGTTGTGTAGACTGAATCAAGCAAATCTACTAGTCTAGTTTGCTAATATTATAACTAATACAACGATTGGCTCTCCTAAGAGACAGAATAATATTTGTATTTAAAACAGAATAATGAATGATTCAATGTGAAAATTTGAAATTAATCTGTACATCTAATACATAAATCTGGTCTAACACGTTTATTTTACTGTCGCATTGATTATTTAATAAGACTTAAAAATCTATTCTTATGGTAATACGTTAAGAAATTAAAACATAATATTTCTATAAAAATATATTACTTCTGCAAATGTAATTGGCATATAAAATATTTATCTTTTGATTCTTATGTCATACAATAAATTATTATAATTTTGTGGTATCATCATAAACATTGAGTTGGTAATTAACACGTTATCAATTGAGGAGCTGAGAAGTCAATCAGTGTAAATCTAATTTTCTCGTATTAATTTAGTTGAACGATAGGGGTTTAGTGTTATATTTTCTGTACATAAGTTTATTTGTTACTAAATATATTCTTCTGAAGTTTTAGATACAGTGATATCTTCTTTCAATTAAATTTTTGAAGACATTACTTTTCACAATTTACAATTTAACTCCACGATTTCAAATTAAAACATACTCTACCATTTTGTCTGACGCTATAAATATACATTAAAAAAAAATAAAACATTTTGTATCATTGCATTAAAATCAATATAAAATTGTTAAAATACTATTATATATATATATATATATATATATATATATATATTAATTTATGATGGAAAGTTAAAAGTAATCGAATTTGGCGTATGATACAGACGTCTCTGAGATATCAATTTAAGACAAGGGATTAATTATTTCAGTTTTCAGTTTACACCGATTTTTTATTCAGAAATCGAGTTTCTGATTTATTTCTGTAACACAAAACGTACCAATTTATTAATATAAGAATTGAGTGATTTGCGGGGGCCGTAAACCGGATCTAAGAGTCTACGGACTGCGTAGGGTATGGGGCGAGCGCGTATAAGGGGTTAAACGGCGACACGTAAAGAGGAACGGTTTATTGTAGTACGCGACAGCGTCAACAGGCTTCTATTAATATTTTCGGACCGCGCGACGAGGAGGATGCCGACAAGCAGACGACGAACCTCCTCGTCGTGACATAACCCTCGGGTTAGTGGCCTCCTCGTGACACTCGTAACTCATTTGCCTGCGCCGCGTTACATATCCGTAATTTACTTCGGCTATGCGGCACGTGCACCAGATTCGTCAAATCGCTTCCCTCGTTTCCGTTGTTTTTTTCTCTTTTATATCTAACAGCATATCTAATCGTTGGTTATTGTAGACTATGACCTATACGTATTGTAATCTCATAATTTAATAATTAGTGATAAAAAAAAGTATAGAATAAAATTGCGTAGATAAGAGACTCTTACCTAAGTACGATAGCATAGATAATACATAGCAGTAAAAGTGACTATTTTACATTACTTCATAAAAATAACAAAAATGTACTCATTCTGATGTTTGATCATTTTTATTAAAATATATATATAAGAACAACATAAATTTCTTAGATAAACTCCTCGTAAGTGCACCTTTAAAATTTCAATAATCGTAACTTAAAAATTTTAGAAGCCATCATTTTAAAGGGTCTCGTAATGCTAGCAATTGTGCAGGGAATTAATTGATTCTATAGAACCCATGAATTGCATATTTTATACTCTATTGTATATGTACGATATAGATTAAAATCAATTAATAGTTACTAATAAGAATAATTCTCTTATTAAATAACACTTTATATTTTCAGATGAATGTTAGGATAAAAATTAAAGCAATAATGACAAATTGACCGAATTCTTTTAACGCAATTTCTTATTGTAGGATGCAATGAATACGATACAAGTATTTATTATAAATTATAATAACTGAAAAGCAGTCAATTGCAATGATCTATTTCGTTATGTAAACGCCCTTTTATCCGTGTTTGATTACACACAAAGTTCATAGGATTTTGCAGCGTTCAAACATTTGAGAGTTTTCGGAATGTGTCTGCCGGATGTAAATGATATTTCGAATTCATCTGCCTCGCGCATCGTCAATAAACCAGGTTTCACGGAAAATAAACGACACGCGTCATAAGTACGGGTGTTCCGGATGATTATGCACCTGTTCCCGACTTCCTTCCGTATTATGGCTGTTTCACTCTGTATATTATTTCCCGATTCTCTTTTTCTATTGGACGCTCCTTTAGTCTTTGTCGACTTTACGCTCTGTTTCCTCTTTATGCAGAACTGAACATAATTTGAGTGTAGTTAGTAAACCGGCGTTCTTTTAATGTCAGTCAGAGGATATGTAGGATTATAAAATTTTCATAAGAAAACATATATGAAACAGAAGCTTTGTCTTACCAGCTTTTTTATACCATCAGTAGACTATGAATTTTGATGTAAATTGAACTGTGAACTAATTTACTAAAACTGAAATTGCATAGAAATCTTTTTGCTTCTATTACTGGTTATTTGCCACGATACTAATATAATGTAAAAACGTCATTCGTATATCATATTCTAATAAATATCTGTTTTGAATTGTCGCTGGAAAGTTAGGTTGAAAAGTGTTGATAATACTTCTATCTTATTTTTACTGTAACGCAGCCATTGAATTGAATTTTTCTCATGTTTTTCGTTTTAGAAAATAATCTCCAATACAAAAATTGAAAATAGTCTAGTTACGATATAAAAATAGTACTTATAAAAAAAGACGCACTGAAAAATGAAAGGAAGTTGTATAAAAAAATGGACGATACATACTTTTCAATTCAGTAAAGTAAAATTTATATTACAACATCTTTAAACTCTGCACCTTTTGACTGATCTAACATGTTCTTTGTTACACACCTTGCTTGTTTCTGTAACTTTTAATTGAATCCCGACAATTAAATCTGTGCTCGATTCGATTTAATATATGACCATGAAGAAGCATGAAGACTTGTGTTGTAGTTTTGAATAAACTTTCTTTTTGTCTGAATAGGTTAAACAAAGTTCGTCTCTGTAGGAAAAAGGTGACCCGCGAAGTGTGCTAATATACGCAAGAAGAACGATGTTCAAGGTGCCTACAGAATTATAAGACACCGGTTGGGAACAGAGAAAGGATTGTCGATCAGGCTTAGGGAATAGAAACAGGAGTTCAGGTTGCTCATGTTTCAGACTCCGCGGTGTGCCTCTCTCCTTTTCCTAGTGGCTCGGCTCGAGATCGGAACCGATGAAAGAACGAATCGTGGGATTTATTACGTTGCCGGATGAAATTTATGCTCATCTGATTAAATTCCGAAACGTCGAGCACGCTTAAACTGTAAGGAATATCTTCGGGCAAATTAGCGCCGATCCGGGTCCAAGTTAAGCGGAAACTAAAAACTTTAACGAGGACAAATAACTGGATGGGTGATGCATAGCGGCTAGACGCGTTACTCATCTCGTCGCGGTAAATCCCGAAAGCGGCATTCCTGTTTCCTGAAAGGATTAAATATCGCAATTATAAATCGGTCGGAAATAGGGAATTGCTTGATCCTTGTTCGTTGCTTTATTACTGGTAAACCGCTATTGCTCCTTACGTAATTAGCAAATGTCCGAGACACTCGAAGCAAAATGATTAGCAAGTACATGAATTCAGAATTACCCTTTGGAAACTGAAATACATTTCCCAAATTCTTTTAACAAATTACTTCCGCTATTTGAATACATTGTCACCAATACTGGATATGCTTTAAATCAAATGTATTGGAAATCGTGGCTGAAATACATACTTTTATGTAAATAAGATAAGTATTTCAAGGTATGATTTATATCACAGTTACATGTATGTACATACATACATAGCTACATATAGAAATAATTTTTTGGATAATCTACTAGAAATAGTTATTTGATATAATATTTTTTGGTGGGATATATGAGATGTAATTATTCCAATAATATATCATGTTCTTAAACGCACTCTACGATGTTTTAGTAGAAATACAATTATGAATGTGAAGACTATCCACAGCTAACTCGTAGAAAGTTTATGTTATGATTTCGTTTATGTACGAAATTATGTAGATACACAAATTTCATTAGAAAAATAATGGCAGAAATATTTATTTCAAATAGCTATTTGAAGTTCTTGCTAAAAATTCATAATTGAAATAAGTACACGTTACATATATTGTAAAATGAAATAAGTATTTCAAATAAAATTTATATTAATACAAAAAGTAAATAATTATTTAAAATTAATCCGCGTAACACAATTCAGGAAACACTTTTCGAAAACATTCATGAATATGCATGTCAATGCTCTTTCTCGTAGTTCAATACACAATAATTCAAGGTAATGTTTCTGCTGAGTATGTGTTTACATGAGGTATTACTGGACGTTTACATTTTTTATGTACGACTCTACTATAGAACACGCAACGGGCATGAAATTCGGTTCTCCATAAATTCAACAGTACACCGTCCTCAACTTTGCTCTGATAAAGGAGGACAATACTTCGAAATGTGTGCATAACTATTTATGTGTATTTTTACGTTTCATATTTCTTGTTGTATAATTTTTTAATGAAGCATTTATGGACTTTTCGTTATATGACATTTTAGTCTTATTTTTACCTCTAGAACACGCTGACAAAGTTTGATCACTAAACCTCGGGACACCCTATGTAATTTGAAAACCTCCATAAATCTACAATTTTATTTATTTCCGTCTGCTACTTTTTGAACATTTCTATAAACCAAAATGTAAACTGACCACTTCAAACGTGGAATTCTCTAGTTTACCCATAGAAATTAAACTTTTAAACCTTGTACTATAATTAAAAGTATAATAAACAGCATATAAGCATTGCCACGAAGGCAGAAGATAGTTGCAAAGATAAATAAAGTAATCTTTTTACGACATTCTTTTTTTAGTAAACACAAAATTGCACGAAAAATACAAACGTAACATTTTTTCTAAAAATCATGGTATATTATTTTTAAGATCGATTTAGCATTGAAATGCAACATTTAAAAACTCAACAACTAGTAAGATATTTTTGTTGATTCTTTTCATCAAATTATCGAAATATAATGTACTTGACGGCGGTTGAAATGCGTGTGTGAGAAGGAAACGGTAAGGGAGCGTTTCGTACTGTGTCTGCTAGAGGACTCGTCTGTAAGGCTATCTAGCAGGCCCTGCCCTATGGGGATATAGTAAGTACAGTTTAGGACGGTATACATACATACAGTGGCATGCAAAAGTATCCGGACACCCTTTAAAAACGAATAACTTTTTCAAAATTAGTTCCGACGGCTTGAGTTTTTTTGAGATGTTAGACGCATTAGTTTACTAGGTTGCGTGTAAATAATTTTTTCTAAAAGTTGCTATTGGTCGAAATTCCGACGAAAATAGTAAAGGTTACGATTTTTAACTTTTTAATCTGTGACTGTAACAAAAATTTAAAAGACGCGTTTTATAGGTCTAGGTAAGTTATGTAAATGTACAAAGTTTCATCGAAATCGGTTAACGTCGTTATGAGTTACAAACATTTAAAGGTGATTACATAGGGACAAAATTCCCTGAAAAGACCGAAAATCTGCGACTTTCACCCTTAAGCTCCCATCTTGCAATGTTCGTAGCTCATAGCAACATTAACCGACTTCGATGAAACTTTGCGCATGTATATAACCTATGGAGATCTACAAAAGGTATATTTTAAATTTTCATTACAGGCACTGATAAAAAAGTTAAAAATCATGAATTACTTTTTTCTTCAGAATTTCGACCATTAGCAATTTGTATAAATAATTATTTGCACGCTACCGAGTAAACTAATCCTTCTAACATCTCAAAAAAACTCAAGCCGTTTGAACTTATTTTGAAAAAGTTATTCGTTTTTAAAGGGTGTCCGGATACTTTTGCACGCCACTGTATATGAATATATGTATACCAGGCATGTCCAGAAGTAGCTCACTTGGAGGCAAATTCGAGGAAGACGCCTACTTATCCCGCCCGCGCGTCTCGCTCCCCGTGGCGGCCGTAGTCCTTCGAGCTCCTCAGACCCGTGCCTACCGCTTGCAATATGTACCGCGTGTGGTGCGTTGGGGCGACTCTCGGACCAACGGTAGGCACGGGTCTGAGGAGCTCGGAGGACTATGGCCGCCACGGGGGGCGGGACGCGCCGGCGGGAGAAGTAGGCGTCTCCCTCGAATTTTCCTCCAAGTGAGCTACTTCTGGACATGCCTGATGTATACGGATCGGTGACGGATCGTGTAGTAGCAGTAAAGGTGTTGTCTATTTGGCAACCTGGTGGCGAGCGTAGGAGGTAGCCGCCGCAATACTCTTCTTACACCCATTTTTATCCTTGCAAGGCATAAAAGTATGAGTAAGACTTCAATGATGAACACTCGTGCTTTCTCCATAAAGTCGCAAAGTTCTTTCTCTTTTAAAACATCGTTTCGTCACGTTTTTCACAACAATATTAATGAAAAGTTTATAATTGGACAATTTGAGAAATAGCAATATACAGGATGAGATACTTAACTTGATCACCTCGAATAACTTAAATTACTAAATTATGCGTTGTAAAAAACATTATTTCTACAGATGTTGCATATTTTGAAGGACATAATGTGATGTACAGGACTTTTTTATAAGTGGCGGCATTTAGGAGATTTAAAGGTCAAGTTTGATTTTTTAAATGGAACGGTATATTTGTTATGCATCAATCGATACAGTTTTTCAGTCTATAAAAAAGCATTAACCCGTGCATGTCTGAAAATGATTAGTTTAGCATACATATATTTTAATTTAAATATTGTTAAGAAAACTTCACTCTCTTATTAATAATAACTTTGTATACCAATACTACCGCAACAAAAACGTTTTGTTAGAAGATTACCACCATTACTTCAAGTGTATCGCATCATGCGTCTGTGAACTTCGTGCCCCTTGCTCCTTGTGCCATCACGAGTACCGCTTTGACTGTTGTGAGCAATAAGCACATATGTACATATATGTATAAAAACACAGAAATGTAATATACGCAATTATAAGTATACATGAAATTTTATGAATAATTCCATCTCGAAGCTGGCATACAATGGAAATTTTACTATGGTTCGAAACGAACCGGCATTCTTCTGTCGTGTATAATCCACGTCATCCGCCTTCTGAAATGTAAGATGTAAATGATTTCATATGAGATTGTAACTTAATTGTGCAAATACGATGCAACTCACTCTCTGCAATAATGGGTGAGAGTGGTCTCTGAAATTTTTGCTAAATAAATGTCGAAAGTGTCTACATTATTCAGAGTGCACATTGCTGTTAGGACAGAATCATGAGATCATTTTCGCTCTGGCTGTCAAGCAAAATGTCAGCACAACCAGTTGAATGTGCTGCTGCTGCTGTCTGTGTATCAGTAATTTTAGAAAGAAAGAGATAAAACAAAAAAGTCTGGGTGAGAAATTGGATATTAAGCCGCTGTGATACACATTTTCTATTCCATCACCACTGCGCTTCGTTTCACTTGTCCGCAGTTTTTGATGGAAATGCGTGCGTAAATCGTGTAATTTACGAGTAATTTTATTCTCGGTATCATTTAATTCTATCTTCAGACTTTTTAGTTTTTTATCTATAGATCTTCACTTTTTACGTCCCAGAGTTCGGGTAAGCACTCCCACTGAGAAATTAACATAAAAATTTCTTCTTTGAACTAACAATTCTTTGCTGACATTTTTTTCCACAAATTCTCGCAAAACATTTCGAACGCGGTTCGAAACTTGAGATTACTGTCAGAGCTATTCCCAAAGAGCGTCTACGTCTACATTATTATATATATGTATATGGTATCATCTCCGAGAACAACTGTTGCAAGCGTGCACAGCAAGCCGGCCGCTATCTCGGACGTATCTATATCTACACACGTCTTGAGAGTCGCTCTCGCAAGAAGTGTCGCAAGTTAAATGCAAGTGACGCGCACCCCTACATTTGGGGGCTCAGCCAGGATGAGGGAACACCGATTTTCGCATGGTGGCGCTAGCAACGGCGACAGACGATGAACGAACTGAGCGAGCGTTGGGAAGGTGGTCGCACGTAAGCTAGAGAGAGCAGTAAGATGGTGTTCCCTAAAAGTGATGAAGTTGATGACGATATGTGTGAATGGCGTTGAGGTCAAACACACAAAAATACGATGACGCTGTGACGGACATTCGAGGGCGAATGTCGTTGCAGGATGACCGAGTGTGAGATCAGGACCCCCATGACCAAATACCGTATGGAGATTGGAAAAGTGCCCTCCTTTTCCCTAAGACCTACAGTATTTTAATATCGTAAACTTCTCTGTACATCTTTCTTGTACCCACATTTCATAACTTACCCTTACCTCTTCTACTCTATTCTCTCCCAATCCTACATATCTGCTCTCCTTCTTCACGATGTGGAAATATCCAATCTTTAATCTCAATCCACGGCTAGAGTTTTCACATGTTTCCCCCATTTAAAATTGGATCTATGTACTCATTTTTGTCATGAATGCATCAAATCCGCAAGCCAATAGTAAAACATACATAAAGAACAAAAGTGGCTCGATCGTCGCATTTTATCTACAGGAGAACTATGATTTTCGAGAAATTTGCAACGATCTGACAGACTCACCCAATAAATCTTCAGTTACGAACAACGAAGTCAATGACGATAATTCTCTGCATCGCGATACCAAGCGACTTAGCCTTTAATTGCTCGCATAAAATCATTGCAATTTCAATACCTTCACAAATGCATAATTCCTATCCGATATCGTCATCTTCTGGTATGACCTGATAAAAAATATACTGTGTCCGTGGACTGGTAATGGCTAACCGTATAAAAATACAGTCAGGGAATAAATACATTGTTTCAAACTATTTTCGGTTATCTGTACAAAATTTGTACAAATTTATTTGTAGAATGTACAAAAAGAGTTTACCAGTTACGTTTCATATTCAATACCTTGTGGTCTTCTTTGTTTCTTATCACGGAAATTGTTCGTTTGGGTAGAGATTTGTATAATTTTTTAATTGCTTTCTGCCATAATGGGTGCTATTTATGTTCAATGCATTGTTTTAATTCGCCAGTAGTTTAAATTAAGGTGTGGAGATCTTGCTGGCCAATCCAGAATTTAAACTTTTTCTGTTGCAAAAAACATTTTATCTATCTTGGCTGTGTGAACGGAGGAAGTATCATGTTGAAATATGAAATTACTACCAGCAATTTTTGTGGTATGTTCATTTATTTGTTGCTTAATAATATCTGAATATTTCTGACTATTCATTATGCCACTAATAAACTTAAAATCCGTTTTTTCCAATATACGTACAGTAATAAATCTTACCCTCGTTTACCACCCATTTCACGGCGGCGTAATAACTAAGTTTCTTTCCGTAAACCATCGTAATATGTTGTAGTTAAAACCCTCTGACTCGTTCATATTAAAATTTTTTGCATTAGAGAATATTAATTTCCGCCATTTTTGCTGAAATTGAATACGTTTCTCTGTAAATAGCAATCGAACACTTCTGTGCACTCCGATAACGAGATATTCCTGCAATTTTATTTGTTTTAATTTTATTTTTGTTCGCTTGCTTACAATTCCGTGAAACTAGTAGTACATACAGTTTTTATTTGTGTTTTAATACCAGCATTCTAAGCAATTTGTGTAGCGGACATTGTCGAATTCGATGCTAGGCTTAAAATTGCAGGCTTTCTACATTATGTTAACACAAGAAGACGATCAGAACTGTTTTCTGTGCCATAATTACCTTGATATTTAACAAATTTACTTTTAACCCTTTGCACTCGGAGCTATTTCAACTAAAAAATCAAACATTTCTTCTAACCTAGAATATTTCCATTGTACATAATTTTTTTCATTATATGCGTACGAAACTGATATAGTACCTTATACAATATTTAAATGTTTAGTAATTTATTACATATAAACAAATTTAATCATGTAAACAATATTCTGAATAATAGTGTAACAATTTGTAGCGGCGCCTCACAGTCGCCATTCGAGTGCTAAGGGTTAAGTAAACTTTTCTTGGAACAGTATGAGATCGGTATCCATTTCAGACGTATTTAATGCGTTTCTAAGAACCATTTTATGCACTCGACAAACTGAACTGTTTACACGAAATATGTACTACACTGGTGGACAAAATTATAAGACACCCCATTTATTCTTTAAAAACATATGTATAAGCTTGTATACGTATCGTGAAAGATGAAGGGATGAAAGAGTAGTATTTCGCGAACTCCATCACAATGCAAACAAACACGAAGCGTCGAAGCATTTCCAAGAATTGTTGTACGGTCTTACACTCGCGGAATGGTGATTTGATTGAATTTAGACCGCGATTGACCGTATGTGCTCGACGCCTAATTAAAGTCGTGAGGACTAATTACGAACGGTGATGAATAGGTTAAAACTGACTCGTTGGTGATGAGGTTTACTCAATACACTTTAATTTGGTGTTCGTGATACAGAACGGTGCGTGGGTCTCGAGAGTTCGTGCGATACTTTTGAGTGTTGATGAGGTTCTCACGAAAATTGGTCGAGTCCAAGGGTTCGATGGTGTCTGTCGAAAGATCTTTTTGGGGGTAGGAAAATAGTGGTGGAAAATTACTTAGGAAGGGATGAGGTAAAGAAGTGAGGGAAGGATGTGAACGAAGAAAGAGAGAAACGATTGGAAGACAAGGATGACGAGAGGGTTGGTGATTTTGAGGAAAAACAGATGTGATGGTCAAGTACGTAGGACCGTGAGAGAAAGTGGCCAGGAAACTGCAGATGAGTGTGACGAATTAGATGTTTTGAACTTCGGCACGTAGGCACGATTTCACGGATTGTAAAAACGGAAAAGGTTAAATTGTACGGTGAACTATGCGACCGTACATGCCGCCCCCTCTTGAACGATCACGTTCAAAGAAAGATAAACGAAATGTACGTGTGATGACTGTATAAATGTGGTGTGATGTGTACTTAGATCTAGAGACTAGTAATTTACGTTTTAACATGTTCTTAACTCTAGCTTCATATGTACATATAATTCTAAGTGTGACTAATGACTAATCTTATGCTAAATGTGTATTTACAGTGTTGGAGTGTTAAATTATTCTATATATGTAGTATCGATTGGCAGTGGGGCCAGTTTCTTCGTAGCTCGCTTGTATATCCCTTGTGCCGATTTGACCGTGACTACTCGCACAATATCATCTTCGCCGGGATGTATTTGAATAATACGCGCAAGCGGCCAACAAAGAGGTGGTAGGTTGTCTTCCTTCAAGATAACCAGTGCTCCTGGTTGTACGTCGCTGCTTCCTGCCCGGTGCCATTTTTGACGAACAGTGAGTTCATTCAGGTATTCCTTGTGCCACCGCTTCCAGAAATGTTGTCGAATCTGCTGAATCTGCTGCCAGTTAGAGAGTCTACCTGTCTTGGTTTCTGTAAAATCTCGCTCAGGAATACTTGTCAATGAATCACCAATGATGAAATGACCAGGTGTAAGTGCGGTCAAATCGGTAGGATCTGATGACATCGGAGTGATTGGTCGGGAGTTAAGGATAGCTTCAATTTCTGTTAAGCAGGTGGCAAACGCTTCAAACGTCAATAGAGTGTTTTGTAATATTCGTGTAAGGTGATGTTTCAATGATTTTACAGCTGATTCCCAGATACCACCAAAGTGTGGTGCTCGAGGTGGAATAAAATGCCAATTGACACGTTGGCTGATGAAATATTGTTTTAGAGTGTCATTTTTTGACTGTGAAAGAATGATATTTTGTAATTCTTTAAATGACCGGTTAGCTCCAATAAAATTCGTGGCATTGTCTGAATATAGATCAGTTGCTTTACCTCTCCGCGCAAATAATCGTCGTAAAGCTGCAATGAACGCATCTGTAGTAAGATCGCTTACCAATTCAATATGCACAGCCCTTGATGTTAAGCATACGAAAACACTTACATATGCCTTTATCTTTTTCGTATTTCGTATCTTCTTTTCTTTTATGAAAAAAGGACCGCAATAATCTACGCCCACCTTTAAGAACGGACGCGTGAAAGTTACACGATCTTTGGGTAAATCGCCCATTTGATAAATTGGAAAAGATGGTTTTGCTCTAAAACAACGTATGCACTTGTGAATAATTCGTTTCACATTCATTTTACCATTTATAAGCCAATATTTTTGACGTATTGCGTTTAATGTATTTTGTGTACCGGAATGACCATGGAGAATATGAAAATGTCTAATTATGAGATCGGTTACTGGGTGCTTATTTGGTAACAAAAGAGGGTGTTTATGGTCATAGCTCAGGTTGGAGTTGGTTAGTCTGCCGCCAACTCGAAGAATACCTGCCGAGTCTATAAATGGCTTAAGTGGGATCAAGTGACCCTTCTTAAGGCTACCTGTTCCCTGTCGTATAATGTCAAATTCGGAATGAAATTCTTCCTTCTGTGTTAATTTTATAATGAGATCATGTGCGCTATCTAATTCAGGGATAGTGAGTGAGCCGATGATATTGTTTTTTCTTCCACTGTTATTATAAAATCTATAACAGTAGGCGATGACTCTAGTTAATTTATTGATACTAGAAAACTTGCGTAATATTTCAAAATAAAATCTAGGTTTAGATATAGTAGCACAAACAGTGACGGGTCGCTGCTCTGGAATTGCTAATGGTGTTAATGTTGTTGTTGGCCAAAACGAGTCATCTTTGCTCAACCAAACTGATCCATTGATCCAAATATGTGACGAAATGAAAGATGCAGGATTTGATCCCCTGGATAATATGTCAGCAGGATTATCGTTAGATGGCACATGACGCCATTGGTCAATATTAGTATTTTGTTGAATTTCACTGACTCGACTTGCAACAAACTGTTTGAGCGTATGTGGGGGAGTTCGGATCCAATGCAATGCTATCATGGAATCTGTCCAAAAATATGTATTATTGACACTAACTTTTAGTGCTGACACGGTTGATTTGTATAGAGTCGTTAATAGTAGAGCTGCGCAAAGCTCTAGTCTCGGCAAGGATTGAACTTTAAGTGGTGCTACTCTCGACTTCGAGCAAATAAGATGAGTATGGTGGTGACCATGAATATCGGTTGATCGAAAATATAAGCATGCACCGTAGGCACGCTCGCTCGCGTCACAGAATCCATGTAATTCTGTTGAACGTGGGTGACCGCTATTAATGAAACGTGGGACATTGAACGTTTCAATTAAATGTAGGTCTCTTTCAACTTCACTCCACATCGAATAAATGTCCATAGGAACGGACTCATCCCAATGAAGAGATAATTTCCACAATTCTTGCATCAAGATTTTTGCCTTTACAATGATGGGACCTAACAAACCTAAAGGATCGAATAATTTTGCTATGCGGGATAGCATTTCTCGTTTGGTTAATCTTGTATTTGAGGTGCTCTGTTTCACCGTGTAACCTATCGTGTCTGTGTGAGGTTGCCAAAATAGTCCTAATGTCTTTTTTCTATCTGATAAATTAAGAATCATGTGTTCGTCGGTGGAGTTAGCGAATGGTTTTAATAACCTGGAATCGTTAGAAGCCCATTGCCTCAATTGAAAACCTCCGCTTGTTGTCAGCGCAATAAGCTCGTCTCGGAGACCTTCGGCTTGCTGAAAGGTCGTTGCACCTGTTAGCAAGTCATCAACATAAAAGTCGTTTTTGACTACCTGAGATGCAATAGGGTATTTATTACTCTCGTCGATGGCGAGTTGCCTAAGCGTTCGGGTGGCTAAGAATGGCGCACAAGCCGTACCATAAGTTACGGTGTTCAAACAATATGTACGAACGGGTTCGTTCGAGTGCTCTCTCCACAGAATTCGATGGTATTTTTTATCCTCCTCGGTTAACAATATTTGTCGATACATCTTAGCAATATCGGCCGTTAGAACGTATTTATGTGTGCGGAAACGCAACACTAAATGAAATAGTTCATCTTGAACTGTTGCTCCTACCATGAGTGTATCATTTAATGAGACCCCGCTTGATGTTTTTGCTGAAGCGTCGAAAACAACCCTAACCTTAGTGGTGGTACTGTCTGATTTTATTACAGCGTGATGTGGTAAAAAGTAACCATTTGATTGGTGTGAATCTACTAGAGACATATGCCCTAATTCCAGGTAATCCTTCATGAATTCCCGATATTGCATTTTAATTGCTGGGTTTTTATTTAATTGCCGCTCGAGGGCTAAGAATCGTTTCAACGCAATGGAATACGAGTCTCCAAGTTGGTGAAGATTATCCTTGAATGGAAGGTGGACAATATACCTGCCGCTACCTGCATCTCTTACCGTGTGCCGAAGGTAGTGGTTTTCGCACTCACCTTCTTCGACCGATTGGTGCGAGGTTAATGATCTCTCTTCAATCTCCCAAAATTTGGAGATTTCGTGCTCTAAGGAATTGGTTACGAGATTGCAAGTTATCGAGGGCCTATGACGACGCTGATTAATTAATTGACCTACTACTACCCAACCTAATTTGGTTTTGTGTAATTTGGTGTCAGTATGTGGCAGTTTTATACAACCAACTGATAATAAATCCCAGAAAATTTGGGCACCTAATAAACCGTCTACTTCTGCAGATTCATGAAACCGCGAATCGGCTAAAGGCAAGTTGTGCGGTATTTTTAGATTATTTCCTTCTATATTGCTAGTAGGAATCTTTTGTGATACCTTATCAATTATGAGAAATGTTAATGATTTAGAAAAACTGTTGAAACGAGATTTGATGTTAGCTGTGGTTTGACTGTATATTGTGGATGACATATTGTTTGCTCCGGATAATGGAATGCTGATACGCTGCTGTTCTAAATTTAACCGTTTAACGAAATTATGATTCAAGAAATGAGCATGTGAACACGAATCTAGCAATACGCGGCAATCATGTGATTGACCGGAATTATCAATTAATTCTATGACAGCAGTCGCTAGGAATATTTCCGATGAAAAATGCGAATTTAGACAACTAACATTAGATTGGACCGGTGCATTACGGTTTTCTAAATTGGTATCGCGGTGTAACATGGTGTGGTGTCTTTTAAAGCATTTTTTACAGGTAGTTGATCTGCATTCAGGAGTCTTATGATTGTCTTTAAGACAATTGCAACATAAATTCTTCGATTTAACGAGCATAAAACGTTCTTCTACCGTTAATTTAGAAAAGTTCTCGCACTGTTGAGAATAATGTGTTCCCTTACAAAAACTGCAGATAACTGCTACCTGAGTCGCATATACCAGCGATGGTGAGGGGCGATGGTCGCGAATATTATGTTTGGGGTGTCTCTGCTGAAATGTTTGATTATGATGGCCTGAATTATGACTATTGTGGTGGGATTGAACTGGTGAGTTATAAGGCTCCAATATTTGACACCTTTCATGCAAGAATACAAAAAATGTATCCAACTTTGGGAACTGTGTTTCACGAACGTGTTCGCGCCATTTTAATGAAGTAGCCTTGTCTATCTTAGATAATAATAAATGGATCATAAAGGTATCAGTGGTCGGTTGCTTTAATGATTGGAGTGCGCGATAATGTGCTTCTACCTTATTTAAAAATGATCGTAGTTCTCTATGTTCATTGCGGGACACATTAGATAAATCAAATAATGCTTGCAAATGGTTGGCGACGATTACTGCTGGCTGATTGTATCTTTTTTCTAATAAAGTCCATGCTATGATGTAATTTGCTGCTGAATTGCTAAGCGATTCGATACTTTGTTGTGCTTCACCCTTCAAACAGGATCGCAAATACATTAATTTTTTACAATCAGTCAATCGTGAATTTTCATGAACTGCTGATTTAAATTGATCGGAAAAGCCAGGCCAATCCTCATAATTTCCAGAAAAAATGGGCAAATTCATTTTAGGCAATTGAATCTCCGAATCTATCGATTCATTTTGCGAGAGAGGTTTAGGCTTCTGCTCAGCTTGTGCTACTAAATCAAGAACTCGTGCTTTTAATTGTGTATAAACTGATTTAATGGTCATTCTTTCACGTAATAATTGACCATCATCTACAATGTCTAGTTCTGGTTGAGTTTTAGAAAATGTTGCGTACTCTGTGTTTACTTCTTCTAAACGAAGATTAATTTCTGTAACCTTTGTATGGTTATCTTCTGTCTCTAAAATCTCTTTAAGGTTTTGCAATTCTATGACGAATGCCGCGCGTCTAGCTTTAAGAACCCTAATGCGTTCCTCAACAGATGGAGCCATTTTGGAAAGTGATTAAATTGAAGGATATAATAGAAGAAATAATGGTGATTCTGAGCAAGTTCTGAGTTCGACTTACGAAACCGTAGAGACTGGAACCGCTCTGGTGATGCTGTATTCTGCTCGATGACCGATGACAGACAGTTCGTGAACTCCTTCCGCCGTGCAGGTGATAGGAGATCCTGATTGGACAGTTGTGGCCTTGATCCACAGCGTCTTTCGATGATGATAGCTGCTTTCTGCTTGGCAGCTCACTCCTCGATGTCCTTGATGGTGCGTTGAGGTTGAGATTCTTGATCGAATCTATTTCCTCGTTGCTTCGATGGTTGAAGATGTTACGCTTAATTGGTAACTACTTCTTTAATGGTGTTATGCTGGATCAAGAGTCTTCGTTTTCTCGATCCGGCTCGAAGGACCAAAAATGTACGGTCTTACACTCGCGGAATGGTGATTTGATTGAATTTAGACCGCGATTGACCGTATGTGCTCGACGCCTAATTAAAGTCGTGAGGACTAATTACGAACGGTGATGAATAGGTTAAAACTGACTCGTTGGTGATGAGGTTTACTCAATACACTTTAATTTGGTGTTCGTGATACAGAACGGTGCGTGGGTCTCGAGAGTTCGTGCGATACTTTTGAGTGTTGATGAGGTTCTCACGAAAATTGGTCGAGTCCAAGGGTTCGATGGTGTCTGTCGAAAGATCTTTTTGGGGGTAGGAAAATAGTGGTGGAAAATTACTTAGGAAGGGATGAGGTAAAGAAGTGAGGGAAGGATGTGAACGAAGAAAGAGAGAAACGATTGGAAGACAAGGATGACGAGAGGGTTGGTGATTTTGAGGAAAAACAGATGTGATGGTCAAGTACGTAGGACCGTGAGAGAAAGTGGCCAGGAAACTGCAGATGAGTGTGACGAATTAGATGTTTTGAACTTCGGCACGTAGGCACGATTTCACGGATTGTAAAAACGGAAAAGGTTAAATTGTACGGTGAACTATGCGACCGTACAATTGTAATGTTTTGATTTTTCCGTGGACAAAATTACAAGACACTAATGTTAGTCGACTACAGACAGTCGTTGAATCTAAATGTATTCGTGTGTTTCGTAATGTGAATTCTCTATTACAGTGATTTTGTTAGTATAAAATAGAAAAACATTAAAACTAGAAACATGCCACGTGGTAAAGTTCTAACTGAAGAGGAAAAAATATAAATCTGTCTAAGAAGAGCAAAAGGAGAGAATTTAAAACAAATTTCAATAAAAATGAAAAGAAGTAGAAGTTTCACTAAAAATGAAAAGAACTTTTTCTTACTTCTCTTACTTCAAGAGATAAAAGAGCAGTTTTAAGTTGTGCATCAAATTCAGCTCTTACACCTAGGCAAACGCGTTGATTCAAAATCGGCCAAAATTACCCAAGACCAAATTTCCTGAAACTTTGCACATTGGTAGCCCTTTGGGTCTAACATTGATTCCGTTTAAAAACTTTTTCCCAGGACATCACGGTTACAGAGGGGAAGGGGTCAAAGTACGTATTTTGCGAAATCTATTATGTGCTGTAACTTTAAAAAAAAATACGATATCGACCCGGCACTGATACCAAAAAATCATAAAAAATCATAAGTTTATGTAATTTATTTATTGCTAACATAATTTTTTCACATTATTCGTGTTTTTTAAGGTTTAAAAAATTCAGAAAAATTGCATTTCCCAAAAAAGTATCGCCTGATTTTAACCAAAAACGCTGCATTAATAGTACATTTCATGCTCTTTCGAATGGTGTTTGTCATACCTTTGGGAAATTATTCGTTTTTGAGTTATAAAGTAAAATGTGAGTAGAAGTTGAGGCGCGCGGTCAACTACTCGACCTACATATTCATTTCAAACATGGAAAACACGCTTCCTGTGATTATATATACTCTTTGGAAGCGATAGTTCGTACTTTTATTTAAATATACACATGTTCCGTCCCAAATGGTAAATATATTATCTTCATTTTCCTGAATTTTGTTTAAATGACGAGCTATATTTGATGTCTCTTGTTTTATTTTCTCTCTTGTTATGTTCCTCAAAAAATGAGGAACAAACTTTGACATAATAACATCTCGCACTTCTGAAATTATTCTACATACCGTAGGTTGTGACTTATTTATCATAGCTGCAATGTCTTTTTGAGACGAACCACGATATAAATGCATTAAATAAATTGCCACCTTGTATATTGAGTTAGTGCCCTCACTTCTATTGAAACAGTATTCAGTTAAGTTTTGTAGTTCGCTTTTTTTTTAAGCCAGTCCAGGTTTTTAATTCGCTGTTGTGTAATTTATCAAAAAAATTACATTCATGTGGTTTATTTTCGTTGAAGTTACGTAACTGATCAATAATATTTACAATTTAATTTATTGATAACGATTTTGTAAATTGTCCTGTAGTGCAAGTATCGAAGATTGCTCTACACTGTCGTTTGTGATATGCCTTTTGCAACATACATTTCGTTCGTGGATTATAATATGATCATTTATCAATATTTCTGTGCTTAATTTTTTTATTAATAAAAGAAAGATTTTTTTCTTCAACACCTCTACAATCAAAGATGCACTTCGAATGACACTTAGGAGCTGCTTTTATTGGTAAAGTGGTGGAAGATTCAGTGTCCCACCCTCTCTCTACTGGTACTGAAGGTGATATTACACCTTGGAAGCTTGTTCCAGCTTCTTGGTCATCAGTATTTGAAAATGGAGATTCTAAAAAACATTTTTTACAAAACACTTGATTTCATTTAATTTTCTTCTCCTTCTTCGTTTTTTTTTTTAAAGACAAATGCCACATTTTTCGCATTTGTTAGAATTCACATTTAGTTATTTCAGTTTTTATACTAATCACGTTTACTATTAGTCACATGTACTGTCAGAAATACTGTTATTTAGACTATGCACTACACTATGTAACTTATACACTACACCGCTATTAATAAAAGAAAATTAAAATAATCCAATATTCTAATGAAATGTTGCGCACATACAAAATTCGTTTACAGACGATGGATCTTCACGACACGACAACGAAAATGAAACTGATTATTTGTCTTTGGTCTAGTTAAAAGAAATGCATAGATGTCTACCACGACAGCAGTAATCTCAAAGCGCGAAACGTGAAAAAATGAACACATCTCGGAAATACTTGATTTCTCTCTCGAAATTCTAGATGGTTGCGTACGAAGAAAATGATTGTTTCTGTTAGTTCTTTAATTCTGGGTGTCGATGAAATGAGTGAATAGTTCCGTTTCGGAAAATCTTAAAACACTGTATGTTTCGTTTGAGATTATTAAATACTGTCGTGAATATAAATAGAAACAAACTAAAGAAGATATGTTACGTGATAATTGTATAATAAGATATAATATAAAATAAGCAATATCTGCATTCTGGTATAATTATTGTAGAATATATCCAATGTGTTTCACTGTTTCAAAACAGTAGAATTGATAACAATAGCATAGTTGTGTTATGTGCAGTGTATATATAATCATAGAAAGCGTTTTTTCCACGTTTGAAATGAATATACAGGTCGAGTAGTTGACCGCGCGCCTCAACTTCTACTCACATATTACTTTATAACTCAAAAATGAATAATTTCCCCTAGGTATGACAAACACCATTCGAAAGGGCATGAAATGTGCTATTAATGCAGCGTTTTTGGTTAAAATCAGGCGATACTTTTTTGGGAATTGCAATTTTTCTGAATTTTTTAAACCTTAAAAAACGCGAAAAATGTGAAAAAATTATGTTAGCAATAAATAAATTACATAAACTTACACATTGTTAGAAAGTTTGAATTTTTTATGATTTTTTGGTATCAGTGCCGGGTCGATATCGTATTTTTTTAAAAAGTTACAGCACATAATAGATTTTGCAAAATACGTACTTTGACCCCCTCCCCCCCTGTAACCGTGATGTCCTGGGAAAAAGTTTTTGCACGGAATCAATGTTAGACCCAAAGGGCTACCAATATGCAAAGTTTCAGGAAAATTGGTCTTGGGTAATTTTGGCCGATTTTGAATCAACGCCTTTTAGTAGAATGTGGCTTAAACGTATCCGTAAAGACTGTAAAAAGAGTTATACAAAAGGCACAGCATCTTAAACGAAAAAAATTTGCTGTTAAACCACCTTTTTCGATGATGGCAGAATGAACGCTAATGGTTATTTAAAACTGCTACAAGAACAGATTCAAATCATGCTGGAAGAGTGCCTGGAGAAAATTTCATATTCCAGCAGGACAATGCAGCTGTTCATACAGTTAATGTTGTAAAAAATTATTTTCACGCTGAAAATATACCAATTCTAGATTGGCCAGCACGGTCTCCGGACCTCAATATTATAGAAAATGTGTGGGGTCAGTTGAGTAGAAGAGTATACGAAAGTGGTAAACGATATAATAGTCTTAATGATTTGAAAGTAGCAATTCTGAAAAGTTGGGAAGACTTGGATCAAAAGTATATAAAACATTTATATAAAAGTCTGCCGATACGAATGATCGAAGTTGTTCAAAATAATGGAGGCACTACCCATTATTAGCATTTTAAAATGAGTATAAATTTTCAGAACTTTTGTACATTCTTTTTTTCTTTTAAACAGTGCCTTATAATTATGTCCAACCGAAATTGTATTATTTTCGAATAAATTAGAAATTCGTTACTATTTTTCTCAAAATTTATGAAGATGTTATTAAAATATAAACCATTTTGTTTTGATGAACTGCATTTTAATATAACTATATTATTAAGTACCTAAACCAATAATTTTCAGGGTGTCTTATAATTTTGTCCACCAGTGTATGTATTAGAGACTTTTCTCGCTATCATTTTGTCCTACTTAAGGACTACAGTGTTTACAGTTTTTTTTTTTACAATATAATCGATTTACTAAAATTTACATTTTCTTCCAAAATCACATGCAAATAGAAAGAAACACAGGGTGTCCTATCTTTTTGTCGCTGACTGTGGTTAAGACTTGTCTGCGGATCAGGATGCCATTATCCAAAAGTTAACGAAATAAAAAAACTTGACAGCGATCGCATCGGGTTACCGGACGAGTCATCGTAATAAAGTTAATTCGATGACGCGTCTCGAATTAAAAGTCGCGGGAATAGTCTGGTATCAGGCGGAAATTATTCTCGATCGTTCTGCGCGCGAACTTTCGCGAGGCAAGGTCGTCCGAACGCACATTGTCACGTAACATTTCTCTATCCGTCGGAGACGTACGTGAACTAAGTCACGCAGTCCGCCGCGACTTCACGAGCACCAGACCAACAGGTCAACGTTTGAACTTCGTTTGGCGTGTTGCGTTGCTGAAACATAATCTTCGTCCAATGGACATCCTGTTAGAACACACGCTCGACCGCCATGGAAAATCTTTGCGATTGAACAAAATTTGTAATCGCGATAAATTTTTCTTTCACACGAAACGCATCGCTGCTGATCAAATGACCGGTTCTAGAGTTTTTATCTTACAATTATTTTGAAATCATAAAACTGCTCTCGTGAAAAATTATTGCATAAGTTATTTAATTTAAGAATATATTATAATAAAAAATGGGCACAGCAAAATAAATTTAGTCTTATCATTTGTAGGAGGAAATATACAATTCCATTAACATTTAGTGTACGTTTCAATTGTTGAACCTGCTTATTTTGGCGAATACAAAATAACATGATGTTGGGTGCTTCTTAAATTGAACCTAATAAACAATCAAAGCGCTTTACAATAAATCTTTTTAGTTGATTAGAATAAAAGAACGTTGTTTTAAAAGAAACATGTTTAAAGCCGTGGGCATTGCGGCGCTTGTAATTCTTCGAGTTCGTTTATAATACAGCCATATTGCAGCCATATTTTTAATTATTATAAAACAAAGAGTAATCCAAAATTACAAGAAAATGTAAGAAACTCCATGTTTTAAAGCTGCGAGGTTAGAGAGATCTGTTAACTTGCAATTCATCTTTGTCTTCTAGGTATAAAATCAAATGTAGAGGGTATTACAAATGAGTGATTTGTTGTAACTCATACAAATTAACAAGAGCAAGCTTATTGAAATTTTATGCGATTTTTATTGTAAAACATACGTGAATAAGGAAATCAGCACTACGCCATTGTAACTTTAGTAATTATAAAACAACACATAATTATAAATTACTTTTCTGAGAAAGTAATAATCATAAGTTATTTATAATGGTTCTGGAGTCAAATTGTCAATTCATATGCTATAAATATAATACTATATTTCATGTAATATACTATTCTCGTTTACGACAATAACAATATGACTTTATTTTGACTACTACACCTGCACCAAAAAATGAAAATAAAAGTATATGACAGTATCAATATAAAGAGTGAGGTTTATGAGGTAACTGTGTACTGTTATTATTCTTACTTTCACTCACTCGAAATTCAGAGTTTTATATAATAGCGAGTACAAAATACTTTAAAATGAAGATACTGAAGACGCTCTAACAAAATGTTACCTTTGATTAACAATAAGTTAGGACTGCAATAGCAATACATCTTTGCAACAGACATCGTATAGAGTACAAACGTAAAATGAGAAGTACCTACTATAATTTTGTTATAATTCAGTACCAAATATTAAGTAATTCCTCGCTGTATTTCATACCTCGAGGATATCGTAAGGCAAATACTTAGTCGAGCAAAAGTGATTAAACGTTTCTGTAATCAAGTCTCAAAAGAAACGGTTCCGTAAAAATGTCTTAAAAGATTGATATCCTTGCAAATAGAGCAAATAGAATATGTATTGCTACAGGTGTAGTATAAAAAAATGTATAAAAATATTGCAGAATAAATGATGGTTTTCGGCAAGTAATTAACATGCATAGATTTCAATTTTTATGAACGTAATTGAACAATTGATTTATTACTTACTTACAATTTATTATATTTATATTAGCCGCAAATATTTCTGCCGAATGCATTCGAATCTTTAATACAGGAACTGTAAAAGGTATACTATACTAAACTATACTATGCTATACTAAACGTTAATTTTCAGTCAGCAATGCAACTGCAAGACTTGCATATAAAAACATCGCAAATTTCGAGGAACGCCTGTTTTGGTCAAACGGAAATACATTCGGCGGTTTTCATTTCGTAGTGAAAGTAATTGTAAATTCTAAAGCATGAAACTGACGAGGCATTCATCAATAATTCATACTTCAGAGAATGTTTGTGTGATTCAGTGTCAGCAGAATGTATACTTCGGATCCATATCTTTTCTTTACAAAAATTATAAATTCTGTATAAACTACTTTTGTAATTATTTGAAAAAAGGAGACACTTACCAGTTATTTATCAAAAGTGCTTCGCTGAAAATAATTTATTCTCTGAAGTTTTTATATTTATAGATTATAGATGCGTAAAATCTTTTGTTTGAAATATTTTTTATTCCGTAAGTAGAGGAAGAACATTAACATTCAGCTTACCAGTCTTAAAATTCAATTCAATTGCGATAACATATATGTCAATATGAATTTAAAAATCGATTACACGATTTCATTCAAATCAATGAAACGGTTGCTATGTTCTATCTTCGCGATCACGTTGCTGTAGCATGATTTTTATACACTAGGTGAAGCATTTTGCTAAGACAGGTCCCAGCAACACTGCGAAAATAAATATTAACGATGATTGTCGTAAAACATTGTAATCATCTGCAATATTATGGAAATTACACGAGAACTAATAAGCGTTTACAATTGAAAGATTAAAATAACGTCGTAAAGTGAGCGGAAGATGCGTCATGCGTACGAATATGTCTTCATTGAACACTTGCTATTTGCTATAAATTTATGTAATAGGGTGACCTGACCAGTGAATAAACACCCCTCGGTGAATGAACAGTTTCCGTATTATATGAAAAAGTAAGGTTTATCATACCCTTTTCCCATTGAAAATACAGTTGCTTTACTATGCACTTACAGATGGCATGCAATTGCAATTTTGATTCTGCTTAGCATTTGTTTCGCATTTTATTTGTTTTATTAGCAGTTGCTTCAACGACGCCCCATGCGTTCACGATAAGTATTGCTACGTGAAATCTACAATTTGTATTTTAAGGTGCGTTCAATGAAATTATCCTAAATTTTTTTGTACAATATTACAGTTTACATTGATCGTTTGACATATTTTCTCTAAATCCTATATTACACTTTTAAAAAAGGCTATAACTATAAAAAAAATTCTAGAATTGTGTTCAGGGATGTACATATGAACTCAGTAATAAATCAGCTCACTTACGATAATATAATTTAGCAGATTACATAACGATCATTTTAACAAACATGCAGCTTAAGTGTTCATTCTTATACTTTGTATTCATTCTTATACTTATACATACTTTTTCCACAATTTATTCTTCTTTCCTGTCAAAGAATTTTTAAATCGTTTCAACACTTTGCCTTACGATCTATTATAAAAAATAGAAACTCCACGCTCGCAATAAGCCTACACTCACCTTGAAATCTTGATCGTGAGTTTGACACCTTGTTATAAGGTAATGGTTTAATCGTTCTTCGATTAACTTCTTTCTAAACTTCTTTTTTGTATCGTATCCTAAAACCAATTTTCGTAGATCATTTGGGCTTTTCAAGACCGTAAAAAACAAAACATAACGGACGCACTTTGCTTTCAAGTTATCAGGTTTCTGTTACATACCTTGATCAAAAGAAAATTCCAAATCCTGAAAATTGACCTCTCGAAATTCACAAAATTCGCCATATTGAACTCTTGAACCACTATACAATTACGAAAATATTGTATATTAGATGTTACGGTTAGTTGTGTAGGCTCGCCATAGATGACTATAACTACAAATCTAACTGAAATATTTGAATAGTTAGTGCGTAATTTCAAAGCATGGTCACCTACCAGAAGCATGAGATTGTCCCAAAAATTCGTTTCGTTTCCAATGAATGTACAAAATGCAAATTCAAAGTAGTTTTTTCAAAAAGCAAATTGCGTGGTTAGAGATGAGTAGAAAGCTTAGGAAATGATAAATCATTAATGAACAGATGATCGCGTTGTTTGCATATGCTTGTCTTATTTAATAATATTAAACGTCCACAATGCGAAACAAACTTTTGGGAGAATCTGATAGATTCCCGATATAAACTCACAATACAATGGTGTCAGGGCAGAGACTTGTATCAATGCAGCAACGTAGTCATACGATTAATTGCGAGTATTCTTGTTTCTGCTAGGAACCTTCAATCATTGTACAATTTCGTAAACATTAACGATTACGCTGATATTATCAAGCGATACCTGCACCAGGTAGTCTGTGGAATTATTCTAATCGTTAACCGATAGATCGATTTCAACAGCAATCTCACGACAAGCTCGTCAGTGAAATTGTTGTCTCGCAACATGGCTTAAGCACTGTGTCGGTGTCTATGGCGACATAAAGCGCGCGAAATTTCTTTCATGCAATATTCATCGACGCGATCAGTGGTACCCGGCCAGCAGCTGGTAATTACTAATGAAGCTCGGGTATAAACCTCCCGCTGATGGCGTATCGGTAAATTACGAATATCAGCTTCCACTAACTGTATCAACGTACGAGGAGCCGATCGTAACTCGATACACATCGTCTTGTTCGCTTCTTCATCTTTATACCGAACAAACTCACACGCGCGCAACTAACGCGCGACCTTCGTCGTCTTCCTCATCAACACTTTTTTCTCTTTCCCGGCAGCGTTCTCGAAAATGCCTTCTTCACCGTTCTCTGTCCTCGCATTTTGCTTTTATTCTAGTCCTTTCATTCATTTTATTACGTAGTCCGAAAAGTTCATTTCGTTTTCGATTAATGCACAATATGAAAAATCAATCTATTTTTTTAAGAAAGCAAATTGCGTGGCTATATTCAAGTATATTCCAGTAATCCCAGTATATACCAGTATAGTATATTCTTGTATACTTTAGTAAATTCCAAAATATTATTGTAGTATATGTTAGTGTATTCTAGTATATTCCTATATAGCCTAGTGTACTCTACTACAGGGTCTGTCCGGAAAGTAATGCGACCACATTTAAAAAAAAAATGTGTTGATCATATGAGTACAAATCTTTAAAATTCTTCAAAGTAGGACCCTTGGGTGTCGACACATTTTTTCCAGCGCGATTTCCATGCTTTGTATGCTCCTTGGAAGACGTTTTCTGGAACCTCTCGTAGTACCCTCGTCACAGCCTCTTTGACGCGTTTCTGTTGTAATCTGGTTGAAGAATAACTCAGTGGAGACGTACTGTTTTATATTACAATATCTCTGTATTTCACAATTAACACACGAGGTAAACACAACTTGTTCGTACGACTGCCAGAACACGAGAGAGGTAAAAGTGCGCACGAGGACTACCTATTAATTGCTCATAATTATGTCAGATGTCGCGATTAACATCTCTGTTCTAACAGTTTCACGCTTTCAAAATGGCATCCTTTTAGCACATTTTTTATTTTTGGGAACAAAAAGATGTCGGCGGGAGACAATTCAGGACCGTAAGTGGGTTGAGCCAGTGTTGTTATGTTATTTTCTGCCAGATATTGGCGGACTCGTGGTGAAGCACCCAGTTGGCGACGATCTCTTTTCTGACAAATTGGATTCTTCGTTTTGAGGAGGTATAGGTGGAATAATATACGTGACACCGTAGAATATATCCTCAACTCACATTTATTCAAAGCAAAGGTTCGGTGTTGCAAAAGGGAGACTTGTTGTCTCGACGACGACTCATTACCGAATGCCTTGTAAACCTTTAGAAAACTCTCCAGGAAAAAGTGGAAATGAAGGAGAGGAAAGTGAGGAGAAGGGCAATAGAAAAGGATGCCAAAAAAAGGGAAAGTTCGCCCGGGCCTGAACGTAGACATTAAACAGGCCCAAGCGAAAACTGGAAAAGTCAGCGGAGAAGGTTAGGCCTGCGTGAATCTGGTCGCCAGATGTATACTAGGATCGACCAGGCCCGCGCCGAGCACAGGACAATAGGCAAGGAAATAAAGTTTTCCAAAGCGACAGCGGCGTAGGGCAACGCTAAGGCTGCCACAGTTTCAATCTTTTGAGCACTTCCAAGTAAAAAGTACCGTTCACTGTTTTCCCCGTAGGTCTAAAACTCGTGGTGGACCAGCCGTTTGTTCTTAAAAAAATCCATGAGAGCGACCAGATCGACGTTCATCTCCCACCTCCTTCCCACGACCTGTGTGTATGGGTGCCGTCTATATTCGGCGACTTGCATAAAAAGTGTACATATAAGAGAATTTCAAAGTAGCGTTGAAAGACGTAATTGCGAACACCGGCGCGAACACACTTTTCGGCGCGGTGCCCCGTTCAGTGACGTTACTCCGGCAGAGCGGACTGTCGTAACAAAAGGGTTAAACATTTTGTGCCATCGCAAAACCTGAGATTTTGAGAGACACTCATCCCCAAAGTCCTGTTGCAACATGGAGAATGCCTCAGTCCCAGATTTGCCATGTCGCAGACAAAATTTGATCGCGTAACGTTGCTCAATAGAACTCTCCGTGTCAAACTTGTACCGCGTACTGAAAACACATCTCAGTTTATTTACGATCTTGACCGAACGATAGCTCGGAGACGTACGAGTTTTTTCATGTTTACAACTGAGACTCCCCCCCCCCCCCACACCGATTCCCCTAGGCGTGCGCGCCAAGCGGTCAATAGGCGAACCAAAAATATTTGGTCGCATTACTTCCCTGTATATTCTCGTGTATTCTAGTACGTTCTAGTGCACTCTAATATATGTATTCTCATATATTCTAGTATATTCTAATAATTATCTATTATATTCTAGTATATTCTAATAATTATCTATTATATTCTAGTATATTCTAATAATTATCTATTTAGTATATTCTAATAATTATCTATTATATTCTAGTATATTCTAATAATTATCTATTATATTCTAGTATATTCTAGTGTATTTTAGTATATTCTAGTATATTCTGGCGTATTCTGGTGTATTCTGGCGTATTCTGGCGTATTCTGGTGTATTCCAGGATATTTTGGTGCTTTCTAGTATATTCCTACGTGATAGTAGATTTAGGAAGTAATGCAACGTTAACGAACGATCACGTTGTTCGTATATACTCGTGTTATTTAATAATATTAAACATACACATTGGGAAAGAAACTTCTGGAGTACCTAATATATTATCACCAAATTATTAAAATTATTAAGTCAAGAAGTAAATCGTCTATTTGACTCTGAATCTTTACAGTTAATGCAAAAATTTGTGTTTTGCATAAAGATTGTCAATTTGATTGAATGTTTCTGATTGAAAAAAAGAAAATATTTAATTACCGATTGTCCTAAATTGTGTAAAATGATAACTACACCTCGGATTTTATGCATTTATGACAAAAATGGGTAAGTGTAATACAGAGTAGTGAAAACATTAGAAGAATTTAAGGAAATTGTTATATGCGTTGTTTTCTACTTATTCAAACTATTAAGAGAATAAGTACATTTTATTCAGGTCGTGTTTCGTACAACTCAATGCAGAAAGTGTTTATATTGCATGAAGAGTCTAATAACAACACGTGTAATGAGCATTTTCTCAAGCGACAGATGATACAATGATACATCGTTCTGTTCAACGTAAACAGATAAATAATTATGGAAACCCGTAAACACGTGTACAGATGGTTCATGTTGACCCATCCTAGACCCAAGCCAACAAGTGGCATCGTTTGTCTCGCAGAACAAATGCCAACGATCAGTTGCGAGACTGTCTCAAAACAAGTCGGCGGTCTGCGTGTACACAACGTTTAAAACGTTCACTTAGCTTAGACGGAAGTTCACCTCCAACCTCGGATCTCTCTAAACTTTGTCTCTGGGATCGATTTCCAAGCGTCGTGATTAATCTCCTTGGTGAGCCGAGATATTCACGCGACAATGCGCTTATAATGAGACTTCTCGGCGAGGCAACTGGCAGTTACCGGGAAACGGCAATAAATCATCAAGATAAAACACAGGGAACCGTTCGTTCATCAATTTCAATTTGACCGAGAAAGGAGAGAGAAGGAGGAGAAGAAGCTAGAGACAGCTACCAACGCAACGGTGCGAGTCCTCGGACGCGTGTCGTGAGAAAGGCGTTTCGCGATAGCTCGCGATTAACGCTACGCCGCCACGGTTCGTTAGTAATCATCGGCACTTCTCGTGCCAATAATAGCGCTAATGAATATTGCATGAGAGAAACCCGGCCTTTTCCTCAGCGCAGCGAAAACGAATTGACATCTACAACCGTCCACCGTGCATGACGTATCGTGGCGCGCGACACTAACCGTCTGTATATGCGGCGCGGCGGTTCCTTTCTTTGACTGATCTAGGTGTCTAACCGCTACGGATGGGATCAAGTTCAATATGTATCTGCGATTCTGAGTCAACTCCAATGTCCAAGTTTCATTAAATGTGCTCCGAATGCTACTAACAAGAAACAGTTCTGGAACTCTTCTATTACAGTGGACCCAAAACGTATTTGAACAGTAAAATTCTCATTCTCGAGAAATTGTCAATATTGAAACTGTGATACTTTCGTTAAAAAAAAAATTATAAAACAATATACTAGGACTCTTCTAGAATATTCTTGCATGACGCAGCAGTTGAAAATCTGATGAATCGTTTTTGTTCGGAAATGTCACACATTGAAACGCCTGTGAAAGCATTAGAAAATTTTTCTTGTGACTGAGTCCATCACGGATTCTTTACGATCTTTTAAAATTAGATGTACAATTATTTTTAGTCGATGTACTTAGCTGTGACTAAAAAGCGTACTGCCAACTTTACAATAATATAATTGCTTCTCATTTTTGTTTCATAAAAGAGCAAAAAAAACTCGTAGATTATCACAATTTTCTTCAAACTCACACTTTTCTTCAAACTTCACGGCATATTAGTCATTATAGTGCTTGAAATCCTAATTGTATAGTTTAAGTATATAGAATTCATACGTTTTATATTACCAGGAATGACAATACAAGAGTAATGTAGAATGATCTTAGTACGTTATACATATATGTATATGTTCTAGGATGTATTAGAACGATACATATCTATTTTCTAACTTGACGTACAGCAAGACAACAAATTGCTATTTCCGCTATTTCGTATTTTTGTAAATACGTATTTACTTCTCAATGCGCCCTGTTACCGGAAACCGTTGCACGTGTTATGCAAGTATTGCTATAATTTGTGAACCGCGTTGTGTAAGTACCTGCACAGCGTTTATGGAAGGGTTACGTGCAATATATTCAGTCTGCACAATAGGTTTCACCCGTTATTATCTGCACGTTTCAAAAACCTACTCATAAATAATTTGATGTTCCGTAGAATCAAATGTTGTAAAATAATACTTGAATTCTGAGAGTGAAAGAAAAACAAATAATATACAGTGGCTTACGAAAATATTCGCGCACTCGCTGTCAAACCTTTAAAGCTTAAAAATTTGTATATTAGATTTAAATACCGAAAGTAATATCGTATTTATTGTAAGGTATCGGTGTCGAGATTTTATACATATTCCAAATTAAAAGTGAATCGGATGATATGCGTAGTAATGACGAAGCAGATATTACAAGAAAGTATTGAAAGAAAGTCACAAAAGTATTGGAGCAGTGTTAATTATACACATCTTACTTTATAGTAGTGGGTACATTGATGTATTTCGTTGAGTCTCCTCTAGTTTCAATTACTGTTTCAAGGTGTTGCGTTGTGTCATGCTTTGTGCAAGCGTATCGGTAAGTTCGACAGAATCCATGTTTTTTAATTTCAATAACGGTATGTACATTACATAAGTAACTTACATCAATATAGTTTTACGGAAAACGCGTTAAAAAGTTTCACATTGTTATTATTATAAACGACGTGAGAGACTCTTAATTTCAAAGTCTGTAGAATTACCATCTTTGTTAATTATAATAATAATTTTCGAGCTGATTCTTCCTCGAAAATGAAGCCTTCGACGAAAAAATGTTATTCCTTTTTCTCAACATATTTTTGCACGTAGAGTCACCTCTTGGAAGCTTGTATCACGATTTCGAACACACCCCGTATTTTATCTGATCTCTACTATTCGCGAACTGATATATGGTTCACTTGTGACACCGAGCATCCAAGATTAGCGTCTCTCTCGTCCGTGAAGCTTTCTCCAACGGGCGCCACGGTTTTAACAGTATATAAGTACGCGCCTTTATCGTGAACGGTCGTTTTTCACAGCGCCGTGACCTACATGCTGCGACTGCCGGAAACCGCTTCGACGCCATTTATCCTCAGTCGGCTAACATTTTGCTCCCGTCGCGTTGCGTTGATTCGCGATCGTTCGATAATTGCCCCACCGAGCAATTTCGATGGAGTCCGATAACGCAGGGTGGAGCTTGCGCCGAGACCGATGAATATGAATAATTAAAAAATCGTGCTCCGATAGCCGGGTGTACTTTTACGCCACCTTGTCTCGGTCGATCGACGATCACTCGTGAACACGTAATTTACAGTGATTACATTCATCGATGTTTCGACGGTGCCAGATTTACTTGCATACTGATTGATTTTTGCATATAACCCTTTTTACATGTTATTACGTATGTTTACGTGGGTTCAGATTGGCGTCCTATCAAATTTTTGTTTTATTTCGCTTCGTGTATTTACACTTATAAGTCTGCGAAATCAGCCGGTGATAAATTGTGGTTATAACAATGAGTACGCACTTGAATCCAATATTTCGACCTTTAAAAATCACCCAACGTTATTATATGCAAAAACAACTTTTGAACGTGTTATTACACTTGCGTGCGTTCTTCTATGCAATTTACAATTTAGTGATCGAAATATGTAAATATTTAATATGCTACGCACATTACAATAATAGTTTTAACACGTGAGTGATATTTTTATACGCATTAAACGAATATTATTTGTTCACTTTCGTTTATTAATTCTTGGCATATATGGATTCAAAGTTTTGCATCCCGCTTTACCCGTATGCTTTTGATTTCAACAAATAAGTACAAACGCGTATTTGCATTGAAATAAATACAAAATTTTATTTTCCAAGAACCGATTATAGACCGAGCTATCTGAAACCCAATAAATTCTAATTATCTCTTGCCTGCATCAAGGAATCGTTTAATTTAGAAGTTGGCGGCGGATTATGAAGGTGGCTGATGTTTTGGGGGATTAAGTACCATCACGTTGTAAATTCCCTTATGCTAATCGCAGGACTTTTTCTCTTCAAAGCTTCTCGCGGCTTGGAAAATTTAGATTAAAGACTCGGATTTCTTTGTAGCCGGGCGCGAGATTATGGCGTAATTACAAGCGTCTCGCACCGCTCAAATAAAAGGTGATAACCATTTCAAATGAAAGGTATAATCATAGTTTGTTATTTATTGTATATCATAGGTAGATTTTTAGGAGTTTCTCACGATTCGTTCCAAAAGATTACTCATACAAACCGCAACAATTCTTTCGAATCGTAAGTTTTCAATAATAATAACAATGAGACTGAGGATTTTTATGTAAAATAAAATTTGGTGCATGAATCATGTGACGGCAGAAACTGGGTCCAGTTTGGCATAGAAAATAAAAACCGTTATTCATTCCTCAGTTGCTAAATATTTTAATTGGCAGCTATTCCATTAAAAATCTTAAGATCAATAAAAAGATTTACTAAACACCTTAATTGCAAGAAACAGGAGCCAATATTTAATCTGTCTACTATTGTGCTCTGTATCTACTCATTTTTCCTATAAATGCGTAAAATCCGTAGTGTGATAATAATAATTCGAAAACGGATGTTTATGCAAAATCACATTATTAAAGAATAGTTTACAAAGCGTTATTTTCAGAAGCTGAAATTAAGTCCACGTTAATCTCTTTCATAAATGTATGCTGTTAAAAATGGAACAAAAATTGAACGAAATTTTTATTACATAAAAACTGTAAGTATTAAGTTTCTCTTTAGTTTCATTGAAGCATAGCCATTTCATTATATTGATACACGGTTAGTACATGCGTATTTCAATTATGTGTCGTTTCCGTGTCAAACATCTTAATTAAATAACACAAACTGCTGTGGTGATCAAGTGCTCGCAATCAATATCCGTTTTAGAAACACTTTATTATGCGTTTGAGAGACCTTAGAGCGTCTGCTTAAACGATTCATGCACCATATTAAGAAACTTGCAGTGTCTCGTAAACGTACTACTTAACAGATTGACGAGTTAACTCAAGCCGGACAGCGAATACACTCAAAAGCTTCTAAATTGTCGAACGATATGTTAATAATATAATTTATAATATAAACAATTTTATTATAAGCACTCATAATCGCTTCTATAATAACTTGCCAAGGGTGACATCGCGAAATTTCAAAATATCCTTAAAATTTACAACAGATTTTATGAAATGAAAGTTAAATTATATTTGTCAAGCTTGTATTATTAGTTATTAGGTTTTTAATGGCTTGTTTTCGTTTTACAAATGAAACTTAAATGTTGCATTACTATTTTTCATTGGGATTATCATTGTAGTAAAATATTTCACTTGATGAGTAGTCACTCCCGGGATTATTATATTCTCTTTTACCTATTTTGTCTGTGTTTTTCTGTTAACTTCACATTTATGAAGTTCTACAACTTTAGTTTCTTAACAATAGCATCGCGCGTTCTAAACTCGGGAAACGTGCACACACAACATAACATACTTAGTGCTATTAAAAACGAAAGCTAATATTCGTATACTCATTTACTTAACCCAATTCTTCCTGAAGTTCTCATATCAGTTTACCATTTGATTAATCCAATCTTTTTTGCTTCGTTGTACTGATAAATTTATCTTCATATATTCGTTTATCATCTTCACCACATTCATATAAGAAGAAGTTCAAAGGGAAAAGTTATATATTTAAACAATCTATGTTTGCAAAACTAGTATTTATCAATCAACCAAGTACGAAACAATTTGCTCCGTTATGTGCTTGACCGAATTATAAATTAATTATGTAAACATTTGTGTATCGTAGAAAGCATGTTGAACAATTAGTTGTATCTTATATATCTAGCAATAAATATATAACTCTAATTTCTTTAGATAGAAATGGATAAAAATAATGAACATTAACAAAAAATGAAACAATAATTTTTTAGAAAATATAATAATAAAGATCAGAAAGATGGACAGAAAAAAAATGTCGACACGTGTTAATAGATGTCATTCTAATCCGAAACACAATACAGACATACGTTTGCTCAGTCGTGAGAAGTTCCACGTTCTTTTAATAACTTAATATTTCGGAACGAGTTCGCCAGGTAAAAGATTCCTACCCGTGTAGTGGCGTCCTTTGATCCGCAGGAGAATTAGTCACGCGCCTCCAATGTTCGGTCGGCGGCAGTTAATGACCTGCAGCGTTAACAAACGACAACACTCTAATTGATTTCCTGCATCGTTTCTCGTGCAGTTCAACGAATCTCTAGTACCAATGCTGCGACGAATCATTTTCAATTGAGATGCAATTATCCTCACAGGACATCAGAAAACAAAAAAACCAACTGCAGAGACTGCACTCGGCGCTTGGACAGTATTTGGGAAGTCTTAATGATAGAGATTGAAAACATTAATATTTTCATGGATTCAATTAGTACTTCGAAAAAATGAATCTTTCATCGTCCGTTTCTTATGAACTCATTTCGAAACGTCAGTAGTCTGTGAATTTTTTTGCAAAATACAAATTGTCGCGTAGCAAAAAATATTTTGATTACTGTGCAGTGAAAGATTGTGATAGTAGAGCAAGCAAAAATTTATTGTTCCGTTTCCACACTTTGAAATGAAGTATGTGAAGTGAACTGCTTGAAATTTATAAGAACTCCGTTTCTAAACATTTTAGCAAAGTACAGTCTATTTTAACAGCTAAAATAGCTAAAGCTGGAGTGCATATTGAAAGATCTAATCAACGTATGAAGACTTTCAAAATTCTTGGTTCAGTGATGCCTGTGGCATTGGTGCCTCTAATAGAAGATATTTGTACAAATTATTTGTGGAGTAATTAAATATGTCCTCACCAATTCTAAGCGATTAGAAATTTATAAAAATATAATTTAGAAGGTATATTAAAAGACAAATTTATTTTTGTAAAATGAATTACTTGATAAAACATACTTAGAAAAGCCGCTCTCCTTCAACAAACTTTCTTTCTGCAGGGTTTGTATCCACCCACTTACAAGTTTCAACCATACTTGCAAACATTTTAAGGAAAAACAAAAAAGTAGATACCAATACAATGTTAAGACCAAGCACTTCGTCGCCATATTGGATAGCTATATATATTGTCCACGCCCCCATGTCAGATCCCAATACGCAGGAAGTAGAATTGGTTGGTCATGGATCGGCGTATGCGTGGTCGCCTCCCCCCCCCCCCCCTCTCATGACTTAATCACCACTCACTCTAAGAAATTGAGGAAATTGAGAATGAGTTGGGATTAGGCCACAGGGAGGCGAAGAGAACCATACGCACATATGAACGTCCACATTTTTAACCGTTTCTGCAATATTTTATATTTTTTCAAGGTCGTCGAGGTCCGACCGACGGTTTTTTTTATTTTTGCTGTTGTATTACAATTTCTTTAAATGTTTCTGCTACTTTTCATCTGATCCATTCATTTTTGTCATGAATGCATAACATCCGCAGTCTAGTAAACAGTTAAATTCAAGCTATATGAGCTTGTGCTGAAGGTGAAGGAAAGACCTTTATAAAAATAAATGGATTTATTCTGCATATTCGAGAAATAAATATTTATATATTCCCGTCTGTTATATTTTGAAAAGGAATACTTAAGATTATGCTCTTATGATCTTAAAAAAATATTAGACACGAAGGAAAGCATGGTATTTGTAATATTTTTAACTATTTTTGTTATGTTCACATTATCGTATTCATAAAGATTGATCAAATTGTTTCATCTTGATTAGTAAATCATGCGTTGTTATATACGTGTATAGGATTACAGTTGTTTTTAAGTAACGTTCGAATCGGTAACAGATTTAAGCTTCAACTTCAAACATTGGCAACTATGAACTTTCGAGCGACGGTGTATCTTCATGCAAAATGCATGCTTCCATGTTGTTTATCTGCAAGGGAGCATCAGTTGAAAATCATAATGGCTCATGGTAACTAAAACACTGTTATTACTAAAATTACAGCGCGGCCAGCGATCGGTCGATTTTTACGAATTTTCACCCTGATCGTTCCGCAATGGCGACTCGCTTCCGTTCCTGATAATAAGAAATATTAAAGTGTGAAGGGCATGTAAATAATCTTATCTAACCATCGGAATGCATAGTGACGGATAAACTTGCCTGAACACAAATAAAATGTAAGTAAATTGTTCGGCTTACATAATTAGTTTAAATATAGAGGTCTTCATTTTGTACTACGCAATACCTCGGAACGAGTTGTATAATTATAACGTTAACACTGTTCCAAATGTTTAATTCTGTTTCTTTGAGTACGATCTATTTGAGTAAACCATGAGAACGTAAAGAAGTTTATTTTTTAGTAACTGTTACACAAGTTCGTTCTATGTGAATACTTTGAGGAACATTATCTTAATTGATAAAAACATGTAGAACAATCTCCAGCATAATATTGTTATATTTGAAGTAATTTGCGCAAGAGAAATTACTTTCTTTCGTTTTATCGTTGAATAAGCCTAATGGCGTACGAGAAATGGTTCGCATTAATGCAGTGTCGCATCTGGGAAATTGCGCAGTAGGTGTCTGTTTCCAATAAGAATTAGGCGACTGGTCGATCCTTGATCGCAGCGTGTTGCGCCGATAAATTCAATTTCGTTTTTATTCTATCAGGATTTTGTAAAAACTAGCCGGAGGATAATTAATTCACATGGCCGGGATATGAGAAAAGCTCATACTTAATGTTATTCATAATGTTACACAGAACCGCTATACGTGTCCCCACGATCCATTTTCTTGCGCGAAATATATTTACGCGATGGGAAGTGTGCAAGATTTTTAATTTTATTTATACGGTAATTATGGTATATTGCGTTCGAAGAGTTTTATGAATTCGTAAAAAGCTAAAGATATTTTCAATTTACTACCTGTTCACATTAGATCTAATTTCGAAACTAAAAATATCGCGGTAATAATATAATTCCTCTGCGCGAACTGTTATCTTTGCTCAGAAAAGTTAAACTCGTAGGAATTTATTCTCGATTGAGCAGATATACTAAAAGCTATTTTCGAGCGCAACGCTAAGAGTAGGAACTCTCAATCATTGCGCTCGCGTGGGCAGGTAGCTTAAGTTCTATTTTAAATTTTAATTGAACATCTCAAAATAATTGCCTAGGTTGCTACATGTAACATTAAATTACTTAAAAAGTACTCTACGGTTGAACAGTTATTATAATCGACAACGTTATACCTCGTGTCTTTTCTTTCGAAAAAAGGACTAAAACATATACGTATTTATACGTCACAATATATATATGTATATGTATGAAGTGTATGTCTATTTTGTGTTACATATCTATTGTTCTATCGAGTCGAATCTTTCAGCAAATTTATGTTTGCCTTCACTGATTTCAAAGAATGGAGTCGCATTTTTATATACGATTTCTATTAATTTTTTAACGTCTCGGTTTAATTAAAACATACACATTGACTTAAATTTGACTTAAACTAAGTTTAAACATTGAATTAAATTTTATGATTTTATCATGTTTACGCAGTATGTTCAAACAATATATTCTCAAACAATGTATTCTCTTCATATGAATTTTGATCGTCCAGTAAAAAATACATAACTGACAAATTTACTAAAAGAAGGCTACACCTTTTACACGTAAGAAGAATTTGTGAAACAGTGCTAGGGTTATCTATTTTGCTTCTACAAATTTGAATGATATTGTAGTATCTTTTCATGTGAAGGGTGTAAGCATAGTAATGATAATTCGTTCTAGGGATGAATCTACACCTTCGGATTGGTGGAGATTTTTAAAAGAAGCAAGCCACGGAATTGTTTTTAAAATTTTTTCTTACATCAGTACTTTCTACTCACAAACAAGTAGTTACCGAGCTACAAGCTCATAATGTTTTTACAAAATTTGGTTGTATGATGTTATACGTATACATAAAAAGTCTACTACCACATTCCACCTGACGGCAAGTTTCTTTTAAATATATCTACAGATCCAGAGATGCAGATTCACCCCTAGAATAGATGACTATTACTTTTCTTACACCCTGTACATAAAACGAGAATAATCTATCGGCCCATCTGCCACCGCGGAACATAAACTGTTAAATAGTGAAATAATAACGCGTTAAGCAGACATCAGACTCATTTTAATCTAAGAGCCAATAACACAACCATTTAGAGCATGGCTGAATACTTAAGTAAATCGGCCAATCGCTTGTTTGATCAATAAAATGGACGTACAAAGTATTTTACGAGCACTTTTCAAACATGAGGAAGAACGATTGGCAACGATCGTTTCGCAGGGTCAGACAGGCGAATAGAAATCTGTTGAGCAATCTACATCAATTGGACAAATATTACGAATCCCTTTGTGTTTTAATATATTTGTAACTGCAAGTTGACCTATGAACTATAACAGATTGAAAAATCTACGCATGGTATATAAACTTCAAATATTACATACAGGAAGAAAAACATTTTAGCATCCCTATGGATATTACATTTTCAGTTTATTTAAATTATATATACTTTAAGATCAAATTGTACGAGGTCGGTGTATTATAATATCGGTGTATGGAACTATTTAACCCAGATGGTAAATTTTAAATTAAATTAAATCTTTTTCAATACAACATTCTATTTTGAGTATGTTTATGTCGTATATTAATATACCATATGCATATTATTAAATACAATGAGATTTTGATTTCCTTCAAATAATTTATATTTGAACTATCTAGAGTTAATAATAGGTACGTAACATTACTATTTTCTGTTTCTCTACTATTTTTAGTTTCTCAGAAATAACGTTGCAATGTTATATTATTATGTTAAACTTTAATCGAAATTATTAAAAAGTCTATGACATCCTCTATTTATATATGATATAGTCTTAAGTAAACTCAAATACAATACATTATATACATTATATTTATACTAAAACAAGAATAAAATTCTATCAATATATAAAATTTTAGGCATTTACTCATCTTTAGTAACCTTATTTTTATGAAAGATGGTTAATACGTAGTATTTAACTTCAATTAAATACATATATTTTATTGATATACCTACTGTACACAATATATTATACATATACAGTCTGTTTGTAGTATAATACATACTTTATATGTATGCAGAACCTCTTACACTTGTGTCAAGAATTCCACACATAGTTATATGTTCATACTTAATTGCTACTACGATTTGTATAAAACGTATAGGTTTAAATTGTTAGAAAAAGAAGTAACAAAAAAAAACATTTAAGGCTATAGTGACTTCCATTAATATAAAGGCGTTCTCTAAGTGGGAGTTACTGTACATTACAACTACATTTTACAGTACAATTACTGTATATGTAGTATAGTTCATACAAAATAATTGGGTTCCTTTATGGACTATATTTAAAATGGGATACGAAATCACAGAAAGTAACCAAGAATCATTAATAAAATGTTTTCGTAGATTTCATTCGATATCTCCAAAATTCTATGCTTGCAGAATGAACGAACACGGCTCTTATTGGCAGTATTTTGTAAATGCAAATTATTCTTACTTATGCATATAAAATGTCTTTTAAAAGCGCAATTATTTTTTCACCAACCAATATTTTTGCTATTAATATAAGTAACTTACCGATGCCATTCGCATTTGCATAGCGTCCTTATGAAGCTGTCCCGTAGACCATCGTAGGATCACGTATCCGCTGTAAATATGTAAGATGCATACAGAGGTTCGCTGTTCGCTACATACTGTTTGAGAAAGAAAGAGAGAGAGAGAGAGAGAGAGAGAGAGAGAGAGAGAGAGAGAAAGAGAAAGAGGAAGAGAAAGAGAGGCAGACAGACAGAGAGAGAGACAGAGAGAGAGAGTGACGGAACACCATTAAGGGAATATAAAAAATGCTTTTTAATGGCGTTGTTAGGTAGCCTTCAATTTACGCTCGATAGACATGTCCGGGTTTTGCTGACAAGCTCGTTCGCGAGGTGGCAAACAATTAAGCAGCATATTAATTTATATCCCCTTGGTGGACCATCACGATTCTGCTTAATTGTCCTTAGAACATGTTCATCCATCTGCCAGACAAGCAAAAAACAAGCGGTAACGACGTGCAGACATCGGTCGCGTTTTCGATCGTACGGAAACGAGTTTGCGGGAGCCGTGGAACGAGCACGGATCGGGATCGGCAACGGAGTAAACATTTCCATGAATAAGCAGGGGAACGAATGGTGTATTGCATCGCACGACGGATTAACCAGGAGCATACGCCAATACGGAAAAAATGCATGATTGCATATTAGTGATTTATAACTAACAGCAAGCGTTGTAATCCGGACAGTTTCAGTCTGTTTCGTCGCCGCTTGTTACGCGTTCGACGCTGTCAGTTCCGCCAGCAGGGAAATTACAGTTCTCTGGTTAATTAAGATTTTCAATCGGGTCGAGGATATCTCGATGCGATGCTACGGTTCTCTTCATCTTATCCGTCACGCTCACCTGACACGATTACGATTTACAATAGGGAAGTGACGGTCACTCGTTTTCCAGAAGTCTGAAAAAATACAGGAATGGACTTATATTTCATGGCTCAGACTTTCTCAACCTTTTATTTTATTTTGTACTTAGAATAACACAATCAACTCAAATTCATTATCTAGTTATGTTTCATGTTTAACAAAATTGTATTCAAAATCATGCGTTTTGCCTGAGAAAATGTCCGTTCTTATGTTATTTTTATGGAAAGATACCCTCAGTAACATCTTTAAAAATTCGTCTCATGGAACAAGTTATTCTATGATTCATTTGATAAAAGTTTTACGAAAAGAAATTATTTTAGACTGTTTATTAAAGCATGGTTGTATAAGAGAAGCACAGGCAAGGTTTGAGTTGTGAATTATCTACGTAAATATTAAAAATAAACATATTCAGAATATCAATTTAACTGTAGCAATTATTTAATATTGTCGTAATCTAGCCTACAATTTCATTTTTTGGTCTGTTTAGGGATTATTTACACAAAAATATTTTGTTTTAAAATATCAAGATTTTGCATACACATTTATTTATGTTTTCGAATGTTCACAATTTTTTCAAGAGGAAATAAATAAAGATGACTGAAATATATGCTATTGAACAAAGTTCTTTTAAAAAAATAGTGTCCACTGGCTGACACGATTCCGATCATTCAGCTTATCTGAAATGAAAAAGTCAAAAGGATTCTGATTAGTATGATTGTGAGTATGGCGTGAACTAGAATGAAAAAAAGTAGTGAAAATTTACAAAATGGCGACACTTTGAATTTTGAATACCGATGTTCTTGGCTTTTCTTGGAAGCACTCTTTTTTTTATAACTCCAGTTCACACCATAATCACAATCATACTAATCAAAAATTCTTTTGATTTTTTCATTTCAGATAAACAGAATGATTGGAATCATGTCAGCCAGTTTTTAAAGGAACCTTGTTCAATGACATATAATTCAGTCAGTTTTACTTTCAGTTGAAAAAAATTGTGAACATTTGTAAAACGTAAATAAATATGTATGCAAAATTTCAATATTAAGAAACTTATATTTCTTTGAAAAAAATCCCTAAACAGATGAAACAAATGAAATTGATCCCCGAGGGGTATACTCAGCTGTAAGAGGGATAAATGTCACTGCGCCTAGCGTATACCGCTTATAGCCTTCTTCGCGGCAGTACTGTAGTGGTAATCTTCTCAACGAATAGCGGGAATGGGTGTGACTCAACTGTGTGTGCCTGACTCATCAGCCGGTATCCATAAAATTAGAGAAAAAACATAGCATTCCCATATTATTATTACAAGGGTTACCCATATTTTGCACTGTAAATTTTAAAACGCATGTTGCATTCATTATTCTACAAATTCGAAATAATTTTATCAACGTCATTGATAGTAGGTATTCCATTATCGGCGTTTTGTAAATCTTTCCTCTATTCTCTATAATACAATAACATTTTTCATGAACTCAACTTTACATCACACGTTGACTGCTACGTCAATCAAATGTGGTAGAAATTATGGTTTAACCAGATGTAGGAATTAGTATTTATCATGAAATATGCGAGTTAATTAAATTTTGTTAAAGTTTGTAGCATGAAAAAGAATTAAAGACGCAATTACCGTGATCAATTTAAAACTTTTCAGTTTCGGCTTTAGTAACTGGATTATTGAAAGATTGCACAAGATCTTGTCCTATTAGCAAAAAAAGACCTTAAAGAAATCTGCGAGCTTGCAAGACGTTGGGAGACAATGGTAGGAAATCGTGATAACTACGCCTTATTCTGTGTTTTAATTCAAAATTATAATTTATGTTCTGATGTATTTTCAAATCGGGCACGAATTTTTGTAATTATCCAATACTTTGGCGTTGTGGGATTTTTGGGAGTTGTAACTGGCTAGTCAACGTGCTAATTAATGCTTCCAAATGTTTGAGCAGTAATACAATATATCATATGATCCACCACGATTACATAAACGTCATTGAAGATTTCGTTTTCCACTAAACTTTTGAAAAGTCGTACGGACTACGAACAGTTACAAATTATCCATAAAATGACTAAGTATTTAGAAGAAGACAACATGTTTACATCACTCGTGGTATCTGATCGTGCCATGCATGTGTAATTTTCAGCATGTGACACAATCTTGGAGCAAACGATACAAATGTATAGCCACGGAAAACGCGCTGTAGCAGAAAACGAAGAAATTGCGAATCGACTGCACCGGCATGGCGGTTCCACGCGAGCTGTCAATTCGCGGTAATAAATTGTGTTCTCACGGCTGCTCCTCAGCCTCCTGGAGCGTGAATGTTTCATACCGACCAGTTGCGTGGCACGTTGGTTGGGACTTTGATTGGTAACCTTGTCGCATTTTGGCACAGATGTTTTTTTTTGTCATGTTAAATATCTATCGAATGAGAGTATTTTCGTGAGACATTTCAGCGTCAGGCACAATTGATGTAAATCAATTTGTGATTGAGAAGAGCTTTTCAATGTGGAGAACGAAAAACTACATTTTTGTCATGTTATATTAGACTAGTTTGGAAATGGATTAAATGTTCGAATTGCAACAAAAAGTTCGAAATGTTTATTTGGACCATGCTCCTATATTTTCAAAAATTGAAAAGTAGTTTGGTAGATTTTTAAATGGCAATTTTAATCTAAACAATCAACTCCGCTCTAGACGACGCACAGTGGACCAAACCAATAAACTTTGGGTCAAAATTGTAGAACTTTTGATAGAAATGAGATAGCCCGATAATTCTTGGTCCAGGTCAAAGTTTGCAGAATGAGGCAAAATTATAGAGAAAGTAACATAAACAATTTTTTACCTTGAAAAACTATGTTCATGTGACATTGTTTCAATAAAATTTTCGTTTATTCATTATTGTGTGTTATCAGATTTTATTCTCAACGTGCTATACATCATTTCCTATAGATGATCTATAGTCATGAGTGATGTCGAATCCAAATTCGGAGAATTTGATTGACAAGAATTTTAAATTCATGAAAACTGTCGACAACTACCTAAAGACCTTCTTTAAAGAAAAACCATACAGTTTCTACGAAAAAGGAATCCACCAACTTGTGAAACGTTAGGAGACAGTTGTAGAGACTGGTAGAGTCTATATGTATAAGTAATTGATGAATCGAATTGAAATTTCGGGCACGTTTTGCACTCATTTTTGCACTCATTTTTGCACTCACCAAATAGAAAACAAATGGTTGTGTGCTTGATGGCGCGCACATGGAAGGGGGTTCAAAATGGGGACTGAAAAAGAGGGCCAAGGAGGAGTTGGAAAGAAAGCATAAGCAGTGTTACCTTGTTTACATGCTCGCAGGATTTACAAGACAGTGTCACGGCCGGGCTCACGCTGCGCGGCTCTGATCGCTCGCCTAATCGTAGCGACAGCATCGCGTCCGCCTTCAGGCGAACCTTCGGATAAGCAGCAGCACTTAGAAACATACGTGGCGGAAGAGAATTCATGTTTCCTTGGTTCGTTAGCGACGAGGAAGAGCAACAATCTAGAGACATTAACATTTTACATTCTTGTAACCAGAGGATATATTACCGTTTTACCTCCTAACTAGTTTGCGGATGTTATCGTAACCGCGTACCAAAACGGGCGGAATGTAACAATTCTCGACACTGATCGAACGGATTGTTTAACTTCCTTTTGTAGCAATAAACCGTTTATTTGTCAAACAGATTGGCCGAGTGATAACTTAGATGCACCTTCTATTCGAGATCCCTTTCACTGGAAATCTAGTATGCTAATCGCAACTTTTTACGATCACTCAAAGCTGGTAATCATATGCTCAGATTGCTTCACACCTACGCAAACAATTTTAACACTAAACCTACGGACCATTAAAGCCAACTAGTATGTGTTGCCCTATAAAAACGACACGATTGATTTTATTTAGATTTTGTGTGATTTTTATTGTAATGTACACTTCAATAATTGTGAAATAAATCTTAACCGGGTCATTTGAGCCGCAGTTTCGTTGAAAAAACTGACGATCTGTATTTGATGTTGCATTACATTCGCTATTTTACATGGGTATACCAATTCTTTTGAGATTTTCGAAATACAGTAAATCCTCTATAAACGCATAAGCCTCGGGGGGATAGTTATGCGTTTATCTGTGACGGGTAGCTATTTTTTGAGCTTCTAAGGCCGAGCAAAGCGAGACCACGCGCGAGCCTTTGAACTGGGCCGGCGACTGCGACTCTCCGCGTCTCTTTCTTTACCATACGCTATCCTTTCTTGCGCCCGAAACGTTCATCGTCATTTAAACCACTAAATACTACAACAGTATTTACACAGTTGAAATCATATCGTGTTTGGTCTTTTTTTAATCAGAAAAATGCCACGAATATATCGATGGAAGTTCCATAAAAAAATAAGTAATAATAAAAAAAATTAAATATTGGTATTACATTGTCATGACGCACGGGCCTTTGGATTGTGCCGACGACTGCGACTCTCCGCGTCGCATTAGTAGTGGTTCACACCGGTATACCCGAGCCGAGATCGGATTACTAAAGTGGAGGGGATATATTTTCTGCGTTTATCTGCTACAGCTTTTATGCGTTTATAGAGGATTTACTGTAATCACGTTTCAACATTTGGATTTCTCCCTTCGTACTGTTTATCGTTACTAGACTGCGAATTTTCATGCAAAATGGAAGTTGTCTGTATTCATTTGCAAGATGCGGGAACTACATAAACATTTATTTTCTTTTTCAATAATTTTAATAAATTGAAAATTATATAATAGTGCTTTTAAATTCTTTAAATATTTTTACTGTTTTTTCATTTGCTTGGAAAATCTTATCATAAATGCATAAAGTGCGTAGTCGAATCATTAGACTGTACAACTCGTATAATGTTGGAAAATAGCGTGTGTTACCCACTTTAAATTGTTCTTATTCATAATTTTAAAATATCTCTCTAAGTAGCTTCATGCCATCTTTAAGACATCTTCCCACTAGTTAGAGATTGGGGATCGAAGACTTGGCTTTTCTGATCGTAATGAATTCTGCTCTTGCGTATTTCTTAATTGACATGGATTATCGGAGCACATCGACAGTACGAGCCCTTAGCTCCGTTCCGGATAGTCAAGGCGATTCTAGAGAATACTCAACCAGATCCTGTCATCTTCCGACTGGTCGCAATGTGCTTCTATTTTTTCTTTTTAACCGCTAGGACGAGCATTTCAAATCATCAAAAATTTAATTGATGTTCTATCTTTTTTTAACATATAACCGATCGCATAACTTACTCGTTTCACCGCCAATCACCAATGGCCAATTGACTTAATACCAATCATATTAAACGACTAATACTAGTCATATTAGTCATATTAATCATTTGTGTCTCGCAGTAAATAAATGAATGAAAGATGAAATCTTAATTTATTAGAAGATATAAGACCGGAAAGATGGACAGAGAAAAAATGTTGATCGTATACCTATTTGCTAACTAAACAACGTGTATAAATTTTGCTGGCTAATTATTAAGACTAAAATAAACATTTTTCTCGACAACGTTGATACTTTTGTCAATAACCACTGAAAATTTTAGTTCTTAACTTTAGAATAATAATGCTATTATGACGTTCTTCGCGAATATATTTATACATTGATCACTTAACTCAGCAACCCTTGCATATTTCATTATTTCTAAATCTATAAAAATCTCCGTGACGATCATTCCACTATTATTTCTTCAGACATTGTATTATTGGTAATATTTATTGAAAACAGAGTCGCCTACATTTTTGATGATCTGTTATTTCATTATGTATACGATACAATAACTTCCTCTTGACATATTGTTTTGTAACTTTTCAAATAATGAAATATTTCAAAGTGGCAGAATTAGGTGCAAGTATAATTATATCAAATGCAATTATAAGGAAGAAGAGCAAATTAATTCATCCAGTCCTTTGCATTCTCCATAACTTGCATCCGTTCAAGACTAATTATACATAGATGTAGACAAATTGTCTAGAAACAATTTTTTATCCATTTAAAATAGCATAGGATGAATTTATTAATTTTTCAATGAACCACATCTAGAGTGCAATATAAGATTAAGTATTATATTATGGACGTCACAATTGATAGTTAACAGTGTACCTAAAAAGTATTTGGACATTAAATTTCCGATTCTCGAGAAATTGTCAATATGTAAACTCTGATAATTTCGTTAAAAAATAGTACAATAATATATTTGGACTCATTTTAAAGCTCGAAACCTCTACTTTCGCAAACAGTTATTTATTTCCTCTAGGATATTGGTGCATGATATAACAGGTGAAAAACTCGGGACAAGTTTTTGGTCGAAAATGCAACAAATTGATTCGTCTATAAAAGCATCAAAACCATTTTTTCTGAATGAATCTATTACAGATTTGAAGATTGCATCTTCTCCTTTACAACTACTGTCTAACACTTAAGCTAAGATATTTTTGGCTGTTTTATAGAACGGAAATGAGGAACAAGTTTGGTCATGTAAGATCTCCATGTTGCACCTTATACTACTACAAAGATGGCAGTACACCTTTCATTCAAAACTCAATAAATCGACTAGACAAAATCGTAGACCGAGTTTTAAGCATTCATTCGAAAGAGGAAAAGTCACGAGAAGAATTTTTCAATATTTTTACAAACTTTTCAATTCGTAACATTTTGGATAAAAAAAAAGCGTATTCAGTTTCCCCGGCGGTCTATCGTGCAAAAACGTCGTAAACAAAAATGAGCGATGGATTATGAAAGTAGAAATCTCATGTTTGAACATCAAAAATTCCTCGAGAATGGGAAATTTATTGTTCAAATACTTCTTGGATGCACTGTATGTGTTGTCCCATTGGACTTAAAAAATGTACATACACTATGCTCAATTAAGGAACACTTCTCTTTTTCGAAAACAATAGCTTGCATTATTTTTTCCAAAATTTGATTTATACTCTTTCGCCCGCCTACCCGAGCCTTATTAATAGGAAAGTTAACCACAATCTTTTGGTCCTAATATGTATGTACAATATGACACTCAATGAATGTAATTGCAAAACACCCATAAAAACTGATGATGATTATTAATGGCTTGTCTCGTCAATGTTATCGGTAATTGCCAGCCTTTACCGCCGTTCGTTGGAACATTTGATTATTGGTTCCTTAGCGTGTTTCGATTCCCATAATCGATACCTTTGCCTCAGAGCCAATGAATACTGATCGGTTTCCTAAAAAAAGATGGTGAAAAATGGTTCGAATGTATACTTCGTATTTTCATGCGACGAAAAATACGATTGACGTACACTGCAATCGAGTCAGAGAACGGGTCGAAGCGGACAGCATCCAGCCATCGAGGATGAATAGATCCATGATTATTAGCATGCGGAAAATTTCTAACAGAAAAACCGGAACGGCCCGTTCTTGGTAGGCATTTTAATACGAGCCTTCGATCGATTCGCGGATAGCCGGGAAACTGGAGTGGGCCTTAGGTGACTCGAATCGTCCGTAGTTCCGCGTTCAGAGATGATTAGATGAGTTCGTTCGAGGGTTTTTTAACAGCCATAAATTTGATACTGGGATGGATGGGTGATTTATCGCAGGGAGCGGTTCCTTGATTTAAGGGCTCGATGTAAAGAAACTTAAGTAGGGTCTAGGTAACCTTCCTGAATCACGTCCTTAAAAATCTTAACTACACACATTCTTCGGTCATTACACACTTTGATAGCATGAGGCGAGTTACATCTCTTTTGATGTGTGAGAAATTAATTGTTCTATATAAATGATTTTTATTAGCTAAAATTACACCTCTTCGGTTTCTGCAGTAAGTTGTACAACGCCAATCCGTTGAACGACAGATTTCTTAATTAGATTTAAAGAACAAAATCTTTTTAATTATGTTGAAAATTATCCAGTTAACAGAATAATTTAATTCTAGCTTCTACGAAAAATGTTTTGTTCAAGATAGTGGGGTTAAATACTTCAATTTCAAAAAATATATTTATCGTGCGTCTTATTTAATAACAGCCAAACATTGTTTTTGTACTTACACTCACGTTGGTATTCAAGTTGATGTGTATCTTTTTAATAAATTGATAAGATAAATTCATAGTTCAAATAAATATTACACCATTTAAGTATTTACTATAATAATATAGAAAATAATATTGTTTTGTAACGAAGCAATAGTAACATTAGTAAGTATTTGCCGATTCAATAATTTCGAAAATGGTATTGATGCTAAAAGGGTATTAAATTATATTATTAAAGTGGTAAGTAGTTTTAGAAGGTCGAATGTAATATATCGATAATCTTGAATTTTTTTAGTCTTTCACCTGTTTCTATACGATACGTTGAAGCTCTTTAATTCTTAATTCAAAATCTATCTCCTGTTTTAAATTGTGCCTACGCCTTTTTACCACAAATACATATAATCCGCGGTCTAACTATAAAGCTATTCTATTAGTAGCATTGCAGATATAATAGTATACAATATAATAGTGTGATACTCCTTTGCTTTTATCACTTCCATTAGCCGATTCATTGTACTATTTACTCATGTATATTGATGTTATACTTAATCATCTGTGTTTCAATGTTTGTATAACTTGTAATATCATATATATATATATATATATATATATATATATATATATATATGTTTTTGTTCATCCCATAGGTATGTAATCTATCCAAACGATGTGCACCGATATGTTATTATTTGCATAAATAGTAAAAAAATTTTAGCGGTGTGCTTCGAGTCATCGTCATGTCGAATATTTGATTATCGAATTTTACTGTGGATGGAAACAGACTCTCCTTTAAAAATTCTACATATTTTACCAACGTGAGTGTATATGTACTGTAGAACCTCGATTATTCGAACTACACAGAGAAACACGAGGGTTCGTATGATGGAACAATTATTTAATTACAGTGCCCGATGAAATGTTTATTAATTTGTACAATAATAGTGTTGCTTATGGATCGCTATACATACATATATTGAGCTATTTAAATTTGAATCATGTTAGGATACCAGAGATTTCAGTCTTCAGTGGTTCAGATAATCGAAGTCCTGTTGTATACAAACACTTTATGAAAATACTCCAATTTTCCAAAGAAAATAAAAGCTTCATCTATTTCAGCCGTTCTTGCTGCTATCCATTGGCACTATATTTATTAAAATCGACTTTATCATTTTAATACCACCACAACCACAAGAATAAAATGACAAACTAGTTATTGGAACGCCTAACATAATGGAAATGATCAGACTTTGTATCCGCCATCAACGCCATCCTTTCGTTTTCTTCTTTTTATTTACGCTCGAACGAACGAAACTCCTTTGCTCGACGGTCTTGTACGGTAACTTTCGGGACACTTTGTATGAAAAGTACTCGGTGGAATAATTTTTCTATGGTTAACTGTTCTGTTTATAACTGGGTACCTGGGTATTCATTTAGTATTTGTTACCTCAGTTTTGCTATACAAACAAGCAATAACGTTTTTCGGTCTTATGGCATTCTTCTGTCACAGCTAAAATTATTAATTCAATCTATTTACCTACATTTTGAGAACTAGTGAATCGAATTATCAATCGTTGATCAAAAACCTTTTCAGAACCGGAAAATATGGCTTTAATGAATATTTCATTACATCCTTCTTGTATATTGTTCTCTTGACTAGTCGATACGACATATCGAAAATTTCAATCTTGTTTTACAATTTCGTAATACTTACATTAAATACGAATCGTCGCCTGACTGTATAGACACTAATTTGTGCAGTGTTGGTAGATGAGATTTCTGCCGGTATGTCAACGGCCACCTCCGAAGATCTTGCGTACAGATATTTACAGCTACGTGTACAGTATAATTGATTCGTTGCGTTGTTGCATATGAAATGTCCGATTGTAAAATGCAAATGTTATAAAACGTTTTGATCAAAAAAGATTATTACAATTTTCAAGTTTAATATGTATCATTTTAATTTTTATCATCATATATTCAATTTTTATGGAGATATCGAATTTTTCTTTTAAATAAATTTTGTTTCAACGTCAATGAATACAGTTGTCGCGGTATTCTTCTTATACGAGTGGAAAAACAAGAATTATGTGATGTTTGGTAAAAATCTGATGATTAATCAACACACTACTCGTCGATTGTAGAAACAACTACAAAAAGGAGATGGCAATCTTACATAGGGTATGTCCGGGAGAGTTCGACCATATTTTGTTGTGTTTAGCAAATTATAACATTGCCCATGAAATTTAGAGTACACATAAATTATACTTCGTGACAAATTAAAATATTTATTTGCATTTTCAACAGAAAACTATCGATCTGGTACGAATCCAAGTTTTGGCAATTATTTTTGTGTTGCACCAATGCCAGTTCTGCATTATCCCCTAAGCATGATGACGGTCCAAAAGTCCGTTTTGTTTTCTTGCCTACTTTCTAATTCTATCTTTCAGTGTTGATTTAGGAATTCCAAAACTTCCAGCGTCTTCATTACCATCCATTGAACTATTTTTTACACATTCAATGGCATTTTTTAAGAAGTCGGCACTTCATTTAGCTCTCCTATCACTTTCTCTTTTATACTATGTCGGCACTTTTATCAATTTGTAACAATATTATTGTATTATTGTGGTCGAACTATTACGAATTAATGTGATCGAACTATACCAGAATTATAGGAGTAATCGACCACTTTCTCAACATAATGTAAAAACGAATACATGTGTAATATTGACGTTATATTATAGTTTTATGTATATTATATCGCCTAATATCGGAATGATGTAAACTTATCTTTCTTTCAAATATCACTAATACTATAACGCCGTCAAAAAACTTTCACACTTTCACAAAGTTTTAAGTGTAATTTATAGCGCTGAATACGAATCAGATTTAATTATTTCGTTTCTGTGTTGAACAAAGTCCGTTCTTCTTCGTATTTAAGATATTAACACTAACCAGTCTCTCCCGGAGGTCGATCTCTCCCGGACCTACCCTACGAAGAACGCGAACGACCAAAGAATGCAATTTCCACCGTAATAGAGTCAAGAAACTTGTAATTCAATCATGAATACGTTGCTTACATATAAGTTTATTTAGAAAAAAGTTGTGCTTGTTAAACGTTACTGTTAAGAATCGGACATTTCATGCGCAACAACCTAATACAGTAAGTCCGCGATCTAAGTCCTTTTTCGATTCTCTGCCGGGACTTAGATCGAGACGGGAAACTATTTTTTTGTGGCCGCGTCGACCGCGCCGAACGTAGAAAAGGAGAGCATGTAAACACGGACCGCTATCCTTGTCTACGTTCGAAAGTCACTGTACATATCGTCAATTAAACCACTAAATACAGTTGAAATTATTTAGTGTTTAGTGTCATTTTAATCAGAAAACTGCCAGAAATAAGTTGGTGAAAGTTCCATAAAAAAATAATGAAAAATAAATAAGTTTTGTAATTGGATTAGTAGTGATTCACACCGATATACCCGACCCAGGATCAAATTACGCGGCATGTTTACACTGCATGACGACCGAGGCAGCTCGAGCTTTGTGGCCCCTCCGGGGATACCCCGCAGTGGAAGGAGTAGACGAAGGGACACAGATCGCAATGCTCCGTTGGACTTAGATCGCGGACTTACTGTACTAAAATGTACAGTTTCTTCCGATATCATATGAAAACACAAAGAAACGAAGAGTGTCCTATCTTTTTGTCCGTGACTGTATGCTCGCCACTGTGCATCCAAAGTAAAAAAGTGTTAATTTGCATTTATGAACAAGAGAGTTAAGGAAAGCACGTGTATTTGACAAGGCGTTTTGTTTTCGATTTTCAGCGATATTTCAAAGAACGTCAGTGTCCAGAGGTCAATTGAGGATTCAAGGTGTCGCGACGTGCCTGTACCTGTGCATGGATTCCTGTGGTCTTCTTTATGGCTCGGTAAGTCAAGCTGTCCACCGGAAAAAGTTGCTTTTCCTTTCGATAAAATCGCTTCGTAGCACGTCTCGGGCAGACAGACGGCGGGGGCATACCAGTTGGGAAGAAAATGAAGCGGCCGAGTGCCACGCGACGCCGACCGCTTCTCCGCCTCTTCTTATTCCGTAATACGCTATCGCGGCATCTAAATTACAGAAACCTACGTGTGGGGAAAAACGGATCGGCCACACGAGCCGAGTTCGTTAGGCCGGCATTCGAATTCTGGATCTCTGATACTTTCGTGTCGTTCCACATGTACGAAATAGCTTACGTGCCAGCATGAACCTATCTGATTATATTTTGTTGCATTTCTATTACCTATTGCCACGGTTTCACTCGAGTGAATCAGTTTAAGGGGGACTCGCAAATTCTTGCGATTACTTTGCAATTATCGTTAACACTAGAACTACCGGATGCGTCGGATTGACTTGTTTCGGACTCTTTCTTTCACAGCAGTTCTATGCAAAAGTGGTATAAGTAATTATTTAACTGTTTGGTTCTCAACATCGCATCTCAAGGGTTTGATCGTCATTAAATTAAATAATTGTAATATAATTTTAGCGTGTCTTGCATAAGACAAAGGCAACATTTTTCGATATCATTGTATTATACATATAGAATTTTTACTTACTCCCTTATTATCCAATGATTAACTGTTTTTACTTGCACGATTTTTGTTTTGATTTTCGTCATTAGAAATTATTTAATACACTTCTTCATTCAAGTACATATTACCATAAAAGTCGTACGAAATCTGAATAAATTCAATCTTATTCTGATTACAAAGGGGCATTATACGTATATCGGTGGCATTTAGGGCTCGGTTAGTTTTGGTATTAAATTCAAGGACCAAAAATATTAATTTATAATCTATTAACTTATACAAAGATAGAAAGAATCATTATTAGCACGAATACTTTGCTTTCGGTGCGAAAATGCGATCGTATACTGCACACAACTCAAACACTGTAACCAGATTACATTGGTTATAACTAGATTACGTTGGTTACCATATACTATTACTATATCAATGCTGTCCAAAAGACGGGGCTGCTAATACTATTCTTCCATACGCGTCTTATATTGCATCTCTATCCACAGTTACCAGTCAAACCGATGATATTAATCGTGTTTTCAAATTGACGGTATGTACAGCTTAATTAAAACCTAAATAGTGAATTTTTGTGCTAGTATCCTGTTAACCACATACATACTATGTTCACTGTAAACGCCGATATTTACATAGTTCAAAATATAGAGTAACAATCTACACTAATTATACTTCGGTAAACAAGAATAAGCATTCTTGATTCCCACTAACTAGGATAATATAATGCAAATATTTACCAGAACCGTTATCAGAGATGTACATTCAATTCGTAATGTTCTCACAAAATATAACTAACCGTAATTAATGAGTTGATTCACTTTTCCTGAGTAATAGATAATGAAAAAATTTGTTTTTAATCCTTTCCGTGTTTAGTTCTTGTGTTATGCAGGCGGGAGTCAGGCTATTTAATTTGTAATATTCATGAAAACTTTGTGTAGCATGATTTCTATATTATTCACAATATGAATACAATACAAGTACCTACAAGTAATATAATATAAATGGTTAAATATGAATTTATCGTTTATGCCAGTAACGAGGTACTCACTCACTGTTAAGAAACTACGCTGCCGTTTTTGATCATTCATTTTATAGAGAATATTAAAATCAAATTTTTTCTTGGTATACAGACTTAATATAACAAAAATATTGCTTAAGCTACTATGTAATTCCCGTTTCCGTTAACTAATTTTTAATCTTAATAGTTTCTTAAAAAGAGTTTTACAAACGGTTAAATCAATTCAATAAATTATATATTATATTTGATATTATGAGAGATATTAAGCATTTTACTATGTATTTTACTATGCATTTTAATGTGTCTCGAAGCAGGAAATGAGAGAGTTGTCGCACAAGAGTAGAAGAGTAAAAAAACTTGATAGTACGAGAGTTAAAAACTAGGCTTGGCATAAAGATCTACAGAGTACTTACATATATGTGACATTCTATCAAAGAACCATACATGTAAGCAACATAGGTATCAACGAAGCTGAGGTGGAGAAATGAATGACTTCAAAGTGGGGGACAAGTACCCAACCGAAGCTTGTCATCTAAGGTATCGACAGTACACGAAATCTATGTTTCGCGTACGCGATCAATTTCTTCGGTGTTTTCGAGACTTAATTAAAACCAATGACGTTTGATCGAAATACAGGAGCAGATGTGCAAGCCTGAGAAACAGGTTTAGCCCTTAACTACTATCGTTCTCCGTTTCGTTCCTTTTTTTCTACCGCGCCGCTGTAACTACTACTGTATAAAAGGAATGCGTTTTCCTGGGGTTGATACACTCTTGACTGTGCACCATTGCGCAGGAGGATGCGTTTAATGGCCGATTAATCTTGTTAGTCGCGCGATTTTTCTAGCGTTTTCCGCGGGCATCCGAGCTTCGTGTAACAAGGAAATTGGAATTTGATTTGATATGATTCGATTTCAAGAAGAAGCCGCTGTATTTGTTCCCTTCCTCCATTTGAGGGATGCGGATGCTTCGAATTCTGCCGATTAACATCTTGTTCAAACGCATCTCACGATCCATTATGTTTAATTGACGTTGGAATAATTGTGTGCGATTTTATTTTTGTTTTTTGTATAGCTGTGAATGGCTCTTTAAAATTTCATTTTCAATACTGGTACTTTCACCTAAAGAAATTCAATATGTATTGCGTATTCCTTGTAAATTATGCGTACACTGCAATTAATATCGAGAAAGCGTTATTTCATAAAATTAGTCTTTATGGTTTCTTCTCTGTAGTTTTTGTTACGGAAAAGAAAGTACAAAACCTTATGTTTTTGTCCTTGTTCTTACCTTTTCGTGAGAATAATCAGCGCTTTTGGATATTGTTTGGAGAAACGCAAAACGTTAATAATTCGTAGTAACAATTGCATGAATTGGCTAAAATTCTCATAAAATCAAAGTAATTTAATTAATCAAATTGAAATTAAAAAATTGAAATTTATTCTAGTAGAGGCTACTTTAACCTTTTTACATTCTAAAAATCCTAATAAAATTCAGTTTATTGAAATACAATATCACAATGAATATGAATTGTTCATTTTGATTAAAAGTTAATATCACCTGTAAGAGACCGACGTAGCAATTAACGTGTTAAGGGTTTACGTATGTTTCTGGGGCCTGAAAAGTGATAAATTAGGTGAAATTTAGATAATCACTTAAGAATGTATGTAGGTTTCTGGGCACTGGAAAAGGATAAATGCGCGTGAGTAATTAGATTATAAACTATTGATTATTCACAACCTAACTTGTTCCTTATTTTACATACATAATTTTTTAAGAGGTCGTTTTAAATAGGAGGCTTCTATCTTCAAATGCAGTGTCATTCATGAGACAAATTTTTGAAAGTTTTTAGAGACGTAAGAATATCATGGAGGAAAATGAACATTGCTTTGCGAAAGTAGAGGCTTCAAGCTTTATAATGAGTCCAGTTTTTGAATGCACTGTATATTGAAAACTAATTTAAAATATAAAACTAAAAAATATGTGTAGTAACACTAACTGTAAATACTGATGGATTTATGACTGACTCATTTCATGGAAATCAATGTGGTTGCTAATAATTAGATTACGGATTTTATGCATTTCTGATAAAAATGAATAGATGTATTTTAAAGTAGTAAAAATATTAGTAGAATTTAAACATACTATTATATTATTTTCAACTTACTAAACATAATAAGAAAAAAAATCAATTTGTCTTTCACTCCATTTTGTTGCAACTCAGGTAAAAAAATTTTATTTTGCATAAAGATCCGCAGTCTACTAATAATACGGACGTTAAAGCGATTTTTACAAATATGCGTGAAGAATTATTTGTTTTTTGAAAAAGCCGAAATTTCGAGTCTAGAAGTGCAACAGGACTCAAAATTTCCATCTTTCACCTTAAAAACTTGTATGAGAAAAGCATAGATGTTGGATAATCCAACGTTCCGCTCAATGGATCGTGGAACGCTGAAGACGTGAGAAGAGAGCTCTTTAATCAAACGCGGTGACAGGCCAAGTTGACCGTCACGTGATAATTGATAAAAATTTGTACAGGTCGGTAGAACGAACAATAAATTCATCTTAACGTCAAGGAATTCCTGGGTAATCGGCAACGTTCCGCGGGGCAACCGATCCGATAAAACGGGCAGATATTAAGCATGCCAGAATCAAAATGGACGTTCATCGCGATAATATCGTTAAGAAGGAACATAGCGGCGAACACGATCGAAAATAGTCTGATGTACCGTTCCAATGAGGCCCCGTAACCACGAAAGCGACTGGACGTTACAGATTCTGGAGGGGACTTCGAACGCTTCTCCGATTAGACGTGTCGATAGAACAGGCAAAAGATTGAAATAAAGACGTGGTAAACATCCAGTTCGAAACTAATCTCGTTAAGAAAGATCGTGCATTTCATTAAAGCTGTCTCGTACACTTGAATCCGTATCGGGACAAGAAACATTGGATAAAGTCGTTTTGTACATCTCGCCAGTCCGCCTCGGAATGGACTCGATAGATCTTTTCGCTAATAAAACTGATCACCGTATCTGCTTGCCATTCATCGGCGGCCATACTCCCGAGATTTGTTCTTCGAGCTATTTCTTCCTCCATATCGTTTTTCTTTCGTAATCTTACCACTTGAAGCTCCGTTCAAGTATACATACAGGGTGTTCACGTAACCATTAGGCAATCATTTTCTCGCGAATGCCCGTGCAATTCGTAAGACCGTAGACGATGTGTAACAGATTTGAGGATTGGTTCTATGAATCGACACCAATCATTTCTTCGAGCTTTTTATTCAATTCGCACTGTTTCTCTCTGTTCTAACTTTTATACTTCGCAGGTGGCAACGCTCTGGTCTACTACTCTTTCTCTAACACTAACATCACGCTTTTCTCAGTCGTACCAACTCTCACTCAGTCATAACCCTACACTAGGGTGGACCTTATTTTTTCACCAACGAGTTTTTTACACGCCACCCCTCAAAAACGTTCCTCTAGGTTAGAAAAAAATTTGTGCAACGTTTGAAATCGATCGAATAAAAGGATCACGTGGCTCATTTAAATTGAAAATTTTGAAAATTTTGAAATTCATCATAACTATAGTATAGTAAATATCGTTGGATTTGTCTTTTTTTTTCTAAATAAGAATATGGAGAAAATATATGACCTCCTTTAAATAAAAATTTCGATGACCTTGAATTTTCGAAAATATGATTTTCAAAATTTTTTATTTTGCCTTTTTTCTGGTTGTAAAAAATGTGAATAATATGGGTAAAGAGAAATAAATTTTGATAATTTTACTTTAACACGAATAATTTCTGGAAAAACATACCTTGCATAGCTGCTTGCACTCGAACTTGACGTGATCCTTCTTTTGCTTGACAATCATCGATCCTGCTCGTGCTTTTTTTCATGATGAATTTCAAAATTTTCATTTCAAATGCGCCACGTGATCCTTTTATCCGATTTCTTTCAAACTTCACACAAATTTTTTTCTCACCTAGAGGAACAATTTCTATCCTGCTAGTGGTATATCAGCATCGATTCCATCAGAGAGAACCACCGTGTGACTTTCCCTCTGTGTGGTCTGTTTGCACTGTCGGTTGATTTGTCCCCGTTTCCCCCAGTGGGTTATACCCCAGAGTCCGCCTCTCTCTGGTAGATGATGCGCGGGAGAGGTCTGAGACCTTCCAGGCGTATCATCATTAATGTGAGTTCATCTTCTGTTTTTAACCGGTTCACCAGAGGAGAATTCACGAATTTCAATGCTTTTCAATTGGTATTTATATACACCTAGGCTCGTTTGCTAGACTGAAGTTTGATCGAGTGGAGAGGGCAGTATCGCCTGGTTGACCTGCCATCACAGTCCCCCGAAACTTCTAAAGTTTAGCGTTATCTACCTTACGAGATTTATACCACTTTACCTTTTTCACATTTTCACATTCTATTTTTAACTTTTTACCGGAAGAATAAATGTCAATATTTAGGCTCAACATCGCTGAATGACAAGTATTGAAAGAACTTTTAAACATCTTATAATATTTAGCGATTTTCACATTTAACTTCTTACATTTGCAACAATGTCCTTAATAATTAGGCTTATTACCACTGAGTGAGTGACAGAAATTGAAAGAACTTTGAAATATGAATGCATTTCACCGATTTTCTCTACTTCTCATTCTGCGAAATTAACCGATTTGGCAAATGCGAGATTCAATTATTTATTGATCCTCTACTTCTATTTAAATTATTTTAACATTATTGAATTCCGAGTTGTATTATTCAATCTCATGTTACTTTTTAGCATTTTTTTGTTATTTTTATAGCACGGTTGACTTACAATTAGTGTCAGCGATGAGGACTATAAATAGGAAGTAATTGTTATCATTAAAAACATCTGTATTATTAAAAGACAGGTCATTACTATACCATGTAAAATCAGTACTTGTAATAATATGCTATCAACTGCGTTTCGTTAACCCTCATCCGCCTTAAACCTCTGCACTCAAAGTTATTTTGACGCCGGAAATCAGAAACTTCGTCGAACTCAGCAATAGACATTCACAGGATTCAGAATATTTTATAAAGAAAAAGTGAATTTCTCAGCAATTTACTACACACAAACTTAAGCAATGTAAGAATTCTTTGTTTTTTTTTAGTGCAAAGGATTAGTTTATCTTTCGGTGTCGAAATGACGCAGTAATAAAAAAATTCATATGGTGGAAAGATAAATAGTTTTACCTGAAAATGAAAAACTAAGATAAGGAATGATAAATTTCAGCTCAGTTTATTCCCGCAATAATATGCAGAATATACTCTTTATTCAAAACCGATGAAAAAAGTTTCCAAATGACAAGAGGGATTGATATGGGATAATTATGTATATTATTCTTCCGACAATAATTTATAACAAATTTTTAAAATGTGACACTGTTTTTAACACTAATACTACCGAGCCATAAAAGTAACTAGTATATGTTGCCTTATAAAAATTACAACATTGATTTTATTTTGGCATTGTGCGGTTCATATTATAATACGTGTTCTTCTAAGTATATTTATTTAATAATTTCCCACAGAGGTATCTCTATAATTTCAACAATTACAAAACATAAAGTCTGGAACCGATCATTTCGTCCGGTGGTGGTAGGTTTAGTGTTAAAAAACAATTTGCATGTTGTTCTGGATATTGCAGACTATACTCATTTCTCAATGTTTACTAATTTTGAATGACCCAAATATTCTTTCTATGATGGAAATGGGAAACAGTTTCATTCTTCGTAGAAGCAATTGTGAAGGAAAATTTAAAAATGTGAGATACAATAACCTTCAAGAACGTCTAAGGTCAGCATAAAATTAAGCAAGTTAAATATTTCGTAGTATTATGGTCACCCATATTTCTAATTTTGATAAGACTATCATGTTCAGTGCGACTTCCATATGCAATTACATCACTGCTAACAGATTTTGTATGAACTTGGAGGTCACTCTATTTAGTTTAGTTGTTATTATAGAGTAGCTCGTGAAACAAATCTGAACGTACAGTTAGTCTCATAGTTGATGGCACACGCTTTAAATCTGAGTAGCAGTTTTTCTGCCAAGCTAGATTGAATAGTTTACTAAATTTTGTTTTTTACTTTTTTATTTACGCTTGTAACGAAAACTTCAAAAATGTATTTCGTAGATTCAGACAAGTGATACATATACATGCTCAAAATTTCATCGAAATTAATTAATTGGTTTATGAGTTATAAACAATTACAGATGGTAAAAACTACAGTTTTTCACGAGTTTGAGCTTATTTTTGCCGTTTTATTCTATTATTCGCAGGATTTTTACCATTTACCATTTTCAGCATGTATATGTATGTATAACTCAGGAGTCTACAAAATAGATATTTTAAATTTTCGTTACAAGCCTAAAAAACTGTGAAAAGCAACATTTACTATTTTTTTCGTAATTTAGACCAAACGTTTAGTAAAATACTCCGTCTAGCTTGGCAGAAGAACTGAAGTAGTTTAGATAATTTATAAAAATGTTATTCTGATTTAAAATGTGTGTCATCGATTATGATACTGACTGTGTGTAGGTCTCCATTAAATGACATTACGAGACATTTTTGTAACTACAAGTTATTTGAAACATTAAAGTTTATTAAGTTGCGTTTAGGAGAGGCAGCTCGTATGACCTTGACCTTAATATATGTTGTCAAGGTCACGCTCCCGAGTGACCTTCTAAAGGTTTACTGCCGTCGCTCGGTTTTTATTAAAAAGTTTTAACAAAAATATATCGATGCTACTACATTGTAATTTGCCGGTACATACATGTATGTTATCATGGTTTTGAAACATCTTATCAAGGACACTCTCCGAAATTTCACGGCTTCAACTGATATAGAATTTGTTGGGGTTAATGACCGGAGGGAGCGGAAAGGGCAGCCCGTTGGACCGGCCTGACTACGCCTGCAATGTTCATATTTTGCATGGATTTTTATATGTATGGTCTTGACAACATATGCCAAGTGACTTGACATAACTTATAGAATGTAGTTCTAACTCAATTAGAATTATATACACATGTTGGTGTGGGTTAGGTTTTGTGATTTCTAAAAGTCCACATTTATTTTTCGTATGTTTGTTATTATACCACACGTACGTTGCCAGACCAACGTGCTATCATTCAAAAATATAGTGTGGCTGGTTCAATTTTTCGTTCCGACATGTGGCGTGCAAACGATGTTTTATAAATCCCGAAGCTGGTGTTCACATACAAAGTATAGAGAGATTGCGAAGGAACATGCGAGCAAGTGTATTCCTCGATATGGTACACGTGACCAACCAAATCTCGAAAAATATATTGAACCTCCTCTTTAGGTTTTTAATATTATTTTTCTTCTATTAGTTTCCTTTTAAACGGGACATATTTGTGTCTATCATGGTGTTCAATTCGTGTAAATCGCCAGTAGTACAAGTCGCCATGAACTGCTGCTACTTGTGATGTACTCATGTATCTACACTGAACCTGTTACTATTAATTCCATTACTAACTTAATTCTATCCTTGTGATTTCATCTACAACTAAGATTTTGGGTTGGAAGTTGTTGATTTTAATGCAACCCGTCGTTCTAATCTGGAGTTGAATTAACACGAAAGCAACACGAAGGATGATAATTAATCGACAAATTAATTCTATAACTCTGCGGTAAATGTATGAAATGGAAGAAACAGGAATGTAACAGATAGATGCGAGAAGTTCACGCATGTCTAATTTATATTCTCCACGGGACTCTCAGGAATTAATATAGCGCCGAAGTTTCTACATAGACTTGAGGGAGATGTAATAACTAATCTACATAACATGAACAGCTAGGCAAACATTTCATTGCTGTTGCAGCCCGGTTAGTAGCAGATTAATGTGCTGCTGGGTTTCTTGTCAAGTAAACCGATGCTAGCCTGTGCGTAATTTCCGGACACCAATGACTGCGATTTTCACCCGTTCGAATCCTATGCGGAAATGGCGGTTAAGGTTATCATTGTAATATTTTTCTACTTAGATTTTTCTACAAGTTACAGCAATCGGAAATACCATACCGACAAGTCTAATAGAAAGGGCCTACGTCCGATTTCATAAAAAAAATTAGTCTCATGGATATTCTGTATTTCATCGATAATTGTCCACAACACGGGTCTGTGGAGGGACAATTATGCCGGAGGGATATCATTGTTTGAGGTTTGCCGAACGTAGAGAAGGACAGCCGAGCTCGAGAGGCCTCGGTCACCGAGAAATGTAAACACTAAATATACCTAATCCGAATTTCCAACTTCTTTATTAATCATTACTTTTTTATGGGACTTCGATAATCATATTTGGTATCATTTTTATTAGAAAAATGCCACAATAATAAAGAAGTTGGAAATTCGGATTAGTGTGGTCTCACCGATATACCCGAGCCGCATGGTGTCATATTTCTCGGCGACCGAGGCCTCTCGAGCTTCACGGCCCCTCAAGGGGGTACACCCCGCACTAGTGGGGATATCTCAGGGACAATTCTGTCGGAGACATTTGGGACAATTACCGGTGAAATACTGTTGTTAACTAAGGTAATGCGTAACCGAGATTTGTTAGATTTCATGGGAACTGCAGTCGTGGACTTGCCGGTGTCCGTTTCACCATCGGGTCGCCACTTCAAGATAGAAACACGTGGACTGGTCGGAGTCTGCTTCACTACCGGGTCGCCACGTGGTTTAAGGGATGAGAAATTGATATCGGCCCTCGTAACGTTAAATGTACATAGTTTGGTACATCTCGAGCGGCAAAGGGGTGCCGTTGTGGGAATACTAGCTACTGGAATTGAAATAGATGTGGATTTGAAAATAATGTAATTATTTAGAATGTACCGAACAAGAAGTACAATATATTCTGTATCAAAAAGAAGCTGTATGTGTGTGACGTATAATCGTGAATACTAAGTCCCTTACTCTCGATTTTGTCGACGGTAGTGATACGTACTCATGAAAATTACGTTTGAAGGGGACTTTACACGCGATCTCTCTGTATGTAGCATAACACGTCCTGACTGAAATTAGGCTGGGCCCGCTTGTGGGCTAGTTCATGCCCTTTATATACCCCAAAAATTGTTTAGAAATTATGGTGGGGGTGTGTGTACGCCTGGATTTAAATTCATCAGAATTTTCCTAGCCTGGTACACCCCGTGGGAGAGTTATTGTTTAGTGTAAACGAGCGGACCACCCTAGAGCACCATGTGATTTCAAGAAGGGAGCAGACAAAGTCATGTAGGACAAGTTTCAGTACGTAACAATATTATCAATAAAATTGAAATTAATTGAAATTATCTTTAGGAATGATTTTGTGACAAAGTATCCCGATTTTGGGTTGGTTGTCACAATATCTGAGATTGATTGTTACAATTTCTTAAGTAACTATTTATTAATGAAAATTGTAATGCTTATTGTAACATTTTAGGAACTAAGGTCACATAAAAACTATAGTAGTCGATACTAACAAACAAGTATACTCTTACTTGATAGAAAGTACGTTGCAAAATTCATTTTGAACGCACGAAAACAAAGAATCCTATCTTAATGCAATCCTGAGCTATTGATCAATTTTTACCGTCTACTGTTTCCGTATTATAGCGTTTGTGACAATCTGTCCATTTTAGTGGGTAGTAAATCAAACCTGGTATTCTGTAAATTCGATTGTGCATCGGGAACGAATTAACCCTTCTAAGCTCGTGGCATGCAACACCCGGAACAGAAACGTTTATCAGCTAATTATTAATCAGAAAACAAGGACCTAGAGATAAGTAAACGGTATTATGCCAATCGCACGCAGTTATCAGCAATGGTAATTACAGCATTTGAATTTTTAGCGGTACACGAATAAAAAATTTGATAATGATCCGAAAAAAGCAGCCAGCATTTACGTAATTAATCAGGGGCGAAAGTTCATGCTAAACAACTTCGACGAAACGTTAGAAAGCCGGTGATTCGATTGAACTTAACCCATTTATATCTACCGTGTACAGTGGTGGCCAGCTACTTAATTACACCCTTTGACAACGAATATATTTTTTAAACTTGGTCCAAGTAACTTCAGTTTCTTTGAGACGATAGAAGGATTAGTTTACTAGATAATGCGTAAAAAACTTTTTCTAAAATTGCTATTGGTCGGTGTCGTGAAGAAAAGAAGCGATGGTCATGATTTGTAACTTTTTTATCTGTGCCTATAATGTATTTTATGCCTTTCGTAAATCTAAATAAATTATACACATACTCCAAATTTCAACGTAATCGATTAAGGTTGCTGTTAAGCCTGAAATTTAAAGATTTTTACATTTTTCAATGCCTACGGCTTTTTCATGCGTCACCCTATTTCGATGAAATTTTGTACATGTATATAACTTACTGTAATTTACAAAAGGTATGTTTTAAATTTTCGTTATAGACATATATAAAAAACCTAAAAATCATGACCATCACTTTTCTCCTTCACGACTCCGACCAATAGCAATTTTATAAAAAGTATTTTACATATTTTCTAGTAGCTTCTAACATTTAAAAAAAAGCTCGTCATTTGGACCAATTTTAAAAAAGTTACACGTTTTCAAAATTTCGTTCGTTTTAAAAAAAAATTTACTGACATACTTACTCAACTTTTAAACATGCATGAGCTTACTGTACCATATATCGGGCGCGACGTTCTCAGCAACTCTGAAATGATTTTATTCTTTTTTCTTATTTTCTGATGATTTTTAATTGTTGTTAATTATATTTATAATGAAAATTCCATAAAATTCTAATTTATAAAAATTCAGATCTGAATGGGTTAAAAATTTCGTTGGACTACACATGCAATGTAAAAAACAGATTAACATGAAAATATTGAAGTGTCAATCAATGTTTTCGATGTAACTTTGCTAGAATATCAGTTTGTTTGTTTCCTCTAAGATTATTTGATACCTATTTCTGTTTAACCGCTAACATTTATTTTAAAAGAATGAAAACAAATTTTCAAATCGCAGTAGGAAACATGTTTTGATAAATATTTAAAAAGCATTTAGAAGCGGGAGAATTGTATAAATTTAATTACGTAAATAGATTTGAAAAATTTCCATCTATTTAAATGATATATTAGAAAAAATTATTTTATAAATTTAACTGTAACTAAAGTTATAATGCATTTTGTTGTATCTTTGCATATCAACGCTGTTACACTTGAATACAATACATAGATGAATTTAAATGTTGATATTTATATTACAAAAAATAAACGTGTTCAGCAACAATTTTCAAAAATTGCAAAATAAAATTTATTTTCCATCAGTATTTTATATTGATCCGAAAGGAAGTGATTAAGCGGAAACAAAATTCAGAAGTAGAGAAGATCGCGATCAATATGTTCAGGTGTAAATTTACCTAGTGGTGCAAAGCAAAACCTCATAAACGTGTCAGTCAAACAGCATTCCTTCTTACTACATGCTAATGATGGGTAACTTTCACGGAGGTGTTACGATTTGTAGATTCAGTGAAGTCAGAACCTGTAGATCAACATTTTCATCATTTCGACACTTCTACCGCTTCTGTTTTAAGTTCAAGAATGACGATGTCCTTGAAATCTTTTATAATTATAACAAGTAACTTACTGTATTTTGTAAGAAGACAATTTAGATAAACGAAGTGACACCTCGTAAATATTTTGGAACAAATACAATTAAAATTAGTATACGTAGCTTAAAACTATTCCGAAGTTTCAAAATGGTTAAATAATAGAAACCTTAATAAATTTTTTAAAAAAATGGGTATTGTTTGCTATGTTGTTAAAATGCATTTTATTTAAATCCTCTCTTTTCGTTTTGAAAAACATTATCTGATCTAAAAACGAAGCATGAAAAACAAATCAATAAAAAACTTGCAAGAAATGGTTAAAAAGGGTAATTTGTAGCATCAATTGGCCTAACTATAAAGTGATCTTATTTTGTCACAATTACAGTCAACATGCTAACAGATAATCATTTGTTGATCTAACAATTTGTTGAACACATGCCAGCAACTTGAAAAACAATGTATGTGTACGCTATCAAAATTTGAATGTTATCACAGGCAGTTTGGTAATTGTATTTATTATAATAACTTCGTCTCATGGTAAAGTAAAAATTAAACAAAAAAATTCATTAACAGTTCTATTTATTTGTGTACACACTTTCTTAAAAAATGATCTCAGTCTCTGGTAAAAGGATTTTTTTTTTTAAAGAAAGGATGTGGTTGCTGCTCTTAATTAATTCTAGTTACTAAAGACGAAGTAGATAAAAATGAAACAACAAAAATGTATAAAAATTATAACGTACATATTTAAAAGATTATGTAGCATAGTAATAGCATATTTTGAATATTTTATAAATATTGTCATGCCTTATGTGAATACAAATTCGTTGATCTTCACACTACTTATGCTGTTCCTTGATCGAATTTATCCAAGTATTGAAGAAGCAGGAAATACATGAACGCTACTGGATTTAATTGTAACATTCAAATCGATGTTCTCGCACTGCAATATACTTACCTAACTGGTGAATACGGGACAGAACTTTGATTATCTGTAATTATGCTCGATAGGCACATAATTTGTATGCATTCTTCCTGTTATTTCCTATCTTATATTATACTACTATATTATATGGGATAATAGTATCTTGTATTATACGGTGTAGTAGATTGATAATTGCAAACTTCACCCATTAACTTAACCGAGGAAAAAAAGTTTAATAAAGTAAAATCTAGTCTTGTAAATAAAATGGCGTTCACCACATCCAAGACACTTTCTATTTGATTGTCTATAACAACAACCAGCTAGTGTGTTAAATGTACAGATCTCTCGCGATACCGACGCATGATTTCTAATGTTTTCTGTCAAGGTTACGTATGTACAAAGCAATTTGTTATAAGTGGACGATTTTGTATTTACGTAAAGAATCAAAGTATTAATAATGGTCAAATCAGTTGGATCACGACTAGACTGCGGAAAAAGTTTTCCAGGTCGATTGTATGAAATCGAAGATAAATTAAAGTGTTTTTCTTCTTTCACTAAGTTTAATTAGTCGAAAATATTGTAAAAATATTCTTAATTTTACACATATCCATTTTTTGCCATAAATGTAACATTTTAAAAATCTAAAATTTCAGGTCGTAATTCTATAGGAAAAATGGTAATTTTCTGGTAGCCAGTACCACTTATTAGTTAATTACATTGCAGACGTAGATTCAAGAATATGAGAATGAAAATAGGTGAATAAGGATATAAAGGAATCTAGCTATGAGTTCAATGAAATTGGCGAAACCATCCCCCGTGCAAGGGTTAAAGAAAAATACAAGCACAAAGATTAATTAAATGAGTACCATTTACGGGGGAAAATGAATTTGTTTCTTATCAACTACAATTACAACAAAACTGAAAATTACACGTTCAGTGTGATATCAATTGCAGTCAATGATCTTGTATTACGTTTCACGTGTACATGTCAGTAAATATGTGACAAGCTGGCCTGTGACCTTCATAAATGCACATAAACATGAAAAAAATATTATTTAAAAAAGAAATGTTATTTTATATATGCTGCAAAACTGAGATTGCGCAAATTGAAACGCCTAAATCGTGTGATTATGTACTTTGTAAAACGATGCTATGCGTAAATCAAAAGGCGAGAATGAATGAAATGGAAAAAAATTCTATTTACTTTTATAGATCTGCAGTTTCTGCGTCAGTATTATGTTGATCAGTCGACATGTTACTGAAATGATTCACTCTGTCGTGATAATGGAGATGTCCTCGTTACAAAATGACAAATACCGTAGCCAAGTCAACGTACATGACCGGTCACCTACTAGGTCGACGACTGTACGTAATTTACATCTCGACTGTCTGTATGCTCACTTTTCTGTACGGGTAAAGGATCGTGTCATAATCATAGGCCTGTCGCTTCGTAATTTTATGATAATAAGCCCACGAAAGCTCACCGCCATTTTGTTCCGATCAACCGTGAAATTCTAAGTTAATTACAAGCATTTCATATGCAGGGTCCCCGAGTTCTGCCACCCAGTCGTCCGGAATCAATCAGGAATAAAAGAAAAATCGGCCGCATCTGCTGGAATCGTGGATTATAGTTATTAAGAGATATCAGGAGCCAAATGCTGGTTAAAGGAAGCTCGCGTTAAATCGGCTTGGATCGAAGGGCTCAATTACGAATATACAGGCCTAATGGCAAATCGATCGAACGCGTCGAGCAATGACTACGAAGAGATTGCTGCAGCTGTAATTGCTTCCTCCTTTCTATACAGGAAGGATTTCTATTCTATAAAAGTGCTTTAAATCTTGTAAATATCATTTAGAGGAAACCACAGCAATATTCATATTTTCCTTATACATATTGGGTTGGCAACTAAGTGATTGCGGATTTTAAATAAAAAGGAAAATTCAAAATTTTTACTTGAAAATATAACTTTATTAAATTAGGTATTGTTCGTTTTTGTCAATGACCTTTTGCCATCATACAGGCAGTGTCATAATTCCATGTTCATAAAACTAAAAAAAAACTATTTGGCAAACCAATTTTGACACTGCCTTTTTTTCAATGTTCATCTCCATATACGGCGCATAACTTCTTATATGCTTGCAATGCGTTCCTGCCTTTTCGGAGATAATAAAATATGTCTGAAATGCCCGTTTTGTTCTTCCATTTTTAAATTGCGATAAAAACGAAACTAAATAACTAATCGATACGATGTTCTTACTAATTAAAGGTGAAAGTCCAAACAACAATGAAACAATATAGGTTAGGTGCTTTGAACACGTTGACAAAACAAAAGAATATGCTAGAACATCTATCGACAAAATCCGCAATCATTTAGTGACCAACCCAATAGTTTTATTACCTAATTAGTTATGTATTTGTCTCTTTGTAATCACTATTTTCATATCCTTATACATATAATCACTATACAATAGTACAAATCAAACTACTATCAATTTAGAAGATGAAACCACTTTAACCGTTTGATATCTGAATTAAATAAAATTCGATGTAACTGAAGATACCATTTACTATTTAACAATGAATTTTTGTAGAAATTCGTATAGTAAATACGTATAGCAATATTACTTAGAAAACTTTCCGAGGCTTTATCAAATATTTAATTAAACTTGAAATTAATTAATGCCTTCTATGGAAGGAATACATATGTACGATTATAAATGACGCTGCTTATTATACACGTGATTGATAAAAATTGTATCAGTTCTATCTGACGTTTTTAATCGTGTATGGAGAACCCAAAACCACAAATTGTTGTGAAAAGATGGATGTTATAATAACAATGTAAACTGTATATATTAGGTATATTTATCGTTAGATGTTACATGTAATAAATAATAATGACATAATTCACATAATTCAGCTAACCAGTACGTATTTGGTAACTTTTCTCTATATATAGGGTGTTTGAGAAAACGTGGTACAACCGGCAAGGGGATGATTCGTCACGTAAAATCTAGTCGAAAATAAGGAATATAGTTATTTCATACGGAGCTTCATTTTCGAGAAAATCGAGTTTGAAAATTCAGCAAATACGCGTACCATTAGATATAAATCGGCTGTCGCGTCTGATCATGACCACCCAATTCTACTCTGTGCATATTCTAATGCACGCGACCAACCAATCTTTAAACTCGATTTTCTCAAAAATGAAGCACCGTATGAAAAGACTGTATTCCTTATTTTCGACTAGATTTTATGTGAGGAATCATCCCCTTGCCGGTTGTACCACGATTTCGCAAACACCCTCTATTAAACATAAAGTATTTTGCTGTAAAATTGTCCTTATAAATTTTGTGTAAAAAGTATTAATTCATTTTGAATGCACAAGATTTATTCTAACCGTGTTTCACTCGTGCACTCACCTACGTATATGAAGTCTTGTCAATGACTACCAAAATAGAACTCGGAAGAAATGCGAAAGGAATTCGCAAAAATACCGTCTGATTGATCATGCTCACACACTTGTTACTATTCGCTGAGAAGATTACCACTACTACATTTGCATTACTTCGCGCTTTTGTGAACGTTGCACCCCGTACCCCCGTGCCCCCCAAGTTCCACTGTTGAAGTCATTAACAGTACATCCATGACCGAGTCGGTCAAATGTATTTAAATATATTTTATCGTAATACAATATTATGAAAATGAGTTGAAAGAGGGCATGAACAGTACGTTTACTCTCTCATTAACTTAACGGGGTCCTTCGTCTTCGACAAATTAATACATCGCAAGGACTGTCGTGAAAAGGCCGATAAAGTGTTAATAGCACACCAAAATGTTGACTCCGAATGATTGAACGAGTAACTGCAGATACTTGCCGGTTAAAATATAAAATTATAGTATCGAACGAAATTAGATTCAGACCGGGATGCTCAGAACCCAATAAATCATAATTATCTCCAGCCGTGGGCGCGTGTATCGCTTAATTAAAGTGAAACCAGAGGACACGAACAAATTAGATAATGTCTTTCTAGGATTAAATAATTCCGGTCGTAAATTGTTCGGTACTAATCGCGAACGTGTTCCCTTCGAGCAGTTTAAATGGGATAGAAGTATCGCTCTCAAGGGGGCAGAGTGTGAAACTCTGGGTGTAATTACAAGCGCCTCTCCCACAGAGAACACATAATTATACTTTCGTGTTCGAGTAGGTGTGCGGCCCGGTAGAACATCCGCCTTTAACCTGCATGTTCACGAAAAACAAGCCTTGAAACACAATCGTTTCCTGTTGGTCTTGTTAACGGAAAAATTAATGTTCGCACATTTACGATACCGTAGCATTAATTACTCAACGTTTGACCAGTAAAATGATAGTTGAAAGCATGCAAAGTATAATTAATATGTATCTAGTGTTTTTGATTACGATCTTTTTAAAGCTTTTTTTATTATGCAAATATTTGTTATGCACGCTAATAATGTGAAAATGAAATAAAAATGAAAATCAGTAATAGTAACTAATACGTTGAATGAAACCGAATGTAGAATCTTAAATACTCATTTTTGAGAAAATATGTAAGTACAATATTATTTCTTATAACAACCAACAATATTAAAATTATGTACTCAAAAAAACATATGTGTACTAAATTATATTTAGCTCTTTATTTTACTGCATTTTAGGTATTAAGAAATGTTATAAATGCTTACACGCATACGATTTACCAGCAAGTATTTAATAAGTGACGTTACAAACATCTTATTATATTGAAAGCTACTCATGGTGAGATTTAATATATTTTTATTTTATTATTCGGAGACATAAATTATAAAGGGTTGCCCATCGGGTACGCCGGATTTAATTTTAAAATGGAACACAGTAAATTATTATTTAATTTTTGGCACTTTTTTTTATTTATAAAGTAAACATGATGAGATTAATTATGGAATATAATGTTAACGTAACGGCCGCCGCGGCTGTGCAGACATACCCTGACTCTTTTAATCAAATTTTCGAAGACTATTTCCAAGTCAGTTCGGAAAATGAAATATGGATACCAACAATTCCACGAACTGTTCGAACAGTATCCAAAAAACTTTCACCAACTTTGTAATCTGTTTTAAAAATAACAATACCTTGTTCTTTTGTATAGCGAACCATTTTTAATAACCTCAATGACTACAGATAACAAATGTCAAACATTAGGGTTGCCAACTTAAATATAAGAAAAATGGTGGGAAATTTAAATCTGGCGTACCCGATGGCCCACCCATTAGTTATATCACTGCTTCCCTGCTTACGAGTATGTTCCTAATTAAAGTTACCCAAAATTGTTAGTTATTCCACATATTCAACCTGCAAAAATTCTTCTTTGTGAAACAGCATTGCTTAAAATGCTTTATTATGATGGGTAACATTGTTATAGATTGTCGAAGCATACCACCAATTTTGAAATTTTTTAACATTTTGCTTTCAATTGATATACAGCAGTGTATATTATGTGTATTCTCCATAATTTCTTTGTATTCGTTCGCCAGAAGTGTATCTCTAAGTAATAACTCATAGCTGATTTGATAAGTAATACAGGCTTACCAATAATTACGCAACATACATTCATTTAGTCTACTTTGTTTGAATTTCAATTACACAATATTTTACAGGCGATAGAAGAACATTTATTTAAATGTTCCTGCTTAGTTACCCTTTGTCAGGTTTGTGAGTAAGACCGTATATCTAATCACTAACGTGTTCACTACGGGACGTCAGATACATATGGTAATCACAATTGTGTATCTACCTTGTGTGCATTTTTATGTAAAATTATAATATATTCTGCTGCAACATTTAACTGAATTACTAGAACCTCGACCTCCTATATCGTATTTGCAATGTCCGAAATAAATGTGAACATGTTCGCTTTATAAAATACAAAATGACCTCTTCTCTATTTTCCATTGACCCTCTAATGGCAGATATTAGGTGCATTTTGATCCAGAGTTATAAATGCTCCGTTTAATTTCTAATTTTTTGGAGCCAGTTTAAATTATTAGCTAACCTAACTTGAATCTCAGCGAAATAACTTCAACAATGTGTAGAAGAAAATTTATACGTAAAAATTTGAATGGATTTAGGCTGTCATACATAGTCAAAACGTCCGCCATACAAGGTTTAATGATAATAATAACAGGAGAATAAAAACGTTCGTTGGTTTATTTTTGATTCGTGAATCCGTATTTCACATCACCGTACTCATCAATTAGATTGGATTATGGATTAGACAATGATCGAGCGTTTTCATTACGCGCACATTTAGCTAATCTCCGAAGACAGACTGCATAATATTGTTAAATATCGAAGAGGCCCTGGAGGAACTGTAGACATAAACGCGCGGTAACCTGTTCCTTTGAGCTATCGCTACCGTGTAATTAGAATACCTATATCTGCCATGTCAGGCGGTTAGCTAGTCAGTAATTAAAACAAGGGAAAAAATGGAGCCTCTGCCTCTGCCAATCTACACAGTTTTATAATCATTACTTTACACCTCTCCTCCAATTTATAAGTATTCGCGACACGAGCGGTGCTCATTAATCAAAGGCTGATGGGATTCAGGCATGCGTAAAAATTTGTGACGTGAGCTGGACGTGAATGTTGTCGGGCTAAGCGGAATCAAATTGAATCTTCGCGTTTAAAATGCACCGGGAGCAGTGAGGCCCTAGATCGAAGGACATCTGTAATTGACGTACGAAATAAAAAAATTGTTCATGCTGTAGCTATAATTACATGCAAAACCCATCCGACTGAAAATAAATACAGCAGTTTCTAATTTATAGCTGTGCGATCTTTTTCCTTTTAGTGGGAAAATATGTACAGGGTGGAAATTATAAAGCGTTACAAACCGAATATCTCCAAAAATATTGATTATACGCAAAAATTTTTCAGATGAAAGTTGTTCAGTAGCGAGGGTGACATCATATGGTGGAACTTTTATTTTTCCCGGTGAACACTCCAAGGTGAGGTGAAAGTCAGCTTCCTTTTTTTAAACGGAATGATATGTTCTATTATCCACCATCAAATAGTGCGTTTTACGATGAGTTCAATTACCTATGACTCAAGATCATTCAAGGTCAAACTTGCAGGGAAATGCAGAAAAGGTGTGATCGTTTTAATTGCACTTTAGTTCGCGCCTTCTAACTTTCACATCAAAATAATAACATGTGTTCAATATCAGCATTACTCAGGACGACATCAAAGTCATTATCAATGAAATGAAAACAAACGTATTTATGTATTACTGTGCTCTTCTGCAAGATAGTCGGGTTACTTTCATTACTATTCGTGCTAAGGTATCCTTCGCTGAAAGATAGTACATGAATAAGTGGTGAAAATGGAAATGTATCAAAATTGTTTTTGTATGCCTATGGTACTAGGAGAAAGCAGGAAAAATTAAGAATGGCTGCTCATTTGTATGCACAACGCTATCCAGATCGATCACCAACATCGCATATGGCATTGAGAAGAGTAGAACAGCGTCTTCTCCATCCAGGTTCTGTGCTTCAAAACTGCTTGATATCCATTAAGCCTCGAATGCGTGAAAACAAGGAAGTCAGAATATGCGAAGCTTGTGCTAAGATAAATATTGAAATGTTGAGCAAAGTTACAGAATCATTTAAACAAAGAATTGTTAAGTGCATTGAAGTAAGAGGTAATCATTTTGAACACATACTAAACTGGAGTACAAATAAAACGATTACACCTTTTCTGCATTTCCCTGCAGGTTTGACCTCGAATGACCTTGAGTCACAGGTAATTGAAATCATCTTAAAACGCACTATTGGATGGTGGATAAAAAAACGTACCATTCTTTCATCTACGTTAAGTGGCCTAATCTTTTCCACAGTATTGTATATGTATAAGGTATAATATACAAGCTTATGTACAGGGTGTATACAAAATAAGTGTCGCGAGCATCATAATCTGATTCTACATCTCTGGAAGTTTTTGCCGTAAAAATGATCACGTTGATTTTCGAGGTCAAAATTATTTCATTACATAGTATAGTACTCGTCACGAGGAACAAAAGTCTGGAAGGAACTACAGGTCGCAAATGAACCTTTCTCTTTAAAAATGACTTTAAAGTTCCATAAACTATTTTATTCCATATACCTACAGGATGTAAGTCAAATAATAATAACAATAATAAATAAGTAAATAGATTTTTTCACTTGATGCCTCGTTTTCGAGAAAATCATCTTTGAAGCTACAGCGAACACCCTACACGATGAATCAAATCAAAATTTAGACCATGAAAATCTTAATCCTACCCAGGACTAATCCTACCCTTAGACCCACCTTGACAACATATTTGAAGGTCATTGAAAGCGGCGAGATCGCTCCTATTTGAAATAATTATCAGATGTAAACGTAAAATTGCCAGACCACAAAACAATTTACTTAACACTTTGGTTACTGTTGGCGCTTATAGGCGCTTAACTTACTTCGGTCCGCTGAAACGCTAGGACACGAGCGGTTTACATCAAAATCTGCCGTAGCGAAAGCATTAAATTAAATACATTGTTCCATACACATTGATATTTCCGTGTAAATATGCTAATTAACTATGAGCCTAGAACTGTATTACATTAATTATCAGCTGTATGAGTATGTAATATGCTATTGTAATAAAAAAGCAGTGACTTCTGTCATAAAATATATTTATTATCATCGGTAATTTTAGAGTTAAATATTTTTTCTTTTTTTCCAATCAGAATGGTAGAAGATATAATGTTAAAGGAGATTTAAAATTTTTGTAAGTTTAGATTGGTATTATTCAATGACATTTTGTAAGTGTAAGTCGTATTTGAAAGGAATATTGTTCTAAGTGATAGTAATTGTGAGTATCGGTGCATTATAAGATCTCGGACAAAGCTAAATAAATGCAACAATGTTGAAAAGTTGAGAGAATATCTATTCCTTTTGAACACGCTTTTTACCTAGAAGCTTCGATGAATAAAAGTAAATCGAAGAATTGTACAAATTACTGCGATTCATCGAAACAGCAATAAAAGAACGCACTAATAAAATTGGATAATTGATCGATAGTTTTTAGCAATTATACACATACAAGCGCTCGATAAGTTCGTAAAGTTATCGAACTCCGACAAACAGTAATTACGAGAGGTATTGATACTTATAGTAATGGTGACACTCAATACTATAATAAGCATAGTTAACGTACAGACACTCATAAAATACTCATAAAGGATTGCAATAATAGTATCGCTTCGAACGATTCCCACTGTGAAATGATACACTGTTTCTATCAAGAAATTTTATATTGTAATTGATTAGAACTTTTTATAATTAATTAATACTACGAACCTAGATCAAATACACTTCAAGTCTTCGAAAAGCCGCTCACGGGATTAACGCTAAAAAGACTCAGGAGAATGTTTCTTGAGTCCAACAGTTAAAGGATCAAAATATGTCATTTATACCTTCCACATTCAAACTTATAACTATTTTGTGCATGTTTTCTCTGTTTAGTTTTACCGATGCTGTATAATAAACAACAGAGCAAACGCATACTTCTAAATAAATATACATGTATCTACACGGTACAGTACTATGTATCATACATATATTATGAACCTTTTTACTGCGGATGTCGAGTTAACTGGTCATTTGTGTTTGCTATCAACTGCTGAAAATTTATTTTCTTCTAAATTCAACAAATAATTAACACACATTATTGTACCATAAGATCCACATTAACTAGGGAGACGTTTAGGGAAATGTTCATGAGAGTCACTCGGTTAAAAGGTTAATGAAAGCGAAAAAGTGCTACGAGACAAATTCCGCCATATAGCCCTTGGAATCCTTTCGTGAACCACGCTTTGGTAAACGATGTTCTAGAATATTGTAAAAATATTATCGCTTGTATACTCAAGATAGATATTGACAGATCCTGTTTATCTTATCGAGTATATTATTTTCGAAAATGCATCGTAAGTAATTGATTTTGCACGAGAATAAGTTGCTGAGTGTCGAGAGTCTTTTTCGAAGGTATCGGCTAACGCGAAGGAAGCGTTCAAGCGAATCAGAAAATGTACTTCGGCGACGTGACGCGGAGTGGTCGTGTGGCAGATGTCGAATTACGAATTCATTAAAGAACGATTAAGATATTGGAGATGATTTCAGCGGATCGGTCGCGTAATCGAAACCAGTGCCATGGATTTATTCGCATGATTCAGGGCCTGAAAATGAAATATCGGGTCCGAGATTGAAACTAACGACACGCGTTACGTTACCGCCCCGTTCGAGATAAAATCAATGGGATTGAAAGCACTTCGCAGCTACGGGCAGCTGCTTTCCTTCGGATATTGCTGCATTAATCGGAGGCCTACCTCGAATGCAACCGGTGTGCAGCGGCAGTGCAGCGCGGCGCGGCACAGGAAAAAGCACAGGAATGCAACACGGCTCCCCGGTTAATCGGAAGGAGTATGAGCCATGATCGGGAGCAAGAGAGCGGGTCGTCTGATTATCGGTCTGTCTAGTTCACCGCATGCAAAGGAACACTTAGATACTCGGGAAAGTCTCGTGGAGCAGGCGAGCAGGTATCGCGTTAGGTCGAGAATAGATCTGAAGGCCGTTTGAATGCCGGTTGCATCCTGCGCTCAAGTAAATCCCTCCAGCGAGTTGAATGCGATCGAATTTGTTCTTGTCGCGTGTTTACATTCCAACCACTGTCAGACTTCGACTTCATTTAATCCTTTCATAACCATAAAAACTGCATCAAAAACTGCCGTAAAAATGTTGAGTCATTCCAAAAGTAATGCAACTTTTTTCATGCTTTTTAATGTTTTTAAAATACTAAAACATGTAAAGCTTTATGATATATAATTCATTAACTCTCACAAGATGGATACTTTTGGCGATTTCGTGGCCGCCATGGCTGAGACACAACGGATTCGAGAGTTAAAGGAGAAATACAATCGATGTTATTCAAGTAACAACCGTAAATTATACATAACTAATATCTATTAAAAACCTAATTACAACTATGACTGTTCTGTGTATACTTTCATTAATTCCCTACAATCCACAGAATGATATTACAAACTACTAATGATTGTGGTTGGTTTCTATAAATCACCTAACAAAAATACGCAACAAAATTCACATTACTTATAGAATGACCTCAAATTTTCAATTGCGTAGTCTAGTTTTAATTTTTGTTACATTAAATTTTACAAACATTTTTTATTCATTATTCGCGGTCACATTAGTTAATCACTTATGTAAAAAAACTAGCGAAACAATAACTGAGATGTAACGCACTGTACTTTAGAAACATTGGTTGTTTGTTGGGATGTGCGAGTACTCGGACTTTCGGGTTCGGGTCGGGTCGGGGTCCCGAAAGTTTGCAATATTCGGGTACTCGAAGTTAAAGTTGGGGCAAGTCTGCGGTGAAATCAGCGATAAATAACTGTGTACTAAGATGTCCAATCATCGGTTGTAATAATATTTCGATTTGTAGTAAACAGTGTTTAGTAAACAGTTCAGTAAACAATGTTTACTACAAATCGAAATATTATTACAACCGATGATTGGACACCTTAATATGCACAAAGTTATTTATCGCTGATTTCACCGCAGACTTGCCCCAACTTTATCTTCGAGTACCCGAATATTGCAAACTTTCGGGACCTCGACCCGATTACCTTTTCGTGTACCCGAAATCGCGGTTACCCAAAGTTCGTAAACTTTCGGGATCCCGAGCCAACCCGATTCGATCATTGTCCGACTCGACCCGAGACTCGGATACCCGCACAGCCCTGTTTGTTTGAGATCACTTACTCCAAAATTATCAAAATCAGAATCTGATTTCGTATTGTTTCATTTTGTACCAAACTCATGACTGCAACGTTGCTGATACGTTCTCGGCAGTAGGATCTTTTGAAAGAAACTATATCCTGCAATTAATCGGAGAAAATGTTTAACCTTCCAATGCACAGATTGGGTCTGTGAGATTCATGAATTAAGTTTGTACCGTTTTAATTTTCTTTAAATCATCTTGGAATTCCTTAATGAATTCTTGCTTTACTGGGTATAGTATTATGCAATATAGTAACACTAGCAGTATGTAAGAAAACTTCTGAGTTGTTTCTAAAAAATGTGAACGTAAATTGAATACTTATGACCCGTGCATTGAAGAAAACAATTAATTTACTGACTCCCATTAACGCACGTCAATTCAGTTTGTTTTCCAGTTGAACCCATTACATTTCCAATTATAGTTCGGAGACTATCTACATCTACGCGCGTTTAATTATCAATATAGTGACGACGCGATGACATTATTACCACCATCATCAATACAAATGGAATCCGGCGAGTTTATTTGCTCGAATCGGGCAAATGTGTTTGCGGTGTACAACCAATTGTCAAAAGTAGCTCGTGGAAGTACAGGAGAAAATAAATCCAGGCTAAATGTGATGCGTACGCGTGAAATGAATCGGAGAACCGTTCGCATGTCGCACGACATTTACGCGATGAACTGGATCTTGTTTGCGTGTTCGTCCACCTACTTTTTTATAACATTACTCCACCGTTCTTACATATTTAATTAAAGCGCGCCTCGAGATACCATTACCGTCGATAACAGTACATTTTGCCACCTGCTTCGCGATTATTTAGCCGCTGGAAATCTTCAATCGGTTGCAAATTAATTTTTTAGATTTTTATTTATTATTTAAGATAGACCACTACTGTAACTAGTTCTTAAATGCACTCCTACACGAGTTGCAGTTCAGGTAAGAATATCGAAGAAGTTTCATGGTAGCAACTTACCTTCCGGCGCGTAGATACCCTTATCGCTAAACTTCTGTGTGCATAACATGTAAATTGCAAATGCAAAACTAAACGTGCTAGCACACGTTTTTGCTTCCAATTTTCCCTGTGAAGTCAAATTACGGTACAGTGATAAAATAGAATCGCTTCAAATTATATCCAATTATTTATGCGCACCTGAAGTCACCGTTTTGCAGAAAATATACAGAAAGTGTACAAGGTAAACTTTCTGTTTATATGGAACAGTATGATGAAGTCATTCGTCATACACGAGTGTAGTCGAAGGTTGGTAAATCGTTCTATTTGGAGACCGTGTTAGAAAAGTATCGCGTTATAGGGGAACTACCGCTATTTTTACACCGTGGTGTATTGAATCCGTGTTTTCAGAACACCGTATTATAAGAGGGTTGACTGTGCCTCCTGTTACGTTACCTTCGGACGCTTGTAATTAATTTAATTTTACAAGTACAAACAGATCCTGTTACACACATGTTCAAGAGCACTTATACTTAATGAAAACTTAAAATTAACGACCGAGGTGAAGACTTCTATGGCGATTGTAATCGATTCTATGTAATAACATGAATTCATATACAGTATGTATTACAGTATTTCATCGTTAATTGTCGTGAAATTCTGAACAATAATCGTCGCAAAACAATCCCTCCTTCCTCGGGGTATACCCCGTGAGGGTCCGTGAAGCTCGATAGACCTCGGTCTCCGAGAAGTGTAACATAATACGGGTCGAGTATATCGGTGAGACCACTACTAATCCAATGACAAAACTTCTTTATTTTTTATTATTTTTTGATGGAACTTTCACCAACATATTCGTGGCATTTTTCCAATGAAAATGATACCAAATAAGATATAATTCCGATGATATTCACTTGAGTAATGGACGATGAAAGTTTCGGGTGCAAGGAAGGACAGCGCATGGGAAAGAAAGAGACGCGGAGAGTCGCTGTCGGCGGAACAGTTCAAAGGCCCACGTGTCCTCACAGTGTAATGCCAATAAAAAAAACTTTTTTATTATTACTTATTTTTTTATGAGACTTTCTCCAATATATTTGTGGCTATTTTCTGATTAAAATAATACCAAACACGATATAATTCGGATCATATTTACAATAATTTTCCGAAACTTTCATCGTCCATTACTCAAGTAAATTCTATTGGAATTATATCTTATTTGGTATCATTTTCATTAGAAAAATGCCACGAATATGTTGGTGAAAGTTCCATAAAAAAATAATAAAAAATAAAGGAGTTTTGTCACTGGGTTAATTGTTGTTTTCACACCGACATACTCCACCCGTATTATATTACACTTCTCGACGACCGAGGCCTCTCAAGCTTCGCTGTCCTTTTCTACTTTCGGCACAAATCAAGGAATAGTATATTATCTCAACATTAATTGGCGCCGGCCAGACCCGTGGTGGTAACGATTATCGATGAAATACTGTATTTAGAATCGATTACAATCACCGTAGAATGTTTACTTCGACCGTGCAATGTTAAGTACATATAATTTCTTTCTATTATTTTTTCATCTTTATATTTTATTATTTTTCACAACTTTCTTGTAGAACAATTTTCATATTGACAATGAAATCGTAGAAAAGTATCTTTTAATTTCAATGACGTCTGTTTCTCGCTCGCGCGTTTCACCTCGGAGCGCGACGGATCAGACTCATTCACTCAGTGAATTTCAGTGCCCAGCAATACCCGAATGAGCTTTTCACCTCGGAGCATGACGGAGCCGAGTTTAGCATAGCGAGCGTTTCACCTCGGGGTGTGACGCGTGACGGACCAGACTCATTCACTGCCCAGCAAAAATTCTGAACGCAGTGCGCCCAAAGAAGTTTTCATTTGAAAAAGGAATTGAGGTTTTGAAGGTTCAAAACCAGAATATCCCCTTAACGAAACAACGTTCACTGGCCGTTGATTCCTGGGCCAACGACGAGGCACTGCATCGCATCGCGCCGACTCCTATTTTCGCAGCGTGCCACAGACGACTGAATGCCCCCCCCCCCCCCTTATTTCGCGCAGTCAGGAAGTGACGGTACGGGACGCTTCGCGTCGCGACGCGGAGATCGGTGGTGGCTCCGCGGACTGCCGGCTTCCGTCGTCGTTGTACGGCTGTTCTTCGTCGGTTTCTCTTTCTGGTTTAAATCGGGGTCAATTTGAAAGTTAAACGAACTCCGACGACGAAAATCCCGATTTAGAGGGGCGCATCGGTGTGTTTGATGACGGGACATGAGGCGGAGTGTTTCTCGTGTTGTACCGTAAACGTCCGCTTGTTACCAGACATCCTTCGCGTTCCTCCGCACGACGCCACAGAAGAATTAGCGGCTGCATCGCGTTGTCTCCCTCCTTTGCTGGCTCCTCCGTCTCATCCTTTCATTCGTCTTTCTCTCCCTTGCCACTCGCAGCTTTCCCTTTCGGTTGGGCGAAAGAGAGAGGGTGAGGAAGAAAGGGAGGGAAGGAAAGGTTACTTTCCCTTCTTTCTCAGCTGAACCGCGAGCGTTAAAGCAGCGAACTTTTTTCCGTGTAAAAGCAGGTTTGCAAGTTGCACATTGCACGTGCAGGGTCATCGTTACGTACGTACGCCTCGAGGGCGACCCCATCCAATTACTCGATAATGCTGACGCGCGATAACGCCACGCGATACGCACTCGGAGTCCACTCCCATATGCAACCCATTCGTTTCACGTTTGAGACGCGGCTGATTGCTACCCTCTACCATCTAAACGCAATATCTGCGACCGCCAAGACCGCGTTTCGTATCTGGATTCCGGATTCTATGAGTAGGTACTCTAATGTGGCGAAAAGACAGGTATAATACGTTGACGTCTCCTTTCCCAGAAAGGGGACATGGAATTGCTTTTCCATTTATGAAAATAAATTTTTGCGCTAACAAACCGTAAATCTCTCAATTGTACCACTTGCATTTACTCATAAATTACTTATTGTATCCATAAATGTACAATGTGTATGAATAAAATAAATATATAATAAGCATACGATGTGATCATTAGTTTCTTATGTTTCGCTGTTCTATCGAGATATGAAGGTTACCTTGAGTGTTTGTGTATTCGACCAGTTCCAGGAAGTAAAAGAATTATCTCTGTATCAATTAAGCAGGGAACAGTTGGTTTATCAGGCAGAAGTTCCTGGACCACCGTATTAGCTTGCAGCTGCACTATCAAAGCCACCTGAGTGTTATTAGTACGAGTATATGTAGTCTCGTTAATAGAGTTTCCTAACCTTGGAGTACGGACCTAACGAGAACAACGGAGGCGGGTCAAAATGTCCCGCCATTCTTTCAGCGAGGGTTAACCTTCATCGCTCCAAGAATTTTGTGGAATGATTTGGCTTATGCTTGGCAGCATCGCTGCCTGTTAGAGTAATAAGGGTTAATATTTTAAAGTGAAAACTTGCTTGGGCGCACCGAGTGCAGAATTTTTTCTGGGCAGTGAATGAGTTTGATCGGTCACGTTCCAAGGTGAAACGCTCAATCGGGTATTTTATTTAGATATGTAAAGAGATTTCAATCAAAACTATTTATTGATGTGAAAACTTCTTTGGACGCATAGCGTACAAAATTTTTGAAGTGAAAACTCTTTGTTATAGTTGTCACAAGCCCACTGTTTCTTTCTTAGACAACTCTGTAAATCAAAATAAATCTGTTAATTCTGTAAATCAAAATAAATTTTCATAGATAATTAAAAATGGTAAAAATTGTGAGAAACCGCGATTTAAGTCAATCGTAAGCCTAAAATTCAAAGATTCTTGCAACATTTAATGCCTATACCTTTTTTATGCGTCAACTGATTTGGATGAAACTTTGTGTATGTAGTATGTACATATAACTCACATAGAAGATTTTAGAGAAATTGACAAGAAGATAATAAATTTTCATTACAGGCACAGATAAAAGTGTTAAATATCGTGACCCTCACTTTTTTCATTAAAATTCGAAAGTAATCCTTCTAAGACTCAAATGAACTCAAGTCGTTTCGTCCAATTTTAAAAAAGTTATTAGTTTTAAATAGTGTCCACTTAATTTTGACCCCGTCTATAGAACTTCTCCAAGCGACTAGCGACTTTCTTTTCCAGCTCCAAATACAGTATTTCATCGATAATTGTCCACAACACGGGTCTGCGCAGGGACATTTATACGCGAGGGATATCATTGTTTGAGGTTTGCCGAACGTAGAAAAGGACAGCCGAGCTCGAGAAGCCTCGGTCACCGAGAAATGTAAACATAACTAATCCGAATTTCCAACTTCTTTATTATTCATTATTTTTTTATGGGACTTCGATGGCCATATTTGTGGCCTTTTTTCTAATAAAAATCATACCAAATATGATATAATTCCGACGATATTTACTTGTGTAATAGACAATTAAAGTTTCGGGCGCGAGGAAGGATAGCGTATGGAAAAGAAAGAGACGCGGAGAGTCGCAGTCGGCGGCACAGTTCAAAGGCTCGCGCGTCCTCACAATGTATTACAAAAGAATAACTTTTTTATTATTATTTATTTTATTATGAGACTTTTTCTAATAGATTTGTGACATTGTTCTGATTAAAATGATACCAAACACGATATAATTCGGATCATATACAGGTGTATGGTCATTATGTGTAGGTTAGGAACGTAATATCGGTGAGGCAACAGTAATGCAATGACGACGCTTTTTCATTTTTAATTAATCTTTTAGGAGACTTTATCATCATATTTGTTATATTTCTCTGATCAAAATTTTTCTGATTATACGTACATATCTATTTTTTTAATTGACGATGGAGTAAGTTTTGGTGACAGACAAAGAGAGTAAATAGTAAAGAAAGGGACACCGCAAGTCGCATCGTCACGTTCAAAATATATTGGATAATACAAACAATTGCAAAATATGTCCGGTCCCATAAATTCACCGTACAGCAGTTGTCGGCCCCCGTTGCAAATTGCATCTGCGTGCCTAAATCCTAAATGTAAATCTGTGACCATAAAACCTCGACATTGGTTTTTCCGCATTGTCTTAGGTTTTCTCTTCTCTGCACTCTTACTATGTATGATTGACCAATTCACAGAAGACAAGACGGTTAATGTAGATGTAGCTGAGGTTCTGCCCGTTTTCAAAGTCGCGAAATGTCGCAGTCAGGAGAGTGTGTCTTTAATGTCTTTATCATTTAATCTCTTTGTCTGTCACCAAAACTTACTCCACCGTCAATTAAAAAAATAGATATGTATGTATAATCAGAAAAATTTTGATCAGAGAAATATTACAAATATGATGGTAAAAGTCTCCTAAAAGATTAATTAAAAATGAAAAAGCGTCGTCATTGCATTACTGTTGCCTCACCGATATTACGTTCCTAACCTACACATAATGACCATACACCTGTATATGATCCGAATTATATCGTGTTTGGTATCATTTTAATCAGAACAATGTCACAAATCTATTAGAAAAAGTCTCATAATAAAATAAGTAATAATAAAAAAGTTATTCCTTGGTAATACATTGTGAGGACGCGCGAGCCTTTGAACTGTGCCCCCGACTGCGACTCTCCGCGTCTCTTTCTTTTCCATACGCCGGAAGGATCCAAGCGCCCGAAACTTTAATTGTCTATTACACAAGTAAATATCATCGGAATTATATAATATTTGGTATGATTTTTATTAGAAAAATGCCACAAATATGGTCATCGAAGTCCCATAAAAATATAATGAATAATAAAGAAGTTGGAAATTCGGATTAGTGTGGTCTCACCGATATACCCGAGCCGCATGGTGTCATATTTCTCGGCGACCGAGGCCTCCCAAGCTTCTCGACCCCTCAAGGGGGTACACCCCGCACTAGTGGGGATATCTCAGGGACAATTATGGCCTAGACATTTGGGACATTTACCGATGAAATACTGTAATCCGATTTTTATCTTTGCCTATACAGTTGGATCATTTCGGCCAGCACGCGGCGCTCAGATAATAAGAAAACCTCTTACAAAGTCCATAGCGCGGCTCACTGGTAACCATCATCTCGTCCACCCTATTCAAAAACAGTATAAAAGTGCGATAGAAAACCAAAGTTGCCACGTTCCACCGCATTTCGTCGTATATCCGCAATTAACGCGAGAATAAATCCTAAGATATTTACCGCGAACCGGTGAGGGGACGTTTCTCCTCCCTCCAGTGTCGGCTATATTGGCCTGTCTTTTTTCCTTTTCCTGCCTAATGGTCGGTCTCGCGTCTCGATGATTCTACATCCCGAATCATGCAGGAATTCGTACACACTCGGCGGCGCGGCGGACAACAATTTCATCGGGACGCATTAGCATCCCGGAAAGTCTTCGCCTTCCCGGTCTATCCAAACATATTTTTAACGATCGCTAGAAATGGCTTGCTTAGGCGCACATGTCCGCGCTTTAGCCGACGATTTCGCGATTTACGTTCGCGATAGCTGTTGGTGGTCCAATGACCATCATGTTAGTGCGTGATAGAGGCTAAAAGCCGCCGAGATTCTCGCGCGATCATCAGAAATCCCGCGTTTAAACGCTCAGGTTCGCATCGCGCCGATAATCTACCGAAGATGCCAACTACCTACCACTTTGACTCGATTTCACCTTTTAATGCCGCGGCTTTGCTGCCGTATGACTACCGATCATCGATATAACGTATGCAGCGAAAAAGGAATAAAAATCCACGTTTCGATAACATAGGGTTCAAATGTGTTTCAAACCCCCTTACCTTAGAAAGTCTATGCAACTTGCTAACATGTAATAATATATTCTTAACAAATTTCTCGCGAAACTATACGGGATGCCCGATTTTAATCTATAAATGCAAATTACTGGTAAATTACACGTTATATATAGAAAATTATTTAGATAGGAAGTCAACGGTTTTAATTTACACCTCTCTTCGGAAGCAATATTATTGTTGATGTATTGTAAGCTTCTTTAATATTATGACTCGTAACCATGGAGCATCGTACACAAATAAATCCAAAATCCTCTTCCTTCGCAATGTACAGGGTATAAAGAAATGATATGTCGCGGCTACCATAGGGTGATTTTACACTCTCGATTTGGTTGAAATTAAACTAAGGAAGGTGCCGCAAAATTGACTTCGCCCTTGAATTTTAAGGTCAAAAGATCAACAATTTTTTTAATTACATCGTATTTTACTCGTCGCGAGAGTCAAAATAGCAAAAGGCGAGCCATCGTACCCCATTACGAACTCGGGTATACGTATCTGTGTGAATTAATCTAATGTGTAATGTAATGTGTAATTTTTCATTATTTTTTTATGTGACTTTCGCCAACTTATTTGTAACATTTTTCTGTTTCAAATGACACTAAACACGATATAAGTTGAACTGTACTTAGTGGTTTAATTGACGGTAACTCTTGGATGTAGAAGGGGATAGCAATTCGTATTTTCACGCGCTGTCCTCTTCTACGTTCGACACGCTCGGCAAGATTACAAAAAAATAGTCTAACTGTACGATCCATGCAATGACACGGTCCTGAGGGTTTTGCTTAAATCGAATATTTACTGTATATCGACAAATGTGTACTATGTAGTTGTTAAAATTATTACAATGCAAAAAACTGAACTGATTTTTGTCTGGTACATGTGTCGAACAAAATGAAAACAAACGAGTAAACAAAAGAAGTTTGATGTCGTATAGTATTGCGAGGATCCCCAGATTAGATAAATGTTATAAACATTTAAGAAACCATCTGGTGCTAAAGTTATTAACACTTATATACAAGAATTACGATTTTAAACTTTCTTTTGTCCGCCACTGTAGGACATTTCATGATTATTATGTCATAGTATAATCGAGTTGAAGTTTACAATAAATCAATACTAATACTGCTTTCGTATAGTCATCGACCGCTTGTATATACCTCATTAAAAAAAATGTTAGAAGTGGGGTGCGTCTTATTTATTGATTGATCCTTATAATTGTCATGTAAATGAATGTATACACAGAGGTTGTGTGGAGGTAACAAACGTTTTCTCAAATGGATGCAGCTATATTATTTCCTGCAAAATTTTGCTTATTAAAATACTTCCTATAAAAAAATTAAGTATTCAACAGGTATCGAACATTTTGTTAAACCCAACTAGTTCTAAGTTACTACTAAATACTATTCTACTATTGTACTAAATAAATAATAGTAAACGAACACGTTCAACCGCAATCTATGGCTTGGTAAATTCTACGGATGATTTCCAATAAACTGGTTTCTAAAAATAGTTTACGAAATTATTTTTTCATTTTTTAAAAACATGCTGTTTTATATTTCATTGAAAATTAATAGCAACGTAAGCATTAACCTTGGTTGCCAAAGGTTCTCTTAGCTCCTAAACGCGTGACCAGCACAACTGTAATGTTTCATTTTCACATGATAATTTGCTATAATACAATGTTGTAAGGTAGCTATCCTGTGGCAGTGCTGTGACAGCGTTTAATAACATGTACAAATTTTTGCTTTAATACCTTGCTTCAGTATTTTACAAACACATAATTTTCGTTTGCTGGAAGCAGAAAGAATATTATTGTTGTGAGGACGGTCACGTAACTTCGGCATAGTTAATAATAAAGTAGCAAACCAAAGTCTCTCTATTTGGAAGAGGAAGTATGCTTATCTTTGACGCGTCTGATTGGTTCGATGTTCGTGAAGCGACTCGTCCTTTGTCCCTGTTATATCGTCGTTCCAGCAACGACGATATAACGGGTGCGCCTCTCGTGCCGCATTCGTAACATTATTATAAAATCGTGATTATACCTTTGAAACCGGAACTACGCATAGTTTCTTCCAAACATTACATATTTAATTAAAACAGCTTTCACATGATTCTATAGACTTTCTCCAACGATTAATTAATTTTGTTATCTTGGATTTATACATATCATTTATTTTAAAATTAGAAAATTCTTCAAATTTTAATTTAGAAATATTTCATTACAGTTCATTTTTTACTTAACAATTATTTGAAGCAATGAGATTGTTTTTTTTCTTTGTTGTTTTCATAAATATATGGTAATTAAATTAGTTAATTGTTGGTAAAAATGTACAAAGTAATATGACAATTATTTGATGAATATAGATGACTAGAAGAAACCATGTATAGTTAAAGATTATTTAAAAATACATTTCATTAGCACCGACTTAATAAACTGAAGAGAAATAATTTGTGGCAATTCATTTATATTTTTAGGCTATTGATGTAGCACTATACTCATTTTATGCGTGAACAGAAATGAATTTTAGGAGCAGCTGTAAAAGTTCTACATTATTTGTAATTGTAGAAAAATAGTAGCTTTATATATCTATTAATTCTCACTTAAGCTAATAGCGGGCGTTTTAATTCTGTGATGTTTCTTCAAAAAGTTTGTAATGTAAGTTCAAAATATTGTTCACGCCTTTTTTCGGTGAAATAGCATGACAAGTTTTAGCATTCCTTAAAAATAAACTCCAATTACTCATTAGTACAACCAATATGCAGTGGATCCAAAACGTATTTCAACTCTATAGTGTCCATTGTCGAAGAGTCGTTAATATTTAAACCACGATAATCTGGTCTAAAAAATAGTACAACAATAAAACTGGGCTCATTTTAAAGCTTGGAGCATCCAGTTTTGCATCCCTTCAACCCGGGATTTTAACTCCCAGTACTCGAGTGGTGACTCTGAGGCGCCACTAAAAATTACTGTGTCAAAATTCAAAATATTATTTGCATTCTTGAATTTTTTACATTTAACAAATTACTGAACATTTAGTTTTATATGCATAAAATTAAAAAATTATATAACAAAGAAATATGTTAAGTCGGAAGAAATGTTTGGTTTTCGGGTTACATTAAAGAGTTAATCTAAGCTACCCTTACACGATACAGCGACCGTGAAAATGAAGAGTCAGTTTTGGTCCAAAATGTTACGGATTGAAACGTCTGTAAAAATATCAGTTTTTCTTGTGACTGAAACAACACTAGACTTTACACGCGCCAGAGGATGTAGAGTGGAATGGTAGCTTCTAAAGCAGGCCTGACCAACCCAAATGATTTCACGGGCCACTTTGATGACGTAACGTAACGTTACAGCGGGCCGCACTTTAGTTAAATATGTTTTTAAAAAATGTAATACAAATACAAAATGAATAAAACTTTATTGTTATACTATGATTCAATATAATTAACTCTCGAGTCTTAATTAATGAGATATTTATTTATCCTTTCTTTCACTTGATTTTTGTAAATCTATATTTATGTTCGACGTTGCACATCTCAGTTGGTTTTCTAAATTGGTATCAGTTAATGAAACACGCGATGAACTCTTTGTAAATTTAATCTTCGAAAATGCTTCACAAACATATGTGTGGATCCAAAAGCACTTACAACTTGTTGTGCAAAATATCTTAAGTTGGAATATCTCTCGGATGTAATATAAGTATTGTAAAAATTAATTTTTGATGTGGACGCAAAAATTTGCTTCATTTCATTGTTGCACTGTAACTTAATTAACTCCATTTGCAGATTTTCAGGAATACTGTTCACGTCAAGATGAACTTATCATGAAAATATTTCAAATATTTTATCATAGTTTGCTAATTCTGAGAAACGGCTATCAAATGCATCTTGTAAGTTTCTTTATTTAATTAGCATATTTCGAGAAATTCTTCGGTTGGCTTTTTGGTAAGTTATTTAACAGCGGAAAATGGTGTTGGTTGCCGACCGATGCGATGGTTGCCTAACGAAACCGATTCTTTCAGTAACATTTGGCGTTCGTGGATATCAAATATAGAACTGGAGTTCGTAGTCGTACTTGCGCATTATAACAATGACGCATACAAATTTTCATTTATTTAATATTTTTCGTATACATACAACGAAAAACAGAAGTTTCAATAGACATATAAAATCGACCTGCGGGCCGCATAATTTAACATGGCGGGTCGCGTGTTGACCAGGCCTGTTCTAAAAAATGATTAATGTCCTATTCCTCTCGTCTAAAGATCGAGATATTTATTAAAAGCTGTTTTTAAAAAAAGGCATCTTTAATAAAATTTTTCTCATAATTTTTAAGGTCATCGATATATTCGATTGGTGCAAAAGACCGATTTTAACTGACAACTTGAAAGTATTATAACTCGGCTCCACATAGTTGCGGAGTAACTGTATAGTTTTTAATAAATTAAAATTCCTTACATTGAATTCTATAGTTTGGGCCAAATTTTATTTAATATAATTATTTAAAAAATCACTACACGTAAAAATATGTTAGCTGTTCCCGACTACGACTGCAAATGTCACTTCATAGTATATTAAAGTACATTCTGTGAGTAAGTAAAGTACATTAATTTATACGTTACCGATGAATAATTGCATATATTTGTGGATGTTCGTTTAGTTTTGATCAACTATAATTAACTCATTTGTATATATTTTTCGAAATTTTGTATTATATTTGTTTTGTAATATTTACTTGTCAAATCCTTCAAACGTTTTGTACTCTTTAATTCATAGATTCTAGTGAAATTTTTCAGTATACATCATTTACACTCCTGGTACAAGTCTCCTTTAACATCCTCGTTTCTTATGTACCATGAAGCATCAATTATCACGTATAGTATTATTTTTTTTATACTTTCCACTCTTCTAATGTGATTTGTTATCACAGTTTTTGTAACTGTGCTCCATATGGTCAGATACGTTTTATTCTTGGCTTACTTATTACATACATATATGTATAGTATTTCATTTTCTGTGTGTAATTTCAAGTATTCTCCTACGAGTAGGTAAATACTTCTTTTCCTTGAAAGAGGTAAGGCGTGAATATCCTGCGATTTGCTTCTACTCGACAGTCACTACAATTTCATCTGAATCGTATTCACAAAGCGTAAAATCGCCTCATGAGTTCCCCTTGTAGGAACTACATACAGTTGTGAGTAATGACGTGAAATCGTAGAAACTGTTCAGCTTCTCGATTTGTACGTATGGAATTGTGAACGCGTAAGGCACCAATTCTGCTTGTGAAAATATAGTCCTCACGGTTGGTGCGTAACAACGATTTCGTTCTCGACAAGAAAGTGCGTTTAGGCACTGCAAGGCTTCTTTCAAGTTTGGAGTCACAGAACCATTTAGTTATTAAGAGGGCACAGCAGTATTGAAACTTCAAAAAATCGATTGCTTTTTTATAGTTAAGTTTAGAAGCATTGTTCTAGGTGAACTTTCCAAATTTTGAAGCCGTTTCACATCATAACTAAAATTTAAAACAGTAAAAAGATTGAAAAATTTAAAAATATCGACACATTACCATTAGTTTATTAAGATTGTTGAAGGAAGACTTAACTTACGATTTAACTGCTATGTCCTAACAGTGATGTAGAGAATGCTTATTTTGCACGAAGATTCGCAATAAACATAACTGTCGAATGGATGAATATTTTTAATTCAAATTTTACCTGAATAACATCGTATTAGATAATACATTGATAATTATACATAGAAAGCGGACGCTATGTTGAATTTAGATGCTTTTTGAATTCGTTGTACAAGTCGACAAAGTTCGACATTTCGAAAAAGTTGTTAAAAATTTCGAGTTTTATAACATATCCTATAATTATCCAAATTCAAGATGGCGTCCACTTTCTAAATAATTACCATAACATCTCATCGATATCGAATAATTACCAAATATTGTTATATTTTCACTCAATTATGTTCACTTTCTAAATTTACTGGATTCAATTTCTGAAATTATACACTGGCTACAGCTACGAAATCTATTGTGCTATCTTCATCACTCACAATTAACTCCAGAAATACTAGTATGTTCATCAAACTGTTTCTATAACTATTTCTATAATTTTCCTATTTATAATATCTGAACAAGAAGATGCAAGAGATTACCAAAAGTCTAGAAGATTGTTCTATAATTTTCCTATTTAAAGAAACCAGCAAAAATAATATATTAAACCATATGAAAATTCAAGTGCAAAATTCATAAAGTAAATCATCACTTGAAAACAAATGAAGATCACTACATAATGAACACAAAATTAAGGCATAATGAGTTACACACAACAAGATTGTATTCGTTTTCACTTTTTAACAATAAATGCAAAGACATGCATATTATATATTATTATATATTAATTAATAAAGTTAATAAATCATCTGTGCACGAATTTTATTCACATCTTTATTAAATTTTTTAAATATCAAACGATAGAAAAGTATTTTTCATTTGTAACACCAAACTCAAAATGAAAGCAAAACAAGTTCAGTTTTAAGGTTATTTAATTCGGGCAATCCCCACAAGGACAAATTGTGAATGTAACGAGCCCAATCAAGTAAAATCCGACCAATTGTAAAAATTTGTGAGGTGATTATGTATACGAAAAAACTTTTTCATAGAATTTGGATCAATGGTGTTGTATCAAACATATCCAAAGAGAATGCACTTTCTGTTTAATTCGTATTCAATTAAAATGGTATAGAAAAACTGCTCGTAAAAACAGAATTGGGTGCACAGTAGACCCCCGTATAGCTCGATCAAAAAACTGTTTAAGGTCGAATTATACGGGAGCCTACTCTACACCCAATTCCGTTATTACATGAACTTTTTTACACAATTTTAATATATTTATATATATATATATAATAATATATTATTTCATTATTTTTGAATTTATTTATTATGCTATTTACTTACTTATTTATTTAATATATTAATTATTTATTATATATATATCAACATATTATACATATATTAATATATTATATATATATATATAAATATATATGTGGGGTCAGGATCAGGACTGAAGGAACAGTATGGAAATTAGGAAAAGTTACAGGGTTCCGTGGCTCCTTTTTCTAAGATCCTACACTTGGGGGCTCGTCCGGGGTGGAACAAAATCGTCTAAGATAAGAAAGTACACGCGTCGATTTTGAAATCAGTGCTACGATAAAGAACTGCGAAGAAACGCTTGCTAAGAGATCTAAACTGTGAAGGAATGCTGAGTTCAAATCGAAAAGAAGTGTTAAGCCTAAACCGTGAAGTTAGCGAAGTTTTCTAGAGACAAATCGCGAGGCCCGGGTTCGATTCCCGGTGTGGCAGTTGCCCTCCTTTTTCTTTAAGATCATACATATATTGAATAGTCAATAAACATACAGGGTGGGAATTATAGAGCGATACAGGCGAATATCTTCAAACATATTGATTATACGAAAAAATGTTTCAGATGAAAGTTGTTCAGTAGCGAGGGGGAAATCGTATGGTGGAACTTTTATTTTTCCCGGTGAACCCTCCAAGATGAGGTGAAGGTCAACTTTCTTTTTTTAAATAGAATGATATGTTTTTTTATCCACCGTCAAATAGTGCGTTTTAACATGACTTCAATTACCTATGACTCAAGGTCATTCAAGGTCAAACTTGCGGGAAAATGCAGAAAAGGTGTGATCGTTCTATCTGTAGGTACTTCAGTTTAGTATGTGTTCAAAATGATTACTTCTTACTTCAATGCACTTAACAATTCTTTGTTTAAATGATTCTCTAACTTTGCTCAACATTTCAACATTTATCTTAGCACAAGCTTAATGACATTACGCAGTTTTTAAGCACAGAACCTGAACGGAGAAAACGCTGTTCTACTCTTCTAAATGCCATATGCGATTTTGGTGATCGATCTGGATAGCGTTGTGCATACAAATTAGTAACCATTCTTAATTTCTCCTGCTTTCTCCTAGTACCATAAGCATATCAAAACAATTTTGATACATTTCCATTTTCACCACTTATTTAAGTACTATCGTTCAGCGAAAGATACCTTAGCACGAATAGTAATGAAAGTAAACTATCTTGCAGAAGAGCACAGTAATGCATAAATATGAGTAATGCTGATATTGAACACATGTTATTGTTTTTGTGTTAAAGTTCGAAGGCACGAACTAAAGTACAAATAAAATGATCACACCTTTTCTGCATTTCCCTGCAAGTTTGACCTGGAATGACCTTGAGTAATTAAACTCATCTTCAAAACGCACTATTTGATGGTGGATAAAAAAACATATCATTCCATTTAAAAAAAGAAAGTTGACCTTCAACTCATCATGGAGTGTCCACCGGGAAAAATAAAAGTCCTACCACATCATGATGTCCCCTCGGTACTGAACAACTTTCATCCGAAAAATTTTGGGTACAATCAATATTTTTGGAGATATTCATCTGTAACGCTTTATAATTTCCACCCTGTATATAAATGTAAAGGGTCATCGGATTGTGACGCCTAAATAACGACACGCTATAGTGTCTTTTTAAATGACATAAGCCGATTGATTTCATGAAAGGTAGCACAATTTTAAGCGTTGAACGATAAAGGCGCATGACATAACTGAGAAAATTAGCGAGATCTAGTGATCGGGATATGTAAGCGAGTTCATTTGAATCTGGTAATTGTATAGCCGTGACAAGAGATAAAAATAATGCCGACTGGTACGTGTTTGGTGCCGCGTCCACGTAAATTAAGCTGCCAGGAGCAAAGAGAAGGCCAGCAGAATCGGCCCGAACACGATAAGATCTTTGGCTGCATTCACGGACGAAACGAGCCACGACCGGCTAATTATCTTAAACGCTTAATTTGTAGCAGAGAAATTCGATACTTTTCCGAGGGTCAATCGTCCTCGGTCAGATCTCGCGGAAGGATCCCCGAAATCACATCGTTCTCATGCGGACTCGGAGATCGGCTGCGATCTGCGCATCTCCAATTATTTCGAGTGCGCGCCTCTATGTTATCTGATGTCTTGTACTGTCTCTTTTTCTAGGGTCGGTAACAAAAAAATATCTGAACCATGAGGTATCTTATATCCTGCTGCAAGTATTCTCTTCACACGTTTTATACACGCAACACAACTGAGCGGCCTTTGACTTCCTTTTCGATTAATTAGTTCTGCGAATGTTCCTTGTGTACATTAACAATATAGTATAATAGTAACAGCTGTTGTTACAGAAACATGTGGTCACTAGCCTACGCAGATGACTTGGTGATAGTAGAGACTAGGGAACAAGCATTAAAGGAAATGTTAAAAAGACTGGAAACATATTTAGACAAGAAAGAACTTACGATGAATGTGGAAAAATCAAAGATGTCAGTATTTGGAAAAGGGGGAAGAGTGAAGAAGTCGGAGTGGAAATGGAAAGGAAAGGACATTGAAGTAGTCAAAGAATTCAATTATTTGGGAGTGAAATTTCAAAGAAATGGAGAAATAACAGAGCATGTCAGGGATAGAGTGAAAAAAGCAAATGTGGTGTTAAACCAGATATGGGGTATAGGGGAAAGGAGATTCAAGTCGGATTTCAGGGCGAGGATGTACATGTTCGACATGCTGGTGATGGGGTTGCTGATGTACGGAGTGGAACTATGGAGATACAGAGAGAGGAAAGAGATGAAAAGAGTCCAGCTCAAGTACATCAAATGGACACTCGGCCTGGACATCCACACACCAGAATATATAGTACTGGAAGAAACAAAAAGGAAAAAGACAAGGGTAAAGGCGGGTCGGAGGGCATGGAAATTCGAGGAAGAAGTAAAAAAGATAGATGGGCGGAAAATTTCAAGACAATGTATAGAAGAGAAAGGAAAGAGAATAAGAAAAGGAAAAGGTGCTAAGGACAGGGAACGCTACTTGAAAGGAAACGGAATGAGTCAAATACGAGTATATTCCATGAGAAACAAGGGAATGAAGTAGCAGAGGCGCTGGAGGAAAGAGACTTGGGAACACAAAGACAGGAGCAAGATAGCAGAATACAGAAATCGAAATACAATGAAAGGTACAAATATATCAGGACAATAGGACTACAGGAATACCTTAGCGAGGAGGGAAGAGATGAGAGACAGCAGCTAATAGCATAAGCAAGATGCGGAAGCACAGATAAATGGAACAGTTATTGAGAGAAAGAAGAAAAAAGAAGATGCGATCTGTGCAGAGATTAATTTGGAACACTAGAACATCTAGTGAGGGATTGTAGCGAAGTGGAGAAAGGGATCAGGTTGGAAGATATAGTAATTGCAATGTAAATTTTGATTATATTTAATATCTGTTTTATTCCTCTGTTAGTGCTCTGCTACTAATCACAGTTCTACGTGTTTGTAATGAGTCATAATTAAATATTTAGAATTAAAACATGTTCATACTTGCAAGAGAATTTATCTCTGCCACAACTTAATAATATTCCCAATTGTATACCTGAAAACGTATAATTTATGTTGAGTTTACAGACACAATACTTTGAGAGACCAAAAATTGTCAAGTTTTCTGTATGTAATACTATACATTTTGAGATACTATACATTACTATACATTACAGAAAATGACAGAAGTGTAAGTTTTAATAAATATGTATATGCTATGGATATAAGTAGGTGTACATATAAGTAGAACTTGTTACTCATTTTTGTTCCATGAAACAGTGAAAAAAAATCGTGTATCAATTTTTAAGAAGTCGTTGTAAATCTATGGCATTTCATTCACGAAAAATATTTTCGAAAATTTTTGGAGACGCTTGAATTTGCAGCGTTTTTTAGGGCATATGGGTCTTCCATTTCTCACCGATTACATGATGTGGAAATATCTTAGAGGAAAATAAACATTGACCTGCGAAAATAGATGCTTTAAGCTTTATTATTCGGAAATGTAATGTTTAAATACTTCTGGGATTCAGTGTATAAATACAGCAGTTTTACGAATTTCTAAATAGAACTTTGGGAGAGGGTTCCAGAAGAGTAGCACTAACAAGTCCCACTAAAACAGTATGTAACCCCTTAATGACCAAAAAAGCAAATTAAAAAGCAGGTTCCAATACCGTTAATCGAAGCGTTTGTCAAGCATAAGTTCCATCGAGCACTAAAAGGTCAATCATTGTACATATAGACAATTCGCAAAGTTTCCGGATACGTACTCACCGACGAGCTCACCACAAGCCGCCACCGTAACTCGTCTCGAAATCTCAGAGCCATCCGGGTGAAGAATTCGAAGAAGGTGCCTGTGAGGATCGGTTGAACGATCCAACCCACGCGATCGATACATTGAGAACTGCCCCGGTGACGAGACATGATTCGAAAGAGGGGCTTCAGTTATCGCGGAAGAAAGTAGAGGCGTGTAAATTAACGGCAGGAAGGTAGATAGAGAATTGGTGGTGGTCGCGGTTATGGCGGTCCAGTGAACACCGAGAAGAATTTAACGTTCGATTCGACTCGCAGCCGAGGACACCGGAGGGACCAATAAAACGGAATGCATTAAATAAATATCAACCCGACGCGATAAACCCCGTCCACGATTCCATCGTAGTGAACGCATTTCTTTCGTCCCTCCTATATTTAAGAAACCCTTCTTCTATCGGAAGGCGTCTTAGACCTGTACTTAACACACGACGCGTACCAGAAGTTTCCGAATTTAACACCTTGACTGTTACACCAATGTCCATAAAAGTCACATCAAATCAAAACAACTTATTCAGTAATAGAAGAATAGAGAAGATAAAGTTTGTCATAACTAGACTGCAGATATTTAGGCAAAATAAAAATTGTTTCAGCCCATTGCAAGAAACAGGAGACAACTAGAAATTTCTTTATTCTTTTAATGATTTTAATAAGTTGAAGCTAATCATTAATATTCTTACAGATTTCTCACTATTTTACTGCTTTAAATTTCACCTACTCATTTCTAGCACAAATGCATAAAATCCGCAGTCTAGTCATAATAATTTTGTAACATTTTGACACCTCGTGGAATCTAATCAAATTTTGTTTGCTTAATAGATTGTAGTCAAAATTGATTTTCAATATTAACGTCTTTTGTGTGTAAGTAATTAAATCATGTTACAGAGGACGCTTTCCCGGTTCACGTTTGAAATTGGCATTGCTATTAGAAAACTTATTAGCCTATTAACCGAGTGACTTTTCATTCTGCACATTTAAGGAGGCGTTGCACGAGTGAAATAAAATCGACATATAAAAAATTCCATCAAGATCAACATACATATAATGTAGTTTATACTACTGTGGATATTATAACATCATTAAGTGAGAGAATTATTTGTTGAATTAAGAAGAAAGTGAACAGTTTTTAACAGATGATAACGAACAAGTACGAAGAGTTAATTCGTCATACTCAATTAAAAGGTTAAGAAAACCTTAGCTGTGTTTCATAGCTTTCTAGAAAGTACTAAATAATCACCGGTATATAATGTGTTGATATTACTATTTAAAAACTTATCAAGAAGTCCTTAGTTGTGTATGATATGTTTCGAAAAGTTATCAAATAATCACCGATAGATAATGTGTTAATATAATTTTGCACAAATATCTGCAGTTTAATGCTGCTTTCCTTATATGTCTTTGTGGCGAGTTACCCCATTTCGAAAACTTCTCCAATGGTTGCAAGATACCGTGTCGACACCAAGCGGCTAACAATGACCGTGATGGAGCTAGCAACTCGATAAAAACGTTGTAATAGGTTTAACAGACCAAGAGGACCAACGCGGTCGAATGTCTCCTCGAAGATAACGAGCTAGTTTGCGGGACCGTCGCGCAATCCCCGAGTAATGGCCCCTTAATGCCACCGACGCGATGTTCTGGATGAATATCGCAGAACATACGGATAACGTTATCATGTTTGTCGAGGGGAACGACAGTTTACCGAAGAAGGTCGCCGCTGGTTCGCGGTTTCGCGATTGGCCTGCGACGTGCCATTCGCGCTTTATTTCCTCTTTCGATATTTAACTGGAATTTACGATTCTTCGCAGAAGGCCTCTTGAAAGGCGTCTCTAAAAGTCTATAAAAGGACACATTGATTCCATGTTCTACATAAGAGTTTGATTAGGCCCGTGATTTCTTACTCAACAAGCGCAGAAACATATCCACTCGGTGGTCGAGCCGTGGAAATTTATGCCTGCAGATGCTTTTATTTATGTCACCGTCGTGTGCGGAGTATTGGTTGCTAATGGAATTAACATGGGGCATATAAACTACCGCTAAAAAACATTCGACCAGTTATAGTGGTCACAGTCTAAAGAAAAAGGGAAAACAAAATGAAGACATTGCAAACTACTTGCCTATAATTACAATTTTATCATTTCTCATCAACTACATTGTTTATATAGTCTATATACTTTAAATATACATATAAAAGCTAGGGTATCCACTCATGTTTTGTTCATTAAACGAGCTAATTTCGTCATTAATTGTGTACATGATCGCGTGTTTTTTAGTGGTGGCGTCATAATGAATTTTTTTTTGCATTCGATTTGTATCGCAAGCAAAAATAAATTTTCGTCCGAGCATTTTACTGTTAGGTGACTATTTTATAAAGTAGAATGTTTATAAACTGTAAGAATAATGGATTCGAGGATTGATAATAAATGTTAAATGTTCAGATTTAATTCCTTACCGTTTTAATATTGTGTATACAATTTTCAGCTATGTTAATAACTTTCTTAATCATGTTAATATGTTCTTAATATGTTAATAAATTAATACGTTATTGACAATTTTTCGAAAACATCTTTTCTGTAGAAGTTATGAAAACAACTTAAAATATTAACGTGCTATACTTAAGGAAAACGTTCTCACGTTATTCTTCCGAGCGATGTTTCAAATGTTCACACAGGTGTGGAAGGAAAACAAGCTCGACTTTTCACACCAGACGTTCATAGCACATTTTCACGCTATTCTTTCTTATTACGAACATTTTTAGAACTTTCTGTATACTTACGTCAAACAAAATATTTATGTAGAAGTATATGTTTACTTCAGACGTTACCGTTATACAATATTTTCGTGAGAAATACTCATTATAAATTGTCCTAATAGTTTAATAAGCAAATAATGTCCAAATTATCTGTCTATTTACATACTAGTGGTAAATACATAGGTAATTTTGGACTCTAACCTAAATACGTTCAGTTATCTTCATTATCTTTGTTTCAGTTATTAACAAAGTACAGAATTATAATCAATCAATTAACTATTGCCTCAAGCAAAAAAGCTTCTATTTAATCACAGTTACATGTCTTTGCAATGAGTCACAAGTTATAAATTGTTTATTTATGTATTTACAGATTACACTGTCCAACACCAAATTTGCTTCGAAATTATTGTTGGGTGGTTCTTATACAGCTTTTGTGCTGATTCCGAATCTGCCGATACATTTTCTTCTACGCGCACAGTATTCGAGAAACGACTTTGAAAAAAACCTATTTTTCAAATTTAAACAAATATTGTGATGTTATTATAAAAGATATTGAATTGTTCTTTGCAGCGAAATATTCTGTCGACTTTCCCGAATACAGTGATATCCAGGATTAATACATTATGAATGTTTAAACGTGTTTAAACGATCATTAAAGACGGAGAGACACCATTTTTGCACCAATTACTGAGGATATTTTTGAATTTAATTCAAAAAATAAGGGTCCAGCGTAAAATCGAACTATATCACGCGATAGAGCAGACTTTCATCTTGAGAAACCCCCCTTTGAAGTTTGCATCATCGACGTTTTTACCGAACCAGAAAGCAAAATATCTACGCCCGACACGAGTTGCCGCCAGTGGTGCTCTTCCACTAGCGCGGTCGTTCGTCGGGATACGGCGCGGCGCACAGTGGTCCCATAGACCGAAAACGTGGCCAAAACCCCAAAAATGAATTATGAGCTAGGACGTTTTTACCCATTGGGATGGATACTCTAATAGTGACTCCGTAGTGGGGTAAACGAGAAAATGCTTGCATTTGTTTACCTGAGTAGCAGTCGTAGTCGAAACTTTGCTTTCGTTAGACGGGCACTTTTCACGAGCGTGAGCGTACGTACGAAATATGTTTAAGTGCAAAGTGTGTAAGCTATATTGGTAGCTAGTGATTTGTGTGCTACATAATGGATACAGTTTGTGGAGGTGTGTTCAATCGTCGTTAGTGCTGAGTTGTTAATGTTAACCGGTTAAAAGTTACAGGGAAGGGGAACGTCAAATATGATGTATACATTTTAAAGATGTAGAGATAAGTTAAAACTTCTACCAAATTCCGTCGAATATCTTACATATGGTCTTAGTTTATATTATCATCTTGCAATATGTAAAAAATAAGCTGCGGATAGCTGTTATTTCTCACGTACCGCCATTTTATATAGCTCAGAGTAAGCATTTTATTAGCTTTCACCCAAAATATCTCGGAAAGTATGAATGATACTAAAAAATGTTTGAAATAAAAATTTTATGGTTTCAAGAAACACATTTGACGATGATATGCGTTTGATCTATTAGTGACCTTGAAATGTTCTGCGAAGGTCACGAGTCAATTTTTGAAAAAAGAGCGTTATTTTTTTCATATTCTTATAACTGATATTCAGACATTTTCAAAACAATGTAATAACATTATTTTTAGTCAATGTGATACCGAGATATAAATTTTTCGATTAGAGAGCTAGAGAGGAACCGACCTTCAAGGGACAGACAGATCTAAGTAAATTAATTCATAGGAGTAATTGATTAACTTTTTAATTAAATCTTAGACAATATGGTTTAAATATTAATTTCTATTATTTACTTTCAGGGTCTCGTGATAGCGAAATAAGATTTTGAATTTTTCCAATCGGTTCTTGTGCTTCACGATCGCAATACGTACGATACAATTCGAAATGAAAATTTTTAAACAGATCTAACAATTTTTTAACGTATGCGTTCGCCATATTGAATCCGCCATTTTGTTTTTTCAAATTTTGAGTTCAGATTTGTAATCAGCGGTCCCAAAAATCATGGGATACCAATTTTTGGAGAAATTGAAGTACGTTTAGGGGTTTTGGCCAGCTTTTGGGGATTTGGGACCACTGTATGGCGTAACGGCGATACAATGGCTTCTTTATTATTTATTAGTACATTTATTCTGTATAAATTATTTTATGTCAGTCTCTTGTTCATAGTATATTTCATACTAAAAAGCTCTTTTGTAACAAAAATTAATTTTATACACAAATCTATTTAATATCGCTTATTGTGGAAATGATTAATAAGGAAAACTAAATACAAAAGAAAGATTTACTAAATTATTTTTTTGTTACAAAAGACCTTTTTAGTATGAAATATACTTACTATGAACAAGAGACTAACGTTAAGAAAATACATAAAATAATTTAAACAGAATAAATGTACTAATAATTAATGGCACGAGTACGATTTCTGTGGCCCCTCGTACGATTTCCGCCCCCTCCACGACCTAACCACAACTCATACTATTCACATGATTTTTCCATTACTAGTTCAAATTCTGAATGACAGCTACAATGCAAAGATTATGCGAATAAAATTTCATTTTCTACAAGAACAGGTTACCGAGATATTTGGAAATTTATAAAAAACAGGAAATCTACTTTACCGGCTAAACGATGCCAATTTGACATCATGTTATATATACATTTTTTTCTTGAAATAATCCCAAGAACACAAATCTAACCTCAAAACGAGGGTCCACGGAAATCGTACTCTCCCCTAATTAATAAATAACAATATTATAACACTAGCATAACATTTAACATTTAAATAAGCTGACATAATTTGTGCTCTTAGCCACTGCATCGCCGTTACGCGGCACCGTATCTCGACGAACGACCGCGCTAGTGGAAGAGCACCACTGGCGGCAACTCGTGTCGGGCGTAGATATTTTGTATTCTGGTCCGGTAAAAACGTCGATGTTGCAAACTTCAAATTGGGGTTTCTCAAGATGAAAGTCTGCTCTATCGCGTGATATAGTTCGATTTTACGCTGGACCCTTATTTTTTGAAATAAATTCAAAAATATCCTCAGAAATTGGTGCAAAAATGGTGTCTCTCCGTGTTTAATGATCGTTTAAACACGTTTAAACATTCATAATGTGTTAATATTGGATATCACTGTATTCGGGAAAGTCTGCAGAATCTTTTGCTGCAAAGAACAATTCAATATCTTTTATAATAACATCACAATATTTGTTTAAAGTTGAAAGATAGGTTTTTTTTCAAAGTCATGTTTCTCAAAAACTGTGCGCGTAGGAGAAAAAGTAAGGGCAGATTCGGAATCAGCGCAAAAAAACTCTATAAGAACCTTCTATAAGAACGAAGTATGTATACGTTTTACCGTATTGTTAGAGAAGTTTCTTTTAAAATACAAGATAAATTTTAAAATACAAGACATCCAAACAATAAAATATTATGAGCACTTAGTATACAATCATATTCACAATTTTAGTAGTTCCTTAAATGATGCTGACAAATTAACATTTTCCAGTAGTTGTAACAATTTAACTACGATGTGTATCCATTCAATAGTTCAAGATTTGTGTTACGCACGCAAATTATCTGCAATCATCGTCCTTATAACAAAATATTGGTCACTAAAAAATGTTTAAATACAAGTATCTAGACAAGCATGATCATTTATCGTTGATCGAAGTTGCAACTGTTGCAACATAAAAGTTTATTGCATCCCTAGTCACGCATAAACAACCTGAAATATTACCCACTGTATATGCATATACGTATTTCCTTTACCATAGTTCGATAAGAACGCGATCTCAAGCCAGCCTATTTCCTGGAGTTTTATTCCCTAACCCCTTATCCTTGGTGGCGCGGCGTAACTACCGCCATTCTAGTGGGTAGCTTATCCTCTGCTTGAAACAACTTGGTTGAAACGTTTCGCTCTATTGGCTGTATATCGCCGTCCTGCTAATATTAATCTCCTCATGGCGACGTTAATGACCCTGTAACTGAAGATGCCCGAAAGACGAGTCGATAACCGAACAATGGCGAATCCTCCTTTTCCATGTTCCCATTTTCGGTGATCACTCATAAAAAAGGAGGAGGGGCTTTAAAGATTTGGTTACCGCATAAGTTCTGTACGTCACTTCGTTCGCATAAAGTCTATCAGAGTGTCACTCGAGTCAAACATAACGAAAGAGCACAGCAAGGACTCTAAATTAAGGACCATGCCTCGTCCATCGAAAGATTGTACTGTACCTCCATGACAACGCAAGTACACTCATGAGTGTGGGAGTCGGGCGTATGATTAATATTAACATAAATTCACGAATATAAGTTTTATTTTAAGACCATCTGCCTAAAGTAACTACACTTTTTTAATGCAACGTTAATAAATTAGTTGCACATATATGTGCCCTTACTTCGATTTACAGAATTAACTAACTTATTTATTGTAACTAAAAGCTTTTATTTAACTTTATTACAGTACCTGAAAAAAATTTGAAGTTCTACCGATCTCCTATCGTCTAAACTATTGCTATTAATTTTTTTCTGTAATTAATGGCACACGTTTATAGTGCTAGATAAATCTTATCTCACAACTGATTTTATAAAATATTTCTATCCGTTGCAGTTCAAAATATATTTTACGTTGAACTTGATTAAACTCGTTAATTTAATTTATTTTTCGTTCTGTCCTCTGCGAACTGTTAGTTAATTTGATCTGAGGTTACAGTATTTATTAGGTACCATACTTTCGTTGTAAAATAAACAAACAAACTAAAAATTTAGAAATTATTGCCTTTTCTAAACGATAAAGTCTATATTATAAGTCTATATCATTATTATATATTGGAAAATGGTTAATGAAATCCACCTATTCGTAAACTATAATTGTTTGAAAGAAAAAAAAACGTAAGTAGTCGAAAAAATTGTATTGGGTGGAGTCCCACTTTATGAACAGTTTATTAGGTATATAAATTAAGTTGTAGCTCTCACAATGAATCACGTCAACTTTGTTGTACATTGAAATTTATTATTAGATTATTTTCAAGATTTCAATGTACATATTTTGCTTGTTCTTAAAAGAACGATAAACACGTAAATAAAAAGCTACGAATTAATTTGTACACCTATTAATCATTACATATTGTCCTTGGACGGATTCATATATGTACATAGATGAAGTCGTACCATATGTTCTTTCAAATATGTTTGATACATTGACGGCATGTCACTCTTATAGGGGAGACGGAATTATTTATACATATTTAAAAATGAATTATAACTGTAATACGTATAGTCATTGTACGGTTAAGATCTGGAAAATGCAAGAAGGTTGAAGGGCTACTCAGTGTCACACATTTTAACTTTCCAATAGTTATTGTATTAAACAAATTGCTTTGTTATAGTGGAAGTTTCGTGGTTGTTGCTTTGACAGTCAAAGTTACGTGCACTTACACTATGAGTATAATAAATGTCAAAAATGGACTGTGTCAAAATACTTTATCGGTCAGAGATCACGTAGGCACCTGACATTCGAGAAACAAGAGAACCAAAGAATTAACAAGATCTAACTGCCGACAAGTAATTCGCGGTAGGTCGAAACTTGTAGGATAGCAATAAGTCGGAAGACAAGACAGCGGGGGTGGAGTACATCGGTTTTCCATTGGCCGTCCCATGGGAAATCCACATGTGTTCCGAGAACGAGTGCGAGTCCTTTCGGAGTCGGTACGGTGTCCTTAGACGAGCGAAAGACGACCAGATATATTTATGTGACACCACGGTCGATAAGGGCAACAGCCAATTAAAGTTGAAAGCCGGCCGAAACAACCCCCCGCTGCCGTTTGACGGCGCTTCAATCACCAAATCGCCGTCAGCTTTTGACTACGCAACCTTTTGTCTCCCTTTCACCACGCCCCTATGACGTCCTGCGCAGGAGATGATCCTTTTTGAGCTCCTCGATGTCTTGTTACCGAGGACCATTTCCTTCAAGACTTAACGTCGTGTAAAACCCAAGGGGTGAAGGCGCGACTTGTTTGATTGGGATGAAATTGTACGCCGCAACGGTGACATGAAAGTGACCTTTTTTGAAACTCGATGTCCGACCGGTGAAAATTTGTAGGCTTTTCCATTCACGCCTTCCGGATTTTCGGAGTTCTTCGCGTGGAAATCAAATCTCGGCTCGCTTTTATACCTGCCTCGTATTCTCCGAGATTTGGGAAGCATTGTGCAAGAAACTGTCATAAAAATGGCTCTTGAGCGATACCCACGCAATTTATTGGGGGGTCAAGTAGATTCAGAAACGTAGAAAGGCGTCCTTGTGGGTTTTATTTTCGACAATAATATGATTCACGGCTCGTAACTTTGGGAAATTATTCTTGCTTCGGGTAATGTACTTACCTTATATGAAATATTTAGTATATTAATGAGTACATAATGGTCTTAATCTTAATGTAATAGCTAGAGCCTGTATACATACAGTCTGTATACCTACGAATTATTTTTATGTATTACAGGATGCACTATAATCAATAATTCAAATACTCTTCATTATTTAAATACATAAGGTCCAACTTAGAGAAAGTATAAATAAAATATTTATATTACAGTCTGGAAATATTTATGCGTATATTAATAATTTACTTATAATTATGCAGTAAGGGAATCATTTTTTCTTATCATGTGAAGGAACAAGATTATTTATATTCTTCAAATATTAAAATACTCTCACAATTAACATTTCATGTCCTAAGGTACGAGCAGTAGTAAGAACCCACTAATGATTAATACTGAAATCAATTTTATTTGTAAAAATTTTATTTATTATACATAGTCGTTGACAACTGATTGTATGATTAAACCAAAATTTATTTAACTCTGATTCGTCCCACTTGTCGATTTAGTACATTTTCCACTGCTACTGAACAAAGAATACGTTTTACAGATTGTTTTACGACTTACGAACGATGTAAATAATTTTATTTACAGAATACCGATTACTGAAATGCAATTTCTACCAATAAATAAGTCCTATATCAAGAGAAATACTTTTAGCCTCAGCCAAATTGTTCTGTGACAATTTATGACGCGACGGTTGTCAAAGAATTGATAATACAAATCAGTGGAATACTAACAGGAGGATATTATTTCTTCAGAGGTGAAGGATCAGGACGTGATTAACCTCGGATGTTGATAGTTTATCAGGCTCTAATCTGGGTGGATTCTCGTTAAAATCGGACACGCCGCCTGCTCGTTCGACCCGTCGTACATCAGGCTCGTACTTACTGAGTGGCCTGTCCCGTTTACTTCGATCTTTTTCTCTTTTCTCTTTTCGTCGCGCGTACACGAACGAACAAAGGCACGCGAACTGCCGCGAGACCGTCTTCCACTTCTTCCGTCCGTTCCTGGCTACTCATTACATCATAATTCAAGCAGCTGCGCCGACACGGGCACAAATATTATGATAGACCACCTTTCGTGCATCGAAGAGCCAAGCACACCGGTCTGAAGATCGAAAATGAAGGACCGAAAGTCCTAGCGAACTTTACAATTTTACGATTGCTCATTCTGTTCTAGATGAACGTAACATGTTACCAGCAGACAGTTGGGGCTCGCATGCTGATGTTACATTTGTTACAGAAATTCTTATCTCTTGTTAATTAACCCCCTTGCGCTATGATTTATTTTACGGTTGAAATCATTATAACTTCTTTATCATTCTCAATTTCCTAGAAGAAGAAGAAAATTTGTATTTATGGTACACTATTTATATATTCTCCAATAGCTATATCATATTGATAACAACAAAATACAATTTTATTTCGGATTAAAGAGAACCAATAACAAAACATATTTAGTAGATTCTGTTGGAAATTTTCATCACAAGTCTGACACGATATTGTAGTGCAAGGGGTTGGCCCATTTAGATCTACCGTACCATATATCATTCGGGACAGTCAAAGTGGTACTCGGTATGAATGCGAATGGAATTCGCGAATAGCCATCTGATTGGTCATGCGTACACAGTCGAGTCACAGGCTTCTCGCTATTCGCTGAGAAGATTACTACTACATACACAACATACTACTTCAGGCGTATCGCATCGTTTGTCTGTGAAATTTGCGCCCCTTGCCCCTGTGCCGTCGCGAGTACCACTTTGGATTAGTGTTGGGATATGGTGCAAGATTTCACGCGCATGCGCGGCGATTTCAGCCTCAGTAATGTAAGATTCTCGATAAAATGGAGTACCTTGATCACCCAGCAGAATTTTAAAAAATTAGTGTGATTTGATTCTGAAAAATAAATGTATAACATGTGTATTTGTATATATTTTGTAACTCGTAGGACACGTCCTGAAGTCTTTTTGTCCGGAACAGATTGTTTCGATACATTCCCGCCAATATAACTGTCTCAGGGCTCCACTACCTATGTCATCATGATATAGATACATTACTGTTTTGGCCGCGCATGCGCGTGAAATCATGCACCATATCCCAACACTGCTTTGGATGTCCCGAAGGATACGTACAGTACAGTTTATCAAAAACATTTTAATGACGTACTCTTCCAAGGTTCATATTACCGATTTGTCTTGACGTCAAAGAGAAGGTATAAACAACACAGCAACTCACATAAATTTATTGTATTTTTTATGTTTCTGATGATTTTTTAACGTCGTTAATTGTATTTATAACGAAAATTTCATAAAAACCTGGTTAAAATAGTTTCAGCTTTAAATGGGTCAAGATAATTTATACAGAATTTATAATAATATTCCGTGCAAAAATAATGAAAATACGGTAAATATACTATGAAAGATTTTTCTTGCGGCTTAGGCGCTAACATACTTTTTTAGTATAGGTAATGATACAATAGCAGTAAATAAACTAATATTTCTTTTTTATTGTTTGATTGCTACATTGATGCTTATTGTTCAAATACTTTCTTGTCTATCAAATTGTAATTTTATTTACAATATTTTCCAAGATATATTAGTAACATGTCGAAATCAGTATATGTTGTATAACAAAGTACTTAAACATCTGTAATAGTATACTATATTTTATACATATGTCAAGTTATTTCGAACAAATTGGATGTTTAAATACTTTTTGTATTCATTCTTTGTGTCCACTGTAGTTGTTCAAATGGGTCCACTTAAAAACTATATACATACTTTCATTAATTCATTGTACTAGTTCTTAAGTATTGGTCGGAATTTCTTAATCCTTTATAATTTTTATGTTTTTATTTTATTTTACAGAATAGTTCTTAACAGATAGCAGTTGTCATCTTAGTTTGTATAAAAACAATTACAGTACGGTCAAAACTCAAAGTGAATTGCTTAATTCTAGTAATAAGAAATGTGTTTCTAACGCTAATAATTTAAACATTAGTTTGGCGACACAGTACATATCAGCTAAATATATAAAATATTAAATTGCAAATGTGCTCTAATATTTTAAAATACCGTATTAGAATTTGTGTGCATTGCTCGAATCTGAGATTTTTCATTTTAAATTACTTGTTCATCCATGTTCGAAGCTGGTAGCAATTGTAGGTAATTGTCATACTTGAGCTTCTTACAATAATAACCTATTAATGCCATTAATTGAATACAGTAGTGCATTTCCTCTGACGAAATGACGACAAATCCTTTCCTTATCCCTTATCTCATTCGCAATTCTTATGAACGCGTGACATCAGCTAATTACATTTCTAGATATCAATAATACTTTCGACAATACCCTTCTCCCTTGTTTCGGACACCCTGTGTGGAGAGAGACATGCTCTGTCGCTCGACAGCTTGTTCGCATAAATTACAACATCGGTCGTACAGTAGAGTGTGACAGGCGGGCTCACAGAATTACGCTGTTAGACTTGTCTAATGTTAAACTAGCGCCGGATCGGGTATGCATCGTGTATTTTCGTGTTACCATGTCAAAAGAAACCGCGCTCGTAAACCAAACGAAATACGATGTCAGTGTCTACCACGCGAGAAGATACATTGCTCGCGACTTTCAGTGGTTCTTAACTTCGCCGTTCTGTCCTGAGCCATTCGGCTGTTCCGTGAATCCCAATTAGCAGGCGAATTGGACCCAACCTCCAAAAAAAACTGTGTCTTCCACTATTTGTGTCTTTCTTTTCTAGATTTTAACAATCGTGTTGCATTGAATGTCAGGTTGCCCTGCGTTAAATTGTAAACTTAAGAAACGTGAAAGCTACATTAACTTACTTATTACTAGACTGCGAATTTGTATGCAAAATAGAAATCGCCTGCATTAATAGCATGACACAGAGGCTACATAGACATACATTTCAGTTTTTCATAATAGTTATTAGAGGAAAACAATACGACAGTATTTTTAAATTCTTTAAATACCTTTTCTATTATGTATTTGATCTACTCATTTTTATCTTAAATGCAAAAAGTCCGCAGTCTACTTATTACTTTCAAGTATGATAGAGATTTAAATCTAAATTAAATTGTGGATTAAAATGAACGTAAAACATTTATAATAAAACCGTTAAGTGTATCTAACGTTAACATCATATTTCTGTAAGTTATAGTGAAAATTGAGCAGAGCATTTTTGTATCAATTCAATTGGACAAACTCGATGTGAAATACAACTCAATTTCCTTTGAATCGTAATTCATTTAAGAAGAACAATCATCAACCAGTTATATTAAGGATTATAAAATGTCCCCTGTTACAACACTAAATATCGCACTAGCATTCACATCAAAAAGCAATGTGTCGAATAATATATTTTATGGACAATTACCTGAACATTAATAAAATTGTCCTTACCGAATGACAACATTAAAATAATCAATAAAATATAATAAGTCATAAAATAGAAGTAGTTCCCTGACAGAAGCTCGAATAATAACGACAACAATGTTGAATGATAATTTTAAACATTGCTGAAAGATACAGATTTTGGATTTATTGTTTAACAGAAATTTATAATTGCGTAAATTCGAGAAAAATTACCACGCGGGATCATGAGATGAGATAACAGTCCCCGAAAGATACTGTTATATCGGAATGCCCGCCGAAAAAGGGGAGAAATAAAGAGGAAAAAGAAAATTTCGAACAGGCAGGTCCGTATAAATCTCCGGGCGGAAGGCTTCTTAAAATGAGACGTCACTGTCCCAGCCAGGTTTCCCTATCATTTTCCCATGGGGAACCCGGACGAAAATTTGAGAACCCCAAAAAAGGGTAAACGCTAGGCGGACCGAACACTCGGGAGGTGGATCCTCCTTCAGGATTATTTAGGAGCATTCCTTGAACGCCCACTGGTCACCCACGAGCCACAAACCGCCACCACCGGGACCAGGGGAACCTCTAAGTTCGTCCTTTCGAGACACCGCTAAACAAGACGAAACGGGATGCAAGTAAGTCTGTCTGGCTTGGTCCCCGAGGCTCTCGAATCTCGACGCCCGAGACAGATTACTCTTCGAGGCCCCAGTATGCCCGTAATACCAAACTCGTTGAATCTTTTTTCTGTTCGTGTCTGCGACGCGATTAGTCCGACAAATAAAACGATCCTCAGCCCACCGTTGCGTCGAGTGAAAATTATTCGAACGAATAAATAATCTTTCATAGAATCTCCGCCTCGGGACACACAATTTCACTTTGTCGCTACAGATACCGGACAAAGTGACTCAGCCTTATAACTATATAAAAATTGCAACCCACCATGTTGCAATACATAATATTCAGATGCTATACTATCTCTATAATTGTCGCTACGTATAAGAAGAAGTAATTTAGAGATTATTTTGCTCATTTTATAAAGAAAATTATTTATTTCAGATCTAAATTACATAAACAATTTACTTATAACAATAACATTTAATTGCACAATACATTTTTAACAAAAAGTTGTTACATTAACATTCGGACACCTAATGCAAAGTAAATCTTTTATATCTATCATTTATAAAGAGTTACGATTTTAATATTTTATCACAAATCAGTTTAGTTTAATGACTTCATGTAACCGTTTGAGCATGTTAAAAATAGTTTTATAATTAAATATTTTAAAGAACTAGAATCCCATACTTGTCTTAGTCTCGTTTGCAATTCAATTTTTTCATTTGTTGATGTTTCTCTGATTCTTTGGAATAATAATTCATCCTATAAAGTCTATATGGGATTTAAGTCCACCAGCAACAAATACAAGAACATTATAGCATACCAATATTAATACGAGTACTATATACGCAAAAGGCAGGAACAAATTTCAAAATTTCCATTAAAAGATTAATAAGACAGAAAATGTACTATTTCATTACAGTTTTCATAAAGTTTACAATGACATGCACACGGTTTTCAAATAAAAATTTGTTGTGTGGCCGTTTTATATTTCCAAACATAATTATACACATAACTTCCAAATCTTACTTCTATTGTACACTTCCAATTTTTGTCTATGTTTTAGATCTTGATGAAATATTCGACAATAAAAGAACTCTGCATGATATGATTTTTCCAACAGTTTTACAATATAATTTTCAATAAGATACTTACATTTTCAATAAGCTACTAAATAAGGTACTCAATTTTTATATTTAAATATACTACTTTATTATCATATTACGGATTTTATGTATATATGAAAAAATATATAAACGATACACAAAATAGAAGCGAGGTTAGAAGAAATATCGAGTGTTGTTATTTTATTTTCGACTTATTAAAATTATTAATAGAAGAATTTTTTCTTGCATGTGCACTTATTACAATCAATTGATTCGAATGACCGTTTATATTCACTTAATGTAACTGATATATCATGGTTTTCCAGGTTTTTTGTTAAACACACAAATGATATTGCATTTTATCATGATTTGATCAATCATATGCATATACGAGATCAATGTGTAATTCGTGCACTATTAAATACATAATTTGTAGAAAATTTCTTCTTCGAGAGATCTATGATAGAAGGACACGTCTCGTTAGGCAAATTTAAAGAAATCTATCAAATCTGTAATCTAAACCGTATCATCTTCCAGATAAACTGCGAAGCTTATCTATTATCCGACATACCATTGTACAGAAAACCTAACTTAATTAGGTATCTAATTCCTTCTACCCTATTTTTGTTTATTTTTAATAATAAAAAACACTATACTGCATAATTTACTTTGAAAATACCTCCAAAAATGCAGGACGTTGATACTACTTATTTCACTTTACACGAAAGAAATTCACACATTTCACTTACAGTGGATTCCAGAAGTATTTGAACACTAAATACCTGATTCTCGAAAACTTGACTATATATTTAATCTATGAGAGGTGTGCAACTAACTTTGCAGTAGTATAAGTTACACCATGTGGGCTTTACACACCGGAAATGTTTCTCAATTTTGTCCCATCAAATAGTAAAAAACGGTACATCAATTTTTAACAGGTCGTTATAAACAAAAGCTGCAATCTTCAAATTCATAGCAGTTTCGTTCACGAGAAGAATTTTTGCAAGGTTTTGGTGACGTTTGAAACTGCAAAATTTTTTAGGAAAAAATGTCTTCAGTTTCCCACTTGCTACACCATGAAAAAATATCTTACAATTAGAGGTTTTAAACTTTAACACTAGCCGTATCACGACCGATCAAATGACCGGTTTCACATTTTTTATTTCATAATTACTGAAATTTCAAAGATGCTTCCATTAGAAATTATTAAATAAATTTCTTCATTCAAACAGATATTATTATAAGAATTGTGAGAAATCGACATAAATTCAGTATTGTAATTTTTATAAAATAACTTATAGCAGTCACATTTTGTGTTTCGTACGGTTGGTGGTAAAATGAGATCAGACATATGGTTGTACTATTTGTTTTTACGAAATTATAACAATTTAAACATCGACAATTTTTCATGAATCGGAAATTGGATGTTTAACACCAAACCTACCAGGGCCGGTCAAATGACCTGTCTGAAATTTATTATTTTGCAATTCTTAAAATTATAACGATGCTTCTATTGAAAATGGTTAAGTACATCTATTCAATCAAGTATATACAATAATAATTTTCATTTTTATGAGAAAGGTAGGTTTAGTGTTAAATACTTTTTGGATCCACTGTAGGTTTCTTTTAAAATACAATTAATGTAACGATTAAAAAAAAATTCTACACCTTAAATAGTATATCTGTGTATTTGTTGATACCATAGTTCGTACTATATCTTTCAGTAGAGGTACAAGAAACACTTAAGCAACTGCTTCCTGAAAGTTAGCGGCAGAATCACGTGTCACTGACCTCGCAGAATTAGAAAAGAAAAATTTCACCGAGCACCGTCTAGCTAAATCCCCTAAAATAGACGATAGACGATGCCTATTAAACGATTAACACCTCGGGATTAGCGTGTGACGATAAATCGAGCAGCTCCGAAAAAAGAAGCAAATCCACGCGTGGCTCGTCCAAACCGCCATGGACGGGACCAGGAATCGGTATTCAAAATTCAATCCTATGATTTACGGTTATTAGCATGAGCGAGGGTATAGGCTGATCCCTGCGGCGTCTAATAACGCAATTAATCCGCTAATTCGATTAGCTGTTCGCTGCCGCCTCACCGAGTTTTACAAATGACCGTATCGCGATCAGGCCACTGTAAATCATCTTGTTTCGCACATCGACCGTACTATACGAACTATGTGAACCGTTTGCTATTTCACTTGGTCCTTTTACTTCCTTCGATTCTTCTGTGAAGAACACATTGGCCCCCGGAGGCAGATATAGTCGTTTCAGAAAGTATTAGGCTGTCACGTACGAAGTGTCCGATTTTTAACGGCAACGTTAAATAAACATAATTTTCTTGTAAATAAAATTTCTTGATCAAAGCGATTATAATTCATATGCTCTCTCATCGAATTACAAGTTTCTCGATTTTATTATGGCTGAAACGAAATCTCTGGATTATGTTATTCATGTTCTTCATTTACAAGATTGTCATCTGCATTTTTGAGTTTCTTCTACTCTCGATGAACGTTCATTGCTACATTTTGATCAAACATCGCGTAATGTTTTCGTCAATATGTTTATTCTCCCACTCGTATAAGAGGAGTATATGACAATCACATTGATTGACATTGTGATAAACTTTATTTAAAAATGAAATTAAATACATAAATAAAACCTGTATAATATGTATAATAAATATGTATAATAAACCTATAGACTATAATAGTATTTATTGATCAAAACACTTCGTATCATTTGCATTGTAAAATTAGACATTTCTCAAAACTCCAGAAATGGTCGTGAACAAATCATTACAGTTACGCCAGGACCACGTCAAGATTCCATAAAAGTTTGTAAAATTGTATAAAATTGTGAATAAAAATTTGACATTTTCTACAATAACGCACACTAAGTATGTCATAATGTAAATACTCATGGAGTCATTCGCTGGCTTTTCGACCGACTGTACATGTTTCTGAATTGGTCATCCCAGCGATGTATAATTATTTTCTTCTCTCATGCATTAGGTTGTCAACTTTATGCATTTTTAATTTAGATGAACGTAGGAAATATAATAGAATATTGAATATTGACTTGAGTATCGACTGGTTTGGTATCGAATGACACCGACACGCTTTTTTTTAAATTATTGTATGATCAATTTTGTTCAATAAAGCTCGTAATAATTGTTTTTTATACATATGTTTATTTTATTATACATATAAGCATTCATAGCTTAATGTACAGATTATAAGTTAGGTATGTTTAATTTAAAGTGTATTCTCATTTTAGGGGAATCTTTAATATTTGTTTTAAAGAAAGCCATAGTTTTCCTGTAATTTAATAGAAAGTTTTAATGATGTATTATTCAAATTGAATACATACAATTATTACTAGTATTTATTTATATATGTTGAGTGATCGAATTGAGAATAGAGTCATAATGTCAATTTTGTCCACTGTATGATGCACAATCAAAAAGTGTGACAGCTGTAGACTACTGTCTGAGTTTAACAATTATGAGCATGAAATGGTCGTTAGATTCGTTTTCACATGATGAACATATATGACATATCTTACCGTCACGCGTTTCTAATCGTGATCATTAAGTGAACTGCAATTTATTAATTGCTCAGGATGGCACGTCGTAGGCGCCGCCCGACGACACGATGATAGGAACGCACATATCTACCGACGCCATGTCAGGAATTCTAAAGCAACGATTAGTTATTCTGTCAATTCGTGATGACCAAAATCTGCAGAATCACTGTAATAGTTATTATACACGCTTCATTGAACACTAGAAAGTGTATCAATTTTCTGTCAATTTGCCTTATTGAATATATTGAATATATTGAATGCCTTATTCCACAAATTTGCGTTATTCATTCAGCAGACTTCTGACATAAATTGGAATTTTTAAAATTATGTTAATAAATGGTGCATACAAATTATAACTTCTCTAATCAATTCAAATGAATTCCAAAATCAATTTTGTGTTTACGTATACGAAATTACATGACGTTACTCATTAATCAATAGGGTTAAAGACTTCAATGAAAAAAACTGACTGCGTATTGTATAACGTAATGTTCTCGCGTGCCCATTTATTTCTGGTTTAAACATTTTGATTGCTGTGTTTTGACAATGCGAGGACTAACTGCGGAAAAATGAACAAGACGACCACGCGGACAAACTACCATCTTCTATTTCAAACGATGACAGTTCACATTCCACTCTATCTTAAGCTCAAGTGTACCTTGCCCTCGCTGCTCTAGTCTTTAGTCGTTGAAATTTTTTAATATCGATATACAATGAGTTTAATAGGGTTAATGAAGTCATTTGATTAAAAAGTAAAAAAAAATATTCCTAACCGTTCAACGGAACCTAAATATATCTGACGTGTACCGATAATATTAAATGAATACAGAAGATTTGATAGCTTCTTCCTAAAAAATAATTTATTTCATCAATTATGTTGATGATCGCCACACTTATACCCAAATTATTTGTTGTCTGTTATAAAGTATGAAATATTTTCAAATACTTGCTAATTTCAATATTCGAAGGATTATGTTTTATTAGCTTGAATAATGGAAATTCATACTATCTGATGTAGTAACCCACAGAATCGTACACGTGCTTATTGTTAGCGTACTATAGTAGTAAACTTTTATAATATTTCATCTTAAAACCCCGTTCAATGCAAGTCTATGTTCTACAGGTTGTTGAATTTTTTAGACACTCTACCAAATAATATTTAAAAATGGTGTAATTTCGTTGATGAGAACTGAACTTGGGTCTTGTATATTTTAAATTAATAACAAAAGCAAAATTCGCCTTTGCCAAAAATGTCCTTCCTTACAATTAAATTCGTATGTAACAAAAGTTATTATATTTTCAATTTCAACGTTACTGACCTTTCTGAACTACTAACACAGTTTAGGTGTCTTAAAGCTAAGACCTAGATCTTTCGTTTTGCAAGTAGCGTATGAAGACTAAAATAATAAACGGTTTTATTTATTTTTCTAAAGAACCATATTACGTTGAAAAATGAAATGTAATTTGAGACTTTCCATTTCATAACTCAATAATTTTTACATAATGGTGTTATATTTATAGAGACTAACGCTGTAGAAAGCCATTGAACATCCCTAAATTACTTGGACTCCTCGAAAATATTAATTTACCACAATATTGATACTTTAATAATACCACATTAAATTGCCACAGAAAATGAAATTCTGTTGAAGTGTGTCTACAAAATTGGAAAACTTCATAAACTTTCGCGGTCTAATCACTACTGTTATACGTAACTAAATCATGGATCTTTCAGCGAAATACAAATTTTTTTCATTGACTGCAAGAAACAGAAGTTCAATGCAAAATGATTTGTCTCATTTTAGTAAACTGAAAATAATACAACATATCTCATATGTGCTTCAGCTATTCAATTTTGTCATAGATGCATAAAATCATACGTTCGTCTGGGTGAAAATTCGTTCATTTACTATTTTTACATACTGTAAAATGATTGATCTCTTTCGTCTGTGTTGTGAGATGTATTTCATTAAAATGTGACGTTATAAATAAAATGTACAATAATTTGTTGATTTGAAGTGTAGAACAAAATGAGATTGAATTATTATCCTAGACTCTTGTATGCAACTATTTTTGAGGAGCGTATAAAGGTAAAATATAATAGACAAAAGTTAAGAATTGTCTCGAAACTTTCCTTTCACGCGAGACATCTGATAAAATGCTGAAACCAGAAAAAAAGCGTTGAAGCTTTTTGCTAACCGCCAAATCAAAAATTCCTTCCCATTACCAAGTTAACTGCGAAAGGAGAACAATAATCTCGAACATTGCTTTTGCCTTGTTAACTACTGAATTACCTTCGGTATCGAGCGGAGGAACCGAATGTTCCGGTTCGTTTCGACGTAATTAAATCCGCTGGAAAAGGCGGAGACAGGGCGGTCGCCTATTCAATTACATTAGGGTCACAGACGCGTGCAGGAATGGCCTGCCGAAATGACTAAAATAGATGCTATGCCGTGGATTCTACAAAATTTGCTGGGCACGTGTACAACTTCGCTAACAAATAATACGAGCAGTGCTCGTTGCTCCTCCACTCGGTTTCCTGATTAATTTAGAGTGAAGAAGACATTGTTGGAGGTGATCCTATACTGTCACCAGAGATTGCACTAATGTACTTCGTCAAAACTCACCTGTTCGAAACTCGATCTTAAGACGAATGCGGTTCCGTTTGAATTATACGTGCATGATTGATGAGGACAGTTGCATGAAGCTGTTACAGGAAGGTTTATTGAATGAAGACATAGATACATGTAGTTGTTATAGGAACAAATTTTCTATTATAATCAAATGAAAATGGTTAAATTTTACACTATAACAGTTATTACAATTCTTTGTTATGGGTATTTTAGAGGAGTGACGACTGTCATTTTTGACTATCACAATCATAATATACAGGGTGTCCCACGCAACTAGAACAGGCTGTACCTCCTAAAGGGTTGCAAATAAAAGAAACAGTCACAGAACTGTTACAAAGGTAAGTGGTGTCGAACGGTGCATAATATGCAAATATCTTTATGCACTTTTGTGCATCGGTACATTAGAAAAATGTAACAATTCCTTCTTATAAATCAATAGCTATAGTTTTTACTGATGCAGTGTTTTGCTCTGTACATGAAAGTATAACCATATTTAGGCCCTAAACTTATTCGTTTGGAAACTATCATAGCTAAAAGTTACAAACATTGTATTGGTGCATCACGTAGGCACTCCAAAACACTTGCCGACAGAAGGAAATAATTCACAAATATACAACAATCTTAGCTACAATAACTTCCTAACGAATAGATTTAGGGCATAATACTGTTAATAGGTCTGTTAATTCTGTTATTTGGAACGCGCCAATCGGTGCAGTAAAAAACATAAGGTTCCAAACGGAAAAAGCAGATGCAAAAAGCTGCATTTTTCTGATGAACCGAGGCGTATAAGCGCATAAAGTCATTTGCATATTATGGTCCATCCAATACCATTTAACTTCGAGAATCGTCTGAAAGCATTTATGCTTATATGTATACCAAAAACAAATATTATAAACGAATATATATAATTCATCAAAATAAGTTTCATTACTCATTTTATGTAAATGTTAAATGTATAGCATTTTACATTTCCTTGATACACTTCTTCCAATATAAACAAAATAACGAAATTGTCTAATTTCTTGTTTTTGTTGTTTGATAGAAAATCAATGGTTATATACAACAATATAAAAATGAAGTACATTAAAAAAATATATTAATTTTGCAACAAAATAAAATTCTAAATTACAAATAATAATATTAAAACGAATAATTCAGCCGAGATTACTAAATGATCCCTATGAAAACAAGTTTTGCAAAAAGATGAACGCTCCTTGGAATAAGCGTAATTTCCCCCCTGTTTCTATTCCAACGAAATACGATACAACAAAAAACTGAACCTGCTATCAATTAAGCATAATTGCTTCTCTCATTCTTGCTCATAATTGCTTTCTGTAATTACTATAATTAGTTTCCTATTATCAAATGACACAATGTAGCCATTCGGCATTTCTGCGTTGCGCGGTTAGAATGCGCGGACTTCTTTAGAACTCTAACGCACTATTCAATTCGAATGTTTCAATTCTTCTTTATTTCATCATGATTTGTTCAGCTTGAGGGTATTCATTGTCTGAATTCTGTATGTTTAGTCATTTATTAATATGAAATGCAAATACATAAATATATTCACTTTCTAACCAATATTCTTTTAGTTTTACTGTAAGTTCTGTAATAGCAAATATTTTGATAAGTTACACATATTAAAAAATCTTAAAAAAATACAAACCCACAAATATTTAAAACGTATAGCTATATAAAGCTTTTAATAGCAAATGATAGTTCGTGGTTGCTCTCATTATAGGCTTCAGCATGTAAAAACTATATTAATCATATCTAGATTGCATTTTGATTTTCCGTAATACAACTTAAATTATGCTAGAATCACCTTCATAGGATACTAAATTTTATTAATAAAATGTGCAATATTGACATTGCATGAAGCATGAACTATAATTAAACTGTAATGAATTAGATCAAGACTACATGCCACAAATGTGGCTTTCTAACTTGACGTCATTGAGGCTATTGCAACTGTGTGACCGCCTCAACCCAATTCACTTTAACGCATTCGCATAAATCAAGTTTACTCTACAATATTGAAATGCTAATTAAGCCACAGAGGATAAGATTTTAACGGAGAGGTATAAATCTTAAAACAATTAAGTATACTGAGTATATTAATGTGATTAAATGATACTTATTTTAACATCTTATGTTCCAAACAAGTGAATATAAATGTATAAACATTGATGCTTTAAAGATATTTCGCCCTCTTTAAACACTGTTTAAACGTGTTTAAATGATCGTAATGTTATAACTAAATATACCCTTCTATTTAGAACAGGTTATAGAATTATGTCACATTCCAATCATTTGTATAACTATTGCGGTTGAAGTGAAAACAATTCTTAACGTTGAAAATTTCACTGTTCAAAGAAAAACTTAAAACGCAGATGGATGAAAAGACTTCCCAGAATCATATTCAACGTATCAATATTTATAAGAATCGTCTTTTAATTACCGAAAGACAAAATTATTGGTGGTTAGTATAGTTGTTTAAATTAAGTACACCTAGTGGTAAGTATTGTAATAAGTGTGCACGGCAGAATACAGTATTTCATGGAATTATTGAAGCCACAATCCGAAAAGCGTATTTTTTATCCATATGATATATGTAATGTTACCTACAATATTTTAAAATGTATGTTTGCAATTAGCAAAAATCAATTCTACAAAGAAAATAATAAAAATTGACTCTCTGTCAGTAATGGATAGCGTCGAATGCTTTTGTAATTGAAATACGTGAAAAATATTGAATACATAATTCAATATTAAACTCATGAACTAGGCAATGCCTTAGATATAAATACTTATATATGTAGTATCTGTTGGGTTATGTTAAATAAAGTTTATGTTTCGAGCGTTAAACGAATTTATTCATTGCAGTTAAAAAGTAAACAAAATCATATTCCGCAGAAATGCGGTACACACACACAGGCATATACAGGATGGAAATTATAATGCGTTACAAACGAATATCTCCAAAAATATTGATTGTACGCAAACATGTTTCAGATTAAAGTTGTTCAGTACCGAGAGGGACATCATGTGGTGGAACTTCTATTTTTCCCGGTGGGCACTCCAAGATGAGGTGAAGGTCAACTTTCTTTTTTTAAATGTAACGATATGTTTTTTTATCCACCATCAAATAGTGCGTTTTAAGATGAGTTCAATTACCTATGACTCAAGGTCATTCAAGGTCAAACTTATAGGGAAATGCAGAAAAGATGTGATCGTTTTATTTGTACTTCAGTTTTGTATGTGTTCAAAATGATTTCCTCTTACTTCAGTGCATTTAACAATTCTTTGTTTAAATGATTCTCTAACTTTGCTAAACATTTCAACATTTATCTTAGCACAAGCTTCGCGCATTCTGACTTTCATGTTTTCACGCGTCGTAGGCTTAATGGACATTACGCAGTTTTTAATGTGAGCCCATAGAAAGTAGTCGAGTGATGTTAAATCCGGCGAACGTGGCGGCCAGGCTACAGAACCTCCTCGACCCATCCACTTTTCTGCAAAGATTTCGTTCATTGCTGTCCGAGAGCATAGTGCATAGTAGTGCGGGGGCGCACCGTCATGTTGCATTCACTAACGCGCCTTTTATTTAAAGGTACTTCTTCACAATTGGAGTAGTACATTCTGCAGGAAGTTGACATAAATTTGCCCAGTTAAACGTCCTTCGAAAAAGTGCGGGCCAATGACAACATTTTCGATAATGCCGCACCTAACCCAGACCAAACGTTCAGACCCCATGGATTTTGAAACGCCGTTATTTAACCTTGAATGACCTTGAGTCATACATAATTGAACTCATATTAAAACGCGCTATTTTATGATGGATAAAAAACCGTATCATTCCATTTAAAAAAAGAAAGTTGACCTTCACCTCATCTCGGTGTGTCCACTGGGAAAAATAGAAGTTCCACCACATGATATCCCCTCGGCACTGAACAACTTTCACCTGAAACATTTTTGCGTATAATCAATATTTTTGGAGATATTCGTCTGTAACGCTTTATAATTTCCACCCTGTATATGTAACTCATACTTGGAGTGAGTAGAAATGGTCAGCGCCATCTCTTGAGGAGAAAAGTATAAGAAACAATTTTTCGCGGATTATTCAAAAAACAGAATCACGATTGTTACAACAACAGTATCACGGCTGAATAAAAAGTAAATTACTTCCTTAAAAGCACGATGTGACGTTTGCAACCGCATCGTATACAGTCCGTTGTGCAATTATAGATAACTATTTGAACCATCAAGCTTTGAATTTTGGATGAAATATTTCTGCAAGATCGAATATTCGGTATTTGGACTTTGATGAACTGCAGAATAGAGATTACTGAATTACATTTTTCACATTCTGTAACATGATTAAATACGTAATGCTTAGGTATTCGTCATTTGGTTTATATTTATGTATTGAATACAATATCTAAATACATTTCGCATTCGAAAGAAGAATAAATTACAAGTTGATAACGTATTTGTCATTCCAATATTTTGTAAAATGCGTTTTGCCCATCAGTACACACTGTATATTAAATGCCATTAAATTCGTTAGCCGAAAAATTTTTTCTTTGTGTTCGTCATTGTCCGGTTACACATGTTAAAAATTAAAATAAAAGAAGCGCGAACGTGTCTCGCAGAAGATGGCAAGTTTTTAGAAATACGTCGGTCGCGGGTTACCTAGAATTGAAAGAATCGTTCACTTATCCTTGTCTAAGGAAAAACTGATCCGAGATAAATAGGATCCATTCAGAATCGCGAATCAAAGGAGCAACGCGAACACCGAGCGTTTTCTTTCTAGGATTACCTCGACTTAATGCAACTTCGCTCGAAGAAATGTCGTTTAATCGTTCCGGTAGCACGAGATTACCGCAGGGGTGACGGATCGTTGTAGCAACTGATCATCGTCTTGGACGGATATTCCAGTTTCCTGATAATCGTGGAAATTGTGCGCAGCCACAAGAGAATGATCCACCACGGTAGATTATCGACGTGATCGGCTCTTTTAACGTTTCTTCCTGCAATCGGGATCGAGTGGCGTGGAGGGGCAGAGTGGGTCGCGTAGACAGAAAGAGGAAAATAATAATGGAATATTAATGAAGGTAAACGAATACGTATAAAACCACGGTAACCATAAACTGAGTATAATTTCGCAGCGAAAATTTGAATTATAGATGCCCCCTATTTTCTCGCCGAAGTATTGCACTCCTGAGAAATAATTGAAATTTCCCTGTCCACTCTTAATTAAACCCATCCTACGCTTTGCACCGAGGGAAAACTATCATTTACATAATTCAGAAGAAATTAAATCGTAATGTCGTCTACGGGCAGCGTGTCGGTTGCTTTGCAAAAATAGTTTAATGGGTAATAAATGAAATATCATTTGGAACTGCAAAAAATGTAATATACCAGCATTTATACTGAAACGATCTCTCTTCTCGAGTTTGTTGTATACATTTCAATATATTACGAAATTCGTCTTATATTCATCGGAATAGATAAAGATGTTCCGAATTTGGAACTGTACATTCATTATTTACTTTGGCGATAGTTCCGAAAACCGGTCAAACCCGATTGAGCTCAAACTTTTTAAACAAGTTCATTTTGCATTAAAAACATGTTTCCCAAAACGATTTGTGGCTAATCGCAAAAAAATTTTTATCATACGAATATCATTTCCAACCTAACCGGCACAACACGGTATAAACGCGCAATCCTTTTAAACCAAATAACTATTATGCTCAGGCATATATATATATATATATATATATATATATATATATATATATATATATATATATATACACAGGGTGGCCCACATAACTCTGAACAGCTCAATATCTCGAAAACTATGCCATCGATTTTAAAGTTCCTAGTCTTAAATTGCATGGAACTGAAGGGCCTTTCTGACTACATAAACGTGAAGTGGCCTCCCTCCCCCTTTAACGGGGGAGGGGAGGTACCTTTGTAATTTTAAATGGAACCCCCTATAAAATGTTACATATTTAGATTCTACCGGAAAAAACAAGTTAATTTTGTCTGAAACATTTTTTTGTCAGATACTTCTATGATGAGATATAACAGTTTGAAGTTTCGAGTTGTAGGTACTTGAAGCGCTCGGAAATAGCGTTATGGAATTATACGCGCTTGAGTCCTTTGCTTATTCGTGAAGAAATAAAATGTACTTTAAATTAAATATTCAAAATGTCCACCACGGGCTTGTAAACATTTATTTACTCGAAACATCAAAGTTGTTCTAACATTTTTTAACATTTCGGGAGTGACTGAAGCGCAAGCGTCACGTATTCTTTGTTTCATATCCTCTTTTGTCGTCGGTGGTTCAAACATAACTTTGTCCTTTACATATCCCCATAAGAAAAAATCTAATGGTGTTAGATCGGGGGATCGAGGAGGCCATTGACGAGGTCCCCCACGACCTATCCATTTGTTCCCAAATTTTTCGTTCAAAAATTGCCTGGTGATGATTGCAAAATGTGGAGGAGCGCCGTCTCGTTGGAACCACATTTCTCTTCTAACGCGCAGTGGCACATCTTCCAAAAGCGCAGGCAAATGATTTTTTAATAAATCACAATAACTTGCAGATGTTACAGTTTCTTGAAAAAAATAAGGTCCAATCACAAAATCTCCTATTAGGCCACACCAAACATTTAAAGACCATCGATGTTGAAAGGGAACACATCGCATCCAATTTGGGTTTTCCACGGCCCAATTATGCAGATTATGTCTACTTACATGCCCTGAATTCATAAAAGTGGCCTCATCGGAAAAAGGTATTTTGCACAAAAAGTCATTTTCCACAACACCCTGCAGCCACTCACAAAATCTTACGCGGTGATCGTAATCTGCTATCGAAAGCTCTTGTGATAAAACCATGTGATATGGATGATACTTTTGCCGTTTCAAAATTCGTTGAATCGATGAACGACTAATATGTGATGTTTGTGCAAGTGTACGTTGACTAATATGAGGATTTAATGTAATTGCAGCAAGAATACTGGCACTATTATTTTCATTAGTGACAGCTTTAGGTTTATTGCGAGTATTTTTTACACAATTCACCGTGCTCGCGAAGCCGCTTTTCTAAATTATGAAATGTTGCATGACATTTTTTGATCCCATAACGTTCAAAAAACATCACTGCTGCACGCCGATAATTTTTTTGGCATTCACCTAACGTTAATAACATATTCACTTCTGTGTCAAAAGTAGCCATAATCACAATGTTACTGCTTGAATAACAGCTCTAAACTGAAAACGTTTTCATAGATAAGTGAGTCAAACTCAAGAATTGTAAATATTATTGTTTGTGTTTCTTCATGAATAAGCAATGGACTCAAGCGCGTATAATTCCATAACGCTATTTCCGAGAGCTTCAAGTACCTACAACTCGAAACTTCAAACCGTTATATCTCATCATGGAAGTATCTGACAAAAAAATGTTTCAGACAAAATTGACTTGTTTTTTCCGGTAGAATCTAAATATGTAACATTTTATAGGGGGTCCCATTTAAAATTACAAAGGTACCTCCCCTCCCCCGTTAAAGGGGGAGGGAGGCCACTTCACGTTTATGTAGTCAGAAAGGCCCTTCAGTGCCATGCAATTTAAGACTAAGAACTTTAAAATCGATGGCATAGTTTTCGAGATATTGAGCTGGTCAGAGTTATGTGGGCCACCCTGTATATATACAGTATTTCATCGGTAATTGTCCCAAATGTCTCCGACATAATTGTCCCTGAGATATCCCCACTAGTGCGGGGTGTACCCCCTTGAGGGGCCGTGAAGCTCAAGAGGCCTCGGCCGCCGAGAAATATGACACCATGCGGCTCGAGTATATCGGTGAGACCACACTAATCCGAAATTCCAACTTCTTTATTATTCATTATTTTTTATGGGACTTCGATGGCCATATTTGTGGCATTTTTCTAATAAAAATCATACCAAATATGATATAATTCCGATGATATTTACTTGTGTAATAGACAATTAAAGTTTCGGGCGCGAGGAAGGATAGCGTATGGGAAAGAAAGAGACACGGAGAGTCGCAGTCGGCGGCACAGTTCAAAGGCTCGAGCGTCCTCACAATGTATTACCAAGGAATAACTTTTTTATTATTACTTATTTTTTTATGAGACTTTTTCTAATAGATTTCTGACATTGTTCTGATTAAAATGATACCAATCACGATATAATTCGGATCATATACAGGTGTATGGTCATTATGTATAGGTCAGGTGCATAACATCGGTGAGGCAACAGTAATGCAATGACGACACTTTTTCGTTTTTAATTAATCTTTTAGGAGACTTTTACCATCATATTTGTAATATTTCTCTGATCAAAATTTTTCTGATTATACGTACATATCTATTTTTTTAATTGACGTTGGAGTAAGTTCATAGATGGAACATACTTTATCAACACTATGTAGATACTTAAAAACTTAGGACGTGGCATATACCTGTTATACACTATGGACTTGTCGAAAAGTTACAACTTCACCAATTTGGAGTTGGTTTGCGGTTAGGGTCGCGAGGGGCCAGTGAGGGCCGGCCATAAGGCAGACCCGATCCATACATTCAAAAATCTAAACTAAATGCGAAGCATTGCAAGCGTAGTCGGGCCAGCGTAACGACTGGTCCATTCCGCCCCCTCGCCGTAATAACCCCAACCACCTTCAAGTGTACTTTCTCTTTGTGATCTTGTACATGGTCCTGTATATCTGAATTCTGTTCGGTGACAGCTTGTTCCAGAATAATGTGTACTTCTAATTTATGTTTAACAAAAGTTTTTTTGCGAAAATCTCGGAAGCTAAAACCGAGCGACGGGTAGATTTATAGGGAAATATTGAACTTGAGAACATACATATGTCAAGGTTAAGGTAATTGGAGGTGGGTCCTCTAAACGTAATATTTACCAAAACAGTTTTTGAAAGATTGCAATTGGTCCACATTGCAGAGAAAATACTAAAAGTCGTAGATTCTGAAAACCGAAATCGGTTGATGTCGAAAATACGATAGACATTGAAAGATGCCACAATCCCTAGATTTATTATTGTACAGTTAGATGCCAAAAATCGTGAAAATCTGGAATTTTTACGATCTTTAAACTTTGTAGCTCATTGCAACGATGACCAATTTTAATGAAATTTTCAGAATATGTATAATTGATACAGACCTACGAAATGTTCTTTATAAACTTTCAATATAGACCCACATCAAAAAGTTGTAAGAGACAACTTTTAATATTTTCTTTGCAATTCGGACCAATTGCAGTCTTTTCAAAATTTTTTTCGCGTTGTGTAACATTAAAATAATTCTTTGACATCTAAAAGAATCCATATCATAAGATCCAATATTTAAAAAATTATCGCCTATTTAGGAGTGTATGTATATTGTTATCTCAAATAAAACTATAAACACTCGAAATTCCTTCTGGCAGGTATTCAATAAAAATGGTTTCTAGATATTTAGGGAATGTTGAAATAATGGACGGATTTACTTAAATCATAAATAATCGCATAAATGTCTTAATCAAATGTTTTGTTATTTTAATGTGAGCTTAAAATATTGTTCAGCAACTGAATACTCTCATTTATTTAAACGTTTCAAGATCATATTGTGAGATATGGATGATTGAGTTTCGATGTCACCTCACTCGTAGTAAACTAAAAACTGGGTCATTCCATTTCAACAATAATATACTGTATATTACTAAAACCTTGAAACTTACAACCCTGAATTTACGCCTACAACCTAATTGCTTCTCTATACTAGGCACTACAATATGTTTTCGAAGAATTTTTTTTACTTTCAAAATCATTTTGATTAAACCATTTATATTAAAGATGTTATCAACAGAAACAACATTTTACTTCTGCCAATTTCGTTTTATACTAAAATATAAAGTGAATCAATTTATATTTTTAACGCGTAAATACCTTTACTAATATTACTAAAATGCAATACTACAATGGTTTTCCTCACTTTATAGAGTGAGCATTTTATGCCACTTACTTGTTAAAATTATTTTACTTGCTAAACAATTCGTGTAAAGTGGTGCAATTGTAACCGTTAACAGTTGATCTAATATTTAATATTTGTTTTGTCAAAAGGTGTGATCGTTTTATTTGTACTTCAGTTCGTGTCTTCAAACTTTCACACCAAAACATGTATTCAATACCAACATTACTCAGGACAACATCAAAGTCATTATCAATTAAATGAAAACAAACATATTTATTTGTTACTGTTCTCTTCTGGAAGATAGTCAGTTTACTTTCATTACTAGCAATCATTTTGAACACGTACTAAATTGAAGTGCAAATAAAACGATCATACCTTTTCTGCATTTCCCTGCAAGATTGACCTTGAATGACCTTGAGTCATAGGTAATTGAACTCATCTTAAAACGCACTATTTGATGGTGGATAAAAAACATATCATTCTATTTAAAAAAAGAAAGTTGACCTTCACCTCATCTTGGAGGGTTCACCGGGAAAAATAAAAGTTCCATCACATAATGTCCCCCTCGGTACTGAACAACTTTGATCTGCAACATTTTTGCGTATAATCAATATTTTTGGAGATATTCGCCTGTAACGTTTTATAATTTCCTACTCTGTATATAACTGATTAAGATATAACTGTTGCTTAATATAATTACCACTTTTTCTACCGCACTTATATATTATTTGTATTTATGCTTATTAAAAATCATAATGGTACAGGTAATTGGATTCGCCTTGACATCGGTTATTATGTGCCAGTAATAAAAATGTGCAGTCCTTTTGAAAAATTATTAACGACCTTGAAACCTTGAAAAATGTGTCCTTGAGGAAAGTTTGTTGCTTACCACAATGCTTACTCTTTTTAACCCAATTATGTTTTCCTCTTACATTTCGTTCTGAGATTCTCTGATGTGTAAGGTGCTCGAACTTGATGGGACACCCCGTGTATGCATGATGCAAAGTATGTAGGACAAAATAGTTTTTTAGAATCCTGTAATGATCACACAATTTGCATCGAGATCTCATGACTTTGCCTATTTCCTATAAAGTTATGTATCCGCATAAACGTCCGCCGTCTCCTTATTAGTGTCCTAATAGCGAAAACTGTAGCAGTTCTCGTCCAAAACGACATATTCTGTCGAAGGCTAATGATCATATGCAAGTGAGGAGAGTCTGTGTTCGTCTGGAATCTTTACGTGACCGCCCGGTTGCAATATGGTACACATACCAGACAGATTTTATGGTAATAATAAATCTCTTATCCGCGGGCAGCGAGCACCGGCGTCGAGTCATAAAGTTTTCTCACCTAGGCGTAAAACAGCCTGCCAAGGCGGTCTGGTGCATGGTGGCACCGCGAAATTGCGCTCTCCATTAAGTAGTTTCTTTCTAACGAGACCATTATTTACGATAAGTTCGCTGTAAACGGCGATACACTGGTAAATGCACCTGCGAGAGACTACGCGGCCGTTGCGTATGCAAGTCGCGTCCGATCGCCTCGCGAAAACGTTGCTTCGCGCTGCGGTTGCATCCACGCGTACGAAGGATATAATAAGGGTGTGATCGCTCACTCTTGGCGCCGCGCCGTGCCGCTGATCGAGGTGTCATCGTGTAACGATTGGGCGTGTTCGGAATAGTGATAACGCTATGCAAAATTAGCCAGTGTGCTACAACTTTGAACAATTATGTTGAGGAGGACGGGTTACACGCAGTTGAAAAACTTCCTTTAACCTTTATAGGACCGACATAGTGGCCATCCCGGCCCTCTAAATGTTAAGGGGATCTTTCTAGTCTGCAGCGTTATCTTATAGGCCTTGTTTGGACATTTGTGTAAAGGAATCAGATGTTAAATCTGTAAAGAAATTTCTGTAAAGCCACCATGTATTTGGATAAATTTTTATTATTATTCCATGCCAATGAAAAAAATTGTGTTTGTTGCCATATTGCAGTATATAAGATAATCGACAATGAACATATTACTGATGCTACAACAATTCGGTGCGCACTAATTTCTATCCCGTTCATCTTCAAAATTTCTATATCGAAAAACTGCTGATATTACTTAATCGATATTACATTAGAGAAAATACGGTGGGTAGGGGTACGCTACATTACAATTCTTCTTCGTTTAACACTAAATCTACCGATCACTGAAAATAACTGACACGTGTTGCCTTATAAAATTCAAAAGATTGAATTTATTTAGATTTTGCACAATTTTTATTATAATACGTGCTTGAATAAAAAAATATGGTAATTATTTAAAAAGTACCACTCATCTCCGATTTTGATAAAATTAAAATATGTTATAGACTTCGATACTTTGAACAACTTTTTCCTTTTCCAATATAGGGGTGTCGGTTTTGGTTTTCGAGATATTCGCAAAAAACTATTGCTAATACTATATTGAATTTTCCGTATTGTTGCACGCTCCGTGGCAACGTAAGGCTGCTCCGGTGCGGCGTCTGTTTACTTCTTTTGTAAACACGTCGTGGGTATGAGGGAATAAAACAGGGTTTCAATCTATATAGGGTGAGCTTTCAATTTTGAAAGACTACTCCTGAATTTTCGTATGTGTGATCCTCTCCGCCCCCTCCGCGACCTAACCACAACTCATTCTATTCGCATAATCTTTACATTGTAGCTGTCATCCAGAATTTGATCTAGTAATGGAAAAATCATGTGAATAGAATGAGTTGTAATTAGGTCGTGAAGGGGGCGAAGAGGGCCGGACGTCGGCAAAATCCAAGAGACAAAGTTCAATACAGTATTAGCTATAATTTTTTACGAATATCTCGAAAACTAAAAGCGACCTCCCTATATTGGAAAAGGAAAAAATTGTTCAAAATGTGTAGCTGCATAACATTTAAATTTCATCAAAATCGGAGATGAGTGGTACTTTCTAAATAATTACCAAAAATATGTTCACTTATACCTCATTTTTATAGTTTCACCGGTGGCGGTAAGTTTAGTGTTAAACCGAATAGCAACAGAACAGACAGTTCGCGGGGAATTTGAACGAGCGAGAAAAGATCAAAGTGCGTAAATGGTTAGGGCATGTACAAACAATAATCTCGGCCGTGAGACACGCATGCGACGCTTGCCGTACGGTTATTCGGGCTTTCAACAGACCGACAGATAATAAATGGTGACCGTGCGCGAGATCACGATGAAACGGTGACGCAATTACGGTCGAGTATTTGTTGCACGCTGAATATGGGGTAGGAACCAGTTGACTTCGACCTCCCGTGAACCGTTGAACACGGTGCATAATACCTGCGCGTATACAATAATACCTGCATATACACTGTGCATCCACGCGAGCATGTCATTCCAGGAACACGCATCACACCGCAACCACGATCGCGTTCGCTGTCACTTTGAGGGATTCGTCACTTTTCGGAGTAATACAACATCGACTCTCTATGAAGTTTACATCAAATCGTAATTCACGTGACTTGATTTATCGCTTCACCGTGCATATATATATATATATATATATATATATATATATATATATATATATATATAACTGTTACCTGGATCGTTAACTGGATGTTGCCTTGACTTTTTGAAATAAAAAATTATTCATGAGTTCGTTCTTTATGAAGGTTGTGGCGTTTTATCGAAATCTGTGTGATTTCAAGTGGAAAGAGATGGGAATCTGTGTCACTAACAGTCTTATAATTAGTTATTAAATATATATGAACTATTTTGTATGTATATTATGCTATTTTTTAATCTTAAAAGTTTACTTATTTGTCGTTTAAATTTTTCTTAACCCATAAATCGATAAGAATTTCTATGGCTTGCTTCTTTGAAAGGAGATATCTAAAATCATAATAGCTGTCCACCCCACTTTCATTTCTTCAGACGAACAACATACGAGTGAAATGGATAGCCATTATAACTTCAGGTATGACTTCCGAAAAAAACCATAAGTGATTGGAAAGTGTTTGATTATTCGAAACTAGATCACAGAAGTTCCGGTGTAGTAAAATTTGCAGTAAAAAGACGGCACTGAAAAACCGAGGTATTGATTACAGCCTAAAAAGTTGCTCGTTTCTTGTGCAGAAACTAGAAACTATAAATTTTCTAATTATAGAAACATCTTTTAAGCTTGCTGTTACATTTTATAATTTAATAGAACCAGGAGGATGTTAACATTAATGAATGTCTGACATAGATCTACCTAGTTACAATCAACAATTTATTGAAAATTACAAGGAAGTCGGTTAATGAAACGAAATTGCGCGGATAAGATAGAAAATGATAAGAAAATAGTTTTCACCGGTCACATCTTTGTACATCTTTTTGGGGCCTTCACTGAAAACAACATGTTCGCACGGTGACTCATTTTGAGGTATAACGATCAGGATAAATCACGGTGATTACGGCCGCTCTAAAATGTTACCACCTTGTTGATACCGATACGTGCGATTTGACTTCTGTAGTTACCACTTAGTTGCAAAGTAAGCTGCTCGTGTGCCAGAGGAAACGACTGGTTAGGAAGTTACGTGATCGGCACTTTAACTTCACGTGAATACGGGTATGTACTCGGCAGAACTGTATGCTGCTGCGTCTTGGTACGAGTCACTGGAATCACCTGTAAAAGATCGGTTGTCAAAACATTTCTCTTTTTGCACCGCACGGTGAAGCACCTCCGCTCACGAAGATTGAGCGTTTATGCTGCCTGCCCATTCTTCGCAATTCAACAACTTTACCTTCGAAGTTGTAACCGAGTATTCCTAAACTTTGTGAATAGAATTACCGTTTTCCAGATGTGCTCGCCATTTAAGTAAACTGACTCGACCGTCATTATTTCTTATTTGTCGAATGTCATTTTCCACTGCTGGTACTTTTCTTTCTTGATTCAGGGTTATTATTATTAATAATGATTCAATTTTAATCTATTTAAGACACATACCCATATAATTATTATATCATAAATAAATATATAACATATATTTTAATCTATAAATGAATTAATATTTCAATCGTTATAAACAAAGGTACATTCATGAATTATTTCCTTCCTGCAGTGCTTTTAAAATAAATATTTTTCTTCAATAGTGATGTTAAAAATTTTAATAAAAAATGGCATTCTTGCAATTACAACAATAACCTTATTAATTTCGATGGTAACAAAATTTTCACGGCGTTATTCCATTTTCTGATTACGTTCTTTTATTCACAAAAAAAATGAAACATTCTTAATGATGTCATATGATTCAGGTGGTCACTCAATCTAATTTAACAATTTGACATTATAAATACACACATAAAAGCATTGTTTTTATCTTTCAACCAGAAGTCTCTCAATTTAAGAAAAATTTATCTTGTAAACTTTTTGAGTGCCGTAGAGAATTCTTTCTATATATACACCGGATCCAAAAAGTAATTAAACTACATTTCCGATTCTCGAAAAATTGTCGATATTTAATTGATGATAATTTCGTAAAAACAAATAGTATAAAAACACAAGCTTGGACTCATTTCAAAGCTTGAAGTCTCTACTTTCGCCATGCAGTGCTCATTTTTCTCCAAATAGTAGGTCGGAAACTGAAGACTCATTTTTTCTAAAAATTGCAGCAAATTCGAACAGTTTCAAAAACATTCAAAATTTTTTCTCGTAAATGAAACTGCCATAGATTCAAAGATAGAAGTCTCCTCTTTACAACTACTCCCTGAAAATTGATGTACGATTTTTTTCACTTTATGGAACAAAAATAAGGAACAACTTTGGTTGAGTAAAGCCAACACCACCAGTGTTGGTAAAGCCCTCATGGTGTAACTTTGTTGTATACTACTCTAAAGTTGACAGCGCATCTCTCGTTCAAAGCTCGGTAAAACGACTAAAAAGTATCGTACATCAATTTTTAAGGTGTCGTTGTAAAGACGAAGATTCAATCTTTAAATCTGTGGTGGTTTCAGTCACGGATACAATTTTTTCAATGTTTGAATTATAACATTTTCGAGGAAAAAACGTGTCTTCAATTTCTCGGCCGCAATATTATGAAAAAAAAATCATGAAATAAAATGAATGATTGGTTATGAAACTAGAGGGCTTCTGAATTCAAAATGGGCCCAAATTTGTAGTTATACTATCATTTTTTACAAAATGATCACAGTTTAAATATAGACAATTTCTCGAGAATTGAAAATATATAAAATCTAAAATATATTTTTTAGCATCGATACAATTGCACTTTGCAATTAATACATTCCACAAAAATTACTTGCCTGATTTTTAATCGCCTTAATCGTTCTAACAATTACATAACACCATAGAAAATCATAATTTGCATTCGCTAAAACATATAAAAAATTACGTTTTGCCGTTTACAAATATAAAAATTAAAATATCAGTCTAACACAGACCAGTTCGTATGTTGAATGAGACAACCATAGTTACGGTTAAAATTTAATGATATAATACGTGTGATTTTTAAAAATTGATTAATTTTCATCGAAAGTGTTTCACCCCTGCTCTTTCTCGCGCGATACCTTCTAGTCGCGTGTATTTTCTAATTACGTACACATATTTGCGATAATGCAAGTAACTGGCAGTTCCACAAAAATTACAGCTCTTTAGTCCACACTTGACGTCACTTTTGTAATTTTTATGCAAAATCATTTGTATAATTTACGTATAATTCACCATCGTTTGATGAAAGGAAATCTGCACGATATTGAAATTATTCAAAATTACCCCCTTCTCTATTCTTTACTCTGCCACAACCATCGCAATGAGGCCTGTTTATTGATATGTATACGGGTCATTGCTAAATGCATAATACCTGCCTGATGTATGAAAGGGACATTGCGTGAAATTACATCATCCACCCCTAATTTTCTCGGTAAGCGGTTATAATATCGAATTTGATCGACGTTGGTGCTACTATTAAACTGATTGAGAAGAATTTTGCGGTTCGCCATAGAGTTGATGAATTGCCGTAAAATATTCGTGAAATTAAATGCGTTGTATAAATCGTTTTCTATTTTGAGCATAACCTTAATCTCATAGATGTATCACATGTTAACTTATAACTATTTTCAGTTGGTCCAATTAACCTATCTTATTTTTTTAAGATCTTTTAATAGTTGTATTTCTATCATTGTTTTATATATTCAAGTATTCACAATTAATGAAAATAATATAAAACATTTACTAAAATGCTTCGTTCAAAATGTCTCCTTTTAAAGTCATTAACATTGTATATATTTATCACCATCTTTATGAAAATCATGAACAAATAATAAGTTTAGTTCGTTTTAACTTAATAATACCCTTAAAATTATGGGTTAGCAAAAATTAAATTTATATTAACATTTGCGATTTAGTAATCATAATTAGATCTTTTCATCTATTAAACGTGCGAAAGTGAAAATTCAAATTCAGTTTTTCTTGATATTGCTATTGTAACCTAAATATATTATATCTCTCGCAAAAATATAATTATCAAATGTTAAATATAGAATCTAATAAAAAGTCTTCACTTCATAACTCTATAGAATAAATGTTGCATTAATCATTTATTCATTTTCTCATCAAAATGTATAGCATTACATACAGAAAACTTGAACATTTTTGGTCCTCCAAAGTGAAGTACACCCTAGACTGAAAACTTTTGTACGAAACAAAAATGTTCTCTTTCAATCGCTACAAATAGGAACCAGGTAAAAGTTTCTTTGTTCGTTTTATTTATTTTTGTGACTTAATAATATACAGGATGTTCACGGATTAACGGTCTGTTAACGGTAAACAGTAGGAAAAAGTGGAATTGGAAAATATTTTAATGTTTTTTGTAAGTATTGTTTTAAGAAATCACCTTCAATTTTTTTAAGTGGAATGCTATATATTTTTTTACATTATATGGAAGCGTCTATAAAAACGAATTCAATGATGTATCATACTGTGTCATATTGTACAATAACTGTGGTAACAATAATACATTAACACAATCTATACACAACAAGCCACAAGCGTAGAAGGTTACATTGAACACAACATGTAATCATCTGAATGAGGAATACCGGTAAGTACATCAATACTCAGTATTCGAAAATTATTGAATGATACATCATTGAATTCCATTACCTACACGCTTCCATGTAATGTAAAAGAATATTGTATAGCATTCCATTTAAAAAATTGAAGATCACCTTCAGTTCTTAAAAAATTGTTTGAATAGAAACAACTTCTATACAACATTATATTACTTATAAAAGACAGTACTACTTTTTCCGGATCCATTTTTCCTTAGCATTTACCTCTTAAGAGAAAAACGCTTTTACAGTTAATCTTTGAACACTCTGTACAGACATTTTTAAACTCTTTTAATATTTAAAACAGCAGAATTTTCACTTACTCAGTTTTATTACTAGTGCAGAAAATCCGCAGTCTATTCATCACTTTTTATTACTTACGCCTCAGAAAAAGTTGCTTCGCAGCAGGAACATCTGTAAAGATTTTGTGAAAACATTTTCCGTTGTAATTCACAGTCAATTCGTTGCCTCGTTAATTTCCGTTTCGTTGGAAAGAATGTCCGACGTCTACAGTAACCTCGTTTATGGCAGCGATAAATGTGGACTACAGCGAAACAGCAATTTCAGTCGGCGGCGTATGCCATCATTACTAAAAACGATCGCATTGACCCTGATATAATGCAATTTATCACATCAAATGTAGTCACAGATTCCGGGGAGGGTGTGAACTAAAATTACTTCACGATTTATGCACCTTTTGGTTATCTTGGTGATCTTATTTGCTACTGCGCTGAAAGCTCATATATTAGTATTCTTTCGTGATCTGAAAATATGAAAAGAGACACTAAATTTAATATTCACTTAACAACATTTGTGCTTTCATTAAAATTTTCTTCATTTTGTTGCCATTAATCTATTTTCTTATTGAATCATATGATATAGAGTGTACAATGTTGCAAACTTGTATTGCAATTTTTATTCCTGTTGTAGAATTATGTTGCATTCTGGTTAATTCATTCATTATTTAAACGGTTTAAAACTTATATACAACAGCGTAAACACAATTGTAAATTTCTCTATATACTAATATGCAATATTATATGTGTACATATAACTAATTTCATATTAAATCTTATTAAGTATATGTATTAATTATTTACAACATAAAGTAAGTCTCCCAAATTTTATAGATAGTAATGCAATTACAAACATTTTTACTGGTATTTAATCACGCAAATGACAATTTTATTCATGAAATAATTTTGTGTTCCACACTGATATCAATATGTAAAACAATAAAAGAGTAGTGTTCTGCTAGACACTTATAAAAATTTGCACATTCGTTAATATTGCACCATTATAATTATGTAATGATATCCTATTATTAAGTTTAACAAAGTTGATGCTAATCCAATGCCCATAAAAGTCACACAGAATCAAAACAACTTATTTAATATGACAAGAGTAGAAAAGTCAAAGTTTATCATACCAATTATTTTTGTGACATTCTTAAAAATTGATTTTCAAGTTTAGTAGAAAAAATGAGTCGATAAGTCGATATACATATATGGCTGACGTGGTGCTCAAAGTGTTAGTATTAGCAATTGTTAGCGTATTCATTTTCTATGATTAATAAAATGTACTATCTTCTAACTAATAGTGATTCTATCGTTAATAGCTTTTCGTAGTAGTTATATCCATTCACATTGGTTGTAATTAGCGAAGAACGTCAATTGTATAAAATGGAATATAAAATTTTTACAAGAACAGCATCATTGTAAAGGTATTTCTAATCACTGCACTCGTATGATCTATCTCGATTGCCGAGGATCGTTTTTGCGCGAGATCTTTATAAACTCGTTAAACGTGGAATTCTGAGAAAAATACCTTTCATTGTGGCACATACGTTGCAATTATTTGAGAACGATCGCGTTCACCCTCGAATTCTGATTACACGTCGTGAAACGGTTAAGTCGTGCGTCAAACGCTGCAGGCTAAACAAACCTTTGTGTTTTCACGGTGAAATTTACGAGTACGACGAACGACCAATTCGTCTTCGTGTCGACACCTCGAATGAAGAATGTGCAGACGAAATTATTTAAGCACTCACGGTACCAATTTTTGTGAACCCAGATCGCGAGGATAATCCGCGACATGTGGTCCTTGTTAAGTCTGTTCGCACCGATGAAATTTTCCTTCGTCATCGCGAAACGTTCCTCAGATTTGCTTACTAACCAAGCATCAATGTGTCAACTGATCTTCCAAAATATCTGCTGTTTTGTCAGTCGTTTTTAAAACGACTTTGAGAAAAAATCTCTATGATCTTGGTGGTTATAACAGTTTAACTGCATTAACATTTAACAAACAAAAAATTTTTCGAAACTTTTTTCTTTGAAAAGCGTATAATTAATAGAGTTATTTAATTACTGTGGTCGCAGAATCGATGTGAACGTTATTTACGATTTTTATATTAAAAATGCTCACAATTGTGTAAAATTATTCAAAATGTGTATCAATGTAATGGTGATTTAATTAAATTAAATTAACTCTTTAATAAGTCTAGATATTTCTGGTTCATAGGAATATTTGAGGGAAACGGTACTCTAAAACACTAAAATATAGAATTTTAGTATCTTATTGGCTTATGACGATATTCACTATTGTATTAAAACTCTTCAGCCAACATTGTTACTAATTTGTGCTGTTACGAAGGTTGAATATTATAATCTCTATCGATTAAACCTATACTTACTTCATCCATTATAAGAATCGAATACAAATCGAATACAAAGTAATCTATAACGTACGTATTATACTGATACATATACATAGTATACAAAATATTTGATAGTATGTAAATGTAACTATTGGGAAGAACTCGATGCATAAAAATAAGATAATAAATTTAAATAAATGAATTGTTTTTCTATTACACAGTTTTTTATATACACATACATCTATATACTCTGCTTTTAGTATCAAAAGATTAATGCATATGGAATGTCGGATTTGTAACAGTAACATTAAACAAACACAACGTCGCATAAGTACAATAAAATTGTTCATTGAAGTAAACGTTATTATAATCAACATATTTCATCAACGAATTACAAACTTTTCGAGTGTATGAAAGTAGAAATTCAATTTTTTGATCATTCACATTCATTATTTACGAGGGTTATCCCTATTTTTTAATTTGTACTGAAGTCAACGAATAGTGTGCTCATTTACGATAGTTTGACCAAACACAGTGTTAATGTTATTCCATAATATTATCATCGGTATATTTATTTTCCATTCATGTACAAAGTATACACGGAAATCACATTGATTGACATTGAATGTAAACTTTATTTAAAAGTAAAATTAGTCATCTAAATAGAAGGTGAAGATCATAAGCTTAAATATCAGCGTTGTACCTTAAAATGGTACGCAATCTAATCGTAGATTATTACGTATTTCATCATCAAATGCTTTATAATATTTGCATTTAAAAATCGGACATTCCATGTTCAACAACGCAACAATTGTATGTATGTCTCGCGAAACTGTTACACATTTTAGGAGAGAAATACTGAAAATTTCCCTTCGCTAGATGGCGCATGTTTCTCGCTGGTAAAAATGTAAGTGGTGAGCTATATCTAGTCAGTGCGATACTAAATTGTTACTCTGGTTTCCCTTCAAATTACGCACAAATCTTTCGCCTTTTACTAAAGATTTCCGTGGGGGGGAACAATTGATGAGTCTAATTTGACTATTTTTCATAATACCCGACGCTAGTTGGGTTGTTAATTATTGAAAACAAAAATTTCAGGTTTTAATGTCCGAGTGACCCAAATCCTTCCAAATTCCGTTTCTTTTTTTAAGGTTCATTCCAAGTATAAGAATATGGAATAATTTGTAATCTAATCAGTAAATTGATTAACACATTCGTTCGGGAAAACTTTGTTAATAATAAACATCGCTCTCTTACTTTGCAGTAATGTCTCTATCAGTGTTGGGATATGGTGCAAGATTTCACGCGCATGCGCGGCCAAAACAGTAATGTACCTATATCATGATGACATAGGTAGTGGAGCCCTGAATGCGCGTGAAATCTTGCACCATATCCCAACACTTCACTCACTGTGAAATGTTTATGACTACAATATTGTCATATATTGTTTAGAGTTTACAAAAATTATAGATAATTATTGATATTGAGGGTACCAATATATTTTGTATAATACAAGCCAGTATTCTGTTATTTTGTTATCGTTAGGAATAAAATAGATTTGTAATGTTACAAAAACATTTATCTCAATTCTGTACATTATACATCAGAATCTAATAACCATAAGATTTTGTTTAGAAATATCAACATATTTATAGTTTTTGGCTTTTAGCCTGGAACTGCGGTCAGTTATAATACACCTTGTAGTACTCAAATTCCTTTCACTCGTCGTAGAAAATCCAGGAATGCACAAATATTTGCGTACTAATTGACTTAAAACATTTAACTCAGTTTTTCTATTATTATTTCCAAAAGTTAAGAGTCTTGTGAAATATTTGGATCTTTCAAATCATCCTAGGTTTCTAATATTTAAATGCAGCAAAATGGAAAATACAAGCTAAAAACATACCTTATTACTTTCAATATCTTTGAATCTATTTTGATATACATTTGGGAGGATAAAATTTAAAAGTAATGAAATATGCTCTTAGAATACGTAAAAACAATATCTTTAGAATATTTGATGATATCATTACAAATTAACTGACATAGGACAAATATACGTGAAATTTATCATTGTCTTTTTCAATTTCATATAATTTGACAATTGTAATACAATATAAAACAATTTGGAGTTTTCAATTTTAAACATTTCATTAAATCCCAACGATATATCGATGTTTTCATCATCGGTATCTATACAAAGCCATTGATGCTTATATAATGAGTTTTGATATTGTTGGTTATTATTATTATTATTATTATGATAAGTGAAAACTGCTTTAGCAATACTTGTCGAGTAAAACGATTACAACTGTATGAATATCAACCCCTAAATTTCGCTGCCGATAACAATCGACAGTAAAAGTAAATCATCAATAGTTTTTGATAGTGAAGACTATCGATAACCATCGATAGTACCATCGATAGTTCTCCACCTCCTCTCCGATCTTCTTGTCGCTGACATTGAATATATAAAAATGTAACCAGTAAAACATAATAAAACTTTTTTGTTTTTAATAATTCTTTTACAAAACTTTTAACAACATATATGTATATTCGTGACGATTTCTTGATTGAGACAACACCAAACACGGCAAAATTTGGATCATATTTACTTCTATAATTCACGATCCGGCAAAACCTTGATTAATTCGTACCAATCAATCGAACAATGAATGTTCGGATAATAGAACAGTTGCCTAATTTACCGTGTTAAATTAAATGCTCTGAACAATAAATCCAGTGTTCTATATGGATTGCTTTAAATTGAACTGTTTACATGTGAAACACGTATAGTCACTGACTTTCAATGTGGTACTCAGAAGGAATGCGAAATAAATTCGTAAAGAAACCATTTGATTGGTCAGGCGCACACAGATGAGTCAACGCATCTCGCAATTCGCTGACAAGATTAACACTACTATTTCAGGTGTATTGCATCGTGTGTCTGTGAACATTGCTCCCCTTGCTCCTGTGCCGTTCACCGTCTTATTTTGAGAGTCAAAGACCGCACAAGTATAATGAAGAGATTAGATATCGGTTCGGACAATCAGGGTACTATCGAAAATTGACTACTCGTCAATTGAGCATACAAATATGCTTCGAATTATGTCAGCTTTGATCTCATTTTACTCGGAAAAATGTTACAAATATGCTAGTAAAAGTTTCACTGAAAACTAATTAAAAACAAAAAGGGTTTGTCATTGAATTCATATTGTCTCACCAATATACATACATGTTCAATTCCGCATCGTGTTACACTTTTCGACGATCGGACTTTCGGGCACCTCCTTGACATATACCGGAACATTATTGTAGTGTCAAGTAAAAATTATTGTTTAAGAATTATCGCAATATCAGACGATGTTATGGTAAATAAGCAGTTCAAGGAAGCCACCTCCCATTATAATGACCTTGATGTATGTTATCAAGGGTGTCATTCTGAACAACTTTTCTCTATATATGTACCCGCCGCTCGGTTTTAGTTTCCGAGACATTCAGAAAAAACTTCAAATAAATTGAGATTACGAGTACACTTCGTTCTGCATGTTTTGGATATGTTAATATTTTAATAGGTTTAACTGCGTTTTGGAGAACTCTTTTTTCAAGTTTTTTATCCAATCTTATAGATTTCAACGAGAAAACACCGAAAATGAAAATCTTATTGCGCGGAATTCATTGGTTAAAAAGTTATACGCGTATAAAGTTGAACACTTTTAAGCCTTTTTAACAGGTTCAAGCGCCGCCATATTGATATATTTGCTAGGTGATACGCATAAAATGGGCTAAATACTTCCGAACAGAACCGTTAAATGGCAGCACAAACTCATACATAATAATAACACATTTACTAAATCAAAATGCGAAACATTATATCATGGTCGGGCCGGCCTTCTCTGCTCCCACGACGACCTAACCCCAAACCATCTTGGACTGTACCTTCTTTTTGAAATCCTGTATGTGATTCTGCATATTTTAATTACTGGACACCGAAAACGGCCGATTCCATGTTTATTGTTATAAATTTTCATTTCGCACCGATGAGTACGACATTTTTTAAATTTCCGCAACAATCCACAATCCTGAGCCCAAGTAATTGCTTCTTCTTTACTAGTTGGCATGTCTCTAAAATTAAAATTTCTAATACTTGAACTAGCCATTTCAAAATCAGCAATAAACTTATTAATAATTAATTTGTGATAAACACTTAAAATTGCTTATATTTACAAAGTATGTGTAACCCACGGACCTAAAGGACTGACCCTAATTCTGCAGGGGTGAACCAAAAGACGGAAGGAGTATCAACTTGTCGGCCATCTTGTGTGGCAAACACTGTGGTGCCTCTATAGGCAGTGTTGGGATATGGTGCAAGATTTCACGCGCATGCGCGGCAATTTCAGCCTCAGTAAAGTAAGATTCTCGATAAAATGGGGTACCTTGAGTACCCAGCAGAATTTTAAAAAATTAGTATGATTTGATTCTGAAAAATGAATGTGTAACATGTGTATTTGTGTATATTTTGCAACTCGTAGGACACGTCCTAAAGTCTTTTTGTCCGGAACAGATTGTTTCGATACATTCCCGCCAATATAACTGTCTCCGGACTCCACTACCTATGTCATCATGATATAGGTACATTACTGTTTCGGCCGCGCATGCGCGTGAAATCTTGCACCATATCCGAACACTGTCTATAGGCAACTTTAAATACTAGTTGCGCGAGTTTGCAATGTAATCATGCGGGAAATAGATACGTATAACTTATTTATAAATTTACTCAACCATTGCAATGATCAAAATGCACTTTATGACCATAGAATACACCTTATAAAGTATATAATTAATAACTATATTAAGGTTAGATATAATTATATATGTAAGCAAAAAGGTAATGTTGCCAGTAGTAAAAGAACCTATTTTAATAAACTAATAATGTTTTCTGGCCATTAAATTGTAGGGTAGCGTTGGGTAACGTAAGGTGATGAGGTAGCACAGCCCTGAGGCAGTTATATTGGAGCCGAATGTGCAATATTTTTGTGTATATATACAGATATATATACAAATACACTCGTTATGCATTCATTTTACAGAATCAAATCATATTAATGTTCTATAGTTTTGCCACTCAATATGGCCGCAGTCTACCATCCCTTCCCGCTCTTGTCACAACCCCTCTCGCCAATATATCTACTTTACGCTCAGTCTTTTAGGTCCGTGGTGTAACCACTGATTTTCCATCTAGTGCATACGCTCAATACTATTTAACCGATTCCGCAAATATACCATGCTATCTAACACATGCGCTGAACACTCACGATCTATCCAGCGCATGCGCCGAACAGACCTATCTACCTCTACCACTCAACGAATATCCAATATGGCGACGCTCTAACCTGTAAAAAACGCTTATAACTGCTCACCTTTACACGCGTATTACTTATAAACAAGTGAATTCCTAACAACCATACACACATTTTCGGAATGTCTTCATCGATATCTAAAGGATCAGATAAAAAAAATGTTAAGAACACGGAGTTCTCCAAAACGCAGTCGAGCCTTTTAATACATAAGTTTAATACATATTAAATCTAATCACACCCCTTAGCAACAGATGTGATATGACTTTTTATGAACTTATCGAAAAGCTACGATCTCATCGATTTAGAGTTAGTCGTGATTAGGCTCGTGGCAGGGGGGGGGGGGCGACCAGCATACAAAAATCCATGCAAAGTGCGGTACATTGTGAGCGTAGTCAACAGGCCGGCCCTCTCCGCCCTCTCCGCCCTCTCACTAACCAAATCCCAACCAACATCAATTACACCTTCTCTTTGAGATCCTGTATATGATTTTGTATATTTTAATTACCATTTGGTGACACCTTGTCCCAGAATAAAATGTACTTGTAACCTAAGTTTAACTAAAGTTTTTTTGCGAATATCTCGGAAATTAAGATCGAGCAACGGGTACATGTATGGGAATAAGTTGTGCATTAAAATAAGTAATTGTTGTCATTAAAATTGGAGTTGGCTCCCTTAAATAGCATAATTACCCAATCCTATTACGATGCTTTGCTGTCATTATTGGCAACAGATAGGATGAACACATTACTAGTAAAGAGATCATCTGACAATTCTTTGAGCCGTCGCGTCATGGTGCTTCATAGCTTAATCGTACATTATAGCCGAAGCACGATAGATGAACGAACGTTAGCACTTGGCGAG